>JANUYF010000001.1:142336029-142938529 GCA_026167975.1 Phrynosoma blainvillii
GGGTTCTGTACTTGAGGCTGCTATTGGCTTTTGCAATGAAAAGTATAATTAGCCCAGGTGGTTAGTGGTTTCTTCAGTCCCTGGATATGTATCTCATTAATAAGGTTTGTAGCAGATGTTTGTTCTAATGAGTGGAGTTGAATGACTGGGATAGTGTAGTGAAGGTAATGAGATACCGATCTCTGGGAGAATAGAAGTACTGACAATATTAAAAAAGGTTATTTGGGAATAATTGTGCAATCCTGCACTTTATGTTGCAAAACTTCAAAAAGTTTCTTTGGGTCCAAAACCGGTCCAAATACTGTTAACCATAATCAAATCTTTAGGCAAATATGCTTTTTGTAACACATTTGTAATTTCCCAACATTACAGAGAAAAAGGGAGTGAGAGAGAGAGAAAAGGGAGGGAAGGAAAAAGAATGTATTTAGCTTGAGGCAGAATGTTTATGAAAATAAAATAGTCCTGGGAAATGAAATAGTTGAAACGTAATGAAACATAAAATAGTTCTGGGAAATGGCTCTTGTATTTTTAAAAAAATATAGGGTACAATTTTGGTTTCCCAGGGTGTTAATCCTTTTAAAGATAGACTAAAATATGCAGGGATGATAGTAAAATTTGTTTCAGTTTTCATCAGCAGCAGAGCAGCAAAAAATATGGGCTAGACTATATTTTAATATGCTTTCCTAAAGAATAAAGACTAACTCAAAAAATGACAAACATATAGTTTGTGATTTAAAAACAAACAATAATGACTTTAATAAATAAACACATAATAAACTAAATCCTATCCTAACTGGTGTTAATATAGCAGGAAGAAAGCTATTAATCTCACTCAGAGGAGGACTGTTACTGATTGGAGACTGAGAGCTTACTGACAGTTTAGAATGTTCAACGTGTCAGTTAAACTGCCAGATAGAATGAGAGAGAGGTGAGGGGAAAGAAGTCTCTGGCTAACTAAGGAGGGAAAAGAGAGTGCAATATACAGTTGTCCCTCCAGATTCACAGCTTTGGCGCTTGTGGTTTTGATCATTTGCGAGGTCGCCACCATGTGCTATCTCCCTCCTCCCTCCCGCGCTCTCCTTTCCATCCCCTCCCTCCCTTTCTCCCTCCCCCCCTTACCTCTTTCTTCCCCCCCCATCACTTAACTTTGCCTTCAGCCTGGCGGGAGTGAGGAGGGCACGGGGGCTGCTGGGGCCTGTAATCTGTGCCACCCACCATGGAGTCTAGCTTCCCAGCAGTGGTCTGGGCCCAGCATGCACATGCCCCGGTCCCCTCTACCTCAGTGAATGGGCACACGACACATCCATCCCCTCTCTGCCCTACTGTAACTGGCCCAGCTGAGGTGGCGACAGGAGGACAGGGAGGGGATGGATGGATAACTGGCCCAGGGAGAGATTGGGGAGGGAAAGGCAGGAGGTGCCTTCAGCCCCAAAAGACCTTTTGAAGTCACCTCCTGCCTTTCCTTCTCCAGTCTCTCTCTGGGCCAGTTATCTATCTATCCATCTATTCATCCATCCCCTCCCTGCCCTCCTGCCGCTGGCTCAGCTGGGCCAATTGCAGGAGGGCAGGGAGGGGATGGATGTTTCGCGCGGCCATTTGCTGTGGCAGAGGGGGGTGTCATGTGCACTTTTCCTTTTCTTTTATTTGTGGCCACAGCATGGACCCTTTTCGTCCCATAGCTGCCACCACCCTATGCAAAGAGCCACTCCTTCACCAGTCTTCTCTTTTAAAACGCTTTCGTATAACCTATCTTGTAAAGGTTTAGTAGCATGGATATTCATTCACACTGTAGACAAGTGTTTCATAAAGTAACAACAAAACTTTATTTACAATACAAGTAACAGTGTTTCACTTGGTCTTGTTGCGCTTGTTATAATTGGTCACAGTTACAAATAATAACACACTAAAGCACACCTTTCCTTGGAACACTTTCAATTACCCCCACAGGACACTCTTTGCTCTTCTTTGGGTACCTTTACCACTATTTCTTAACTAGTCTCTAAGGCTATCAATAGCCCTCAGGATATTCTCCTTATTAAGTCCCTCACTTGGAGCTTAGTATGGGTATGAGGCCCCTCTCTCTCTTCTGGACCTTAACCCTCTTCCACTCTGGAATCTTCCCCACCAGACCCTGAATGTCTGGAATCCAAACCCTATGTGACTTCCAACTATTCCTAATGGAATTTCCCCTCTTACAGCCCAACACTCCATTGGCTCAGTCCTGATTGGTTGTCACCAGGGCTGGCGCTAACCTGCCTTCTCTCCACAGAGTGCTGCCAGGAATCTAGTCCCCATGGCGGCCAGTGCAGATTACAGGCCCTGGCGGCCCCTGCACCCTGCCCCACTCCTGCCGGACTGAAGGAAGGCCTCCTCTTGGCCCCTGGGGCAAAGCTGAGGTGGGAAGGAAAAACTCAACCTCTGAGGCCTGGACCATGGCAGATGGACTGGAGGGAGGGCTCCTCATCTTACTTTAGGCCGGGCCTGATGGAGCCCACTGGCCTCTCAGTCCCTCTGAGGTGGGATGATGTCAGTTGGCATGGAGGGCTTCTTCAGGCTAGGCCTGATGGGCCTGGGCCTGCCTTTCATTCCCCCTGAGGCCATATGATATCAGAAGGCATGGAAGGAGGGCCTTCTTCTTTAGGATAGGCCTGATAGAGATGGGCCTGCCTTTTCACTTCATTGTTGTGCTTGGTCCACTGCAGGTGTAGCTCCTTCTGGATGCAAGACCTTGGGAGAACAAAAGAACTCCATGTGCTTTGGTTGTTGGTGGGAGTCTTTTTCTACTTTAAATAAATCTTGATAAACAGCTTGGTTTTGATTAGATTTGGGCTGTGGTCTTTTATCAGTATAAACAGCACTTGGTAATTTTATTGTGCATTCATCTGGATTTAGAATTCTGTAACCATTTTTAGCATAACCAACAAAAATTTCCTCTCCACTTCTGCAGTCAAGTTTGCCTCTTTTCTGCTTGAGAATATAGGTAAATGTTTTCTTTCCAAAAACTTCCAGATGGTTTAATTTTGGCTTAACTCCATGCCATAACTGGAATGGGGTTACATCTTTAGATCTCATTGGCAATCTTATAGAGATATGTTGCAGTCATTATTGCTTTAGACCAATAGTGTTTAGGGATATTAGCTTCCAAAAGCATAGTGACTGCCATCTCCTTGAGAGTTTTATTCATTTTCTCTGCCACACCATTTTGTTTTGGATAATAAGCCTGGGTAATCTGATGTTCAATGTCATGTTGTTTCAAAAATTCATTAAATTCAACATTGAAAAATTCAGTTCCATTGTCTGTGTGCAAGCTCTTCAGTTTGTAGCCAAATTTGTTAGAGACTCTATTAAAAGTACTCTTTGAATTTCTGAAATGGTTGACTCTTCCCTCTGAGAAGATAAGTATATGTGTATCTGCTGAAATCATCAATAATAGTCATAAAATAAAAGTTATCGCCTGCTGACTTTTGATTCATTGGTCCAGAAAGACCAGCATATGAAAGATCCAATGCCTTGTTGGATTGCCTCTCAGTAACTGGAGGATGTGAAGCTCTTGTGGCTTTCGTTTTCAAACATTCTACACATTTTTCATTGTTTGAGCATGCTTTGAATTTAAAGTCTCTTGCAAGCTCTTGATTAGCCAGTCTCTTAATATTTTCCACACTTCGATGAGCAAATCTGTGATGCCATAAAATTGAACAGTCTTTGTGATTACATCTGGTCACACTGTTTACAGATGACTGCAAAATTTGCATCTGATAACATTCATGAAATCCTAAGTCTGCCTTAAAAATTAAATTTTTATCATGAAAACCAAAATAGGTTTGCCTCTTGATGTTGTAACACTGTAAAAGTAATACTGTAAAAGGAGGCTTGCAAATCCGGTATATAATAAGCATCTGGAATTTTTAAAGTTCTTATTCTGTTAGGACCAAGTTTAGTTTGTAAAATAACAGTCCCTTTTCCTTGTGCAAGAACTTCTTGACCATTAGTAAGATAGACAGGAAAAATTATATTTGCATCAAAATCAACAAACCATTCTTTGTTGTAGAAGTAATGTGCACTTTTTCAATTATCAATTAGAACTTGGTTTTTACCTCCAGCAATTTGAAATAATTGTTGTTGTATCAAACCGATATCAACATCACTGGAAGATTTCTGTTTAGGATTAAAAGCTTCTTTCTTAAAGTTGCTTTTGCTTTTAGTATTCAGCCCTTGACTGCAGCTTTTGTAGTTCACCTCTTGGCTTTGACTTGCTAACATTATTTCTGTTTGATTTAGAAGAAAACGAAGTCTTTTTCAAATCCTCTGTAGCAAATTGAGCTAATTCTCTGTTGTTTTTGTATTATAATTGTCTTCAATTAAGTTCTGCCTATTTTGAAATTGAATCATTTGAGCAATTGCATCTTGCAAAAAAAAAAAAAATCTCCTTTAACTTGTAAAGCATTGATTATTGGAGAGTAGTATTTTGGAAGACTTACTAAAAACAGTCCATGTTTTGCATGTTCTGGATAGGATTCACCAGCTGCTGTAATTCGAGACAAAGTTGTCATAAAGCCATTAATATGTTGATTTAAATATTGAGGATGATGCAGCTTGGTGTTAATAAGTTTGATTATGAGAGCTGTTAGATTAGAAGTATTTGGAGAATTAAATACTTTCTGTAGTTTGTCCCATATTTGTTTTGCATCAGTTAAACCTTGAATATGGTAAGCAATGCTGGGATCTATAGATAAGCAAATGTAAGCTGCTTCTTTCTCTGCATTTTCATCAAACTGTTGTTGATGTATTACTACTTCTGTGAGTCTCTGCCCATTTATTGTTTTAAATCAAGGGTAGGCAACCTTTCCCCTTTAAGGGCCGAGGGACTTCAGCTCCCAGAAGCCTCAGCCATGTTGGCCAATAGTTCCATGTTGGCCAATAGCTCCTGGGATTCTGGGAGCTGAAGTCCCTCGGCCCTTAAAGGGGAAAGATTGCCTACCCCTGTTTTAAATAGTCCCATTGTAGTCAAGTACATTTGCATTTTCCATGACCACATTTTATAATTTGTTCCAGATAGTATTTCAGTAATCATTGTGGAATTAGGATTAGCAAAAGCCATTTTCTATTGTTTGAGTAGAAAAACATTTTTTTCCTTTTTCTTGAAGTCAATATCTTCTGGAGAAGCAGTTTAAAAATACCCGTATTTTCCGGCGTATAAGACGACCCACGTATAAGACGACCCCCCATTTTTCCAGTCAAAATATAGAGTTTTAGCACCTCTATCCTCATTATCCTTATATCCGGTGTATAAGATGACCCCCCCCCCCCACTTTAGCCACAGATTTTGCAGGTTAAAAAGTAGTCTTATACGCAGGAAAATAAGGTAATCTGTGACCTCTTCTGAGACCTCACTGTGTCTAAACTGAGACTCCGTCTGGGAGCTCACTGGGTCTCCTCTGGGCCCATAACCCCCAAAAATGTGGGGTGTAATTTTAGTTTCCCAGGGTGTTAACCAGGGGTAGGCAACCTTTCCCCTTTAAGGGCCGAGGGACTTCAGCTCCCAGAAGCCTCAGCCATGTTGGCCAATAGTCCCATGTTGGCCAATAGCTCCTGGGATTCTGGGAGATGAAGTCCCTCGGCCCTTAAAGGGGAAGGTTGCCTACCTGTGGTGTTAACCCTTTTATAGGTAAACTAAAATATGCAGGTATGAAAGTTCAGCTTTCATCAGCAGAGCAGCAAAAAGTGTGGGTCAGACTATCTTTTAATATGCCTTCCTAAAGAATAAATGCTAAATTAAAAATGAAAAACATGTAGTTTGTGGTTTAAAAACAAACAATAATGGCTTTATAAACATATACATAAAAAAACCTAAAACCTAATCTAACTCAATATGCTATAGCAGGAAGAGAAGTATTAACCTCCCTCAGAGGAGGACTTTTATTGACTGAGAAAATGAGAGGTGACAGTTTAGAATGTTCAGTGAGAGTCAGTTAAACTGCCTCAGAGAATAAGTGACAGGTGAGAGGGAATTCCCTGACTAATATAAGGAGGGAAAGGAGAATGCAACACATATGTCTTCCAACATTAATAACATGTGCCATACTAGTTACCATGTAACAAGTAACATTTTTTTCAAAAATGGCCTAAACATCAACGTGCAACAGGTCTTAGTCTGAAACTAATTAGTTGGTGACTCATGCAAATCAAATTTTGATAACATTTGGGTCTTCAGTTGCTAGTAAACTCTTCAGCAGAAAATTGCATTGCTTCCACAGTTTTGTCAAATACACAGATTTTTTTTTTAAAAAATAGATGAATAAGTGTAGTTAGTGAGGCAGTACTTGTTTCTTAGAGTAGAAATGCGTTTCTTGGTATGCAGTAGTTAAGAGAAGCCATTTTTTAAAAGCAAAGCTATTAATGAAACTGAATCCATATTGTTACTGCTTCCTTGAGAGCTCAGCATTTCTATATTTCTCTAAAGGTAGCAGTTTTGTATATTGGCTGAAGTATTTTGATACAGGGAAAGGAATACTTCAGCTTTGCAGGATCTGCTTTGCTTTGCTTTTATTATTATTAAAAAAAATCCCACCCCTGTAGACACAAACTCAAATTTGAAACATAAAAACCTCATAGATTTCTTCATTACAGATGATTATATAGAAATTGCCAGATGCTGGAAAACAGGGAAGATATCTTTCGATAAGTGGTGGAAAAAAGTATGGGACCTGTGGTTACTTGAAAAACTGTTAGACAGAATGGAAAGTTATGCAGGACGACCAGAATCAGGACCTTTCATAGAGAAATGGTTCCCACTCATTGACTGTAAAGAAAGACAGAAGCAAGAGAAGACAACCTCCATCTCATCTGAACCTTTAGTTGGACATTCTGGACTAGATTTACACAAAGATAGCACTGGACTATAAAATGACCACTTACATTGAACAGAACCCAAGAAGGAGACTCACAACACAATTCTAAGTTGTGAGATGAATTGCTTTATTTTGCTTTATTGTTGTGATATGTTTTGTGCATAGTTGTTTGTTTATAATAATAAATTTTTAAAAATAAATGTATTAAGAAAAACACATCCAAGAACCTCTAGATCTGTGATGGCAAACTTATAGCACGCGTCCCAGAGATGACACGTGAAGCCATTTCCTTCGGCACACGGAGGGTAGGGAGGGGGACGAAGAGGCGCTTGCCTGTTCCTCTTCTTCCCCCCTTGCCCCCCAGCTGTCTCTGAAGTCCTGCCCTCAGCACACCTGGTGCTGGAAGTCCTTTTAGTTTGGGCACTTGGCCCCTAAAAGTTTCAGCATCACTGCTCTAGACAGAACAAAGTAGAGGGAAGGAGGTGAGAAATAGCAATTAAGTACCGTAACTGAGTAGTTTTCAGCACATGCAAAGCCCAAGGTATGTTCTCAGTGCCATAAATTGTGAGAGCAGCCTGTTCACAAAACTCCACTCTTGGATCTGCACTCCACAAGTTTTTTTGATTGATTATTTGATTCAATCTAATTAGACTGCAGTCCAAATTTAGAGATTCAGTTGCTCTGAATGCTCACTGGGGCTTTCTTCTGAATATTTGTTATGAATTGCTCTGTGGAGTGGAGGAGGAAATTTTGTTATGTGTTTAAATTCATACAAGGGTAGCACCTCCATTTCCCTTTTTCTAACTGGTTCAGTCTCTGCTTTGACGTGGCCTTTTCTGACTTTTTATACGTTCCGGGAATTAATTCCCCCTCTCAAAAACCCATAGACATTATTGGTATATTTAGATGTTTTAAGGATAAAGTTACTTAAGTTTGCATTTCTCAGGTTGATGTTGATTATTTTACTTATAATTTGAATGAGTCAATTTTTTGACTGAACAAACAATCTTTAATACCGATTTCACACAAAGTTTCATGCAAAATGGACTCATGACAGCAGTTTTTTGAAAAACAAAAATAGAAATTTCTGATTGATCCTAGACCTGCCCAAAATTATTCAGGATGTCACCTTAAGTGTATTAAATTTTATGCCAAAATCAATTTATAAATGCTTGTTCTAGAGCAAAAAATATAGAAATCTGAAGAATTTGTGCACATATCTAAAGCAATTGGGTCCAAAAACTTACCACAGTTTTCATTTTAGTGCCATTCAAAACACACCAAATTTAATGCTTGTCTCTGGTTTGTATAGCATAAGAAACAGACAAACACTTTTTAGTATAGATGTTAATTTTGTTATAGTCCTTCCATAAAATGTAGTGTGCTCTTAACATTTAATATTTAATTTAATTTGAGAGATCAAAGGCCATTATAAGAATAAGAGTGGAGAAGATGGAAAAATCTTCATCTTTTGAGTGTTTTAATAATACCAACCAGCTCATTTGTCTTTTTGTGAGTCCTTCTTTCTATAAGTGGGAGAGAAAATAACTTTGAAGTTTGTAGCCTTGGTTTAAATACTGGATTTTGTGTGAACAGTCTATATGGCTATTGGTGTAGTAGATAGTTCCAAGTTGTCTTTTATATCCTGCTATTTTGGCAAAAATGCTTACTTCTGAAAACTAAACAGTTGCTGGCAAAGAATAATTCTTGGTTTTATCCTACACTGAGTGGTGCACTATATGTACTTTTTGGAATCCCATGAAATTGAATGTTTATGATGTTTACAGGTTGTTCCAGAAGTTCCTTGTGGCTAATGAACTGTTAATCAGCCGGACTGCAAATGGGAGAACCAATACTATAATGTACTGTGCAAGCTCATTTGAGTATTTGCAAAAATATGATACATTAAAATGCTAATGATATTTTTTGTGTTGGGAATAATAATATTTGTTCCTTTTAAAGTATCCTAATTAGATCAGGTTATATGGAGTTCTGTTTGTATGTACTGTAATTGAAGTGTCAGCAACTATTTTTATTTCTTTTAGAAATAAAATGCTTGCTATCTAAGAGTTGCACATTGCCATAAAATGTGTTACACTTGAGTAGAGAATTTCAGTGAAGGCCATCCTCTGAGACTGTAAGATCTGTAAAACATCTTGATCTTCCCCATCTATTATTTTGGAGATGGGGAAACTGGCCCTTTTTACTGCTCTGGATATGTGTCATAAGATATAGTACATGCTGTCTCCTTGATTTCTTTACTGTAAAGGTCCAAGGCATGGGTGGCTTGTGTTCCCAACAGACATGCCTGTGAGGATGGCTGGAGTGAGAGATTGGCTTCTCCTAAATATCTCAGGCCCCAAGCAATCTGGGATGTGAGAATATGGTCTTTTATATATCCTGGATCTGATCCCATTCCAGAGCTGGACCTCAGCTGTATTTTTCCCCTGTATTTTCCCTCTGCATTAATGAAATGCTGCTGCTTGTACAAACAGTCCTGTGCAGTTTGAATTGTTCTTGGTCTCAATCATTGTTCTTCGGTGTATACAAGTTTTGAGCTTTTCCCTATGCCACCTGAAAAGCCTTACTGTATGACTGTGGACCCTCCAGAGCAGTACCATGCAACAGCCACCCGAATGTGGGAGGGGATTCTGCATCTTTGTACATGTGAACCTCTACGCATAAAATGCTAGTTTCCTTGTATCTTGGCCATTTTTTCTTAAAAGTTTTTTCCCCGATATCTATCTCAGTACAGTCGGACCTCCATTTTTTTGCAGGGAATCCGTTCCGGGACCCCACCCCCCATGGAGATTCGCCAATATCCAAGCCCCATAGGCACACCCCATTGATTTTAGCAGAGTTCGCCCCTCCATGAATATGCAAAACCGTGGACTTCAAGTCCACGAGAACCAAGGGGCGACTGTACTTCTAAACCAGTGCTCCTTGCCAATTAATTGCTTAGGCCAGGAGAACATTTGGGAAGGTGGTGGAAGTGGTTTCTTGATTGTCTCTCCCTCGGCCATTTTTTGGAGTGGGTTTGCTGTTTACCACTATAGGACATTGAGAAAAGACTACTATTAATGAGAAGGGTATATTGTAGTCTCACCGCTCCTAAAGATTTAAAGTGAGAACTTGTCAACAGCCTTTTAAAGTCACTGTTTTAGAATGTAGCACACTGGCTACATATTGCAAGCAAGGTGTTATGCCAACTGAACCACATTTTCCTAATTCTGAGTTGCCAGTTGTAATTGTTGTTGTTATGTGCCTTCAAGTAGTTTCTGACTATGGTGATCTTAAGGCAATCCTATCAAGGGGTTTTCCTGGCAAGATTTGTTCAGAGGAGGTTTGCCATTGCCTTCCCCTGAGGCTGAGAACATGTGACTTGCCCAAGATCACCCAGTGGGTTTCATGGCTGAATGGGGAATTGAACTCTGGTCTCCAGCCATAGTCAACACTCAAACCACTACACCAGTAAAATAACTTTTGCAAGACTAGCTGCCTTATTTAGCCTCATGCATAGTCTGTAAAAAAGATCTTTGACCTATAGCTTTATAATTTGCTAGGTTTTTGTTTTTGACTCTTGACTGGGTGTAGACACTCACTGAAGTGATTCTGTTGAAAACATGTAATGAACAGTAATTTGAAAAATCTTACTCTGCTCATATATCCCTAATTTGAAAATACACAAGATTGTGCAATGGAAGCTTGAAGCTTTTTATCAAAAATTGTAAGTATAAGTTTAGAATATATGCTTTTTGAAAAGGTTTGCTGTCAGTGAAACTATACTATATAGATTTGGAGATTTGAGATACTATTGCATACTGCTCTCAGAAGGAGAAGGTAATATAATTGTGAATTTGGTACATGTGGCTTCATGGGAAAAGAAGGGACATTTCTGCGGATCCTATTATGTAAGTGGCAGTCTGTTCTTGTTACCTTGAAGGTAATCTGTTGCTACATATTTAAGATTATATTGCTTTGCTTTGCCCACCAAGTTGTGACCATAAAGATGACATATACTTTCCTGGCAAGTTCCAGTTTTCACTTTCCCTTCCAACTTATTGCTCCTTCTTCTTTATATTGTAAAGAACACAGAGTTTTGTAGGTGTTGTGAAGAGATTAAATAATACATCTGGCAGGGTCCCAATCTAATAGAACAGTATAAAAAGAAAAGGGAATTGGGAATGTAACTGGAACATAAGCAAGCTCATGTCCTGTTTCTGCATTATTACTTTTAATGATCAGGTAGAATGGCCATGGATACAGAGAGTTCTGATGTGGGTCATGCTATTTTATCTCATTTTCTGATGCAACCAGGTGTATTTATTTCACACTTTCTAAGAGATGCTGCTTCCTCCATTTTTAGGTTCCCTTCTTTTTGTTCACTTTGAAAGAAACATGAGTTAGAATCTAGAACATATATCTATATTCGACAATTAAAACCATGACAAAACAAAATACCAGCATTCCTAAGAGATGGTACTGTTCAGTCATGCTTTTAAAGATTAAATCTGGATGTAAAAGGCTCATTGTTAATACCAGATATATTTGGAGAGAAGTAGCAGGTGAAATCTTATCTTCTAAATAAGCTTCCTACCTGGCATTTCAAAGAGTGTCTTTACCTAGGAGATGGAAGAATATCTAATCTCAAGTATGTGTTTTGTAATAGAGGATTGCCAATAGAGAACAGATCATTTCAAAGTTATGTTTGAGAAATCTGAGTAAGAAAATGAAATACTGATCTATTGGGGGGCGGGGAGGGGGAGGCGTATTTAGGCTCCTGTATTCATATTTCTTCATATATCCATGAGCAGAGCTATTGTAATAGGTCATTTCCTTGTTCATTTAATTAGTACCATTTACAGTCTTATTTGGGTGTACTACATTTACATCTGTTGTCAAAATAATGCAGCATTATTTGTATACTAGAAATATTTATATACTATAAAATATATGGGCATCGATACACTACCTCCTCTTTTGCCTTGTAACATGTAGTTGTTGTGGGTGTAAAAAGAATAATGAATATAATGGATGTAGCAAGTACGCATTGGCCATTTTAAATCATTAAAGGGGTGTTCCCTAGGAAGCAGAGATCAGAGTGGCATTGATTTAATTTATTCATCAAATTAACTTCTGTGGGTACTTTTAACCTTGTGTTATGCTAGCACTTTACCTTATACAGGAGTGGAGTGGAGAAAGAGATTTACTTGCTTTGTTGTAATATAACATACAGTGAGGATTTTATTAAGAGACAATCTTAGACACTTAACTAGACAGTGAATCCCATTGAATGACCTTAGAATTGTTCTGCAGAAAAGGTAATATATGTCCCTATCAAAACAATGGTTCAAATAGAAGAGAAATTCAACTGGAAAGTAAAACTGAACTGTTTAACTTAAAATTCCTGTGGTCAGGGTGGTGGCGCATGGACACTGTTGCATTCATATTTTGTGGAATCTTCTGTAGTTCTCTTATGTTTGTGTTTGGAAGCTGTCTTTTGCCTATTGTAACTGTATTTTACTCTATTCAAGCTATTACCCTTTTGTGCTTTCCATAATACTAGTTTATTTATGTCAAGTTACCTCAACTGCTATTTAGTGTTACTTAAATGAAAATGTCCCTAAAATCCCTGGATGACATGTGTAGTACAACACTTAGGTTTCTACAATTTGTTAATTTAATCAATGCTATCTTCCTTTTTCTGTTTCTTTGAGTATAGATATAACATGTAGAGTTGAATCCAGGATCTGATGTGAACTACAGGACACATGGAAAATGTCTTTGCTTCATTTGCATTGGGGGTGTGAATGTTTCTCCCTCCTTCACCACTAGCTCACTTCATTTACTATGATTTTCTAACCCTTTCTCTTTGTGTAGCTTTTCTAGGGACTGGAGGAACTGTTGTGGGAGGAGGGGTTTGGAAACCCACTTCTGCTGGACATGCAGTTACACCCATCTCAATGTTTGCTGTATCAGAGCATGACCTGTTCTAGAAATAAGCAACAATGGAGAATCTGGATGGATAAAATGAGTTTTATTTTGTGCTGGATATACTTTTCAGGTCATCAGAGATACATAAATGCTGCAAAGTGAGATGGCACTTTGGCGCAAAGGTGGTGGTTTTTTTTTTTTTGCTAAAATGCTCCTGAATATCACTGTGCAAGCACCCTACTTTCTCTTCCTGGGATGAAAAGGGATCATGCCTGTTGTCTATAGCGGTTGGCTTTGCTAGTGGCTTTTTTCTCCTCCAGAAACTCAGAAGGAACATTATGTAAAGCACCACAGCAACACCAGCAAGTACATTGCACAGCAGTAACCATGCCCCTTGAAAAAGGTTGTTCTGAGGCAATTGGTGGCAAATATTTGTGGATATGTGTTGCTGTTCTTGATTGCCCAAGGGGAAGGTTTGCAGTGAAGTTGGAAGAAGAAAGATATTCCTGAGGGTGAGAGGCTGTTGGGAGGACACTTGCAGCAGATTGCCTTTTTGTTCATGTTGTGAAGGATTTTCACCCAGATGTTCATTGTATAGCACAGTGGAAGAGCACATGCTGTATGGTAGGTGTCAGGTTCAGTCCCCAGCACTTCTAGGTAAAAGGATTTTGAGGAGCAGGGCTGACAAATGTGTTAATCCAATACCTTGGAATGGTACTGTCCGATCAGTAGATATTATTTGAATTATTAGGCTAACTGTATAAGACCACCTCACTTACTGTGATGCATCCTATTGCTAGGTGAGGGGTAGGCAACCTTGTGCCCTTGAGATACTTTTGATTCCACCTCCCACAATTGTGGCACTCTATTCTGCTTTGGTCAGGCCTCCCCTGGAATACTGTGTCCAGTTCTGGGCACCACAATTCAAAAAGGATGTGGAGAAACTGGAGCGTGTCCAAAGGAGGGCAACTAAAATGGTGAAGGGTCTGGAAACCAAGCCCTATGAGGAGTGTCTTAGGGAGCTGGGGATGTTTAGCCTGGAGAAGAGAAAGTTGAGAGGTGATATGATAGCCTTGTTTAAATATTTGAAGGGATGTCATATTGAGGAGGGAACAAGCTTGTTTTCTGCTGCTTCAGAGACTAGGACCCGAAACAATGGATGTAAGCTCCAGGAAAAGAGATTCCACCTCAACATTAGGGGGAACTTCCTGACAGTAAGGACGGTTTGACAGTGGAACACACTCCCTCGGAAAGTAGTGGAGTCTCCTTCCTTGGAGGTCTTTAAGCAGAGGCTGGATGGCCATCTGTCGGGGATGCTTTGATTGGGAGTTCCTGCATGGCAGGGGGTTGGACTGGATGGCCCTTATGGTCTCTTCCAACTCTATAATTCTATGATTCTATGAAACTTATGGGAATTGTAGTCTAAAACATCTAGAAAGACTCAGATTGGCTATGCCTGTCCTAGATGCATATATGCCTTTAAAATGTAGAGTGTTGGAGGTGGCTGTTTGAAGGGGTACCAGAAAGATACGTATGTTGGACTGAAATTGTATAAACTTTTTAATTTTTGTCGTAGTGCTCTAAACAAGCTTCATATAATAAATTGAGGTTAGGCAACTGTGATAAATGGGAGTCCCTCCATTTGTCAGTCTTCTTCCCAGATGACAAAGGGTTAAATGTTGGGGGACGTACATTTTAATGAGAGTTTACTTACATTTTCTGTTTGTGCCTATAGGACAAGTTGGTCCTGCATGTAGTTGCTCTAGAACTCCTTTAGTTAGAATAAAACTTTTCTTTAACGTACTCGGCCTCTTTGCACTTCTCTTCACATAGCTTGGCTAGTTCCTCACTGGGTTTGCAAATACCAGTGGAATCCCTGGCAATATCCCAATGCATTGATAAGGTGCGATAGGCTATTCATTGGGTGGTGACAGTAAGGTTTTAGATAAAGAAGGTGGTCTCAAGGGGTCCCATTCAGTTCAGCAGAGGGAAGGGGGAATATAGAGAACCTTCACATAACAACGCTCCTGGGGTTGGAGTGACACATTGGCCTCCTGCAGGACCTTGGAGGGCTCCCCCCTGCCATGACTCCATACCCTCTGATTTAAAAAACAAACAAAACAAAAAGCTTTTAATTTGAAATGGTTGGGGCTAGGGAGTTTTTGAGTTTTAAAATGGCTTTGAGCCACAGTTTGCTTGTATCTGTAGTAGAATACACCAAAAGGACATAATATTACTTACATATTTATTTAATTTGTATGTCACCTTTCTCCCAACTTTTAAACCCAAGTTGGCTCACAAAAGCTTAAAAAGAACAGCAATAAAGCAGACATATTTTACTTTTTTGCATTATAAATGTATCTTTTCATTATAAAATGAAGGAAGAGTAGAGAAAAATGAAACTGTTTATGATTCTAAAGTGTTTTCTCTTTATAAAGCTAGAAGCTAGAGATGGATTCATTGGTACAGAGAACAATGACAAATAATTCAGATTTTCTGAGTCAGGCTGCTGAAATAGCCATCTTTATCTTTAAATTGTAATTGATTGCAGATGTGCTAAATTTTTGAACCAAATTTTGAAACTCCACATTCTAATTATGCCATTCATTTGTCTCAGAGTAACTGAAATGTACGTAAGTAGCTGGTCAGATCTACTATGAGACATTAAAGGGCTTTTTTGGGATGTATGTTATTTAGTTCCTTTGTTCCAAGACTGCTGTGTGTTGAGCTTAAAACATTTCTCATGTTCTGGATTCTTCAGATTTGGAGAGATAGAATGATGCAGTACCCTTTTGTCAGTTCAGATGGTAGCATACAGATTCATTTTGTAATCCTTGGTTCTATAAATGTTTGCATAGAGAGAATCATGCATTGTTTTTATTTTCTTGCAATTTGTTTGGCTAGTGTTGTGTGTTCCATACAGTCTTGTAGCATGTGGTATGAATCCACATTTGTGCAATCTGCAAATTAAAAGCCCTGTTTGTGTTGTCAGTACCCAGAACTACTTATTCTTTAAGTCCTGCAACCCCTTTTTTGGGTGGTGGTGGTGGTTTGAAATAATGCTTCTTTGTGACTCCAAACAGCTGGATAACAATTTTTTAGTTTGTCTATAGCCATCACATTTCATGTACTTTGAAGGATAGAACATTAATAAAAACTTCTGTAGAAAAAATGGTGTCTTAATTGGTCTTTGTCTTTCTCCCCCCTATAGGTATATGATGTTGATCGATGGCAAGGATGAAGTGTATATGATTGACAGAGATAACTCTGTGTTTCATGTATCTAATCTGGAATTTCCTTTTCGTAAAGATCCACGTGTACACTTAGAAAATACACTATTGGATGGGGTAAGAGTCTGCATCGTCAAGCACCATCCACTTCCTTTTCTTGCATCAATTACTTTTATAATCTGAAATGATTCTTGCAGTAAGGGATGAGCAAATAATTTTGATGAGCTGCTCATTTTAAGGACTTAGGGAAATTTATAGCAAGGGTTCACAAAGATGCCTGCAAGGTTGCCAGTGGTGGCAGTCTGAGTTTGTAGAAGGCAAAATCTGTATGAGAGCCTCTGTCAAATTTCAGCAGAAAATTTAAAAGAAGACTTAGCTCCTTCCCCCAAGTCTTCTGCATTTGCGGAAGACTTCTGGGAAAGTTGGGGTTTTTTACCTCTCAGTCCATGCTGAGAATTTGGCTAAGAAAAGAAGAAATATTTGTTCCTTGCTGCTGTTTCTTTTTCAGAATCTCCATCGGCCAGCACTGGGGAGGAAGGTACAGGGGTGACCCAAAATAATGGCTAGCTTATCTGGATTTTATGGGCACCCTGATTCTAAAACACTTGCTTTATGAAGGTCTCTACTTAGTACAAAATATGGCAGCCAGAGTGGTCTCCGGAACATCTAGAAGAGACCACATAACTCCGCTATTAAAATCTCTCCACTGGCTGCCTATTAGTTTTTGGCCCCAGTATAAGGTGTTGGTTATTACCTTTAAAGCCCTAAATGGCTTGGGTCCATCCTATCTTCGGGACCGTCTCCTTCCATATAATCCTCCCTGCACACTCTGGTCCTTTGGGAGGAATTTGCTCCAGCCATTAAAATCTAGGCTGTCAGCAACCTCCCAGAGGGCATTTTCAGTAACCGCCCCCAGATTATGGAACGGCCTGCCAGACGAGATCCGTCAGATTACAAACTTAAGCAGCTTTAAAAAAGCTCTGAAGATGGATCTCTTCCCGCAGGCCTTTCCTGATTAGCTTCTTAATTAGATCCTGGCTTCAGGAGCAGTGTCTCCTTACCTCTTTCTGCTCTTGCTTGCTTGCGGCTTGTATTTGTTTAATTGTTTTAATTATTTTTTTTCCTTGAGATTTTATGTTAATTTTTAATATGTGTAGTTTAATACTTTTTTAATAGAGTCCTGGGGTTTGGTTTGTATTTGCTGTAATTTTAATTGTTGAAAGCTGCTCCGATTGTTTTAACAGAGGGGCGGGGTATAAATACATTTATTATTATTATTATTATTATTATTATTATTATTATTATTATTGGCTGGAATCCTGCTGAGGTTCTGTGTTACTGTAATTGTCCATTATGCTGGTGGTTGTGCTTAAATGTTATAATAACATTTCCACAGGATTTCCGCTCCCCCCACTTCATTGCTCCCGGTCCTAGGTTCTCTTCTAGACTAGACTTGAGAATTTTAGAAATTTGATCTATCCAGTGGCGCAAGCACCCCATAGCTAAACAAAAGTGTGGTTGCTGCTTTGCTCCAGGCTGGAGGTGTCCTGGATTGGTTCAAATAAGATTGTATGGAGACCTGGGTAGAATAACAAGTAGATGGCTCAGGGAAAATGTTGATGTGAACATAATGAGTTAGCTTGAACATGGCATTGTATTTTAATGCTCCCAAATTTGAGAGGCCTCAAATGTGCATCACTGGGAATAGATAGAAGGAACAGAAGCCACAGATGTGGAACAGACAAGGGTATGACCTTATGCATTCACTTATGAATTATGCAAGTGGGAGAAAACAAAAGGTTATCTAACCTGACATGTAAAAAATGCAAATATCCTTGCACTTTTCTATTTTGATACACACTAAGTGCATACCCCATCTTTTGGTGTAATGTGTGAACTCATTTTAAAATTGTAGACAAGAGCTGGATGATGTTCAGACCATCATTTCAGCCTGGGACTTGAGGTTTTATGCTCCTTCCATCATCCCTTTGTTTTTGTCTTCACTGAAAGGCACAATGTCATTTGTATACTTAAATACAAACTCTGTTTCAAACAGCAGTTCCCCTGACCCTGCAGGATAAAACCTATTTCTAACCTTAGGTTATCTTCCCACTTCTGCTGTGGTCTTGCTATATTATTAAAAAGGTTTCATGCATAGCTTACCAGCAGTGGTAGGTGTTGACAGAAGAAAGGCTGAAATTGGCCCTGATCAAGGAAGCCAGCTGCCTCCTTCATGGCATTGCTGGGTCTTTAAGTCTTATTCTTTGTGATGCTTTGCCATTGCAGCAGTTCATAGCTTCAAGACATTTGTTCTACTGATTTATCTCTTGAATATTTCAAGCCGATAGTTCATTTAGCAAAATGAGTCACTATTTACCTTTTAAAATCTGCAGTAACCTTCACTTTATGCGATTCTTTACCAATTGCATCTGATGAAGTAGACTTGAGTCTGTGAAAGCATATGCTATAAACATCATATCAGCTGGTCTCAAAGGTCCTAAAAACTTTTTTTGTATACTGATACAAACTAACACAGCTATATATTTGAATATGACTGCTTTCGGGAGAAGTAACTTTAGAATGATGAACAGTAATGAGGAAGTCCAATAAAAAACCCACCAAACAATGATACCTTTATTGGCTAACCAAAATGCACAATATACATGTGGCAAGCTTTTGAAGCTTCACTGTCTTCTTCATCAGGCAAGGTGTTACAAACCAAACAGGAGAAAAAAAATTGAAGATGTTAGTGATAGGCCTGCATCTTGCTATTTTTCTTCTTAGTTAAGAAGATATGGAGGGGCATATCTTGCAAGCTGGCACCTCCTGGAGATTGCCCAGTTGCCACATGGCCAGGAAATTTAACATCTATTTGCTTCACAACAAAGACACTTCCTTTGCATTCTGTCTCTATCCTTTGTGAGGCCACAGGTCCCTTTGTTAGGCAGAGGACACTGGATTTCTCAAGAAGCCTCCATGCTTCTGCATCAGAAAAACTTTAGGTGGTGTTGAGGTAAAATGTGCCAATCCAGTCCACATTTAAGAAGGAAAAATGGTTTTACCTTTGTTGGAGGTTGAAACCTCAAATAGGAGGGTCACAGTCCATTGGCTGACTCTTTAGGATTCCCCTGTTGCGGCTATAATGCTGATTTGCTAAATGGCCAACACAGCAGTCCCTGGATGAATAATGAGGAAGGCTCTTTGGTATCTTTCATCCTAAGTGTTGTACCTGTCCTTCCAGTAGATACTCAATACTTCTTTTTTAGATTTTGCCAGGAACAATGGCTTAAGTGCATCAGAAAATGTCTTTCTTTCAGGAATAAAGTGCTCTGTTTCCATTTTGGAACACCTGGAAGGGAGAGGGTTTGGGGCTCATAAAGAGTCAACCAAAATTAAAAAGAAAGAAAGAAAGAAAAAAAGGCAGTTACATGAAAAGGAGTTCAAGGCCATAATAGACATTGCAACAGTTTTGTATGGATTCATTGACAGACTTAGGCTTGGCATTTTTCCTTCTCTGGTTATTTTTGCTCTTTATTATAGGCCCAAACAATTATTTTTGAATGTACTAAACATAAGAACATGCATATTAAATTCAGACTTGAACCAAAACCCATGCTTACCGTTTCACTTTACAACCAAAATGGTTAGTTAGTTGTGAATGCTATGTCAGCTATTGAGGCATCTACACAGTAACTCAAGTAGACTATCCAGTGAAAATCTACGCTACTCTTTTTTTAGTTTCCATAGCAACACAACTATGATAACATAAACTCCCAAAGATAGGCATTTTTGTTGCTCTCAAGTATTGCCCAAGAGCTCAATAATGCTCCTGGCTTTGGGTTTGCTTATTGATTTCATGCTAATGAAAGCTACAAGGAAATCTCTTCTATTCCAAGAAGAGGGAGAGGAATTCCTAGCTGTATCTTTGCCTTGAGAAGACAATGTCCTGGTGTGATCCTTCAGGTTCCCAGCCAGGGTCCCCCTTTTTCCCCCCTCCCAGTTTCTCCTTCATGAGCTAGTCTATGCATATCTTATGAAAGAATACAGACATTTCAGAAAAGAGACTAAAAGTGTTCATCTGTCTCCTTGACTGTATTACTCTTGAACCCTAAAAGACAGGGCAAGAGCTCAGTATTGAAAAGAACATGTTCAGAAATCATTGCATTTTCTAGATCCATTTCAAACCGGCTTCAGATTGGGATATGGAGTGGAGACTGCCATGGTTGCTCTGGCAGATGACCTGCGCCTAAGCATTGACAGGGAAAGCATGACCCAGTTGGTGCTTTTGGATCTCTCAGCAGCTTTTGATACAATAAATCATGACATCCTCTTGGAACGCCTGGGAGAGTTAGCAAAGCAAAGCAAAGCAAAGCAGCTTCATTTATATACTGCTTCATATCGCACTATGGGATGTCTAAGCGGTTTACAACTGTATGCTCATTGCCGCCCAACAGTTTGGTACTCATTTTAGCGACCTCGGAAGGATGCAGGCCTGCGTCTAGCCTGAGCCCCGGCTCAGACTTCAGATGGCGTCTCTCCTCTCAATGATTGTCTTAAGGCGGTAATGGACTGGATGAGAAAAACAGATTGAGACTGAATCCAGACAAAACGGAGGTGTTAACAGTCACGGGCCCAAAACCAGGTCTGGGAATACAGCTTCCAACTCTGGATGG
This sequence comes from Phrynosoma blainvillii, assembly GCA_026167975.1. NCBI lineage: Eukaryota > Metazoa > Chordata > Lepidosauria > Squamata > Phrynosomatidae > Phrynosoma > Phrynosoma blainvillii. The sequence continues at coordinate 142,356,715 of JANUYF010000001.1, forward strand.
AGTCACACTCTCCTCCAAGGACTGTGTTCGCAGCCTGGGGGTACTCCTAGATTCGTCGCTTCACATGACAAATCAGGTGAATGCGACGGTCAGGAGTGCCTGTTATCAGCTTCGGCTGATACGCCAACTGCGCCCTTTCCTGGAAAGTAGAGATCTCGAAACTGTGATACATGCTCTGGTAACCTCACATCTGGACTTCTGTAACACGCTCTACATGGGGCTACCCTTGTGCTTAACTCGGAAACTTCAATTAGTTCAAAATATGGCAGCCAGGTTACTTACTGGTACATCTAGGAGAGAGCACATAACACCAGTGCTGAAATCTCTCCACTGGCTGCTTATTAGTTTCTGAGCCCAGTACAAGGTGTTGGTTATGACCTTTAAAGACCTACATGGCTTGGGTCCAACTTATCTTCGGGACCGCCTCCTTCCCTATGATCCTCCCTGGGCACTTCGGTCTTCTGGGAGGAACCTGTTACAGCCCATAAAAACCAGACTGTCGGTGACCTCCCAGAGGACCTTCTCTGCCTCCGCCCCCAGATTATGGAATGGCCTGCCGGATGAGATCCGTCTTATTACTACTCTTGACTGCTTTAAAAAAGCAGTAAAGACGGTTCTCTTCTGGCAGGCCTTCCCTGAATAACATCCCGGCCCATAGAAATGTATTCCAGCTCTTTTGTTGCTTAGCTGCTATTTATTTGTATTGTATTGTTTTTCTTTATCTTGTATTTTAATCCTGTTATAGTTTAATAGGGGTGGGTGGGTTAGGGAAGGGGTTGTTTGACTGTTTTAACTTGTAATGTTGTTTTAATTTGCTGTACGCCGCCTCGATTGCTCTGCAGAGAGGCGGCATAATAATAATAATAATAATAATAATAATAATAATAATAAGTAGTAGTAGTATTGAACTTGCACCCTTGTGATTTATGAGTGAGTGGCTGCAGTACAGGCATTTAACCACTGTGCCACCAGGGCTCCTTAGGGATTGGAGGCACTGTACTTCAGTGGTTCTGTTCCTTCCTCTCAGGCAGATTCCAGAGGGTGATGCTCGGGGACAGTTGCTCTTCAAAAACAGAGCTTAAATGTGGCATCCCTAAGGATGCCATCCTGTCCCCGATGCTGTTTAATCCGCTGGGGGAGATCATCCATAGACATGGGGCGGGGTGTTATCAATATGCTGATGACACCCAAATATATTTCTCCATGTCTCGGTCAGCAGCCATGACAACATATGGCAATTCTTCCCTCAATCAATGTCTTGAGGTGGTAATGGATTGGATGAGGAAAAACCGACCAAACTGAATCCAGACAAAACAGAGGTACTCACAGTAGGGCCCCCCAAACCAGGTATTGGGTTACAATCTTCAGTCCTGGATGGGGCCACGCTCTCTGCGAAGGACTGTGTTTGCAGTCTGGGGGTGTTACTAGACTTGTCGCTTCACATGATAGATCAGGTGAATGTGACAGTCAGGAGCACCTGTTACAGGTTCGGCTGATACACCAGCTGCACCCTTTCCTGGAAGTAAGGGACCTAGAAACTGTAGTACATGCACTAGTAACCTCACAACTCGATTTCTGCAATGCACTCTGCATGGGGCTACCCTTATACCTAGTCTGGAAACTGCAGTTAGTACAAAAAAGGTAGCCAGGTTGATCGCCGGAAAATCTAAGAATGATCATATTACCCCTATTCTGAAATCTTTTCACTGGCTGCCGATTGGTTTCCGAGCACATTATAAGGTGTTGGTGATTACCTTTAAAGCCTTACATAGCTTGGGTCTAACCTATCTAAGGATCACCTTCTTCCATACAATCTGCCCCATGCCCTCAGGTCCTCTGGGAGGAATTTACTGCAACCGATAAAAACTAGATTAGCGGTAACCTCCCAGGGGACATTTTCTGCTGCCACTCCCAGATTATGGAACACCTTCCTGGAGGAGATCCATCAAATAACCAGCTTGGACAGCTTTAAAAAAGCTGTCAAGACTGATTTCTTCCGGCAGGCCTTCCCTGAATAGAGCACTTTCCTAATTTGTACCCCTTCCTCGTTAGACATTCTCTCTACACACCTATTGGTGCTCCAGAATGCTTGCTGTTTTAATCCTATGTCCTTATTTTTAATATCGTATTTATTTTTTAATGGGGGGAAGTTAATTATTATTATTGTTATTTAATGCAGTGTAAGTTTTATTTAAATTCATTTTTATATTATGTGAGCCGCCTTGTTTGCTTCGGCAGAAGGCAGGATATAAATTATTATTATTATTATTATTATTATTATTATTATTATTGTTATTATTACATGTCACTGAACTCCAGAGTCCTTCTCTGTGTAGATTATCAAGTTAGCTTTGTTGATGTCTCCATTTGCCTCCAGACTTTTTAGTAGAAATGGCATTTCCTCACCCAATAAATGCCTGTATTTTTTATTTATTTATTTAGAGCAGGGTGGATAGATTTACACACGGTTTGATTTAAATCACTACTCAGTAAAACCCACTTTAATCATGTGATCCCCACCCCAAAAAGGATACTCTTCCTTGCTATAAGCTTAATACATATTTTACGCAACTCAGAGTTACCGAAGACTCATTCTTGCTGGTATAATCTTAATATTTACAACTAGCTGAAGGTTTCATTTTTAGAATAACTTTTCAGATTAGTTTTACAGTTTTATATAAAAAATACTGCGATTATACAGTGGGCCCTTGGTATCTGCTGGGGTTTGGTTCCAGGACCCGCCCGCCCCCGTGGATACCAAAATTCGTGGATGTTCAAGCCCCATTAAATACAATAGCATAGTAAAATGATGTCCCTTATATAAAATGGCAAAAGCAATGCTTGCATTTAGGCCTTTATATGTTTTTTGACTGTTTTCAAGCTGTGGATGCTTGCATCCGTGGATAAAGAATCTGTGAATGTGAAGGGCTGTCTGTACTATTAGAAATGTACCATAGATAGATACTTATGAAATTATTCTGAAGTGAAATGTCTCTAGTTTAATAAGTTAATCATTCATATTTGGATGACTTTTCTGCTGTGAATTTTATTGGAAGGAGAAAAATAACTATTACCGTAATAATATCATTTAAAATAGTTTAATTTAACTAAAACAATGGCATTATAGCTTATGGAAGAGCATGACATTGTGAATGGATTAATGGAATTCATTTACCAAAAAATTTAAACATTGCATGAATGTACATTCTCATGCTACTTAATTAAAAACTAATCCCAATTTCTTGATAAAATAACCTTTGGACCATAATGTACTTTAAATAGAAAACTATCTTTAGATATATTTTTCCTCAGAAAGCATTTAACTCAAAATTTTGATTTAAATTTTAAAATTCTGATTTAAATTTAAAAAAAAATCTGATTTTAATTTTTTTTAAAAAAAAGGTCATTGGCTTTATTCACTCTGATTTAGAATATTTATACCCCACTTTTTGGCCACAAAGACTTCATAGTAGTTTACAGATTATTAATTTGACAGTTCCCTGCTCTCAGGATTACAATCTAAAAAGACAAGTGAAAGGCAGCAGGAAAAGGGATCATGTCCAGCAGATAGTGCTGGTTTGTCGCTCACTCAAAGGCCAGGATGATGGCAATTGGAATGGAGGGAGGGTCCTCCATCTGCCTCTGGGCCTAGGCATGGTAGAGCTGTGCATGCTTCTTCTTTCCTTCTGAGGCCAGGGTGGTAACAGTTAAAATGGAAAACAGCTGATAATTTCTACAACAACTTGGAGTGCATCTCTTGCAGACATGTCCTTTGAATATTCAGATATAAATTTTAAATTTTGGTGTGTGTGTATTGGTTTGACTTGTTACCTGTATAATAGTGTACTGAACCACAGCAGCAGGAGCCTTTTTATTGCCATCAGTGAGTGCTAAGAACAAAGCACCCCAAGAAACTAGTTTATCTGCAAAAATGCATTATTCAGACTTCATTGGTACAGTACCAGAAATTCAACATACATTTGATTACCTGTCTCAGTTCTGTTCCCCTTTTTCCCCTTTTGCCAACAGCTGCCCTGTTGATTTTGGCTTTTAGCCAAAGGTTCCCCTCCCTCTGACAATCCTTAGAATGAAAGCATCTTGGGAAGCTGAAACATTGCTTAGTGTAAAAAAGAAAGGTTTTAACTAAAGATAGTTGACATGAGTTAAGTGTTTAAGACATTGTTTTTCTTCTCTTCTTAAGGAAATGATCATTGACAAAGTAAATGGCCAAGTTGTCCCTCGCTACTTGATATATGACATAATAAAATTCAACGTAAGTATATTATGATTTGGTTAGTTTACTATGAATCATATTGTACTATGTTTTTGTACTATTTTGTATTATGCTGTTTTTATACAGAGACCTGGCTGAATGAAGCTGTTTTTGTACTATTTTGTATTATGCTGTTTTTATACAGAGACCTGGCTGAATGAAGCTGTGTGTATGAGTATGAGCGTGAGAGTGAGTCTCTCCCAGTTTTGTCCACCTGCATTCTCTATATAGCAGCAAGTGAAGCCAGGGGAGCGGTGATGTGGAGTAGCAATGGGATTCCATCTCCCTTACCAGGTGCCCTTTCCCATAGTCTGCTGGGTATGATTCTGTCTGCTTAAAGGTGGCTGGCAGAAAAGTGTACTGTCTACCCCACTGCTCAACACCTGCTTCCTGAGCTATGGTTTTGGTGGCAGTCTTGGAGTCCCCTCAGCTTGTTGTACTGAGGAATCTCAGCATCCATGTGGAGACTGCTTTGTCAGGAGTAACTCAGGACTTCATGTTTGCCATGGTAACCATGGGGCTGTCCTAAATAATATCTGGTGCCACCCATGCTGCAGGGCACACTTCAAACTTGGTTTTTTGTTCTGGGCAGGATGAGGATGATATGGGTGTGGAGGAATTTCCTGTAGTTCCATTGTCATGGACTGATCACTAACTGGTACGATTTAGACTTACTGGGACTCAGAGCCTCTGAAGGGGTGTGGGGGCCTGTCAAGATGGTTTGCCCCAGGAGACTTAGGGGGGGTTGCAGACTGCCAGAAATAGTGCAAATTGAGTCCACTTTTAGGGTTAGGGTTAGTGCTAGGGAATCAAGGGAATTGTTTTATTTCTGAGACATTGAGCCTTCTCTGTCAGAGAGCTCTGGCGCCACAATAAAATACAGTTCCCATGATTCCCTAATCTTAACCCTAAAAGTGGACTCAATTTGCACTATTTCTGGCAGTCTGCAACCCCTTTGTGTGATCCAGATGAATTCCTGATGGCTCTGGGAGAGTAGTTTGTGGCCTTGGCAGGTGATTCTGTTGAAACTCTCTCAAATAGGGAAATTGTCAGGGTGGTGGACACAATTTCTCCTAAGCATATCCTCCCACAAAATGGAGCCAAATGAGCCCCCTGAGTTGCTGCAGACCTGGCGGTGTTGAGATGAATGGGCCAGAGACTAGGGCAATGATGGCAAAAAGACTCAGAGTGAGTCTGACTAAACATGGGCTAGATAGCTCATTGGAAGGCCTGTCTTGGGCAGATGTTGGCACTGAGGTTATACTTCGCTGTCACCATTGTGTCTGCACAGTGTCATCCAGTGGAGCTGTCTTGAGTGGTCAGGGGCCTTTTACACTCTGGCCCATAAGAAGAAAATAAAGACCACTCAGTAGCTCTATATATGCAATCCTAGAATTTGCAGGACATTTTACAGACAAAATCACTCAGATCCTCAATGTTTTGGATGCTATAATTGGGACAGGTCCAGTGGATGAAATCTTGACCCCTGCCTGTCCTGTATTATTGGATACTGGGCCACCACATTCATTTATTTATTTATTGACTGTGTCAAAGAGATTATAATGAAAGTGACAAGCTGTATATAAATCAATATGTTTTAACTATAGTAAGGAATTCAGAGCTTATACATAAATGGTTCATATTCTGTTGAATATACAGTACAGTATTAACTACACTAATAAATCAGAAGGTATAGATACGTTTTACAATTTCAATGTGTTTCAAAAAAGTCCGAAATCTTCGCTTGTTTTCTGTTAAGTCAAGTCTCTCAGTTTTAACAAAAGAGTCAACTGTATTTAGAGACGTAAAAATATAATCACTCACATTGTTTTTGCTTTCTAAAAAATGTCTAAGCTGCTGAATATGTTTCACTGCTTCGGTAGCACTAATAATAGACATTTCTTCCGAAACGGATGCCTCAGTTTCAGATTTTTTCTTTGTCCCCTTTTCTACCTCTTTTATGGCCGCAATTGTCTCAGTCAAAGTCTTGTATGTCCGCTTTGATGATGACATCGGCAACCACCTCTCCTTCCTCCTCTTCCTGGCGCTGGGGGGTTTGCCTTGGGCTGCGGCGGTTTGGGACTCCACCGCGGCCTCTCTGCCTCTCCTTCCTCCTCCTCCTGGCACTGGGAAGGTTGCCTTGGAAAAACTTCAAATTATCCAATATATAATTCGAATTAACCATAATTTTTAACATTGTTTTAATACAAGATTCTAGGGACCAAGGAAAATATTCGAATTAAAGAAGATTTCGAATTATAGAAGTTCGAATTATCCATGTTCCACTGTACCCTGCTCTTCAGCTACAAAGGCTCTTAGAGCAGCTTACAGATAGTAAATCAGACAGTTCCCTGCCCTCAGGCTTACAGTCTAAAATGACATGACACAAAAGAGAAGGAAATGGCAATGGGAAAGGAGAATAAGTCCAGTGATTCTTCTCTCCCTCTGAGGCCTGGACTGTAGCAGATGGCATGAAGGGAGGGCCTTCTTCTTTAGGCTAGGCCTGATGGAGCTGGGTCTGCCTTTTCACTCCCTCTGAGGCTGGATGATGGCAGATGGCAAGGAGGGAGGGTCTTCTTCTTTAGGCTATGTCTGATGGAGCTGGCTGAGGGAAACGGGGACGGGGGGACAGGAAACAGGGGGAAACCACATGGATCCTTACCCTCCCTGGCTCCTGAAAGCAGCTAGAGTGGGATTGGCAGAGTGGGTAAGGGAATGAATGCCTTACTGGAGCAAGGGAGGTTTCCGTCCTGTCTAAAGGAGGCTGTGGGGAGGCTGTTACTAAAAAAGATTCCACCATTCTGAATAATTATTGGTCAGTCTCTACTATTCCATTCTTGCGTAGGGTCCTGGAGTGAATGGTGGCTTTCCAGCTCCAAGAGATTCTGAGTGAAATGGATTATCCAGATCCATTTCAATCTGGCTTCAGGCCTATAGGGCAGAGACAGCTTTGGTCACCTTGGTGGATGGCCTATGCATGGAGCTGGTCAGGGGAGTGTGTCCCTGTTGGTCTTGCTGGACCTCTTGGCAGTTTTCAATACCATCAACGGTGCTATCCTTCTGGCCTCCCTCTTTGAGATGGAACTTGGGTTGTTCCGGTCTTTATTGGCGAGGCAAATACAGAGGGTGGTGTTGGGGGACTTCTGTTCAACTCTATGGGTATTGGCCTGTGGAGCACACAGGGTTCTGTTTTGTCATGCATGTTATTTAACATCTACATGAAACTGCTGGGAGAGGTCATCCAGAGTTTTGGGGTGTCAGGGATGATGGGAGTTGTAGCTCTTCACCTCTGGCTCTAACTCACCACCTTGTTATGCAGCAGAGCTGACCAGCTTTGATCAGTGGTTGATGCTTCTTTCCCAAGCAGCAGAGTTTCAGAGAATAGGCTGAAGACCCTGACAAACTCTCCAAGCCTTCTCACCCTTCTTCCTGAGATGTCTCCAAACTTCTCCAGGATTCTTCTGGCTCTTGTATCTTCCCTCAAGATACCAGACAACTCAGTAGTCTTATATAAAAGATCTACTTTATTCTACTATATACACAAATACTATATGCCCTACAAATCACAATCTCTACACTTCACAATATCTCCAAAACTAATCCACAATGTACATTAGCAAACATTGCAATTTATAGCCATTGTTAGACACCACCCACCAGTCAGTTTCCACCCAGTGGGTGTGTACATACATCTTGATTGGTCCACATAGATCATCCCATACCTAAGACCAACCCAAGTGTTTCATCACTTTACCTTGACCACTTAATGAGTCTCAGGTGTTTGCAATCTATCACAGGTGTTCTCAATATACCTTCTATAACTTTGTCCTTGGCTCTCAAGGCTTCTTAATTATATTATCTTTTTCACCTGTGTATCTTCCTGATTGCTCCTGCTTAGTCACTTTGACATTCACATAAATATTTTTATTTCTATTACTGTATATCCCATGTTGCTTTTTCCTTAACAGGTGTCACCAGTATGTTGATGACATCCAACTCTGTCTTTCCTTTCCACCCAACTCCAGGAAAGCTGTCTCTGTACTGAGCCAATGTCTGTTGTCAATAATGGACTGGATGAGAGTAAACAAACAAACTGAAACTTAATCCAGACAAGTCAGCTGTGCTCCTGGTCAGTTGAAAGGCAGATCAGGGAATATGGACTTAGCCTGTGTTGGATGGCATTACACTCCCCCTGAAGATGCAGGTTCGCAGTTTGGGAGTATTTCTGGCCTCAGCTCTGAGCTTGGATGCCTAGTTTTCAGCAGTGGTTAGGAGTGAATCTGCACAGCTAAAACTAGTGCATCACCTGTGGCTGTTCTTGAGATGTCAGATCTGACTGTGGTGACACATGCCTTGATTGTATCCTGTTTGGACTGCTGTACCATACTCTATGTAGGGCTGCCTTTGCAAACTGTTCAGAACCTTTGTAAGTTCAAAATGTGGCAGCCACAATGGTAACTGGGGCCAGTTATAGGAAGCATATAAATCCCTTGTTGAAACAGCTTCACTGGCTACTGGTTTGTTTCCAGGCAGAATTCCAAGTGCTGGTCACCTATAAACCCCTATAAGGCTTAGGGCCAGACTATCTTAAAAACTATATCTCTCCATACCAAACTGCAAGAGTCTACAGGAGGAAGGCTTTCTTTCAGTTCTGCCATCATCACAGCACTGGTTTCACTAGGGGAGTGGGGACCACACCAGGTGACACCACTTCTCAAATACCTTTTGGCAGAAATGGACTGTGGCATTCATCTACTTCCCTTTAAAATGCTTTAAGAGATGGTAGGAGTGGGATAAAACTCAGTGGGAGGAGAAAGGAGAGACCTTGGATTTTTTAAAATTCAAATTTCAAATTTTTAATTAAAATATTTTTTTGAAATTTTGAAATTCTTTTAAAATTTTCTTTAAAAAACATCACATTTTAACCAAATCTTCACTATGTATATGTAAATACATTTAGACTGTGCATATGCTATTGTAATTTGAAGATGTAATTTTAATTTTGCTAATTGTTTTATGTCACAACTATTAGCATTACAATCAGTGGTAGAAGTTAAGATGGAGGGAGGGCCTTTCATCTGCCTTTGGGCCTAGGATATATAGATTAAATGGCATATAAAATAAATGAATACATACTATGAAACCAGCTTTAATCATGATCATAAATTGTTATTGCTGGACAACAAAGGATACCTGAGAAAAAAACTAATGTATCATACTAATCAAATGACACAGGAATATAAAATGGGTTTCCATATTATTCATTGATAGTGACTGTGTAAGACATGTAGATTTTAATTGTTCTTTGGTAAGGTTGAACTCCACTGGATTCTCCTTAGTCTACTTAGATCTAGTTTAATTTTTCGAGTTTTCTTACAGTATCTGACCTAAACATGTGAGGAGAGCAGTAGGGAAATCTGGTGGGGAGGATTTGCAAGTAACAGTAAAGGACTTGATTTTTAGAGGACTTGATGCATGCATGGAATATCCATTGAGAAATGGAGTTTCTGTTGATTTCTTGAACCAAGAGGTGTTGAGAACTCCATCCAGATGACGACTGCTGAACATCCAGCTCATAGGATGACATAAGAATTTACCAGTAAAAATCTCTAATTACAAATTTCAGTGATATAATTATACTGATGTGTTCATAAAAACATTCGGGGCTGAAATATTATCAGTATTTTTTGTGGATCTTAAGATTAAGTGATCTTTAAGTGTCATTAGTAAGGCAATGTTAGCTAACACAAACATGCTGGAGTTTATTTTAGAAACAACGAGGCATAATGAATTTAGTTTGTAGCCTTGCAGACGTATATTGGTGGTTGGGTATGCCTATGTAATTCTGTACTTTCTTTAAAAAATTACACATAACCTCCCACCCTCCAAATTAGCAAGTGAAATTTCCCAAGTGTTAACAGGGAAACTTTCTTTGCTGAATTTCCTCCAGCTATTGAGCTGTCAAAGGTGTGAGAATTGTGCTAGGAAGAAACAGCAACCCATCTTGGAATAATCTACTAGATGTAATGAAAAACTGCAAGTTTATATTAATGTTGGTTAAGACGGTACTCATACTACACATAGTTGTATAGCAAAGTTTGGCAAAGGACCACATGTCTAGGAAGGGTACAAACTATTATCTGAACCTACCACCAGTCTGTGATTTCTGATCCTGATTTGTTACAAACCTGATAACAATAGTTATATGGTTTGGGACCAAATGAGAAACTGCTTAATTTACTAGCAGAGCCTCCCTTTGTAGTATGCTAAGGAGGAAAGGGAAATTGGTGTTAGGATATGGATGGGTTATACAGTCAAAGGTGAAATGTAAAGATGTGTGTGTGTCTGTAATTTTCCACTTGAGAACAGCTTTTGGACAAAGCACAAAACAATATTTAGAGAAACAGAGTGAGTCAACACCAGGTGGCTAAAACAGACGTCAACATGTACTTTCCCAGAGGTAAAACTAATAGAACCAGACTTTGTTATGGTTAACAAGATATATCAAATACGTAAACATCGTTAGCTTGGGAAAGATAGTCACGTGGTGGATGATGGACAGCAAGAGGCTGGGTTAATAGACATCATACAGACATTATCCAATTAAAATAAGGTTAACGCCTAGAAGGTGGAGTATGGGAAGGGCCTAAAAAATCCTTTGTCTAAAATTGTTATTGTTCAAGATGTGAGCGTGTGTGGCTGGCAACAGTGGTTTTAACTGCAACAAGTTAGATCCTAATGCTTTTGGATTGTTAAAGATGTAATCTTGTATGGCTGAACTGGACAAGTTCATCACAATGGATTTTACTTAGTTATCTTATTTTTACTTTTTATATGCATTAATAAACTATGCTTTTGACTGAGGAAGATAGGGTGCTGAAGAAGAGAAGCTGAGCCAGTTGTTGGTAAGAATTACAAAGTGGCTGTGGATCACAGCAGCCAGCTTGTCCTGCAGACTCTACTGGGTGCCAAAGGGCATCACTACAACACTCATCATCCACACACCAACAATTGGGTGGTATCAAGACTGAATGGAGCAGGAACAAGTCTTGTATATATCTTGCCTTGGTAAATCACAATATATACCTCCAAACTCGGCCTATGTATTGCCCTTCATTTATATTTCTATCAGTTGGACAGACTGAAATTATATTATTTCTAGTGGAGTCATTCAATAATTTTTAAAAATTAATGGACTATTTTCTTCACAGTTGAGAAGGAATTTTATGTATGCCACTAAAGATATACATAAAACAAAGTGAAATGTTCCAGAAGTTTAATGAGTTGCCTGTTTTAGGAAGGAAGGGAGAGAGGGAGGAAGGGAGGAAGGCCTATGTTGAAAGGATAAACTTCAATAATCAGGGAGTCATATTAGCCTTGGTTGTGTCTAGTAATGCTTGAAGTCAAGTGACTTTAGGTTATTTTAAATGAAGTGGAGTTCTGTAAAGGAAATTTACTGAGCAGCATTGTGCTTTTCAGTTCAAGGACAGTTCCAGACAACATGTTATCAGCATGAGCAGAAGCAAGGCTTTATCTGAAAAAGGCCATTAACAGTAGCCAAGCTTGTAAAGATTAAAAAAAAGCCAACAAACTGTCTTTATGCTAATTATAGAAGTTTAATTACAAAAATAGTTTAGTTGAAATGTTTGTCTTGGCAAGGCAAAACATTTTTTTTTATTCAGAATTAAGAGGTGTTTAATAGTGACAGTGGGACATGGCAACTTGTGAAATGAAGATTTTACAGTTGGGGTCTTTCAGATGGACATTTTCCAGTATGATATTGAGGTGGTGCAGCCAGCAGTATGAGGAATCTTAGTGATTTTGAAAGACTTTAACAGATGGTCTCTGGAGCCTTACAAAATAGCTTTGGTGGATATGATCATATTTTTCCTTGGTTTATTCATTGATTATATTTATATTTCACTCTTTGAACTGCATATCACAAGATGGAACATAGCAAATAAAATTCACTGTGCAATAGTCTGTTTCACAGGCAATTCTAAAATACAGTTTTAACGCATGAGCTGCAGCAGACCTTGGGAAACCATAGTCTATCCTCTTCTGGTACAGCCATGAGAAGGAAATTGAAAGGATCTGTTTCTGCTGAGGGCTTACAGATGTTTTGAATTACATCTCCCATCAGCCCCAGCCAGTCTGGCTGTTGCTCAGAGTGTGGCATCTGCAGTCCAATGCAACCTCTTGCCAGCAATGTCCCTCTGCACTGGACAAACAGGACAGTCTCTAAACGAGAGGATAAATAGATATAAATCTGACATTAGAAAATACCCCCAAACCAGTTGCAGAACATTTTAACCTCCTTGCACGTACAGTATCAGAGTTAAAGGTCACAAGGATCCTTGAATAAGGAAATTGCAAAGAAAAACTAGAAAGAGAAACCTCTGAATTGAGTTATATCTACAAATAAAAATCTGTTAGTACAGGTAGGAACAAAGATAATGGTTTCACAGCACACTACATATATTAATACAAGAGTCCTTGCTAATACACATGTAACAAAGGGATCTTCTCTGAGAAGGTTTTGAATGCAAGGAAACTGACTTTTGATAAACACATTTATTGCTTTCATACATCAACACTTAATTGATCACTGTAAAGATTTCAAAGACTTGTATCACCTTATGCAGACCTTTGAAAATTTAGGACAAGGGTCATGGTTTGCCTCTTTTTGGATTCTCTCTCTCTCTCTCTGTGTAATATAATATAATATAATATAATATATATTCTGTATAGGACAATAGCACTAATCTCACATACAAGCAAAATAATGCTCAAAATTCTGCAGCATAGACTCCAACTGTACATGGAGAGAGAAATTCCAGAAGTGCAACCAGGATTCAGAAGGGGCACTACGGACCACATTGCAAACATACGCTGGCTAATGGAGTGGACCAAAGAATTCCAAAAAAGAATCAGCATGTGTTTCATAGACTACAGCAAAGCATTTGATTGTATAGATCACGAAAAATTATGGAATGCACTCAAAGACATGGGAGTGCCACTACATCTGATAGGCCACCGTTAGAACAGAATTCGGGGAAACAGAGTGGTTCCCAATAGGCAAAGGAGTCAGGAAAAGCTGCATCCTATCACCCTACTTGTTTAACTTATATGCTGAAAACATCATAAGAAAAGAAGAATTAGAAACAGAAAAAGGAGGAGTTAAGATGGGAAGAAGCAACATTAACAACCTAAGATATGCAGACGACACCATAATATTAGCAGACGATGTTCAGGAATTGGAACTGTTAATAAGGTCAACGATGAAAGTGCAAAGGCAGGTCTGATGCTGAACATAAAGAAAACAAAAATAATGACCGCAGAAGAAATACACAAATTCAATCTAGACAACAAGGAAATTGAAATAGTTAAAGAATTCCCATTATCTAGGATCAAACATTGACCGGAATGGAGACTGCAGTCAAGAAATAAGAAGAAGACTAGGAATGGGAAGGGCACCTATGAAAGAACTGGAAAAGATACTGAAGAGCAAAGATATACAACCGAGCACTAAAGCCAGAATCGTCCAGGCCATTGTATCCCCATTGTATCATGCATGGATGCGAGAGCTGGACAGTGAAGGAAGCAGACAGAAAGAAAATCAGCTCATTTGAAATGTGGTGCTGGAGAAGAGTACTTAGGATACCATGGACAGCCAAGAAGACAAACAAATGGGTTCTTGAACAGATCAGACCAGAGCTCTCCTTGGAAGCAAAGATGATCAACTTGAGACTATCATACTTTGGCCCCATAATGAGAAGGCATGGATCACTAGAAAAAACAGTAATGCTAGGAAAGGTAGAGGGTAGAAGAAAGAGAGGAAGACCACAGACCAGATGGATAGACTCGATCAGGGGGTTTATGGGCAAGGGATTGCAGGATCTGGGCAAGGCAGTGAAAGAAAGGGATTCTTGGAGATGTCTCATCCACAGGGTTGCCATGAATTGAAACCAACTCGAGAGCAGCTAACAAGAACAAACTTTCCCTCCCACTTCCACAACTGTGTAAATATGGCAGGGAGACCAGATGTTCTAATCACAGAGGAGGAAAAGGCATAGCAAAATGCAGGGCATTCAAGAAAAAAGTAGGACATTACCAAATAAAAAGCTAAAAACACATATAAATGTAAATTCATGCTTCTCAGTCACGCTTAGAATGGAGGACATTTTGAAATCCCTCTCAGGCAGAAGGTTGAAATGTAGGACATATCCTGGAAAAGGAGAGTATCTGGTCACTCTGAAATATGGTTTATATCCTGAGGCCTGGATGTCACTGTCCTGCATTTGAAGAAGTATGTTTATACCCATGAAAACTCATGTTAAAATAAAAACCAGTTAGTCTTAAAGATGCTGCTACATTCCTTCTTCCCCCCACCTTTTTATAGTCACGTATGAAGGTTACTTCTTAATAAAATGTCTGAACAAGAAAATTTTGTATGTAGAGAGATCTTATAGCACCTTTGAGGCTAACTGAAAGAAAGAAGTTGGCAGCATGAGGTTTCATAGATTCAAGTCTACTTCCTCAGATGCATTTGGTGAAGTGCATCTTTTGATGAAATTTGATTAAATGCATCTGAGGAAGTAGATTTAAGTCTACGAAACCTCATGCTGCCAATTTCTTTCTTTCAGTGAGTCACAAAGATGCTACAAGATCTCTCTACATACTGATTTTACAGACTAACACAGCTATGTCTGATTTCTACCAAGAAGATTTTGCTTTGAGAAGATTTTTTTTTTGCTTGCTGTGTTTTGTACTGAAAAGCCAGAAATGTTGATCTAGAGTTCAGGAGTTATGTGCAAAATGGACTACTGCCACTGGCAGGGATTATCAATTAGTGAAAATATCAAGTGGAGCCTGGCCTCATACTAACTGAACAAGAGATGGGACTAAATGGAAATGGAATGATCCCTGTTCTTCATAGAGCGGCTTATATGAATTAGTATTTTTCCTGAAAGGAAGTGGATGCAATCTTCTAGTGACTTTTAATTCTCTGTCCAATGAAAGAGGCTTAAATAGCCTCCTCCTTTGTACAATGGTGATATGAGGGTTAATTTTTTTTATTCGAAAATAAAACTTTCATATATCCTTCTGCAAGAGAGTTTTTGCTATCAGTGTGTTATTTTTGTTCTGTGTAAAGGAAGGAAGCCACATGCATCAAAGCTAGAGAAATCCAGAGCATTACAGGGAGGACTACTATTTTGTGAAAGTTTGGAAATGTGCCAAGACAGGAAGTAAAGCGTAAAGCTTAAATTGAGGAAATATATTTTTTCTCAGACATGTTCTGGCTTAATGCAAATTGGATAGTTTAGATATTAAATGACGAGAAGAAATGTAATTGCTTGTGCTTTACAGGAGGTCAGACAAGTTAATCTGGTGCATTCTGGCCTTTAAAATCAAAGTCTGATTTGATAATTTAGTCACTCTGTGATGAATTAATTTAGCTATTTCCTATCCGTATTCTTTTCTACAATAGGCTTTTTAGAAGATTCACTTGATTCCTTCATTCTCAAAAAGGCTCTGAAGTCTGAAATCCAAGCATCTAGAAATAGATACTACAGGAAAAAGGAGTACCGTATGTGGGAAAAAATTAATGATACCTCTTAAACTGAGTCCTGCCATTTTCTGCGGTTTCTAACAGGCAACAACTCGTTAAGACATTGTGCAGAGATTTTCTATCCTGTTACCTGACACCCTCTGAAAGTATGCAATGGGTTTGAATCTGAGACCTTATGCATATGATGAATGTTGCCAAACACATGCTTTTTCTTAACTTTCATTCTTTCCCTGGAAAACTTTCAGTTTGGACTCTATTGTATATAAGAGGATTCTTGTGAGATTTTTCCAGGACATACACAGGATCACTCTTGAGCAATACTGTGCCCATTGTGATGATTAGAATGTCCAGCTGGCCAATCAGGAGGCAGCTGCAGGCCAACCAATAGAATTCAAGTTGGGAGCACTTGAAATTTTTTTTTCAAGCTGACAGTTGGAGAGAGCAGTTGGGGTTTGGAGAGAGTTAAGCCAGAGAGAGAGAGAGAGAGAAAGCTGCATTTCTGGGAGTTCCTGAGGGAACTGTAAATTTTGTTAGGAGGAGTCCAGATGGGAGGGACTCGGGACACATATAGAACTCTAAGGAAGGAAGTGGCTGTTGTGTTATATCCTGAGGGATATTGCTAGCCTGTGTGGCTGAAATATTAAAAGGGAATTGGAAACAAACGTTGTTTATATGTAACCAAGAGAAACTGTAGTGACAAGCTTTGATACAAGTTATTTATTCCATTCTGTTCTAGAATAAACTTTTATTCTCATTTAAACATCACTTGGCCTATGTTTTCAAACCCAACCGCACTACTAACCTTTTAAAGCTTTTAGTGTGGGTCCTTTTACATATATTTGGGTGGCAGCAGTGGAATAACAACAATAACCCCCCCCCAAAAAAAACAATCAAACCACCCCCCCAAAACCCAGCCCATGACTGCCATCTTAAAAAAATCAGTGCTAATGTGAAAGGTGGCAAGAAGATTCACCACAGCCATTATGGCAATTAACTGCTTCTAGCTTTACTTCAATCAGTTAAAAATTTACTTGTGTTGAATGAAGAGTTTGCTCAGGTGCTTTTTTTTCGTACTGATTATATGCCTGGTTGTGTGTGTGTGTGAGTGAAATTTCTTTGGCATGGGAATGGGGTAGCAGGGACTACTTAGTAGGACTGGAGAAGTAAAATGTTAGATAATCAAAATATAGGCATGCTGACTGGGATGTGGTTTTTTTTTGTTTTGGACAGCATCCATTCACCACTAGCATTTCCATTAACTACTTTTGAAAGTCATTAGTTTGTCATGGACAGATTTCTGTGTGTGCAGTGAACATCTGTACAGTCCCTTTGGTTGCATGCAACTAGTCATAAAGTTCTTTAGATGCCATCCGTTAGAAGAATGTCCATGGAAAAAATAAATTCTTTTTTTAAACATGGAGTTTATTGATAGCTTTGCAAACAATCAATATAATCTACGCAAAATACATTCTGTGAGCCTTGGGGGTCAACAGAAAGAGTTTTACAGAAAGATGATTTATCCTGGGATAGTGGAAACACTTGGAGTTCAGGATGTCATCTCACTTCATGGTAACTGGTGGAACTGAGTCTAGAGTGTTTCTCCAAAAGATAGTTTGCTGGGATGGAAGTCCAATATTGTTTGTGTTGTTATTAATAATTATAGATGTAGTAAAACTGTTGTTACAACGAATTATTAACACATCCTTCAGGGAGGGCAAATTTCCATCATGTTTAAAGCGAGCGGTAGTAAAACCGCTCCTGAATAAGCCCTCCCTGGACCCCCTGGTAAAAACTAATTACAGACCGGTTTCGTTATTATCATTTTTGGGCAAAATGATTGAGAGGGCAGTTGCCTTCCAACTCCAGGAAGTCTTGGATGAAGCCGATTATCTGGACCCATTTCAAACCAGCTTCAGGGCGGGATACGGAGTTGAGATTGCCATGGTCGCCTTAGTCGATGACCTCCGTCTGGGTATCGACAGGGGAAGTGTGACCCTGTTGGTGCTCTTGGACATCTCAGCGGCATTCAATACCATAGACCATGGTATCCTTCTGGGACGCCTGAGGGAGTTAGGTATCGGGGGCACTGCGCTCCAGTGGCTCCGGTTCTACCTCTCGGGCAGATCCCAGATGGTGAGGCTGGGGGACAGTTGCTCCTCTGAAAGGGAGCTGACATCTGGTGTCCCACAGGGCGCCATACTGTCCCCATGTTGTTTAACATTTACATGAAGCTGCTGGGAGAGATCATCCGGAGATATGGGGCGCG
The DNA here is from genome assembly GCA_026167975.1 of Phrynosoma blainvillii. NCBI lineage: Eukaryota > Metazoa > Chordata > Lepidosauria > Squamata > Phrynosomatidae > Phrynosoma > Phrynosoma blainvillii. Next base: position 142,374,826 of record JANUYF010000001.1, read on the forward strand.
GGGTTATCAATATGTTGATGACACCCAACTCTTTTTCTCTCTGTCTCTGACTACTGCGGTGACTGTGGATGGCGTCGCTCCTCTGGATGCCTGCCTTGGGTCGATAATGGGCTGGATGAGGGAAAACAAACTCAAACTGAATCCAGAGAAAACAGAGGTACTTGCGATAGGAACTACTGGCCTGGGTAGAGAGCTTTGTCATCCAGTCCTGGACGGGGTTACACTTCCCCTAAAGGACAAAGTTTGGGAGTACTCCTGGACTCATCGCTACAGTTGACATCTCACGTAGATGCGATGGCCAGGAGTGCTTAGAATCAGCTTCGGCTGATTCACCAACTGCGTCCCTACCTGGACCAGAAGGACCTTCAAAAAGGCACTCAAAAGGGAACTCTTCCGGCGGGCCTATCCACATGACCCAAATTAAAAATATGTCCTAAGACCTGGGTGAAGGAAGACCATCACCACCTACGGTACAGATCGGTATTTCAATTTTATTGTAATCTTACTAATTTGTAATTTTATTGTAATTTTAATAATTCAATTGTATGAATTTTATTTTTATCATTTTTAATTTGTTATGGTTTATTGTTATGTTTTAACATTGTTGTATTGTTCCCCTTTTATCTTTGTACTTGATCCGCCGGGATATATAAATAAATTATATTATTATTATATTATTATTAATAATTATGAATCCACCATCATCGAGGGAGAGAAGGCAGGCCATCTCCATCGGGCCTAGCCACAGTAAGAAGAAGGGCCCTCCCTCCATCCACCATCATCAACGGAGAGAAGACAGGCCAGCTCCATTGGGCCTAGCCTGAACAAGAAGAAAGGCCCACCCTCCATCCACCATCATTGAGGGAGATGATGGTGGATGGAGGGAGGCCAGCTGCATCAGACCTAGCCACAGTAAGAAGAAGGGCCCTCCCTCTAGTCCATCTGCCTTGGTCCAGGCTTTAGAGGGAGAGAAGATCTGCTGGACTTATTCCCCTTCCCCAACACCATTCCCTTCTTTTGAGACTTGTCTTTTTAGATTGTAAGCCTGAGGGCAGGGAAATGTCTAATTAACCATTTGTAAGCAGCTCTGATCAATTTGCTTATTGCAAAAGAGAACACTTGCAGTACATGGAACTAGGAGGATTTGGTGTGTCCCAAGGCATTGAGCAAATTATTTGTCATTTTGAGCTTTCCATATTCAAATAAATCCATAATTCTGTATAGGCCACACTCCTTCCAACATTTGAATTGAGCTAATTTATCCAGTTCATAAAAATGGGGGTGTAATAGGAATGGGCAAATAGGGGAAAGATCTGGAGCTAATATGTGAACCCATTGCTTCCAAATAAGGAGTGAGTTGTAGAGAAACGGGTTTTGAATCGCCTTCAACACCCTCTGTGTCCTTATAGAGAAAATATTAAGTTCAGCTAAACTATAACTATCTAGTTCCATGGTGCCCATTTGGTGGCATATTGCTCCATGACAAGTTGGGAGAGTTGGTTTAGTTGGAAGGCATGATAATAGAGTTTGACATCTGGGATCACCCCCCTCCTTCCCTGGTGTCCAACAGAGGAATCTGGGTCTTTTCCTGTTGAATATGTAATCATTAACCATCTTTTGCCAGAATTTGAATTTGAGGGGAGTTGGACAAATGGGTATAGATTGGAATAGAAAAATAAGTGTGGGACAAGAATATCTTTACAATGACAATCCTCCCAAGAATAAATAAAAAGTGTGAATAGTATTGGTGCTTAGTGCCTCTGTGTAAGTTGAAGTGACCTGAGTCTACCCCATTAACCAACACTGTCACTTCTGAGTGTTTGTATAGATGTTCTAAGATAGATATAAATCTATTGCCAAAATTCATTTCCTTTAGTATGCTGAATAGGAAATGCCATTCAACTCTGTCGAGCGCCTTTAATGCATCCAGTGAGAAAAGTGCCAAAGGAGCTTTTGTCTGGGATGAGTGTTGAATCAGGTTAAGAACTCTACAGATTGAATCTGACATTCTCCTATCTGGCATAAAGCCTACTTGTTCTGGGTGGATGTAATCCAGGATAAATTTGTTTAGTCTGTTTTCCATAATGGATGTGAATAATTTCCACATCTTAGTTTAATAAAGCTATCAGCCTGAATGCTTTGACTGAAGGGTTCTCATCTTGTGTCTTTGGTATAGGAATGATTCTCAACCTGCACCAATTGCTGGGAGGGAGACCACCCCATGACTTAAATAGTGAAGGCATTAATTCATCTGGGATGCAGTGGGATGACTGGGATTCACCTAGGATGACTGGGATGCAGTGGCTCAAGTGGTTAAGATGCTGACCCTGTTGATTGCAAGATGGGCAGGTTCGCAGTTCAAGGGCCGGGTGCTGCATGATTTGACAACCTTGTCAATGGGGAATACTTTTACCTTTACCTTAATTCATCTGTAAGGAATTTATAGAATCCACCAGAGAAGTCATCTGCGCCTAGGGATTTGAATGATTTCAGTTTGCCTATAGCCTTTTTTATTTCCTCCAGATCTGTTGGTTTGTTCAGAAAAGATTTTTTATTTGCTTTCCTTTTAACTGCTCTAGCTAATAGGCGTAAGTTTTTGTTGCTAAATTCATAGTAATATGCTTTGGTATATTGTAGTGAGACTTGGGTTTTCGTATGGTCTAAGTCTGCTAATTCTGTCTTTTTTTTTTTTTTTTTGGAAGTGTGGCATATATAGTTGGGCTTTTAGTGTTCATTCTCCTCCACACCTCTCAAGCGGATATTGAGGCAGCAGTCTCTGTTTTCCAAATCCTCTGTTTTCCAATTTTGTTTGAAGGTGGTCAAGATAATTTTCTGATATTTAGCTCCTGCCGGAATGGGATGAAGTTCACTCCAGAGCTGCTTTTGCAGCCTCTTCTGTATCTAGTCTGTCTTGTTAGGGCTGATAGCTTGGCATCTATTGGCTCAAGGGCAGCAACCCAATCCTTTTGAAGGTCTTTCACTAAATTCTCTCTTAGTTTCTCCAATAAGTGTGGAAAAGAGAGATCTGCCAGCGTGGAGTCCGTTTTCCCCTCCTTTGCTCATTCTGTTAGGGCCATACACCATCTTTGATTCCTCTGATGAATCAAATCAAATCAAATCAAATCATTTTTATTACAGCCATTAGGCCAGTATAAAGACACATATAAAAACACAATAAAACATCTAAGTAACATATAACTCCTTATTAAAACATGATGATAACCATTAACATGTTTTAGTTTCAAGAGAACAAGACAAAAGTGAGACAGCATTATTTCATGATCATAATGTCTACAAGAAATGTCTACAACAGTCATAATAACTCACTAAGATGGTCTTTACATCTGTTTTAAAAAAATTTTGCGGTTTGCAATGGCAGCCGCAAAAAATTTGGCAACTTTTAGGGTTGTATCTTTATTGCAATCCGCAAGAAGATAATTGCCATAGAATTTCTCCTGCCTGCCCGGTATCTGCAGTACAATTGGGGTTATGTACAGAGCACGTATTTCTACATACAGGGAACACTGAAAAAGAACATGGTTAATTGTTTCAACTTCTTCAGTACCGCAGGGACAATATCTATATTGATAAGGGGTCTTTTTATATCTGCCTTCAAGGACTGATGATGGTAAAATGTTAAATCTTGCAAGCATGAAGGCTCTTCTAAACTTCAAAACACTCAGGTGGTCAAAATATCTGGCATATTTGCCAGGTCTACTAGTTTCTCTGATGGGATACAAGGTTGACTTGTTTAAGTGCATTTGAAAATCAATATCCTTTATCCGCTGTGTAATGACATATTTTGCTTTATCATATCCAAGAGAAGCTATAACTGCCGGTGAAAATCCAAGAGAAAAAAGTTTTGAAGTAAGAGATTCCTTCCAAGAAGAAGAAAAAGAATCAGTCATAATTAGTGGCACCAGCCCAACTGGTACAAAAGACATTTGAAGCCATTTGTTAAATTTGCGTATCCATATACGGGCTTCAATAGACAGCAAGCCTAGTTCCAAACGAAGAGTGACATTCGAAACACAATATGGAATACCTAGAATTGTTCTTAAAAATTTTGTTTGAACTGTCTCAAAAGGGGCTACACACTTAAAGGTACTGACTTCAGTTCCATATAATAGTTGCGCTAAAATCTTAGCAACAAAAACTTGAAGAACCGCTGGCACAATTTGACCTCCCTTATTATAATAAAAAGAACATAAGGCCTTAATATTTCTTTGTGTATTTATAACCGCAATTTTTGGTGAAGTTTAGTGGTCCCTTTATCGCTAAACATAATACCCAGATATTTATAAGAAGAAACTTGCTTTATACAGTTGTTATCTAATGTCCATTTATATTGATAGTGACTCCTTGAAAAGACCATTACCTTAGTTTTGTTATAATTGATCTTTAAAGCGTCATTAGTACAATGAATTGCCAGTGCTTTTAATAATCTGTTTAAACCTGCTTTTGTAATGGACATGAGTACAATGTCATCAGCATAAGCGAGTATGGATAGAGGCTTATTTGACAAGGTTGGAGGGTGAGCTGGTATTTCTGATAAAGTCAAAATCAAGGAATTAATATAAAAATTAAAAAGGGTAGGGGCCAGAACACAGCCTTGCCTAACTCCATTTGGGGTACAAATAGGTCTTGTCGTGTTTCCCCTATTGTTACATCGTATTACTACACGAGAATTTTCATGTAGTCTACGAATTAAAGTTAACAGACGTTTATCAATATTTGTAGCCTCAATTTTTTCCCACAACCTGTCTCTTGGGACAAGATCAAATGCAGATTTTAGATCAACAAAAGCAGTAAACAGTGTCCCCTTGACTGAAGCAACATATTTTTCAGAGAGATGATTTAAGACCAAGGCATGGTCAATTGCAGATCTATTCTTCCTGAAACCTGCTTGCTCTTCTCTAATAATTTGTTCTTCTTCAAGCCAATCTTGTAGCTTATCCAACAGATGCATTGCATACATTTTGTTTATGATATTGAGAAGGCTAATTGGCCTATAATTCCCAGGATTACATTTGTCGCCTTTTTTATATATTGGGACAATTATTGCAAGGCCCCAATCCTCAGGGACAAATGTTGTAGAATCTATGGCTGTGTATAAAGCCGCTAACACAGGCGCCCACCATTCAGCGTTGGATTTGAATACTTCAGAAGGTATGTTATCATTACCAGGGGCTTTTCCAGAAGAGATTCTAGAAATCAATTTGTTTACTTCTTGTACAGAGACCGGTGGCCATTTTGGGAGTTCTTCAATATCAACAAGATATTGTTCTGAACTATAATGTAGATGATCATATAGCTGGCTATAAAACTGTTCCCAGCAGCTGACAGAGATATAATAGATCGTGCTTGAAGACCTCGGCCAGCCATTAGATACAATTTTGCAAAAGGTGGATGAATCTTTGTTTGTAACAGCAGTTATTAGGTTAGACCAGGATTCTTTAAGGGCAGTCTCTTTTTTTGTTTTTATCAGTTTCTTATATTGTTTCTTAATTTCAAACCATTCTGGCGGAATTGTTTGCAGATTCTTTTGTCTATATTCTTTGTATTGTTTTACCAGGGTTTGCTTCATGTTAATACAGTCCTGGTCAAACCAGCTTTTATTTTTTAACTTCTTACTAGGTGTTTTAGGAAATGCTGGCTGAGTTAACAGGTTTCTAAGTATTGTACTGAGCTGATAGAAAGATTCAAATATACTATCTGGGGATTTTTCTGTTAGAATTGAATTTCTTAAAGTAAGACATTTTTCAGAACTAAGGATTATTTTTAAGTCATTTTCAACTTTTGGGGACCACTTAATGCCACGAGGTCTCAAATCCACATTACCTTCTGGCGGAGCTAATTCTTCTGCAAAATCTGTTTGTACTACACAATCTATAGTCAAGGTGATAGGTAGGTGATCACTCTCAACTCGTTGTTCAATTTCACATCTAGGAGAGGTATATAACAGTTCATATGATATCAAGAAATAGTCAATCGTAGAGGATCCTTGTTTGGACACAAAAGTGAATTCCCCTTCAATATCACCTATAGTTGAACCATTCATAATTACTAAATTGAATTTATGAGTTAATTGTGCAAGATATAGACCTGCCCAGTTGAATTTTTTGTCCTTTGACTGTCTTAAGGGGAGAGCCAGACCAGGGTCTAGTTCAGGTTGCACGCAATGGAAATGAGCAAACAAATCAGCTTCATTTGAACCAGTTCTCGCATTGAAGTCCCCTGCCATCAACAAAAAAGCTTCAGGGTACTGGGCTAACAGATTTGCAATATAGTTTTCTAATCTCAACCATATGTTTTTCAGTGTTGCCTTATGCCGAGAAGGGGGTAAATAAACATTAATAATTAACAACCAAATATTTTTAAACTTAATTAATAAGGAAGAAGCCAAATTTGCCAATGATACAATAGGGAGAAAGGAGTATTTTATATTGGTAGCGATCAGAATAGCTAAACCACCACTAGGGCGACCTCCCTTCTGAGAAGTAGTAGCCTCAATAGTATGTGCTATAAAGCCACTTAAAGCTAACTTTTCCTTCAACCAAGTTTCTTGAAGTAATATTATGTCAAATTTCGAAATAAATTTAACAAATGAAGAATCGCAAACATGTCTGGCCCATCCCATGACATTCCAAGACAGTAACTTCAGATTTCTTATATCAGTTTTTTTTTCGTTGTCATGAATTTAAAGTGGTATGGGGGAAATTACATAATCGTTTAACAAATGAAGGATTTTTATTAGCCTCAACAATGGCTGAGTTGAAATTAGTGAAATCATTGTCTTCTAAGGGGGGACAAGCTTCGGCCTTGCTGGAATTCTTTTCATCTGGTAGCTCCTCAATTATTTCCAGGTTTGGATGGATATAGCTCACATTTGACACTATTGGACCTTGCACTTTCAGTGTGTCTTCTCGTTGGATATTATCATCACACGATAATCCATTTTCTGTGTTATCAAGATACCTCATGTCTGTCCAAGCTAATGGATTTATTTCTGCTGTAAGTGTTATTTTATTTCCTTTCTTTTCGCAACCTTCATTTATAGGAGATTTTTTTCTCTAAACACATACTTGAAAGGTACGATTTTAATTTTTCCAACCTAGTTAGTATTTCTGCCTGCGCAATCTGAGGTAAAACTGAAAAAGAACCAATTAATTCTTTCTCCTCTTCAGTGATTGAAAAGTTGGAAAAATGAGGCAATTCAGAGACATTCAATGTTTTAAGGTCCTGACCACCATTACATCTACTTAAGTTTTGTTCTTCATGATCATCATTTATTTGATCTTTGTTTTTATGAACTTCGTGTAATCGTAACTTTTTTGAAAGAGAAATGGCTGGTATTAATGGTTGGAGAGGAGCTACATTGGTGAAAAACCTAGATATATAGATGTTATTCCTTAATAACAGAGGTTTATATCTATACAGTAAAGTGGCAAACTTAATTTCTCTGAACGTGATTAAAATACGAGCATAGCCAGTATCAGAATACAAATATGCAACATGTATAATGTCACTGGCAGTAATTTGGATTGGACATATACCATCCAAAACGGCTAAAAGATGGTATTTTCGTTTAACCTGTGAAAGTGCTTTAGATGGCTTTGGAAAGTTTGATAATACAATTTGATTTTGACTAAGAACAAGTTGATGTTTCTTTTTTCCTGTCCACTTTGTGTCTTTTTTTATTGACTTGTTTTTAATTGATTTATTTTGATTTACATGTGGGACCGTATTTAAAAAAGATTTTGATGTCTTAGGATCAGGTACATCTAGCCGGCTGACTAAAGGAATTTTGTCCTCCGAATGCTTATTTGATGCACTCCCATCTTGATTACTAAATTTGATGTTGGAATCAACAGTGTTCGGAGGCATAGATTTTGCTTTTGTTTTATGTCTTTGAAATACACTTGAACTTGATTAATTAAACTCAGATTCATCTCTAGGCATGGATTTCCTGCATTTTCCTTGATTTATGAATTTTCCTAATTTACAGGGTTTATTTAAAGATTCAAGTGGTTCTTCATTTAGATTTTTTCTTTTATGACCCTTTTTTTGATTATTTACGGGCCTATGTAAAGGGTTCCTGTCATTCTTTAAAAAAGGAGATAACATAGGAGATGAAAAAGTTTGTCCAGATTTCATATATATTTTGTCTTCTTTTTGGTTGGTACAACTAGTTTGAAGATGTAAGTCTACTAGTATGGTAAGAAGATTATTACATTCAGAGAGAAATTTTTTAACTGTTGCCAATTCCTGTAAAAGAGTAGATATCCACTCAGGATTTTCTATTTCTTTTGTTGTTGTCTTGTTAAATTCAAATGCTCTAAGGTCTCCTTTAGGCCTTATAACTTCATGTGATTTAGCAGTCTCACTACGGCCGTACCCCTCTAAAACTACTTTTTTTTTTTAGATCTTTTGTAGATTTTATTTCAGGTGTTTTCTTTGTTGCAGTAAATTTAAATAACGGCTTGCCCTCAGCAAGTGCTATCTCATGCGCCAAATTTGGTATAGAGGGACTCTTATCTAAAGGTTTAAAAGAGCCTATTTTGTCTAAGGACCATTCAAAAACAGGCGTCATTAGCGGAGAGCTTATTTCTTTAACTTTTGTGGAGTTTGTTACTGTTTTAGATTTCAGCTGTCCATGTAATACATCATTTCTACTATTCGGAAAAAAACTGTGTTATTTTGGATTGAACATTTTTCTGTTTTGGGGATTGTATTAGATATGGAGAATATTCTAGAGTACCATTACCCTCCATAGTCATATTTTAAGCTTGTAGTGTCTATTTAATATTAAAATAAATTAACTAGCTATAAAAAGTTATAACCACCAAAAGAATAGGCAAGAACTTTTCTTCTACAAGCAGATAGAGATGATTTTACACCCAAAAACCTTAAAGAATTACCTCTATTCAACCCTTATAAAGATAGCCTTATAAAAACAAAATGTTAATAATTAAGAGGTAGACAAATGCTTTTCTACTACAAACAAATAAAAAGTAAAAGTAATTTTACAGCCTACAACTCCTTAAAAATAGCAGAAATTATAATCACAGGCTGTTGCTACTTTCCGCTAAATCAGCCACTTGTCCTGGAACGTGGCTTCTCCCACCCCCGCCGCCGCTTGCCGGGGAGGGAGGAGAGCGTGGGTGGGGCCCTGGAGCGCGGCCACCTGCTCGCCGCTGCCGCCGCCGCCCCTCTGATGAATCTGTCTCATTTGAGGATTATCTAGGATCTTTTGCTGGAATGCAGAATTCTGCAATCTTTTGATCCACCAGATCTTTTGTCCTTTGCATTGGAGATCTTTTGGTAGGTAAAAGTTTTAGGATCTGTTGCTGAGAAGTGCTTCAGTTATTCAAAATGTCATTGAAACCAGACTTCTTATTATTAGATGTCAGCCATGTTGGACTGTTGGCCACGCCCCCTCCTGAAAAATAAATTCTTTCAATGCAATGTTGTGGGTTTTTTTTTGTTTTTTGGTGATTGGGTTTATTCTAATCTAAATGGTTTGTTCTGGAATACAAGACCTAGGGCAACAGCACTTTGCTTTAATAAAATCAGAGTAAAAAGGCCTGGTATTGCTATTGTGCTTTCAAGAATTATCAAATTACACTGAACACACAACTGTACAAGATAAAGTGCATATGTTCTCTCTTTATTCCTTGGTAAATGTTGGTCTTATTCACCAGAAGTTTCTACTATCTAGAATGTTTTAATTGACCGATTTTTTAAAAAGTGTAGCTTTGCTTAAATTGTCTCTAGCTTCCCATTATACATGTATTTCATTTGTTTGGCCTTGTCTGTCTTCAAAATGTACTCTGATTGTGAGAATAGTAATTTAAAATCATTGTGTGGAAAGATTTTCTAAGGACTCTGTTGGAAGGCAGGTTTAAGTATAGTTGATATCTTCCTTTGCTGATGGAGCAGGGGAGGGATAAACTGAAACCTTCTTGTGTCACCCTAAAAGAAATATAATGGGTGAAATGCCTGTTTAGATCACCCGTGTGCTTACAGCATTTTATCCTTTTATTTCTTTCCTTCAAATTTGAGTTTTGGAGAGGGCTGCCCTCCTGCTGTGCTGTAGTCCAAGGTTGTCTTTCGCTCTGTCTGTGTCGGAAATAGTTTTAGCATAACCACAAAGCAGTTAGCTTTAGAAGATCTTGAAATCTTGGATTAGAGCTTCCACCGTCCCCCAGCAGTCAAGATGGTGAATATACCTGTGAAGGAGGCAGTAGGTAGATTTGGCTTCAAGTCACCCAATCGCAGCTCAGGAAGTTCCTTGAAGCGGGGCTGCAGGTGATCAGAAAGTATAAAAAAAATTGTGTGTCTGAGGAGAGTTGATACTGATAGGGTGTTGAGCTAATAGAGGCGGAGTTTTGGATTTGAGAAAGAGAGAGCTGCCTATGATACTGGGAAGCCTAAAGAATAGAATATTATACATTATTATATTATCCTCATACTGTGATTAATAAACATGTTTCTGTTGTTGTTTTAGGCCTATCTTTGACTGTCTGTCAAGCCTGAATTGGAGTCAGGCCATGTGTACCAATATGAGCCACAGGTCCACATTTAAGGGGTCACTCTGAGGCCCAAGTACCCAATTCTGGAAGGGATTAAAGTGGGAACAAGGGCAGGGGGACAGGATCCCAGGGGTTTGTTAGTACACACTGCATACCCCACATTGTATTTGGGGTCTCCATATTTTCATAGCTGGAGCCAGCATGTTCTTAAGGGGTCACAGTGACCTTTGGAACACCAGGTGGATTTCCTGTGAGAAAGGAAAGAAGATCTGAGAACACGTGTAAGACCCAGGTAACGCTACAATCAAAGCTAAATGGGTGTGATAACTACTTCTTAATCCTGAGCCCCTTTGCATTTCCTCTTACACCAAGAGACAAAGGAGATCTAATTGCACTGAAACAATAAGCCAGTTCTTTTTGCCTACCCCCTTCTGTGCTCCCAGCCAACCTCCCTGTTCATCCAACCGGAGGATGTTCTCAACCAGTCACTGTTTTTGTTACCCTAAAATTAAAGCCATCAACCAATTCAGAATCCCATTGTCGATTCCTAGGAAAGCCATCAGGTATTTTTTACATTGCTAGAGATCATCAGGCATATCAAATCTAGCCCTGTGTGTGCAGACAGAGTCTTCTTTGCTCCCTGTGCCTCCCTCAGACCCTAGTCTGAGGCACTCCTGCTTTCCATGGTCTATTCTTTGGACAGGTAATTATCTTGTCCCTCTGCACCCCATCAAACTCCACTATCCAATTTCCATATTTCCATTTCGGTTAGCTCTGAAAGCTATGTCTGTTTGAATGACTATCGTGTGTTTGATTGCACTCTTGCATATTTCTTGGTAAAACCTTAATTCACCCATATTTGGAGTCCTCCTCAGTGTGTACTGGTATACAGAAATGTCACTGGTCCTAAAGTTACCCAGCCTCTTACAAGCTTAATTCCCCAACCTTTAAAGTGAAGCCGACAGTTGGTGGGGAACCTTCAGTTCCCCCACCTTTCTTTGGGTAACAAGTTGGAATTGTAGGGCCAGTCTGGGGAAAGGGATCTGTCACAATACCTTGTACTAAAGAGAGCTGCAAATTGCGGTACCTTTTGTTTCCTATGGACACATATGTTTGGTTTTGCTACCTTAGAATTAGGGGGGAAATGAAAACAAACCAGAAATGCTAATACCTTATTTGGATGGAAACAGTAACAAGCTTAAGGCCTGGACTGATAGTATATTTGGAGATACAGTTTAACTCAGAATTGAAAGTATTGAACATTTTAATAAAGTATTAGAAGGCCCCCTATATGTTGTTCTTATGAAGATGACATGAAGGTGACTCTTAGGATTCTCTGCTGTTGTGGTCTAGTTCACTTCCCTGAACTGCAATTCCCAGAGAGGCCAGAGTAGGCCAGAGAGTCTCTTCATTACAAAATTAAACTCTCTTCCCAGGATAACTCAGGGAACTTTCTGGGTTCCTGACCAAATTTCAGACCCCAGGATTCCTTAGGATAGTCAAGACAGTTAAAAGTGGTATGAAACTGATTTAACCATGTAGTGCAAATATGTACTTTTTAAAATACATATACATTTTTTAAAAAAAGAAAAATTCTACAGTTCAGCCCCTTAATCAAATAACCAAGCACTAGGTAACCTGGCTAGGATTCAAGTAAAATTGAAGTATCTGGGCAATATGACAGCTGTACCTTCTCCCCTGCAGCCCCACTGTTCATTCAGCCTTTCCTTTGCTTCACTGCACATACAATGAACTCTTATTCAATCCTTCAACACACACACATATGTACGCACATGCACTTGGATTACGCCGATGGAAAGACTTGCATTCTTTCAGTAGTGAGAAAGGCCAGTAATTTAAATAGCCTGGACATCTGATGTCCCATCTTAATCCATCTACAAGTATTTGAACCAAATCTCAGGGCTGTTACTTTTGAGGAGCCTGGGGTCTGCAAAGCTAGTAACTCACTGACCTCCAATGTAGACTACACATTTTAATGTGTTAATATTATATATAATTAATCAATTTTATAAACAAAATAGCCTTGAGAAAAGAACATCCTCACAGTGCCCTTATAGTATGTATGCCAAGTTTTGGAGGTTTAGGTTTCATGGTCTTGGCACTATGGTAGAACTAGACATATGGGCACACACATAGTAGTGCCTTACAGATTTGTTAATTGCCACTAAAATTGTTTTAACTGGACTTGGGAAGATGATATCCCACCCTCTGTCTTCAGATGCCTGACACAAACCTTGGGAGCCAAAATTAAATATTACTATTCAGATATTACTGTGGTTTTCTGATATAGGTAAAGGTAAAGGTAGTTCCTTGACATGAATGTCTAGTTGTAAATGACTGTAGCGGGTGGTGCTCATCTCTGTTACTAAGCTGAAAAGCCAGTGTCGTTCGAGGAATGCTCTGGTGGTCTGGTGCTTTGGTAGCCAGCATGACTGTACAGAACGCTGTTACCTTCCCACCAAAGTGGTACCTATTTATCTACTTGCATTTGCATGCTTTTGAACTGCCAGGTAGGCAGAAGCAGTGACAGGAGCATCATGCAGTACTCAGGGCTTGAACTGCCAATCTTCCGATCTTCTGATCATCAGAATTGGCACCTATTTCTGATATAACTTGTTTTAAAATCTTTAAAATAGTAGCCCAGAAGTTGTTTGAGGCAAAAGTATGGCATTAGGATGATTCTCAGCTGTAAAAGTGGAGGTATTAGTAAATTTGTGTTGAAGGTTTTTAGTTGTGTACCATGGTATTTCTTCACTCCCAGCTAGGCTTTATCATTGTAGGCTGTATCTATAGGCCTATAATTTAACTATTTTTAAAAATTGGTTTTAAAAACACACAACAGAATCATTTTACCACACATTGCAGAATTACAAGCACTGGGTTTCTACATACCATAAGTTGCTATGGCATAAAGGCAATGTTGCAATGCAGTGACAGTGTGACCGAATTTTCTTCCATTGTCCTTGCAGCTCTCAGTGATGTCCAAAAGTGATTCTGAAGGACTTTAATTAATGGGTTGTATAACCTCACATTTTACATTGCCCTATGTATTGGAAAGCCAGCATTGTATAGTGGTTTGAACATTGTACTACAGCTCATGAGACCAGGATTTGAATCCCTACTCATGCACAGAAACCCGCTGGGTGACCTTGGGCAAGTCACTCTCTCAGCCTCAAGAGGAAGACAATGGTAAACACCCCTCTGAACAAATCTTGCCAAAAAAGCCCTATAACAAATTTGCTTTAGGGTCACAGTAAGTTGGAAATGACTTGAAGGCACACAAGAACAACAATGTATTTGGAGCCCCATTTTAAATTTTTGGATTACATTTTTTAAAAAATAGGACTCTATTAAAAACCAACCCAAGAAAAAAGATATCTGTTGTCATATTTGGTGTGCGTGTGTGAGAGAGAGATGACCTACAAGGCTGTTTTTCTTGTGCTAGTTTCTGCAAGGGCAAAAGTGCAAGTAGATAGCTTCCAGTACAATATGCTGTGTAGGTTATGACCCTTCTGTACCATTGTTGTGTAAATACTTTCTGGCAGTTATCACAGTGTTGTGAGTTCTTCTCCCCCCCCCCCCCCAAGCCGTGATAACCATTATACCATAAGTGTAGAGGCTTCCTTTGTTTTGTTTCTCTCCCCCCCCCCTTCACTGAGATTTTCTGTTAACGTAACAATCCAGTTATGATGCAGATAGTTATGTTTCTGTCTCATGCATTATTTATGAAGGTAGTGTGCCTTTGCATCAAATTTAAAAGATGTTCTTAATTAGATTATAATAATTTTTTAAAATAGGTTAATTTGAGCTCAAATAGGAAAAGGATTTCTGTTTTGCAGTTACATTATTATATGGACTGAATATTTCATTGGGTACATTTTAACACAAATTTCTGTTTAATAAGTATATTCTTACCACGTAATATTTATGATCTTCACAAATCACCTCTTATGGTATGACTTGTAGGCCATAATATTGGAGCCTCAGTGAACTGATTATAACTTGTGAGAAATGCAAGATTTGTTTGCTTTCTTTCCTGGACATCTTGTTGAGCTGAGATGCAGCCTTAGTCTGGATAGGCTATCCTTTTTAAATTAACATTAAAAGACTATAATATAAAAAAGGTAGATGGAAAAACTATAGCTCACTTTTTTTTTTCTAAAACAGGCAATGGATTTTTCCTTGACAACCTTGGTTGCGGAATAGTAAAAATAAATAATAAGACCTCTTTGTGGTTACCAGTGTATGTTTTGTATACAGTCTACTGTATATAAAAGATTATACACAACGGATGTGTATAATGAGATTTCTGAAATGTGGTGGAGAGCTACCTCTAGAATCTTTGAATCTATAAGGATGCTTTTGGATTCCTGTAACATTGATCTCAGCCTTTACTAATTGTTTTCCAAAACAATGCCACAAGAGTAATATATAAGCTGCTGCATGAAACAGATTATCTTTTAGTTCTTTACAACACTTGATTCTTTGAAATTTAAACCAAGAACAAACTGATTAAGCAACTCCAAGTTCATCCTGTTGTTGTCCAAAAGTAATTGATATATATATATATATATATATATATATACACACACACATACACACACACACACACACACACACATACACATACCGTATTTTCCGGCGTATAAGACGACTTTTGAACCCTGGAGGAGTGTCTCCAAAGTTAGGGGGTCGTCTTATACGCCAGATATAAAAGGAGGATGACGACGAGGCAAAGGAAAGGGAGAGGGAAGCCCCTGGGAAGAGACAGAGGGGGCAGAGAGGCTGAGGAAGAAAGGGGGGGGAAAGCCTGAGACGACGGAGAAAGAGATCCCTGGCAAGAAAGAGGAGGGGGCGATTGGATGAGGCAAACGTGAATGGCAAAGAGGTCCCTGGCAAGAAAGAGGAGGGGGCGAGAGGATAGAAGCAAAGGTGAATGGCAAAGAGGTCCCTGGCAAGAAAGAGGAGGGGGCGAGAGGATAGAAGCAAAGGTGAATGGCAAAGAGGTCCCTGGCAAGAAAGAGGAGGGGGCGAGAGGATAGAAGCAAAAGTGAATGGCAAAGAGGTCCCTGAGAAAAGGAAGAGACGGAGCAAGAGAACAGAGGCTCAAGGCGGGAGGAGAAGGAAGCCACGAGCACGAGGAGAAGGGGAGGGCAAAGGAATCCAGGTGAGAGGAGGAGGAGGAGGACGAGAGGAACCCTAAGGCGATCCTCTCCTGGGTTTTTCTTGGCAAGACTGGTTCAGAGTAGGTTTGCCATTGCCTTCTCCTGAGGCTGAGAGTGTGTGACTTGTCCAAGTTCACCCAGTGGGTTTCAAGGCAGAATGGGGAATCAAACCCAGAGTGGTAGTCCAACACTCAAACCACTACACCGTGCTGGCTCCTATTCCCATGTACTACCTATGAAACAATTGCAGACTTTTTTGTTGTTCTTGTGTGTCTTCAAGTCCTTTCCGACTTTCCGACTTATGGCGACCCTAAAGCAACCTTATCATGGAGTTTTCAAATGGGGGTTGCCATTACCACCCTCTGAGGCTGAGAGTGTGTGACATGCCCAGGGTCACTTTGGGCCTTTGCGGACTGCCAGAAATAGTGCAAATTGAGACTTTAAATAGAGGCACTGCCCTGCCTCAGTGCTAGGGAATTATGGGAATTGTAATTTTTTCAGGACATTCTTAGAGCTCTGGTGCCACAATAAATTACAGTTCCCATAATTCCTTAGCACTGAGCCAGGGCAGTGCCTCAATTTAAAGTGCACTCAATTTGCACTATTTCTTGCAGTCTGCAAAGGCCCTTACTTGGCTTCAAATTGTACATATGGTACCCCAGAATGCATCACCTATTATAATGGCAGTCCATCCCCCCCAACACTTTCTCATTTCCCCCCAAACCATCTCATAGCTGCGAGATGGGAATCATTTTTAGAGCAGCATCTACCGTATATCTGGACTGTTTTTTAAAAAGTACCGTAAGGTCCAAAACAAACTGCAGAAATAAATGCTAGGGGACATGGGAGTTGTAGTTTGTTGTGGCACCATAGTTCTCTAACAGGGAAGGCTACATGTCTCACAAAATTGTACCGTAGTTCCAATGATTTTTTTTTAGCACTGAAACAGGGCAGTTAAAGCAGCCTCAAACTGGATACGTACCGTACATATTTCTGCAGTGTGGTTTGGACCAAAGTGGCCCATAAGCTATTACCATTACCGGTAATCAGTTTTGTAGCTATTATTATGGAAAGACATAGAATGCAAACTACTGAAGTATGGTATATTTAACTCACCCTCTCTCTATTGTTTGACTTGCCCTCTCTCTATTGTTTGTTATCTTCCTCCTATCATCATCAGTTCCAGTTTGGTTGATAGCTTAGAAAACAAACAGCATGGCAGCTCCCATGGGTTTATAGTCTTATCCTTCCTTTCAGCTTTAGAGTGAATTAGGAAAAGTTTAATCCACTTGCACTGTTTTATATTTACATGTTTGATGACAAACATCCTTATGTTTATAAGTGACAGTTTTCCTGCCAATTACCCAAATGTCATAATTATTTGAATTAAAATTACCATTTGAAATCAAATTGATGTTTTTTAATTTTTATTTGGAGTTCGTTGGAAGAGGGGGGGTCGTCTTATACGGCGAGTATATCCCAAACTCTATATTTTAGCTGGAAAAGTTAGGGGGTCATCTTATACGCCCAGTCGTCTTATACGCCGGAAAATATGGTAATCTTTTTTGTTCTTCTGTCACCCTAGGTGCTGACTCAGTGCTAGTTTTGAATAAAAATTGTGCTGAAATATGTTGAACTGCTTTTCTTTTTTGTGGTGTAGGAACCTGTCCCTGTTCTTTCTATGTTATTCTAACTTCTGGTACCAACATTTTTGTTAAAACTCAGGAACACATCTCTTCATTAACTGAGGTATAGCTGGACTGATACTTTTCTTCTTGTCAAATTCTGAATTTGGTTCTCTACTTTTTTTCATTGTGTGTTTTTGTGTGTGTGTGTGTGTGTGTGTGAGAGAGAGAGAGATTATAACAGAGCCTTGCTGGATAAGACTAAAGAGCTTTCTAATCCAGCATTCAATTCATTCATTATGCTGTCTCCCTCTTGTCTTTCTGGCAATGGTACCTTTGTTCATTTCCTTGCCACAGCAATGGGACAGTTCTTGAACTACTGTGGTACTGAAAAATTCCAGGAAGTCTTAAGCCCAGCTTTAGAGAAGCCCTTCTTCAGCCATGGCAACAAACCTTTGATAATCCTTTGCTTTTCACAAGAATACTGAGATACATGAACCAGAGCCTAATTACAAAAGGCATATACTGGAAATTTAAGTAAAAGGGACCTATGAAATTCATGAGGGCACCATAAATTGACAAGTGACTTGAAGGCACAAACACAAACCGGGAGACCTGAATCGAGCATACATCTCTTCTGTCCAATAATCTACTCCTGGTTATTCTGTTGTCCTTCATTTCAACAGAACATGTAGAGTAGAGTGAAGAGGCTCTTCCCCCCCCCCCGCCGTTCTTAAACAGTTGTGAGCCAGAAGCCCTTGGTGATCTATTGCAAACCCTCAGACATCTTCCAGTTAGTTCATATCTACTTCTATCCACTTGCACCTAGACCCATGTTGGCGAATTTATGGCATGCGTGCTAAAATGGCACACAACGCCATTTTCCCTGGCATGCGGAGCAGGAAAGAGGAGGAACAGGTGTGCTGAAGGTCCAGGAAAGTGTAGGGAGAGGAGGAGGAACAGGCACATGCTTGTTCCCCCTCCTCCTGGTCCTTCAGCTGACTTTGGAGAGGCAGATAAAGGCTCAGAAGGTTGCGGGGGGGGGGGGGGAAGAAGTCCTGCCCTGGAAGTCCCGCCCCCATAGGGCAAAAGTCCCACCCCAGAAATCCCATTCCTTCGATAGTCCTGCCTCTGGCATGGGGTAACATCTGGTGCCAGAAGGCCGTTTAGTTTGGGCATTCAGTGCTTAAAAGATTTGCCATCACTGACCTAGAAACATCTGTTTTAAAATACGACTGTGAATGGATGTTTTAAGAAGTGTTACAATTCCCATTCCAAGATTTTATATTTTAGTTTCTTTGAAGATTTGTAGATTTATTAGTATGGTAGTTCTCCTTGAAAAATTTAGCTGGTTGCCATTCTTGAAATTTGGTTTCAGAATAATTGAAAGTTGTTAAGACAGTTGTGGTATATCTTCTCTTTAGCTGAATAAATCAAGGCAAGACATTATAGGGGTGATGTGGAAAGAAATGGAGAAGTTAACAGATAATCTATAAATTATATTTATAGATATTTATATAAATTATAATCTATAAATCAGACATTATTGTTGCTTTACTTAGAAGCTGGAACTGCCACTTGGTCAATCCTGTTATAATAATACAATAATAGTAAATGTTTATTTCTTACCCTCCCTCTCCCCAAGATATATATACCCCCTTGCTTCCAATATACTCCCTTGCTGAGAAGCACTGTACAGGGTCTCAGTTCTGTATGTTAAATACAAACATACATACATACATAAAATGGTTAAGTTTGTTGGGTGAACCTGCCAGCTCTTGTCTTTTCTATTACTATAATATCACACAGTAATATTTATTGGGTCACAGAATATACAGTCTTCATTTTTGGAGCAGGCTTTCATAATTGAGAATGTATATAAATGATGTATATGAAAAGGCCAAGAGTATTTGTGATGCTTACTCATTTAACAGTCCCTCCCTGGTAAAAAGTAGATAGGGAAGTTAGGGCTAAAAGAAAATGTGAAGCTGATTTCTCCTGCCGGTTAAGAGTGCATATACATGTACAGGCTACTGTGGAAGAAGGATTGAAAATTCAGCATTTCAAAAATGCACATTTTTTTTTAGGAAGCAGAAATACTTATTTTTTCTATGTATTTATAACTCATATACTTGTATCCTAATTTCTGTAGAATCTTTTTTTCCAAAAAGGTAGGAAGCCATAAACTAAATCTATTTTAGGGAAGCTTGCAATTCCAGTACTGCCACTGTTGCAAAGAAGCAGTGATGGAAAGGTTGAGAAAGGTGACAACTGTTTTAAAGAAAGTTGTGGATGTTATTAATGTTTGAATTAATACACAGTGAAAGCGCTGAGCATGTGGAGTGGAGATTGCTTCTCCCTCGCCCAGCTGACAAAAGGTTTTCAACCTGCAGAATTATGAAATTGCTTTTGGCGCGTGGATATTAACAGGACTTATAGTGATAGGCACTGTGGATTTGGAATACTTGAATGGAATTAGAAGGCTTTTTGTGGACATACTGGCTTCCTTACACTATTCAGGGTCTTTCCTATAAACAGAAGGGTCTGGCAGCTGTTTTTGGAAAGCCACAAATACATCTGATGTTTCCCTCTGTGGCCTTAGAGCAGGTGTCAGAATCTTGTGCCCATCTGGATGTTGTTAACTGCAAGTCCCAGCAACCCTAACCAGCATGGCTAATGGTGATGTATACTGTGAGCTGCAGTTAAGCAACATCTGAACAGCCTCATGATTCCCAGCCCTGCCTCAGAGGGTTTCTGTGGCAGGATAAAATAACACTTTGGAAGCTAAGCAGAATTCCGCCTAGGTAGGACTTCGAAGGGGGACAACCTGGGGAAGGACAAGAGCTGCAGGTTGTATTTCAGAGGGGGGCAATGGTAAATCACTTCTCAGTATTCCTTGCCTAAGGAAATCCTGTGAAATTCACGAGGTCAACATAAGTTCATGGGTGACTTGAAAGCACATATATATTGTCCCTATCAGGGATATTCTGGGTGTCTGAAGCCCTTCAGGACTACTGCTGTCCTGTGAAAGCAATTTGATTTAACTCCCCCAAATTTATAAAGCTCTGGGAATTAGACCTAGTTCTCAGTGGGTTGTAGTAAACCTATGTCTTGTCATAGTGCATGTGGGAGTACAATTCTTTCAGGAATGAGCATTCAGTTACATGTGCTCCCACCTCCATTTTATTACATTGAATGATTAAGCAAATTCATCTTGTTGTTTTTGTTACATAGTCGTTGACAGACTTCTTTTTAAAAACATTATTGTCCTGTGATAGAAATGCTAACCATTCCATACATTTTGCATGTATATCTGAAACTTTTTTTAGAAAAGTCTCAGCCAGTATGGTATTGTGAGATTATCGCCATGTAATGTAGGAGAAGCATGGAGGCAAATCCAAATTGCCAACCCAATGCCCTCCCAGACTATTGCAATTGGTAAATCTTTTTGGATAATTTCTTTTAAACTGTTTTTAAATTTGATATTGTTTAATAATTTTTTTAAGGGTTGGGAGGGTCGGGATTGAGGGTTGATTTTACTGTATTGTATTTTTTTTTATGTTGGAAGCCGCCCCGATTGCTATGCAGAGGGGCAGAGTATAAATAAAATGTATTATTATTATTATTATTATTATTATTATTAATTTATTAAAATGCATTAAAAAGAGACTTACCTCACCCAAATTAAAGTAAAATTTGTTAGCAGAAAACCCTGAATCAAGTCCTTTAAGATAAAAAGGGAAGTTATAACACTTAAAATGAATTCACAGGCAAAATACTTTTCAACACACTGAATCATTAATATGTCAAATGTTAGGTGTAAGAAATTTATTGTAGACTGTTCTGCTTTGGATAATGAATAAAGCTTTGTAATTTTACCACATTGTTATTTCCATTTATGAGCTTAAATGGAAGATGACAGTTTAAGTAAGAATAAAGATTACATGCCCACATTAGTAAAATCACTTAGAGTAGTCAGACACAAATCCCTTGATACTGTAATCACACATTAGTGGCTATCTTTCAATGGATTCAAAGGAACTAGTCTGGAGCAAAGCAGGAATAGGGCTAAAATTTGAAGCACTTGCTTGAGTGAGTTATTTAAAGAAGCAAAGGAAAAGAGGACAGAGGTATAATAGCACTAAAGGCAAGGAGGGGAAATGGCTAGGGAAAAAGAGGGTATATTTTGGAAGGGGAACAGATTTGAATTAGCAGGTTTTTGCTGTGACCTATTAGTGTGAATGAGTGAATAAGCAATAATTCCCATGATAAGGCAAACTGTGCAATTTTAGATTAAGTCTGGGCATGCTGTTGATTGCAGATTCCTTTAAAACAGGGTCTCAAAATCTGGTGCCATTCTCAGTGTTGGTTGCTCTTGCCTACCTCTTTATTAGAATTGAGACCTATAAAAATGTGGTGGGGTCAGGGTGGAATAAAACTTCCATCATTGCATCTCCTCTGATTCAAAGGCATGGCCTTAATTCTTGAGGTCTCTTCTAACTACACCACATAATAGTGTTATATTCTCACTGTATGCAAATTGTTAGGAGAGCTTACCAAGCTTTTTAAGCCATTTCCATCATACCATAAGGAGATTTCTCATTTGTTTGGCAGTACATCATATAGCAAAGGAAGAAAAAAAGAGCAAATTGATGGATGCGTAGGCCTGTGGTTTACATAAAGAGGAAAGATGGGTAATAGCTGGGAGTATGGCCATCGAGGAGAAAATTGATAACATGGGTGGCCTCCTTTGGCTTTTTATTTCATTAGCCAACACATTTGCCAAATGACTATTTGTCTCTCAAATTTGAATGATAGTATACTAGCCAAAGCTACGTGCTCACTCATGAAATCACACAATATGTTGCTAAAATGCTATCATTTACTAAAAATGTCCTGAATATAGCATCCATAGAGAGACATGGGGAGAGGTAAGAAGAAAAGTGGATAATGAAAGGTGGTTAGACAGAGAAGTAGAAAAGGAGGAGATAACAGAGAAGAGACAGAGAAGACCTGAGTTGGAGCTATTAGACACACACAGAAGAAGGAGGTTGTACCTTGGTGTTCCAGTTGTAGGGAAATACATTTCCCTGGTTCTCATGGTGACATGGCCTGTTTGAATCATTTAAAAAAAATTAAAATGGCTCCTTAAGTGAGTTTGAATTGCATGCTTCCGTGTTAGAGTAAGAGAGCTGTACCCCTTTCAGATATTACTTTGGTTATCAATTTTGTCACTGCGTTTGTGATGGTAAAATTGTTTAGTAGTATTTTTAGATGCAAATCATTGTCAGGTCAGATATTTATGCATGTCATTTGGATTTTACAAAGGTATTAAATGAAAAGTTCAGTATTTATGGAATTTTGCTCTTTTAACTTGACAGGGACAATCGGTTGGAGACTGTGATTTTAACGTTCGTCTGAGATGTATAGAAAAAGAGATTATATCCCCACGGCATGACAAAATGAAGACTGGGCAAATAGACAAAGCAGAAGAACCTTTTAGTGTTCGTAACAAACCATTTTTTGATATCCATGTGGCCAAAAAGGTAAATATCTTTTTCATGGTATAGCTGAGCGTAAGTTGTGTAATAATTCTCTTTGCATCTGAGTTTGCATCTCTTTTTGAGATTTCCTTGTGTTTAAAAATATACATACAAATACAGGGTTGTATTGAATCATTGCACGAATGGAAGCAAATTACAGAATTGATATGTATCTTTAATCCCTGCCTCTAAAATGGTGGTACAGTGGTGGTGGTAATGGTGATAGTGATATGTTGAAATAAGAAATTAGCAATAATTCAATAAAATAGCACTATGTTTATAGCAGCATTGCTCCTGCAACCATCACTTAAATTTCACATGTTTCACCATCTGTTCATATGTCCCTACTGGACTGTGTAGTATAAACTGTCATCAGCTGAAAGAAATTAATACCTCTTACAGGTTGAGTTTCTTTTATCAAAAAATCCAAAATGCTCCAAAACCCAAAACTTTTTTCATGGGTGGCTGAGATATTGAAACTTTTGCTGTCTGATGGTTACACAAAGTTTGTTTCATCCACGAAATTATTACAAATATTGTGTAAAATTACCTTCAGACTATATGTATAAATGTTGAATAGTGTGGGAGACAGAGCAGAACCCTGAGAACTCCACTTACAGCGGTCATGGAACTGAACAGGAATTCCCCCCCCCCCACGAACTTCTGGGCTCACCCTTCAGGAAGGAACAGAACCACTGTAAAATAGTGCCCCCAGATTATTCCGGTGAGACAGCCTAGAAAGACACCATGATTAATGGTATTGAAAGCTCTGAGAAATCCAGCAAAACCAACAGGATCTCATTCTCCTGACCATTTCCTAGCAGTGATCACCCATCAAGGTGACTAAAACCATCTGTGTTCCAGAACCAGTCCTGAAAACAGATTGAAATGGAACTAGATAATCCATTTCATCTAAGAATCCTTGAAGCTGGAAGGCTTCCACATATTCTGATACTTTACCCAAATACCATACCCAAAAAGTAGAATGTTGGACACTGGTGAGTAGTTATCCATTTTAGAGAGATCCAGGGAAGTTTTTTTTTTCAACAGAAGCCTTACAACTTTGTTTTGAGACTACTCATGAGTTTTCTACAGGGGTGTGAACTCCCAAATTTCTGAATGTGTTTAGAATTTGACGGAAGCTTCCACATGTAATTAGTGCACTTGGAAAAAGATTTTTTCCAACTTCAAATTCCAGAATCTCCAAGACACCATGGCTAATTGGAGAAGCAGATAATGTGTTCACAAACTCATATTTTCTTTAGACAGAGTGATTTACAATTGGCTGGACTCCCTTCTTCCTATTTTTGCTTTGAGTCTTTTGTCTAACCATGGTTATTTTCCTCCTTCCTAAGCAGATGGCCTTTAGTTCTCAGGTAGATAACAGA
The DNA here is from genome assembly GCA_026167975.1 of Phrynosoma blainvillii. Lineage (NCBI taxonomy): Eukaryota > Metazoa > Chordata > Lepidosauria > Squamata > Phrynosomatidae > Phrynosoma > Phrynosoma blainvillii. The sequence continues at coordinate 142,399,103 of JANUYF010000001.1, forward strand.
GGATGGTAACTTTGTTATTGTCCTGCAGAGACTGGGCTCAGGGTATACATTTAGAGATGACTTAAAGGACTCTTCCTATCTCCCTCCTTTATTGATACTGGATAGATGTAAGCATTATATAATCATAGGGTTTTGTGGGTTTTTCGGGCTGTGTGGCCATGTTCTAGAAGAGTTTCTTTCTGACGTTTCGCCAGCCACAGATGCTGGCGAAGCGTCAGAAAGAAACTCTTCTAGAACATGGCCACACAGCCCGAAAACCCCACAGAAACCTATGGATGCCGGCCATGAAAGCCTACGACTTCACATTATATAATCACTTACCTCTCTCCCACCCAGCAACCAGAAACAGGGAGAAACAGAAATACTTTGGGAGGTTTCCAACTCTGGACTGTGGAGTAGCTGACATATTTCCAGAGCTAAAAAGGTTCTCCAGGGAACATTTCATATGCCTTCCTAGCATAGAACAGACTACTGGGCCACGTGTCACAAGAAAGGAGTGTCTTTTTCCTAGTTTTGAATCATTCTACTTGTTAGTTGTCCATTTATACCCTAAATTTAGCATTTTAACATTGAAAATAACATTTGTTTTGAAGTTATTTGGCAAAACAAAAATAGTAGTCATAATGGGGCTCTGGGAGCTCTCTGGAGTTGAAGGATGGGGTATAAATTAAAATTAATGTTTTAATCAAAAAGGCAAACCAGAGCCTTCATAGATTGAGGAGCAATAACTGGTATAGGATGCTGTTCACAAAATGATGTTTTAAATGGTGCTGGTAAAACAAAGGCGATCTTAACCTGGCCTCCGGTGTCCTTGTGAGGGACACCTGGTGATCACTTGCCAAAAAACAACCCATTATTCCCCATACTTCCATGATGGTGGGGGGCAGAGGTGTATTTTTTCTCTGCGTTTAGTGTGCAGCTTTTTCTGTCCCTGTTCAAGCTCAGAGCTTAAAGGGAGAAGTGGAACGATGTCAAGGTGCTCCATCTCTGCACACAGTGGTCACTTGATGCTCATATTGTCCAAGGGAGAACTAAATCCAGATGCTGCTGCTTCTCCTTTCTCTCTTTGAATCTGAAAAAGGAGATGAAACTTGTTAGGAGTCTGTGATTGCTTCCAGCAAGCACAGTGCCAAAAGTTCCAAGCTTTGGCTGAATTTTGGGCCTCGGCCTGGGCTTTTAAAATCCCAGCTTTGATGGAAGTCTTGGGCTTATCTCCCTTGCAAGCTCCCCTTCTGACATGATGAGAGTGTGAGCATGATTATTAAACCCCCTCCTAGGGCCTTTGCAGACTGCCAGAAATAGTGCACATTAAATTGAGGCACTGCCCTGGCTCAGTGCTAGGGAGTCATGGGGATTGTATTTTTTTTCTGAGACATCGAACCTTCTCTGTCAGAGAGCTCTGGTGCCACAATAAATTACAGTTCCCATGATTCCCTAGCACTGAGCCAGGACAGTGCCTCAATTTAATGTGCACTATTTCTGGCAGTCTGCAAAGGCCCCTAGTTGAGGCATTGGTATGTTGATTTGGGATCGCTTCTAGTCTTGGGTTATGTCTAGACAGGATTTATTGTCAGCTATACTTTGGTGGGAGAAAAGGAGATACTTTAACTGCTCCCAGCTGAAACAGGAGTTATGTTCATGTTCTTTATTATTGTATTTTATAAGTAAGCTTTTTTATGAAAATATTTATCCCATGTCTCCGTCACAAAAAGCAATCTTCAAGGCAGTCAACAATCAGACCAGAAAGTGCAAGAAAAAGCATATAGAAGCTGCCCACTTAGCTCAGTATATTAAGTTGTACATTAGGATGCAGGGAGGTTCTAAAGGTTACCTCATATCCTAGATGCTCAGAGACTTTTAGGAAAGATATATATATATATATATATATATATATATATATATATATATATATATATTTGCTGTTACTGATTCTGTTTAATGGGTTCCAAGGAGAGTAGTAGGTTGCTTGCTGTAGGAAAAACCAAGAATGGGACAAAATCATTGTTGTCAGTGATGGAGGTATTCTGATGTTAGATGTATTATAAAATGTGAGTGAGTTTGTTTATTTATTAATTTATTTTAATATTTGAAATTTATTTACATTCAAAGAGGATGCAAGTTATATGCAATAATATTTCAGTATAACAAAAGCATGAAAATAAAAATGCAAAAGGAGGAAAATAATGATGTTAATCACAGATTTCTATAAAAGATGACCAAATGTCTGAATATAAGTCTGTTTAAACATTTTGTCTCTACATCATTCTTTCAGGTATTGCAAGTATAGTTCGATCTGTTATCTATTGGAGCACAGGCGGAGAAAAATTATCTTTCCAGTAGCAAAGTATTAATCTTTTAGCAATCAAAATGGCATGAAAAACCCACTTCTGTTGGCTATTTATTAATTGTTGTTCTGATAAATAATTCAAAAGAACATGTATGTTCCTGAATATCAAGGACCTTTTCAATACCAAATTTACTTGTGTGATTCCTTTTTCCCAAAATGTAGCTACTATGGGGCAACTCTGAAACATGTGCAATAAGTAAGCATTAGCAGTATTACATCTCCAACAGTTTGCTAATTTAGAAAGCCCTTTCTGGAATAGACATTGTGGTGAACAATATTCTTGAAAGAACAATTTCTTCTGTGTAATATGTAGTTGGAAATCTATAGCTATAGTAGAAACCAATGCTATAGCAGAAACCAATGGCAATTGATTAGTCAGAATTAGATATTCCATTTCTCTGTTCCATTATTGCTGTAAACCTCTTGATATCCATTAAGATATGAGCTCATCTTTCTGATGTGATTAAGTCAATGTCCACATATGAGGAAGGAGAATTTGTAGTTGTACTTGCTATAGTGAATAGGTGTCAGCAGTCCTGTGACCCAAAAGGCTGACACAAAGGAAACAAACAGACATTAATGAATGGATAATTTTCCATATGATAATTACAAAGCATCCTAACTAGGTAGCTATTTGTTGTTGTTGTTAGCTGCCCTCGAGTTGGTTCTGACTCATGGTGACCCTGTGGATGAGACATTTTCAAGAATCCCTATCTTCCACTGCCTTGCCCAGATCTTGCAAGCCCTTGTCCATAACCCCCCTGATCGAGTCTATATATCTGGTTTGCGGGTTTCCTCTTTTTCATCTACCCTCTATCTTTCCTAGCATTATTATTTTTTCTAGTGATTCATGCCTTCTCATTATGTACCCAAAGTACGATAGCCTCAACTTGATCATCTTTGCTTCCAAGGAGAGCCCTGGTCTGATATGTTCAAGAACCCATTTGTTTGTCTTCTTGGCTGTCCATGGTATCCTAAGTACTCTTCTCCAGCACCACATTTCAAATGAGTTGATTTTCTTTCTGTCTGCTTCCTTCACTGTCCAGCTCTCGCATCCATGCATGATACAATGGGGATACAATGGCCTGAATGATTCTGGCTTTAGTGCTCAGTTGTATATCTTTGCTCTTCAGTATCTTTTCCAGTTCTTTCATAGGTGCCCTTCCCATTCCTAGTCTTCTTATTTCTTGACTGCAGTCTCCATTCCAGTCAATGTTTGATCCTAGATATGGAAATTCTTTAACTATTTCAATTTCCTCGTTGTCTAGATTGAATTTGTGTATTTCTTCTGTGGTCATTATTTTTGTTTTGTTTATGTTCAGCATCAGACCTGCCTTTGCACTTTCATCTTTGACCTTCCTTATTAAGCTTTCCAATTCCTGAATGTTTTCTGCTAATATTATGGTGTCGTCCGCATATCTTAGGTTGTTAATGCCGTTTCCTCCTATCTTAACTCCTCTTTTTTCTGTTTCTAATTTTGCTTTTTTAATTATGTTTTCAGCATATCAGTTAAACAAGTAGGGTGATAGGATGCAGCCTTCCCTGACCCCTTTGTTTATTGGGAATCACTGTTTTCCCAAATTCTGTTCTGATGGTGGCCTCTTATCCTTGGTACAGATTCCTCATCAGGACTGTCAGATATAGTGGCACCCCCATGTCTTTGAGTGTGTTCCATAGCTTTTCGTGATCTATAAAATCAAATGCTTTGCTGTAGTCTATGAAACACATGCTGATTCTTTTTTGAAATTCTTTGGTGCACTCCATTAGCCAGCGTATGTTTGCAATGTGGTCCTTAGTGCCCCTTCCTTTTCTGAATCCTGCTAGCACCTCTGGAATTGCTCTCACCCTGTACGGTTGGAGTCTATGCTGCAGAATTTTGAGCATTATTTTGTTTGCATGTGAGATTAGTGCTATTGTCCTATAGTTGCTGCAGTCTTTCGTATCTCCTTTCTTGTGGATTGGTATGTATATTGAGTATTTTCAGTCTGTTGGCCCTCTCTTTGTTTTCCATATTTGTTAGCATATTTCAGTTAGCACTAAAGTTGCATCTGCCTGTAGGCACTGTAGCAGTTCAATTAAGATGTCTATCATTTGTGCCCAGTGATTTATTTTTTCCCCATTTCCTTTATTGCAGATTCCACATCACTTCTTAGAATTTGGTAGCTATTGTGTCACTAATTCTCAGGTCACATTACTAGAGCATGTGCATCAAACAGGTCACGTACTACTATCCTAGAATGACCTCCACGTTACGTGGCAACTCAAGAATAGAGGAGGGTACCTTTTGGCAGAGAGGTATGTTCTAGGGTTTGTAACATCAATAATCCACCCAGAGGCCAGAAACTGTACAGCCCTGGAAAACATCCTGTCATATTTATTTATAGTTAGCATTAATTTATGTTTATAAATTGTTAGTTTGGATACTTCGTTAACCTCAATTAATGTCTCCTGAATGTACCTTAAAACTACAGGACCCAATCTGGATTATAACAAATGTTTCAGTTGTAGATATTGCGAGCTAGCTGATAGAGGTAGTTTAAACTGCTTCTGCAAAAGTGAAAAAGGCAAAAACTCATAACACCAAATTTCTGATTTAAAGTAACAATCCTATTATTGGCCCACAGTTTCCATAAAAATGGGTCCTAACCAATTTTCAAATCTGGATTCCTTCATAAAGTACATTTGGCATGAGTCTATGGGTCAAATTGCAATTGACAAGACAATGTTTGTCTAACTCCTGCAATTCTTGGCAAAACACAGCCCTTTATAAAATCATAAAATGAGAACCAAGTACTCTTCAGTTGAATAGGGGTGCCAGAAGTGAAGACCTTAAGGCAGACCATGGTGGATTGTTTATTTTAAGTGGATATGTCAAAAAATTAATGCAGGGTTATAGATATTCAGGTTAAAGTTTTTTGTCTGTGGGCCACCTTGGGTCCCTTTCTGGGAGAAAGGCAGCGTAATAATAATAATAATAATAATAATAATAATAATAATAATAATAATCCCAATGGTACGTAAGAAGATCTGGAAGGCCAAACCCTTCCTGTTTGATTGGAATTTGCATCCTTTTCATTGAAATTTTATCAAAGTCAAATCAGTTTAGCCAGAAATAAGCATAGTAGGCAGACAGTGGTGACAACCAGTGATAATCTTCAGTAAACGAAACAAGATTTGCCATGCAATTAGTTAAAATATATTTTGCTTCCTTAAATTTCCCCAGAATTTTAAAAGGACAATGACATAAATTTTAATTTCTGACAGATAGTAAATTAGCCTCTTCTGACAAAAGGCTAGTTACCAGGCGGCCACTTGACTGCTGTCAACAGGCTTTCCATTTTTAAGGTCACAATACGTGTGCCTTTGTAGAATGAAGGTATTAAAATAATATCCGTAGTTTTGGAATCCTGAATCAAGTATGGGCTGTGTCTGCCCATTTTGTGCATCCTGTCTCCAGCATAACTGTTTATGGCCCCTTTCCCACTTGTTCTTATTTAGGTAGAAGTATTTGTTTGAGGAAAATGTCATGTGGGAAGGAACCCTAATGTCAATTGACAGAAATATTTAAATGGATTTGATATAATTGAGCGTTGCAACTTAATAATAATTCTATTTTTTTCCACCAGCTTCCCCACACTATCATCACTGTGGAAGTCTCCTTCACTACATCTCATACAGTTGACACTCCAGGGCAGGTTTTCAGGGTGCAAGGGGCATCCTGGAGTGTTTAGGAGTGGGCAGGAAACTGTTATATGAGTGTAATCCTATGAATAGTTCCAACCCATTAAATGGGTGGGATGACAATCTCTCTGCCCTCCATTTAGTACATGCAACATATTAGATAGTGACCGTGTCTTACACTTTCTGATAAGTTCAACTTTTGTCTTAGTTTGCCCTTTTCTGCTTTTCTCAGAGGAGTGCCTTACAACATGGGCTTTCAACTATTGAATCATGACCTGCAACTGAGTCATGACTTTATCTCAAGCAGATCTTACAAATGGTACCACTAGAATTTACTTTTTTCTTTTTGGGATTATTTTTCTTTGACAGCAATTGTCAGGGAAGTAGCAAGGGGGTCAAAGAAGCAAATTCATGCATAGTTCCTTGTGAAAAGTGTGAAGGAAAAAAATCTGTAATGGCTCTTAAGTATTTGCAAGTTAGTAACTGGTGTAAAAGTTCTGGCAAGGTTTGATGAGGAGGGAACAGCTGTGACTACTAAAGGCATAAACTGGAATGGAAAGGCTGAAGACTATATCACTACATGTGCTATGTGTGATCATTAGAGAAGTTATTTTAGTAATCTGGATGCAGCATATGTAGAGATATACTGCACTGATTGCTCTTAACCTTTATAAAAAATAGCTCTAGTAGCACTTGGTGGTTAGGTCTGTTCTCATGTGTATTTTCCCCCACAATAATATATCTTTTTATTTAAATGACTATTCTATTGACACTTGTAAGTTCATGTATAAAACATAGCATACTATTATGTCCTCAGCTAAAATGTCAATCTGGAAAACTCATCAATGCAGACATGCCGCTTTGCTCTACCTTTTCAGTTGGTAAATGCCCCAAGTGAATAGAAGAGCTTTGCAGTATACCACAAAGGTCATCAGACAAGGAATAAATCTGCTCATTTCTGAAAGCACAAAATCTTACTGTATAGATTATGAATGCTACATGTACTTTATTCCAGTCAGTGATATTATACTTTCTAACTCATTATTCTTATTTTTCCTGTTTTAGTAACCGCTATAGATACAATTTTTATGGTCAAAGTATCCTCTGCAGTCAATATGTAAATTGGCTTTCAATGGTTATTAGACTTTCAGATATTCTTGAAATGTAGTCCTGTTCCTTAATAGACTATGGGCCTTTGCAGACTACCAGAAATAGTGCAAATTGAGTCCACTTTAAGGGTTAGGGTTAGGGAATCATGGGAACTGTATTTTATTGTGGCACCAGAGCTCTCTGACAGAGAAGGCTCAATGTCTCAGGAAAAAAACCAACAACAATTCCCATGACTCCCTAGCACTAACCCTGACCCTTAAAGTGGACTCAATTTGCACTATTTCTTGCAGTCTGCAAAGGCCCTATATCACATTTTCTTAACCAATCATATCTTTTTGTATTCAGCCATCTCAGTATGTATAGTAACTTATTATTTTCTGCTGTTACGTACAAATAAGAGAGACTTGCAGAAAATTTTGCAGAGTGTATAGGGCTCCTTATCATGCCATTCCACTTGTCTTTTCCCAGTTCCCAGTTCCATTCTTTCCTTCTCTCCCTCCTGGTTTTCCATCCCTCCCACTAACAATTAATATTCCATGGCATTGAAAACTTTTAGTCTTAATTAGGCTCTGCTTGGAGTTTTTGGTTCGCCTTATTTCCCCCCCCCCCAAAAGGGTTTTCTTTTTGGGGGTGGGCTAGTTATACATAACTTGAGTGTCCCCCAATTCTCATAGATACCTTGTGTTTGTATGTGAATAGTGCCATTAACTACCTTAGGATTGAAGGTCATCTCTGTACTTGGGGAACTTAGACCAAGTTCCAGTGCTCGTCTTTGAACATGAAGTTACTGCTTTTCCCTTTCCTTATTCTTCTGATGCCAAATACCTACTCTAGAATTGTTCTCATCCCCCTAGAGCAGATTTGTAAGGTGCAGAAGGAAAAGAGTTTACAGATTCTGGGAGAAGCAGCTGGATCCATAGCATCCAGTATGCATACGATAATATGAGAACTTCAAGACTGAGTATGCAGTGATTTGTTCCATGTTGTTAGGCTTAACCAAAATGCAGTTGTGCAGCTGCATTTCTTGTCCTTCCTACCAAAATGGTGCCTGATTGCCATCTATATCATTATTTGTGAACAACTTGAATTTTGACCTGTGAACAACTTGAATTTTGACCTCCTGACAATGATTTTACTTTATAGGAATTATCTATTTATTACTGTAAGGTCAAATTACTTTCTTTTACTATGGTAACAATCCATTTAATGAAAGTATATACCGTATTTTTCGGCATATAAGACGCTCCGGCATATAAGACGCACCCAATTTTAAAGGAGAAAAATCTAGGAAAAAAAGATTCTTAATAAAATACAGTCAGAGGATGCCTCCGACCCAGGCATCCGCCCAAGGAAAGCAACCAGGCTTTCCTTGGAGGGATCCTGGGGTTTGAGGCGTCCTCCGACCCACGGAGGACGCCTCAGACCCACGGCATCCACCCAGGGAAAGCAACCAGGCTTTTCTTGGAGGGACCCTGGTGTCTGAGGCGTCCTCCGACCCACGGAGGACGTCTCAGACCCTAGGATCCCTCCAGGGAAATCAACCAGGCTTTCCTTGGAGGGACCCTGGGGTCTGAGGCGTCCTCCGACCCACGGAGGATGCCTCAGACCCTAGGATCCCTCCAGGGAAAGCAACCAGGCTTTCCTTGGAGGGACCTTGGGGTCTGAGGCGTCCTCCGGCCCACGGAGGACAACTCAGACCCTAGGATCCCTGCAGGGAAAGCAACCAGGCTTTCCTTGGAGGGACCCTGGGGTCTGAGGCGTCCTCCGGCCCACGGAGGGCGACTCAGACCCTAGGATCCCTGCAGGGAAAGCAACCAGGCTTTCCTTGGAGGGACCCTGGGGTCTGAGGCGTCCTCCGGCCCACGGAGGACGACTCAGACCCTAGGATCCCTGGAAGGAAAGCAGCCAGGCTTTCCTTGGAGGGACCCTGGGCTCTGAGGCATCCTCCGGCCCACGGAGGACGCCTCAGACCCTAGGATCCCTGGAAGGAAAGCAGCCAGGCTTTCCTTGAAGGGACCCTGGGCTCTGAGGCGTCCTCCGGCCCACGGAGGATGCCTCAGACCCTAGGATCCCTGCAAGGAAAGCAGCCAGGCTTTCCTTGGAGGGACCCTGGGGTCTGAGGCGTCCTCCGGCCCACGGAGGACGCCTCAGACCCTAGGATCCCTCCAGGGAAAGCCTGGTTGCTTTCCTTGGGTGGATGCCTGGGTCGGAGGCGTCCTCCGACCCAAGCATCCGCCCAAGGAAAGCAACATTGCTTTCCTTGGGGCAATGCTGGGGTTGGAGGCGCCCACCGACCCCAGGATCGCCCCAAGGAAGCTTTCCATGGGGCGATGCTGGAGTCAGAGGCGTCGTCCGACTCCAGCATTGCCCCATGGAAAGCAACCTTTTTTTCCTTGGGTGATCCTGTGGTCGGAGGAGTGCTCCGACCCCAGGATCGCCCCAAGGAAGCTTTCCATGGGGCGATGCTGGAGTCAGAGGCGTCGTCCGACTCCAGCATTGCCCCATGGAAAGCAACCTTTTTTTCCTTGGGTGATCCTGGGGTCGGAGGAGTGCTCCGACCCCAGGATCGCCCCAAGGAAGCTTTCCATGGGGCGATGCTGGAGTCAGAGGCGTCGTCCGACTCCAGCATTGCCCCATGGAAAGCAACCTTTTTTTCCTTGGGGTGATCCTGGGGTCGGAGGAGTGCTCCGACCCCAGGATCGCCCCAGGGAAGCTTTCCATGGGGCGATGCTGGAGTCAGAGGCGTCGTCCGACTCCAGCATTGCCCCATGGAAAGCAACCTTTTTTTCCTTGGGGTGATCCTGGGGTCGGAGGAGTGCTCCGACCCCAGGATCGCCCCAAGGAAGCGTTCCATGGGGCGATGATGGAGTCAGAGGCGTAGTCCGACTCCAACATTGCCCCATGGAAAGCAACCTTTTTTTCCTTGGGGTGATCCTGGGGTCGGAGGAGTGCTCCGACCCCAGGATCGCCCCAAGGAAGCTTTCCATGGGGCGATGCTGGAGTCAGAGGCGTCGTCCGACTCCAGCATTGCCCCATGGAAAGCAACCTTTTTTTCCTTGGGTGATCCTGGGGTCGGAGGAGTGCTCCGACCCCAGGATCGCCCCAAGGAAGCTTTCCATGGGGCGATGCTGGAGTCAGAGGCGTCGTCCGACTCCAGCATTGCCCCATGGAAAGCAACCTTTTTTTCCTTGGGTGATCCTGGGGTCGGAGGAGTGCTCCGACCCCAGGATCGCCCCAAGGAAGCTTTCCATGGGGCGATGCTGGAGTCAGAGGCGTCGTCCGACTCCAGCATTGCCCCATGGAAAGCAACCTTTTTTTCCTTGGGGTGATCCTGGGGTCGGAGGAGTGCTCCGACCCCAGGATCGCCCCAAGGAAGCTTTCCATGGGGCGATGCTGGAGTCAGAGGCGTCGTCCGACTCCAGCATTGCCCCATGGAAAGCAACCTTTTTTTCCTTGGGTGATCCTGGGGTCGGAGGAGTGCTCCGACCCCAGGATCGCCCCAAGGAAGCTTTCCATGGGGCGATGCTGGAGTCAGAGGCGTCGTCCGACTCCAGCATTGCCCCATGGAAAGCAACCTTTTTTTCCTTGGGTGATCCTGGGGTCGGAGGAGTGCTCCGACCCCAGGATCGCCCCAAGGAAGCTTTCCATGGGGCGATGCTGGAGTCAGAGGCGTCGTCCGACTCCAACATTGCCCCATGGAAAGCAACCTTTTTTTCCTTGGGGTGATCCTGGGGTCGGAGGAGTGCTCCGACCCCAGGATCGCCCCAAGGAAGCTTTCCATGGGGCGATGCTGGAGTCAGAGGCGTCGTCCGACTCCAGCATTGCCCCATGGAAAGCAACCTTTTTTTCCTTGGGTGATCCTGGGGTCGGAGGAGTGCTCCGACCCCAGGATCGCCCCAAGGAAGCTTTCCATGGGGCGATGCTGGAGTCAGAGGCGTCGTCCGACTCCAGCATTGCCCCATGGAAAGCAACCTTTTTTTCCTTGGGTGATCCTGGGGTCGGAGGAGTGCTCCGACCCCAGGATCGCCCCAAGGAAGCTTTCCATGGGGCGATGCTGGAGTCAGAGGCGTCGTCCGACTCCAGCATTGCCCCATGGAAAGCAACCTTTTTTTCCTTGGGGTGATCCTGGGGTCGGAGGAGTGCTCCGACCCCAGCATGGTCCCAGGGAAGTCCCCCTGCGTCCTTGGTGGTTCAATGGGCTGCTCAGCCTCCGATCCCAGGAGCAGCCCATTGAACCACCGAGGACGGGAGCTACATTCGGCCTATTAGGCGCACCAACTTCCCCACCGTCATTTTGGGGAAGAAAAAGTGCGTGTAATATGCCGAAAAATACGGTAATACATAGTATTTATTATAGTTCTCTATGAAGTCAGGGAAATATTTATGATAAGTCATAAAATGGGTATAAGTGTGCTCTGTTGATTGTATGTGTTGTATGCATGGTGGTATGCTCTTCAGTGTCGTTGCTTCTGATAAGGTGATGAGGACCATTGTGAGTAAAGCAAGAATGGGCCTGAAATCCAATTCTGCTTCCTTACCTGTATCATTAAAGATTAACAGAGGTGAAAACGATCTATGACACGCTAGAGCTCAAAGAAGAGGAGAGAAGAAATGGATTTTCCTTCTAAATGAAAAGATGTGAGTTGCCTATCAGCTCTTCTTTTTCTGAACAATGATTCATGAGGCTAAAGAAGCTACTTAGATAAAAGACTTAAGGTTGAGGGGAATACTTGCCACTTCTGCCACCAGAAAGTCTCTGCCTTGCATATTCAAAGATGTCTTCCAATAGCCTCAGAAGGATGTGATGAGATTGATCAGCCTGGTCATTGGTATCCCTTATGAAAGCAAGGCGATCATGTAATTTCAGTGCTCAGGCCTACTCTTTGAACCAAATTATTAGTGAACTTATTCTGATATTTATTTATATATGGAAATAACAATAGCAATAGCAAGTACATTTCTATATTGCTTATCAGTGCACTTAAGCCTTCCCTAAGCGGTTTACAATGTGTAAGCTACTTGTCCCTAATAAGCTGGGTACTCATTTTAGTGACCTCGGAAGGATGCAAGCGTGAGTTGAACCTGAGCTCTAGCTGGTATTGAACTCGCAACCTTATGGTTTATTTGTAGCTTCAGTACAGGCATTTAACCATTGCGCCACCAGGGCTCTTCAGAGGGCATTTGTAAAATGAGAAATAAATGAAAGTTTAATGATAAGAGATTTTAAGACAATCAGATGAATTTTCAGTTTTTGCTTAACTGTTTCTGGTATTACTTTTGCAGTAATTTAGGCTGGCCTACAGTAACTTTGATTTTAAAAACACAACAAAACCACCCATATCTGTGTGAAGTTCATGTACTGTATATTCTCATGTATAAGTCTAGAAATTTTAGTCAAAAACTTGACCCCAAAAACCTAACACGACCTATTCACAGGTCAATGTAATTACTGTATGTTGACTGAAGCAACCATCCCCTGGTGAAAGGCAGGAGTGTAATCTGTCCTGGAAGCACTGATCCCTTTCTGTTCTCTCATCCATCCAGCCTTTGGTGTGAGCACAAAAAGTTATACTTGTTAGAATTGTGTAAAATTTTTGATATGGTATTGCTTCATTCTTTAGCTCCTTTGATACATGCCTCTATGTTTTACTCTTGACTTATCCATGGGTCATATCAAAATCCCCAAATCTGCCCTCGATTTATACATGAGGTCAACATGTAGTTGAGTATATACGGTAGGTGTTCTCCTCATAGAAGCACAATCTGGTTTTTACCTTTCATCAGCTCTAAAATAAACATTTATCCCTAATACAGCCAGCCCTCTGTATCTACAGATTATGCATCCATGTATTCAATCATCCATGGCTTGAAAATATTTTAAAGAATCCATAAAGCACACCTTGGTTTTGCCATTCTATTTAAGGGACACCAATTTATTGTGTGATAATATATAACGGGACTTGAGCATCCACAGATTTTGGTATCTACAGGGGGTCCTGGAACCAAACATCAGTGGATACCAAGGGCCCACTGTATGTCAAGCCCTGTCTTTAGATATTTGTCAGGTAGATGAAGGCTTGCTTTTCAAATATGATGTTTTCAGATAGCATAGGTTAAAAAGATAAGCCTGATCTTGCTAATACTTGCCCAATGTTCACCAAAGCTGTTGGGCTTAATTGATTTGTCTGACATGCCAATGCACATGGTTTTAGACTGTTTAAATGTATTTTAATTTCATTGTGTTTACTATGTTTTTAGTTTTTTAAAATTATGTTTATCATTTAAAACTGATTTACTGTATATATAAGTTTACCTCACGTATATATAAGTTTACCTCACATATAAGTTGAGGGTAGGTTTGGCAGCCAGAATTAAGGATTTTTATATGACCCATGGGTAAGTCAAGGGTAAAATCTTGGTGCATGTAATAAAGGTTCTAAAGAAGAAAGCAAAGCCAAACAGTGCCAAGGAATTTATAAAATAGCAGGCATATCTCTTTGTGCTCACACTAAAGGCTGGATGGGTAAGAGAGTAGGGGATCAGTGCTTCCAGGACAGATTATACTCTTGCTTTTCAACAGGTGGTAGTTCCTTTTTAAATAAGAGTTAAAGTACAATACTTACATTTACCCGTGAATAAGTCAACTCAGTTTTTGGGTCAATGTTTTGACTAAAAGTTCTAGACTTATAGATGAGTATATACAGAAATTTGTTAGTGCTAACTTTACTTGTACACTGCCATGAGAAATGCTAATGCTAATGATAATATATTTTCTGCATTAGGTAGAACATTCTGATGATGGTAAAATTGCAGTTTTAATGTTTGAAGTCATTTCTAATATTTTCATTCACAACAGATCAGTGATGTAGGCTGTTCTGTATTAGAGTAAACTGATTGAAAGTTGGTTCACATATGGTCAACATCAGGTCTGTAGCATGATGTGGTGACTTTAATGTGTGAATGAATCATTAAATTTCAAAACGTCAGAGACAGGAGTGGTGCATCACCTTGAATGTGATGCCTTTGTTAGCAGTCAATTAACAATCAGCTGTGAATCAAATAATAAAGTGGTGTTCATACGTGTGTGAGCCAGTTGTTCTACTCTCAAATGGGCTCAGTCATGAAATAAATTAATATCAATCCATCCCTATTAACACACTTGAGATAGAAAGAGAATGTCAGTAATATTTAATCAGGGTGCTCTCTGTAGTTGTGAACGAACAGTTAATATGCTAAAGAAATACTTAACACCAGCGGAAGATGTCTATTCTCCATCCCTCTTTTCACAGCAGTATGGTCCCACCTGAGGATTATTGTGGGTAACATTGTGTGAAAGGCTAGGGCTGAAAGTTAAATAATGACATTCAAGTCAACCTTTGCAACCTTTTTTCAAATACCATCATACAGTATAGCAATGTCACATCTAAGAATGTTACCTGATTAAAACATGACAGCTGGTCCTTGCAGGAGATGAATGGCAATGAGCAAATTCTGCCTCAAAGAGTAAACCATAAAACAGCATGATACTTTCTTTAAATCCTGAGACAAATATACATTTGATAGCACATGCTTCTTGGTTTCTGAATTTTCCTGACTTCATTTAATGTTTATACAGGTGTCATTTTCTGAAGTTTATTTTTTTTTAATAATATGCCACATTTAATATTGCTGTGACTTCAAATTCTTTATCTCAACAGCATGGGACAGTTTTTAAGTGATGATGATCCAGAGCCATACATTTGATTAAACTGTAATTAAAGAGGATGGAGAACTACTCTGCGAGATTCAGCCATGTATCAATATAAAATGAAAAAGTGCACAGGGAATAGAAGTAAAATTACACAGTAAGAGGCAAGGAGGTTTGTGTGTATTGGCAAAAGCCATTGAATGCCATATCTTGGGTGGAGAAACAATTGACACCATCTGGAGCTATTCTTTTGCCAAAATCATGACCTCCTTTCTTTGTTTTATTTTCAGTTTTGTTTTCATTTTTCATGCCTTCAGGAAGGACTGAATCACCTCACCTATATCAGTTCTGTGTTTCCTGCCAGAGCTTGCATTATTATTCTGCCTGCCCTTCTCCCAGCTCCATCTGTTCCTTCTTGTTTTTCCCCCCTCTATTTGTCATCATCTTCTCCTGCTTTCTTTCTTTTGCCTTCTCCTTTTCAGTATGTCTTTCCTTCTTTCTCTCTCTTTCATTTTGTCCAGTATCTTAAAGGAAATAAGGAGAAAATTTACACCTAGCAGTGTAAATTTATGTTTCTGGCTTTGATATTAATTCTTTTTACTACTCTTTCCTTTACTTGCATGCTTTCACTAACTCTTCTTTTTCTATAGTGCATATACCATTGGAGATAGTTCTCTGCTTTCAATCTGTATTATGAAAAAAACCCAAACCCAGCCATGATTGATCATAATTAACACTACCAACAGCGGTGTTTCCAAGATGAAATGTAGCATACTAGAAACAATTTACTGTATATACTCAACTATAAGTTGAACTCATGTATAAGTCGAGGGTAAGTTTTGGGGCCAAAATTATGGATTTTGATATGACTCATATATGTTGAGGATAAATCTTAAGAACATGTAACAAAGAATATAAAGGATGAAGCAAAGGAAAACAATGCCAAAGAATTTACAAAATTCCAGCAGTCATAAATGTTTGTACTCATATTAAATGCTAGATGGATGAGAGAATAGAGAGTGTTCAGTGCTTCCAGGACAGATTACATTCTTGTCTTTCACCAGGGGATGGTTCCTTTTTAAATAAGAGTTAAAGTAAATACTTACATTGACCCATGAATAAGTTCACTTAGAATTTTTGGGTCAATTTTTGACTAAAATCTCTAGACTTATACATGAGTATATACAGAACATTTCACCAAGATGTGTACTGCTACTGTTTCTTCCTTGTTGTCTTCTAACAGCTTCCATTTCTGACCCATTCTTTCCTTTCCTAAAAGCCATCCATATTACTAGTCCATTCTGAGGCTGGCTGAAGGAGCAACCCACAACTAGCTCTCTCCCTTGTTCTAAATTCTTTTCTGTAAAGTTAAATATAAAACATGGCTATTGATTGGCAAAGAAAAAGTGAATATTACAGAATTTGGATAGTAAGAGAGAATTTAGCTTTAGAGCAGGGGTAGGCAACCTTTTTGAGCTGGGGGCCGGGTTGCTGTCCCTCAGACAATTGGGGGGGGGGCTTATAACCCTAAGGCAAACCTATCACAGGGTATTTTTGGCAAGATTTGTTTAGAGAGGGTTTGCCTTTGTCTCCCTCTCATGATGAGATAGTGTGACTTGTCCAAGGTCACCTAGTGGGTTTCCATGGCTGAGCAGGGATTTGAGCCCTGGTCTCCAGAGTTACGGGGCGAAACAGACAGCCCCTTTGCAGCAGCTTCCTGGCGGCTTGGGGGCATGTCATTTAGACGACGCACGACCCAAGCCTTCCGGAAGCCGCCCACCTGACCACAAGGGGCAGTGTTTTGGCACGCCGCAGGAGTACCAAAAAGCTGCGGTGGCGGTGGAAAAGCTGGTGTTTTGCTTTCTGCCACTTTTTTTGTCCTGGCAAAATGGCAGAGTGGGGCTGTTCCGTGTGGTTGCCGTGGCCCACAACCAGGCATTCAAAGGGATGGCGTTAAGCCACTCTGTTTCGGCTCATAGCCCCTCGAGCCTGTCTTTTTTGGCTCACAGTCCAATGCTCAAACTACTGAACCATACTGGCTCTTGTTGGGATTAGGCTGTAATAATTATTTGTTTATGTAGTATCATTAGTGAGTAGTAAATACAAGTAGAAAATGAGCAGTGGAGTAACTATAAGAGGAGAAAAAAGAAGAACCCAATTTTAGTATAGTTTCTGTAGAAAACTTCTACATTTAGTTCAAGAGTCTCATGATTGCTGGGATGAGAAGGGAGAATTTTTTTTATTTTGCAGCTACAGATCTGCAGACATAATACATAATGCATAATACATATGTGCATGATTATACTTACAATTGCAACACTGTTTAAGTCACATTAAATAGTTTCTCAATAAATTATTCCAGAAAAGGATAAATAATACCAATTTTTAAACAAAGCTATCTTTATAGAATTATTTCCCTTCTAGAACACACACAATAAGCCCATTCCATAATAATTACTGTATTTCTAAATACAGAATATGCATAATAAAGAGTAGTGGTTGTTTTCATAACAGAAATATTAGCAACAGTCAGTAAATGAATTATCATATTCACTTGAAACTCTATCTTTTAAATAACTCAAGGTGTTATGAAGGTCACTTTAAATACAGCTTCTGTATATAAAACAGTTTGCACCCAGGGTTTTGCTTTACTAGCATTTATCATGTTGGGGATGTGGTGGCTGAAGTGGTTGAGATGCTGACTCTGTTGATTGCAAGATCGGCATGTTAGCAGTTCAAGGCCTAGGTGACATATGATGGGGTGAGCTCCCACCACTAATCCCAGCTTCTGCCAACCTAGCAGTTCGAAAGCATGCAAATGCAAGTAGATAAATAGGTACCACTTTGGTGGGAAGGTAACAGCGGTTTGTGCAGTAATCCTGGCCACATAATCACAGAGTTGGAAATGAGCACCACCCCCTACAGTCAGACATAACTTGACAAGCTTGTTGAAGGGGAAACCTTTACCAGATGCTTTTTTCTTCCTCACTTGTCACATGGAGGGGGCATTCCGCCCTTGCTGCGGGGATAGAAGACAGAAAGGCAGAGGTGGCCTTGAAGAAGACACATGAGGCCCTCTCCATAGCCATCAGGGCAGCAGCCGCCTCCTCTCTGGTGGCTAGGGCTTCCCTTCAATGGGCCAGAGATACTCTGGAGGACACCCCCCCAACCCCTTGCACCAGACTATGTCATTCCCTCAATAAACTTGCCAAAGCAGCGTCCTACACGGCAAATGGCATATTGGACACAGTACAGCAATGCACAAGGGCCCAGGTTGGCCGCCAACTGTGGCTGAAAAACGAACGTGGACCTGAAGTCAAAATCAACAATTTGTCAGTGTACTTTAGCTGGATATAACTTGTAAATCTAGAAGTAATTCTCGGCCTTCACTCTTTACCTGGGATCCAAGTTGTTTGGGGACTCACTCAATCCATTAGTGTTAGTGGAGGACAAGGACAAGAAAAAAGTTTTGCCGACTGGCAAGAAGGGGGACAAAGTGCTGTTCCTTTCGCTCCTCCAAACCCTACTTTTCTGCCGGCTCCTCCTCCTCCCACTTGAGAGACAGCAGACAATCCAAACAACACTGGGATGACTTCAAACCAAAGTCAAGATCCTAATACTCACCCAAGCCCTCTTCCATCCCCTCCGCCAGGTGGGAACAACACAAGAATAGCAATGGTGGGACACCACCAGTAGGGGCCGTCTCCAGGTGTTTGTCCATATCTGGGAGACTTAGACATCAGAAAGAAGGATGTTGGAAAACCTTCACCGGGAATACTGCAAAGAATTCCTCTTCAGGCCCTGCAACATACTCATTCCTTCTTCCAGATCCAAAAAACCCTGAGAAGCATCACCTCCTTTTGTATGCCATAGACAAACTGCTAGTTCTGAATGCGATATAGCCCATACCCTCCCACCAGAGGAGGAGAGGGTGCTAGTCCACCTTTTTCCCGGTACCAAAGAAGAATGGCTCTTGGAGAGCCATTCTTAACCTCAGAGGGGTAAAATTTGTAAAAAAGAGGAGATTCCATATGGAGACCCTGAGATCTATCCTAGAATCCCTACATCCGGGACATTTTCTTACCTCTTTATATCTCTAGGATGTTTATCTTCATATGCTTATCCACAGGGACCATCACGGATTTCTCTTTTTAGCCTATGATGCGCACCATTTCAATTCAAGGCTTTTCCCTTCAGCCTGTCATTGCCCCCCCCCGAGGGTGTTCACTAAGATTATGGCAGCCCTTGTGGCACACTGGAGGAGCTCTCACCTTCACATTCATCCCTACCTAGACAATCTGCTGATTCACTCGCTATCTGCACAGAGGGGTCACCAGGATGTCGCCAGAGTCCTTCAGTTGCTTCAGGACCATGGTTTCTTGATAAACCTAGCAAAAAGCTCCGTCACCCCTGCCAAATACATTCAGCATCTCGGACAGTTCAGAGATCTGTCTTTCTCTTTCCCTGAAGGATAGAGACCGTTGCCTGAGCGACTCTCCAGTCCAGGAGACACAACCAGCAAGATCGCCCTTCTGGCTCACCTTCAAGGACCGATGATTTTGGCCATGGACTGCCTGCCATGGGCATGCTTCCACTCCAGAGCTCTTCAGTGGCTATTCTTACCTCACCAGGAGGCTATCTCCTGCAAGAACAAGGGGTCTATACCAGTCCCCCCCCTCCATTTGGGACTCCTGCGACTGGTGGACCTCTCCTGCCATCTACAAGGGCCATCCCATATGGAAGCCAGACATGATCCAGATAACCAAGGACGCAGGTCTGAGGGGCTGGGGTGCCCACTGCGGCCCTCTCATCGCCCAGGGTGGATAGAACCACTCGGAGTTACAACACAGCATCAATTGGCTAGAGCTGAGAGTGGTGAGGCTGGCCCTTATCCAATTCGCAGACCAGCTCAGAGGAAGGCCAGTTCTAGTCAGAACAGACAACATAACGGCAAAAGCCTACATCAGCCGCGAGGAAGGGACACAGTCATGGCCCCTGATGGATGAAGCACAGCTTCTACTAAACTAGGCAGAACAAACCTTCCCTCTTTCGAGGCAGAGCATCTTCAAGGAGACCTAAACTCCATGGCAGATTGGTTGGGCAAGACAGACAACGACCAGGGAGAATGGAGCCTTTCTCCGGAAGTGTTCCACAAGATCACGCAGTTGTTAGGCCAGCTTCTGCTAGACCTGTTTGCCGCCCCGACGAATGCAAAGACCCCACGTTTCATCTCCAGATATCAAACTTGGGGCAAAAGACATAGATGTCTTCAACCTGCCCTGGTCAAGGGCCCTGCTATACACCTTCCCACTGATCTCGATCCTGGACAAGATAGTCAGCAAATCTGGAGAGAAAGGGCAGAAATGATCCTAGTGGCTCCAGCTTGGCCCAGGAGGGCCTGGCTCTCAGAAATAAGATGCATGGCAGTGGACAGCCTGACTCTTCCAGTCTGACCGGACCTACTCTCTCAGGGTCAGATATTCCACCCGGACCCAGCCTGGCTTCAGCTCCATACCTGGAGATTGAGTGGCAGATGTTACAACGATACAGCTAGTCAGCCGAGGTGATACACTCCATCTTAGCCTCCAGACAACCCTCTACCATTAGAATCTATGAATAAACCTTCAGAGCCTTCCAGAGATAGTGCAAGTGCAAGTGCCTGGACTTCATTGAGTTTTCCGCAGCCACCCTCCTGCAGTTCCTTTAGGGTGGTATCAAACAGGAGCTCCGACCTAACATGGACAAAAGACAGGTGACTGGCATCACTCCCATCCTTCCTTATGACAAGGCGGCCAAACTATCTTCAAATCCACACGTCAGGAGGCTCATGAAGGGAATTACCAACCTGGCTCCACCTACAAAACATCGTTTTCCTTCATACAGTCTTCAAAGGTCTTACAATACAACTCTTTGAGCCGCTCAGCCAGTCATCGTTGAGACATCTTATATGGAAGGTGCCTTTTCTGGTTGCCATCGTCTTGGCCCGTCGGATCTCTAAGCTTGGAACCCTCTCAGTATGCAAAGACTTATGCATCATCTGCCCTGAATCAGTCTTACTGCGCACAGATACATCCTTTGTTCCCAAAATCAACTCTCCATTCCACCTGGCTCAAGATGTGATTCTACCTTCTTTCTGTCCTCACCCGAAGAAGGAGCTAGAAAAGATCTGGCATACCTGGATGTCCACAGGGCAGTAAAGATTTACCTTAAGAGGACTAAGTCATTCAGGTCTTCTGAGGCCTTATTTGTGTCCTTCAACCAAAGATACATGGGAAAGAAGGTGTCTCCATCTACCTTAGCCAGATGGATAAGGAGCTGCATTGCAACTTGTTACCAATCTCTGGATTTTCAGCCTCCGGAGGGCGTGATGGCTCACTCCACCAGAAGCTCAGCTTGGGCCATTGCTGCCTTCATGATAGAGATCTGTAGGGCAGCCACTTGGAAGTCCCCTTCCACCTTTGTGAGACACTACAAATTAGATCTCTACCAGTCAGCCAAGGTTACCTTTGGGAGGAGGGTGCTTCAGCAGGTGCTCCTGGTTCATTCCTCACTGTTATGTGACGTTTGCTGTTTACAGTAGCATTGTGAGAGTGACCTACAGGAAGACGTACACTCACATGCACCCATTCTTTCTCCACAATAATTATTTTAAAACCAGCTGCAGGGAAGATCAGCCATAGTTTGTCTAAGCTGAGGAGGTTTTACCTTTAAAGATAACATTAAATTAAGTTTACATAAATAAACATGACAGCCTTGGATATCACAGTAATTCATGGTTAATCTAAAATTGAAGTAAAAGCTTGCAGACTTCTCTTCCTTTGCATTTGGCCAGGAGGGCAGTGTATGAAAAGACAAGGATTGCTCCTGTTTATCTTTATGATGCTCAATTGTGATTTTTTGCTTTGTGTGAATACAGCCACTGTCTATTATTACCTGATAATACATAGATGGCACAGAAATTAAATCTTGAAATATACTTTCTTCAAAATGGTCCTTCATGTCTTTAAGGATCTTACTTCCTGAAGTGTTCTCCAAGACCATACCGCAAAATCTTCTCAAACATGTTTGTTTTTATTATTCAAGTGACACTTGGAATCATCTTGAGGAATTAATGACAAGTCTCCTTTTAAAAACAGTAACACCATGAGGGATTGAACAGAGATGTGAATGTTCTGTTGAATATGTTTCTGGATATTAAATATGATTAAGTTCCCCTAATATCAACCTGTATTTTCTATGGGATTTGGATATAGCATGAAAGTTTAGATTCTTTCTCCTGGATTATGGTTGAAGACATGTGTGTGATAAAAATGTGTGGATTCTAGAGTATCACTAGCCTTCAGACAAATAACCTTATACCAAGAGGTAAGCCCAATTCATATCATGTGGCTTATTTGTTAGTAAATATTACCACTGACTGTATTGTTAGAGGATAATTTGCAAATTATGGAGAAGTGTTAAGCATTGAAAAATGTCCTGTTTATAAGCACATTTAGCAAGGATATCACCAAGGTTATCGTAAAATCTTTTGTGATCTAGACACAAAGCCTGCAGTGTCCATCTGGAAATACTGTATGGAGCATCTTGCTTTGGGGCAAACTCAGCCATGGGGAATAGTGCCCTATTTACAATTCATGGCTTGAATTACAGCTTTACAATTTATAATTAATTGTTGATTGTGAAAACTCCTTCTGTACATGAATCAGTATCCTAGTACAAGGACTTTGAATTGCATGAAACTGATCTTTTTAATATTGCAAGATTGTCATTGCCCATGAAAGTGAAAGAACTTATAGTAACACAAATAGCCTTTAAAGTAACCAAACAATTTGCAGTACTTGTTTTGTAATACTGTCAAACCATATCAGTTTACTGCCCTATACAACTTTGAAAACATGCTGTAGTGACTTGCAGTAACTCAGAGTTACCAGTGCTCTGACTGTTATTCTCTCATGTAGCAGATGGCACTCGCTGTGAAAGACTGACAAGCTGTGGGATAGCAGAGCATTACTAATAAACCTTGTCATATGTTAAACTTGACCTGACATTAATCAGGTTTGGAATGTTACAAATGAATCATGGATAGTCATTAGTGAGCTGATGCTATTAGTGAGCAGCATTACCATACTGTTTTGCTTTATAAAAAAAACAAAACAAGGAAAAATCAATTTTATGCTTAATTTATAGTTAGCAATAACACTGTGCTGTCTTTAGCATTTTGTGCTATGAACTTTCCTCCATCCCAACCACTAGTCTGACCTAGTAACTCAACAGGGTGGCTACAGATAGTAATGCAAGGTGATGTATTGTAACAGCAAGTCCAGTTCAGATCTTATCTCAGCAGGGAACCCCCTGGGATGCAAGTCATTATCTCCCTCCTCCCCAAGTGTGTGTACATTCTAACTTTCCCGCCTGTTAAGAATGAGAGGACAGCTGTTTTACTCAGCTTTGTTTCCATTGCTGTGATAACTAAGCAGCATGCTGCAGTTGCTTCACATGTTGCATTACTTTTTAATAATAATAATAATAATAATAAAATTTATTTATACACCACCCCTCTGAGAACAATCGGGGCAGCTAACAAAGTTAAAAATACAAAGTACATCACACAACCCAATACCTACCCACCCCTTAAAAAGATATTAAATCAATAGTACATTAAAAATCATAGTTAAAACATAATAATAAAGCCAGATGACATGAGAAGTTAGACAACTAATAACAAGGAGGTGGCGACCTTCATATTAAGAGAGATGGGATTGAAAGGGGGTTTTCCGAGGCCAGGACAACTATTCTGGAAAGGCCTGCCGGAAGAGATCCATCTTAACAGCCTTCTTAAAGCTGTCTAAAGATGTAATCAGACAGATCTTGTCTGGCAGGCCATTCCATAATCTGGGGGTGACCACTGAGAATGCCCTCTGGGAGGTAGCAGGTAGCCTAGATTTTTGTGGCTGAAGCAAATTCCTCCCAGAGGACCGGAGTGCCCGGGGAGGATTATATGGGAAAAGGCAGTCCCGAAGATAGCTTGGACCCAAGCCATTTAGGGCTTTAAAGGTAATAACCAACACCTTATACTGAGTCTGGAAACTAGTAGGCTGCCAGTGGAGGGACCTTAAAACCGGAGTTATATGGTCCCTCCTAGATGTCCCAGAAACCACTCTGGCTGCCATGTTTTGAATTAACTGTAGTTTCCAGACCAAGCACGAGGGTAGCCCCATGTAGAGCGTGTTGCAGAAATCTAGATAGGAGGTTACCAGCGCATGCACAACGGTCTCAAGGTCCCTTACTTCCAGAAAAGGGCGCAGCTGGCGTATCAGCCGAAGCTGATAACAGGCACTCCTGACTGTCGCACTCACCTGATTCGTCATCAGGAGCGCCGAGTCAAGGAGAACCCCCAGACTGAGAACACAGTCCTGGACGGAGAGTGTGACCCCGTCCAGGACCGGAGGTTGCAGCCCAATTCTTGGTTTCGGGGCCACCACTGTGAGCACTTCCATTTTGTCTGGATTCAGTCTCAATCTGTTTTTCCTCATCCAGCTCATTACTGCCCAAAGACATTCATTGAGAGAGGAGACGCCATCAGAATTCGAGGCCGATGAACAAGACATGGAGAAATAGATTTGGGTGTCATCAGCGTACTGATAACACCAGCTCCATAACTCCGAATGATCTCACCCAGTGGCTTCATATAGATGTTAAATAACATCGGGGACAGAATAGCACCCTGTGGAACACCACAAGTGAGCTCCCTTTTACTGGAGTGACTGTCCCCGAGCAGCACCCTCTGGGATCTGCCCAAGAGGAAGGAATGGAACCACTGAAGCGCAGTGCCTCCAATACCCAACCCCCTCAGGCGACCCAAGAGGATGCTATGATCTATCGCAGGGGTCGGCAACCTTTTCTTACCTGGGCCGGTCCCTTCTGATGGTCCCTTCCGGCAGGCTGGGGGGAGGGAATGGCGGCGCACGCACTTGTGCGCGCGTCCCCCGCTGCGCACGCTGCTGCC
The DNA here is from genome assembly GCA_026167975.1 of Phrynosoma blainvillii. Classification (NCBI taxonomy): domain Eukaryota; kingdom Metazoa; phylum Chordata; class Lepidosauria; order Squamata; family Phrynosomatidae; genus Phrynosoma; species Phrynosoma blainvillii. The sequence continues at coordinate 142,423,934 of JANUYF010000001.1, forward strand.
TCTGCGCATGTTGCGGCCGCCATTTTGTTTTCCAAGTACTGCGCATGCGCAAACGAGTGGTGGCCGCCATTTTGCTTTCCAAAATGGTGGCTGTGACGCGCGCGGCCGCCAAAACGTGCGGCGGCGGCGGCGGCGGCGGCGGCGGCAGCGGTCGGTGGGGGCCAGTAAGCGGGGCTGGCGGGCCGGAAGCAGGCCGTAGGTTGACGACCCCTGATCTATCATGTCAAAAGCCGCTGAGAGGTCTAAAGGCACCGACAAGGCCACACTACCCCCTGTCGATGCGCAGACGCAGATCATCGGTCAAGGCAACCATGGCAGTCTCAACCCCAAAGCCTGTCCTGAAGCCAGTTTGAAATGGGTCTAGATAATCGGTTTCATCCAAGACAGCTTGGAGTTGAAGAGCAACCGCCCTCTCGATAACCTTGCTCAAGAATGGCAATAAGGAGACTTCCCTGTAGTTGTTCATATCCAGGGGGTCCAGGGAAGGTTTTTTCAGAAGCGGCCTAACAGGCGCTTCCTTCAAACAAGATGGAATATGTCCTTCCCTGAGGAATGCATTGACCTGGCTGAATGAGACTATGTGTGAAAGGGATCTAGGAATCCAGGTGGACCACAAGTTGAACATGAGTCAACAGTGCGATGCAGCAGCTAAAAAGGCCAATGCAATTTTAGGCTGCATCAGTAGAAGTATAGTGTCTAGATCAAGAGAAGTAATAGTGCCACTCTATTCTGCTTTGGTCCGGCCTCACCTGGAATACTGTGTCCAGTTCTGGGCACCACAATTCAAAAAGGATGTGGAGAAACTGGAGCGTGTCCAAAGGAGGGCAACTAAAATGGTGAAGGGTCTGGAAAGCAAGCCCTATGAGGAACGACTTAGGGAGCTGGGGATGTTTAGCCTGGAGAAGAGAAGGCTGAGAGGTGATATGATAGCCGTGTTTAAATATTTGAAGGGATGTCATATCGAGGAGGGAACAAGCTTGTTTTCTGCTGCTCCAGAGACTAGGACCCGAAACAATGGATGCAAGCTGCAAGAAAAGAGATTCCACCTCAACATTAGGAGGAACTTCCTGACAGTAAGGGCGGTTCGACAGTGGAACACACTCCCTCGGAGAGTAGTGGAGTCTCCTTCCTTGGAGGTCTTTAAGCAGAGGCTGGATGGCCATCTGTCGGGGATGCTTTGATTGGGAGTTCCTGCATGGCAGGGGGTTGGACTGGATGGCCCTTGTGGTCTCTTCCAACTCTATGATTCTATGATTCTATGATTCTATGATTCTATGACAATGTCCATAAGGAACACCCTCAAAGCATCCTCCCTGGATGGCCCGTCATGAAGGGCAAGGATCGAGAGGGCAGGTCGTTTTCCTCACTTTACCAAAGAAGCTTGTCCACGTCATCGGTACTCACAGATTGAAACTGATCCAGGATAATTTCATTAACGGAGTCACTGGACACCTCGCCAGTTGTTTCTGTCGAAACCATGGCATCTAAGTCGGCTCTTATCTGAGAGATTTTGCCCGCAAAAAAGTTGTTAAACACGTCACAGCAGGTTGTTGTCAGGTTAAGTAATGGGTTCTGTGCAGGGGGCACCTGCGTCAGCTCCCTTACCACCCTAAGCAGCTCTGCTGGACGGGACTCTGTAGACGCAATACGTGCAGAGGAGAAGGCTCTCTGCGCTGCACGTATTGCCTCCCGACAGGACCAAAGAAAGTTCCTATGGTGAGTCTTGTCAGACAAGTCAAGTTTTCCGCCATTCACGCTCTAGTCGTTGTCCAGCCTGCTTCATCTTCCTAAGCTTTGATGTATACCAAGGCTTTCGGTTAGGAGCAGGTTGGCAAGGACGCTTGGGAGCGATCGTGTCGATAGCCTTGGTAAGATTGATGTTCCAGGTGTCAACCAAAGCTTTGACAGGGTCACCGGCGTTAGCAACCATTAAACCCTCCAAGGCTTTCCGGAATCCAATTCATTCCATTAACCTTCGAGGGCGGACCATTCTAATGGGTCCACCACCCCCGGTGGGGTGGATAGATGCTCTTAGTTCAACCTTGACCAGGAAATAATCCGTCCATGACAATGCGGAGGTTTTTGTCACCTTCACCCACGGATATTCCTGTTCCGTACTAAAGACCGCATTGAGTGTATGACCTGCACAATAAGTGGGCCCGACTACCAATTGGGATAGGCCCATGTTTGTCATGGTTTCCATGAACTCCCGAGCCGCACCTGTTAAACTGGTGTCGAGCGGGATGCTGAAGTCACCCAGAACTAAAAGTCTGGGTGACTCCAGCAGCAGCTCTGAGACCAGCTGCGTCAGCTCGGATAGGGAGTCTGCTAGACAACGGGGTGGTCGGTAGACTAGCAGAATCCCTAAACTATCCCTGATCCTCAGGCTCAGGTACATACACTTGAACTGGGCTGTTTTCCAGACAGGTATCCCGGTCAAGGTCAGGTTGTCCTTATGAACCAGAGCCAGTCCACCCCCCCGCCCACTTTTCCTCACCTGCTCAATAACAGAGTACCCGGCTGGGAGGGCTTGCGTCCAGGTGACAGCGCTGTCCTCTCCCAACCAGGTCTCTGTAAGGCAAGCCAGGTCGGCATCCTCATCTAGAAGAAGATCATAGATGATATGAGGTTTATTTTTCACCAACCTGGCATTGCAAAGGAGCAAGTTAAGGTTCTGTGGAATGGGAGGTACACTCTCTAAACCATTCTGGGAAACAGAGTGAACTGAAGGGGGTATAGCTTTTAAACAGCGATCCCGCCTTCTTTTGTAACATCTGTTCACTCCATTCCAGCCATATCTCCCTTTCCCCAGTACAACTCCAATTGCCTCCTCCACCTCATTCCCAGAGACAGTGGAGAGGACAATGAGGTCAGGTCAACTATGACAATATAGCAAGGTGGATCGGTGGAAAAATCCTAGCCCAACTTTCAATACGCCGCTATTGTTGAAAAAATGCGGCATCAAAACCTCAACCAAGTCCCTCCAGACCCATACAAGTGTAATTGTTGTGTTATCACTCAGGTGATTTGCAAGGAGGGGAAGGTGGACAGCCCACACCTCCGACTCCTTTCTGCCTCCAAGGCCGCTGTAATTAGCCTCTGTTCCTCCTCCGCTTCCCAACATTTGGGCTCCCGCTGAAAAGGGTGGGCGGGAAGATGGTAAGTCCCACTCAACCCAGCTCTAGCTCACAGCTCCGCCCAGTGTCTCCACAGCCTCGACGCTGCTCTCCTGGCCACAGGTGTCACCAATAGGTAGCTCTGGGTGCTGGGCTTCCCACAGTCCCGTTGTTCCTGCAGTCGCCGCGGTGCAGAGGAGATGGTACTGGCGGGATTTATAGTCTCCCCTCGGTATCCCCACAGCCTCGGAGCTTCCGTCCCGACCACAGGTGTCACCAATAGGCAGCTCTGGGTGCTGGGCTTCCCACAGCCCTGTCGTTCCTGCAGTCGCCACGGTTTTTATGTCTTTTGGATGGAAAAAGACAATAGAATACTGTGCCTGTTCCTGTTTTATTTATTATAAGTTTTTATCAAACTTTTCAGGTTGGGGAGAAAAACCTGGCTTCTTCTTACTGTTTGATTTCCCTCCAAATATCCCTCTACCTGCATTCTAGCTATCATCCCGTTTATTTGGTTCCCAGTTTCTGGTAAACCAAGGAGCTTAAATGAAGTCTGTCGTGAGAGGGGAAAGGAATATCAACAATCTGAGATATGCTGATGCCACCATAATACTAGCAGAAACCCTTACAGACATGAAACAGTTACTAAGGAAGATAAAGGAAGAAAGTGTAAAGGCTGGCTTATTGTTGAACATAAAGAAAACAAAAATAATGGCCACTGAGGATCTTTACAAGTTCAGCCTAGACAATGAAGAAATAGAAATAGTACAAGAATTCCCATACTTGGGATCAAACATTGATATAAATGGGAATCGCAGCCAGGAAATCAGAAGAAGATTAAGAGTGGGAAGGGCAACTATGAAAGAACTAGAACAGATCCTAAAATGCAAAGATATACAACTGAGCACAAAAGTTAGAATCATACAAACTATTGTATTCTCTGTTACCATGTATGGATGTGAGAGCTGAACAGTCAAGAAAGATGATAGGAAGAAAATCAATTAGTTTTAGATGTGGTGCTGGAGAAGAGTGCTGAGGATTCCATGGACAGCCAAAAGGACAAACAAATCTGCCCTAGAGCAGATCAAGCCAGATGGAAGCCAAGATGACAAAACTTAGGCTATCGTACTTCGAAGACATCATGAGAAGGCATGAATCATTGGAAAAAACAATAATGCTAGGAAAGGTGGAAGGAAGTAGAAAGCTAGGAAGGCCGCATGCCAGATGGATGGACTCTATTAAGGAGGTCACGGGTATGGGGTTGCAGGAATTAAGCAGAACAGTGGAGGACAGGGTCGCCATGGTTTGCGATCGACTTGAGAGCAGTTAACAACAACAAACCCTCTGGAGAACTTCATCTCTGATGTGCTTACTATGCATCAATGAGGCTGATGATTCTCTCTCCCCTTTCTTTTCCTCACACTCACCACCTTCCGGTTTAATCAAGAAAGGCTTTAAAGAAAGGATAAGGAAACTGGTACATTTCAGATATTATGGACTACAATTCCCATTAATCACCTATTTCTCAATTTAATAACTTTCAGTACAGTTAAGGAAATTCTATGTCCATTTTGCAGATAAGCACTGTGATTGTCAATGGTAATCCTAGGAGTTAACCACTGGTGGTGCAGTGGTTAAATGCCAACACTACAGCCAAAAACATTGTGAGTTCGATCCTGCAGGACTCCAGGTTGACTTAGCCTTCCATCCTTTCGTAGTCGTAAAATGAGTACCTAGCTTTAGGGGAGCAATTGGCTAACACAATGTAAACCAATTAGAGAGTGCCTAGCACTATAAAGCAGTATAGAAATGTAGTGTAAGTGCTATTGCTATTGCTAATAAATGAGCATGCTCTTTGTTGTCTCTTGAACTGACTTTCAGTGCTGAGGGTTAGTGAAGAAATTATCTATTTTATGTATAATTTTTCACTTTTCTAAAGGATCACACCAGGATTTCTCAGTGCTTTTCATCTTCTCTTACACAAGACAAAAATTGGTATGCTCCTTGCTCAACTGTCTTTATTTTATTTTGAACAGACTGCAGTAAGTTGAAATACCTTTCCTGCTCCCCAAACTTGCAATTAGGCACCTACCTAGTTGCCTGTGGTGAATAAAATTGCTTCCAGCCAACCACAGTTGACTTACATATTTGAAGTGCCTGTTCACCCATTTCTGACAAAAGAAGAGGCAGCTCACACCATGGGGCTCTACCAACATGCCATCAGCTTGACATGTTGTAGGTCGTACCCTCAATCACATTGCAAATATACATTGGATAATGGAGCGTAGCAAAGAATTTCAGAAGAAAATCAACCTATGCTTTATAGATTATAGAAAAGCCTTTGATTGTGTGGATTATGGAAAACCATGATCATAAAAACTATAGCTCACTCTCAAAGAAATGAGTGTGCCAAAACATTCATCTGTCCTGATGCTTAACTTATACTCAGGACAAGAAGCTACCGTACTGTCAGAATATGGAGAAACAAAATGGTTTACAGTTGGCAAGGGGGTCAGGCAAGGCTGCATTATATCCCCTGTCTGGGTGAATTGTAAGCTGAACAGCTGCATTAGATTCAGGGAAAGGTGGCATGAAAATTGGAAGAAAGAACATCAACAATTTAAGATATACAGATGACACCATACTACTAACAGAAAATAGCAAAGACTTGGAACAGTTATTGAAGAAAGTAAAGGAAGAAAATGCAAAGGAAGTTTTACCGCTGAACATTAAGAAAATAAATGACCACTGATTATTTACATAACTTAAAGTAGATGATGAAGACATTGAAGTAGTCCAAAGATTTTCTATACCTTGGCTCAACTATTAATCAAAATGGAGACTACAATCAAGAAATCAGGAGAAAATTAGGACTTGCAAGGGCGGCTAAGAAGAAGTATAAAGATAAATAATTGAATGCTAAAGTCAGAATTATCCATGCCATCATATTTCCAATTTCTTTGAAATCCGCTGAGTGACCTTGGTCAAGTTACATGCTTTCAGCCTCAGGGGAAGGCAATAGCAAACCTCCTCTGAATATATCTTTCCAAGAAAACCCCATGATATGGTTGATTTAGGGTCACCATAAGTCAGAAATGACTTTAAGGCACACAATAGCAACAAATGTATGGTTGTGAAAGTTGAACAGTGAAGAAAGCTGATAGAAAGAAAATCAACTCATTTGTAATGCTAAAAAGAAGAATAAAGGCTCCCAGAGCAAATCAAGCCTGAACTCTCCCTAGGAGCCAAGGAATAACTGAGACTGTTATTCTTTGAACATATCATGAGAAGACTAGACAATAATGCTCAGTAAGGTAGAAGGCAGTTGGGAGGCCTAATTACAGATAGATAGATTCAGTCGCAGAGGTTATAGCCTTGAGTTTGCAAGATCTAAGCAGGGCAGCTGACGACCAGGGATTTTGGCAGTCTCTCATTCATAGGGTTGCCATAAGTCGATGATGACTTGACAGCAATTAACAAACCTTGGTTTTGATTCATCCGAACTAAAATTGATGCTTTGATGGTGAACATTTTTTTCTGACTTCCTTGTTTTGGTCAGCTCACTTTTAAGTTACATTTAGACCAGAAAGTTTGGAAAGTTACTTTGTAAGGGGCAGTAATTAAGTTGGTGAAGGTTGTAGTTTAGGGAGAGGGAGACATGACAATTATAGTTATATATTTTTAAAGTAGTCTGTATTCATTTCTCAAAAATAACAAAAATATTTATTTTTGTTTTTGTTTTAAACCCTGAATTCCACAAGCTGCTGGCCCACAGGACAAAGCATAATCTTCTTGTCCAGCTCATTGTCCTATAAACACCCACAACAGTGCATGAGGTATCAGCATGAAGAAATACTTGAACCATACAATATTTCTCCAACACCACTTAGTCAGGTGACAATCCTACAACTATAAAGGTAACTAAAGGTTATAGTTATGCTATAGAAAGAATACCATAAAGTTACAGGTGCCCTGCAAAATGAGTGAAGTTGTCCCTTGTTAAGTTACAACTATACTGATTACACTTTTTGCTATTGGGAGCAGAATGAATCAATAAAAGGATGCAGTAGCCATTGAACTTTTCCTCTACAGTGTGGTGGATCAATTACATTTAATCATACCTCACTTTTTTGCCAACATGGGACCTTACAACACAAATTAAAACAAATTATGCTCATTGACTCACGTCAGATGAAACCAACAGTAAAATCAAGTAGATTCCAAAGAATAATCAAAGATTACACTTACACTGGCTAGGATTCCTGTAAATACATTGAAAGAACAAAAAGGACAGTCTCTACACAAACACTGGACAAATGGGACTGTTTTGACTCAAGAGGATAAATAGCACAAATCTGACTTTATAAATAGCAAGACCCAGAAACTGATTGTTTCAACCTTCCTGGATATATAATCTGTAATCTACAATTAGCAGTTTTCAAACAAAAATTATGGTAAAGGAAGATTCAAAAGAGAAATAGCTTAATTGGATATATTGACAAATTCAAATCCTTTAGAAGAGGTAGGAACAGAGACCATGGTTTCTTGACATCTACATCTATTAATACATATTACCACACAACCAGGCATGCAAAAGGAAAAGAAAAAGAAAAAGAAAAGCTTCTGACTTCAAGGGAACTAAGGGCCTCTGCAGACTGGCCCAAAGGGCTGGCCTGGAGGTAGAGTTGAGGCAGGGGAGCCAGCTGCCTCAACCCCATGCCGACGCTGTCAGGACGCCCTTCTGGCACAGCGTTCAAACATGCTGTGCTGAAAAGGGCGCTGAAGAACTGCGTGCTGGCTCTTAGGGTGGCCTTTTGCCACCCCTAAAAGGGAGTGGCCTTTTTTCGCTCTTTTTGAGGCAGCAAAGGGAAAATTGGGGCCGTGGTGTGGGATTGCCATGCCCCCGATCCACTGCTTCCCAGGGCGGTCCAGAGCCACCTGTCTGCAGAGGCCCTAACTCTTGCTAAACAGACTTACCACTTTCATACCTCAGAACTGTCTGACAACCATCATGAGAGACCACTATCACTTTACGCAACTGTCTGGATTACAGACAATGTCACAAATAGCATCTTTCCATATCGTACTGTGTTCTGGTTCCACTCCCACAATTATGTAATTGCTAATATACATGTGGTTTGATATTAATTCCATTGTACATCTGAAGAAGGGGACTGAAATCCATGAATGCTCATGCTAAATTAGGTAGTCTTAAAGTTGCTGCTGGATTCCTTCTTTCTTTTTTATGTTGCAGCACACTAATAGAACTATATCTTTGAAAACTCTCAATACCTTGACACCTGCTAAGTTGATGTAATTGTTCATAAATGTTCTTTCTCCCTCTCTCAAGTTGTTGTTGTTAACTGCCTTCGCATTGATCTTGACCTATGGCGACCCTGCTGATGAGACATCTCCAAGATCCTCTGTCTTCTACTGCTCTGCCCAAGTCCTGCAAACTCATATTGTAGTCTCTTTAATAGAGTCCATCCATCTAGCACAGTGATGGCGAATCTTTTACAAACCGAGTGCCCAAACTGCAACCCAAACCCCATTTATTTATTTATTGTAAAGTGCTGTGTTCCTCTGGCTCTCTAGTAACAAACTCTGGTGAACTCTGTGCTGGGGTGATGGCGTGCGTGCCATAAGTTTGTCATCACTGATCTAGGTTGAACTTGTGAAGGTCCTCGATAGTCATTATTTTTGTTTTCTTTATGTTCAACATTAAGCCTGCCACTTTCTTCTTCAATCTTCTTTAGGAGGTGTTCCAGGTCTGTGAGATTTTCTGCTAGTATTATGGTGTTGTCTGCATATCTTAGATTGTTGATATTCCTTCTTCTTATTTTCACTCCTCCTTATTCTGTGTCTAAGCCTGCTTTTCTTATAATATGTTCTGCATACAAGTTGATCAGATAGGGTGAAAGTATGCAGCCTTGTCTGAGCCCTTTGCCAATTGGGAAAAATTCTGTTTCTCTGTGTTCTGTTCTGACAGTAGCTTCTAAGTACAGATTCCTCATCAATACTGTCAGATGTGTTGGCACTCCCATGCCCTTAAGGACATTCCATAGCCTTTCATGATCTGTGCAGTGAAAGGCTTTGCTATAGTCTATAAAGCACACACTGATTTTCTTTTGGAATTCCCTGGTGTGCTCCATTACCCATCATATGTTTGCAATGTGGTCCCTCATTTCTTTTCCTTTCCTGAACTCCACTTGAACTTCTGCAATTTCTCCTCCATGTATGGTTGGAGTCTGTGTTGCAGAATTTTGAGCATGATTTTGCTTGTGTGGGAGATCAGTGCTATGGTTCTATAGTTTCTTGCAGTCTCTTATGTCTCCCTTTTTGTGGATGGGGTTATATATTGATCACTTCCAATCTGTTGGCCATTGTTTTGTTTTCCATATCTGTTGACATATGTTGGTTAGCATTAGAGTTGACTCTGTCAGTGTGGATTGCAGCAGTTCAATTGGAGTATTATCTGTTCCTGGTGATTTGTTTTTCACTATTTCTATTATTGCAGTTTCCACCTCGCTTCTTGGAATCTGAGGTTTATCTTCATATGGCTCTTCATTCCATGTGTCCTTCACTTTGTCATCTTTTTTGTATAATTTTTCTGTGTATTGCATCCAATGTCTTTTTATTCCTTCCTGGTCTTGAATTATGTTATTTTTATTGTCCTAAATCGTCCCAGTCCTTGTTTTGAATTTTTCTTTGATTTCCTGGATTTTGTGAAATAGATCTCTTGTTCTTCCCAGTTTGTTGTTGTCTTCTATTTCTCTGCATTGGTGTTGTAGTAATTTTCTTTATCTTGTCACACAAGCCATTGTACTGTTGTATTCATAATTCTTAGTTTATTTCTATCTCCCTTTTGTTTTTCTTCTCTTCTATTCTTTATTGCTTGTAATGTTTTTTCTGTCATCCATCGTTTTTTCTCTTTCTGTTTATTGAAAGTGTCTGTCCGCATTCTTCTTTTATGTCCCTGGCTTCAGACCATAGTTCCTCTGGTTCTTGGTCTATTATGCTTAGTAGTGGGAATCTGTTTATTATATTGTCAATAAATTCTGTTGAGATAGTATTTAGATCATATTTTGGGATAATCACTGGTTTTGTTTTCTTCTTGAGTCTTATTCTTATTTTTGATATGAGTAATTTGTGATCTGTGCCACAGTCTGTGCTCAGACTAGTCTTGGCCACCAGTATAAAGTTCCGCCATCTTTTACTTCCGATTATATAATCTATTTGATTTTTTTGTTGACCATCTGGTGATGTCCATGATATAGAGGATTTACCAGAGGGTTTACTATATAAAAAAGTAGCCCTTAGTGGAACTTACTTTCCTGAGTTATCAGAAGTCCCTCCAAACACTATGTATCACACTGTGTCTGAATGATTTCAGGAATCGGAGGAAAATCTCCCTCTCCCCAAGTGTGCCACCACTGCTTCTGCTGCCACCTAATCTAGAAGGCTCTTTTAAGGGACAGAAAGATATTTAGAATAATAGGGGCTGCTTTGGGGGTCAGCCAAGGCTAATGAGAGCTTCGGGAATGATATTGCTAAATTAGCCTTTCATCTCTTACCTTGAGGTGCACTGGCATTTGAGGTTCATTCTGTAGTACCTTGCCTTGTGCCCTGAGATCTGTTTGTGAGAACCACCATTCTCCTTTGCAATACAAAAATCTCAAAACTGTCTAGAAAACAATCTATTGTGGTGCAAGTACCATTATTTTCTTCAGTCTCCTATTCATAAAGTTAATTCAAAAGCTTGTATATCTCTGATAAATGTTCAGATAGCTGGAGAGAAAAAATAGATAGGCAGTGTCTGGATAGTTGGGCTCAGTGGCTAAATGGCTGTGTGAATAACTATGAATATACATAAAGGTATACAATAGTCATTTGTGATTTCAGGTTTGTTTTCAATTGGTAAGCTGTTCAGTAGTTATACTTTATAATTTTATTTTGTTATTTTGATCTGTGAGCTGCTGGGAATTTGCTATTATTAATAATAGTGAGTGTTCAGAATATGAGTATTTACCACCTTTGGGTGAATAAATACAGTAGTTTGGGTTCTTTTTAAAAAGGAAGTACTATTAAGTTCCATTTTAAAGCAGCTTTTCACAGTTGCTGTTATTCTCATAAATTGCAGTGAAATAATTTTATCTTCGGAGGCCTGTTGAAGTGTATGTTTTTTAAAGAACCTGAAAACAGTGTTCGCCAGAGAAGACTATTGTTTCCAAATATTAGATTTTCTTATTCAAGTAAATATTTTGGATTTCCATAAAATGACAGGAAGAGACACAGGTGAGAAAAGGCGGGAGGAAAGTGTGATCTTAGAGAGAACATCACATTGACTGCATTCAGACATGATGAACAGTGGTTTATTGTGGCAAGAATAAGTCTAAATACACTGTGGGATTGTACAGTCTTCTCCCGGGGTAGGCAACCTTTCCCCTTTAAGGGCGAGGGACTTCAGCTCCCAGAAGCCTTAGCCATGTTGGCCAATAGTCCCATGTTGGCCAATAACTCCTGGGACTCTGGGAGCTGAAGTCCCTCAGCCCTTAAAGGGGAAAGGTTGCCTACCCCTGGTCTTCTCTGATGAAGATTCTGCTTCATATTTACACTCAACACATTGTAGCAGCATGTGGTATTTTCAATACTTGGAAAAATAATGATTAATCTTTAACCATGTTTGGTAGACCAACTTCATACTTCAAATTTTCAGGTTAGCGTACTTCAGCTAATCGTTAACACGGCAATTTGGAGTTCAGCTGTAATGCAAAACTATTAATTGATTTCAGAAACAAATACCTTTTTGCAGCCATGTGAGAGAAGAAGGAAGTGAGGATGGAGTTTCTGCTGAAAATTTACATACATTTGTTCTCATAATGGCACACTATTATTTATAACTACACATTAATAGGGTCATATGGCTTAATGGAAGAATTCAGAAATAATGCAGCCCATGTTGTGGGTATAATCTGTTGTACATTTCCCACAGAAAAATATATGGCTAGACTTGCAGGGGGACACCATTTGCACATTTTCGTGTCTCAGAGCTACAGTCAAAGAGAGACATGGATTGAGTGCATGAGCAAAATTTGGATAATGTTATGTTTAAATTAATCCCATATCTTTGATGGTGCAATTTTCTATTTGTAGACTTTTAAAATTTAGTGAAGTGGCTGTGGTTTCAATGTATTTTCTCTGGAACTCCTCTGCTTTAAAAAAAATGATTACATGGATAATTAGTACAGTCGGCCCTTGGTATCCATGGATTCATTCTCCATGGATTCAGCCATCCACTCTTGATTTTTTTTAAAATAAATTTTAAAAAGCAAACCTTGATCTTGCCATTTTGTATAAGAGACACAATTTTACTATACCATTGTATTTAATGGGACTTGAGCATCCATGGGGGATCCTGGAACCAAACCCCAGTGGATACCGAGGCCCCACTGTATTAACTGAAATAATAGATATGGGAAGGAAATATTTCCCATTAAAGGGTATATTATAATGTCTATATGTTTATATCTGTGTTTCATATTATGCCATGGTTATTTTATGTCATAACTGTAAAGCCATATGATTATTTACTGTTTCTTGCAGCTTCTTGAAGGAAATTTTGCTAAAGAAGTCAGTCATGAAGTGGATGGACTAATTTTTCAGCCTATAGGAGTAAGTTGACTTTATCTTTTAAATTACATTAGCAGTGTTGTAGATATGGAGACCTTTTTGCTATTGAAGCTTTTTTCATTGCAAATATTTATGAGAGCAATTAATTTATTGTAAATACCTTTCTTGGCTCTGCAAAGAACCAGTTAGCTTCAATATATAGTATCTTTTGTTACCTTGATATCTCCATAATAATTTACCAGGTTATGTGTAGACTTGCATATTTTAACACACACACACAAAATTGCCTCTTAATATGTATAGCAGAAAAACATATTAGCTCTATGTTTTCTATTTTGGATATTTTATATAATGCTTTTTGTTTAAATACATAAGAACATTAAATAAAACCTGGCACTGAATAAGTATATAATTATTGGCTACTGTATTATTTCTTTGGATGTTCGTCACCAGAATTTGGTACAGTATGTTTTAGCAGGAGAAAGAATGATGTATATATTGATTTGACAGTTGTCTGATCATACAAAAAGCTACAGAACAGGTAATTATATGGAACAAAAAGAAATTGAATCAACATTAATACTTAACTTCAAACTGTGGGACTTTATGTTTTTTTCATGTGACTGATTTGTATATAACTAGTTACAGAGTTGAAGGTAATAGCAAAATGAGTTCTCTGTTTTACTACATGGGCTCTGTTACAATGTCAAATTGTACATACATTCGAGGAGAAAACTCTCAATCATTTATGGGTTATATTCATTTGTTGCCGCTGTTGACAGAATGCTTATTGATCCACTGGAATCTTCCATCAGCAGACAGAGGCAATTTTGCCAGTCCTTTCTCCCCTCTGCTACTTCTCAACCTTTAATTGTTGTTGTTATGTGCTTGCAAGTTGATGCCAACTTATGGCAATCCTTTCTTAGCTAGGTTATTTTTGGAGGAAGTTAACCTTTGCCTTCCTCTGAGGCTGAGAGACTGTGAATTACCCAAGGTCACAATACCATGTTGGCTCTCTGAGCTAGTTGGGGAACCTTTTGAACAGTGTATGGGGGATTTGCTAGCATCACTTTCTGTTATACTGACAGAAGTCTCTGCTGGATCAAAGAGTATTTTGTCAGTGAAGTGGTACAACGTGGATACAACTGGTCTTCTATAGGTAGGTGTTGACCCTGTCCACTAAGCAATGAATTGATCTGTTCTACAACTTAAACAGATATTTCTACTGTGTCCTGTAGGTAGACCCATATTAGATAGACTCTTTAATTGCAGGTAAACGGCTTCTTTAATGGTGTGGGAACTTATTAACAAGTTGTGTTATTATTAATAACTGCTTTGGCTTCTGTAGCACTGGAGGATCATGCTATAAGATATCTCATATGTTGGGGTCATTATATATTACAGCATGTTGAAAACGAGTCCTTTTGTAAAGATTCTGATTATTTGAAAGATGTTGTAAATACGTGGATGGCCACTCTACTTTTTAAATATATACATGGTGCTTCTGAGCAAAATTGATCCCATAGTGCAAAAATAAAAATAAAACTTAAGAAATTCTATTTAAAATATTCCTAACAGTTCTGTTTATGAGTAGCATTTAGAATATAGCAAGTACTTGCTATTACAAAGTGCCCTAAAGCCTTCCTGTCTATAATATGTACACAGTTGATATTCATAAGCACACTAGGGACAGAAAATGAGATGCTATTTCCTTGCCATTGATTCTTCTTTTTTGTGACCCCTTGCCTTTATTCTGCTCATCTTTCCTGTACCCCTCTATGTCAGTTTCCTTTTCCTTACCAGCTTGCCTATTTTGATTGTTTTACCCCACACCCTACTTGCTGGATAACTAAATCTAATTAAAGTCTCGAATTACCAGGCTGTCATTAATATTTCTGGTCTGCTTTCTTACTTTTTTGCCACTAACATATTGACAAAGTCTCGAGCATCTTATTAAAGGAGTAGAACAGGCGTCAGTAACCTTGAGGGTTCAGCATAGTTTCTCTTGTATCTAATCTGCAGTAACATGCTTTCTTTGTTGAAAGCTTTATATTTTGGCTATTTATATAGGAAATCATGTGCAAAATGCTAAAGTTCTACAACTGGAATGAGAAATTATTTATAAATCTGTAATCTCTCAAAGGAAAAATTATGCTAATTTAATGGCAGTTGTTTACTATTAAATTAAAGTAATTTTTGCTCTAAGCAAAATTGCAAGCTTATATATTCTCATTCAGATCTGTGTCTTCCCTCTGTTTTGGTTTGCTTGTTCAAATTGTTATTTCCAAAATCTTTTATTCTTTGTAAACAGTACTTTCTTAGGAAACTATAATGTCCATTCAGCAGAAAAAAAAATTATGTTGATTAGATCCTTTGGAGATTATAACCTCTGGTAGGATATTTTTTTTAGGTGGCTGAGGCCACTTGATCTTTATGCAAGGCAAAATTGATTTACCCTGCTGCATAGAAGCAGCATTATTGACTCTCTGAAAAGGTAAGAGCATATTTCCATTCATATAGCTATCCCAAAATGATTTGTCACTGAAAATAGGGAGAGATTAAGATGAAGTAGAAGTGTTTCTATAGAGTACTCAGGAAAAGTTTTTATCCATTACTTCTCAGTTTTAAGGTTTATATATTTTCACCTTTGATTATTTCATTGCAGTCACTTAAGAGTTCTCTGATACACTAATGATCCTCTAGAAAGAACAATGTAGATCCTGCTTTAGAACCTTTACAGACTGCCAGAAATAGTGCAGATTGAGGCCACTTTAACTGTCCTGGCTCAGTGCTAGGGAATCATGGGAATTGTATTTTTTTTCTGGGACATTGAGCCTTCTCTGCCAGAGAGCTCTGGTGCCACAATAAACTACAGTTCCCATGATTCCCTAGCACTGAGTCAGGGCAGTTAAAGTGGACTCAATTTGCACTATTTCTGGCAGTCTGTAAAGGCCCTTAGTCATCATTTAAAAAGTGCACCTTCCCCCTTTTCTTATTAATTTGTGCCAGAAATTAAACTGACCTTATTAGCTGTTAAATTTCAATATGCTTTCAAGTCCTTTGATACTTTTGCAATGAAAATCCTTAATGGCATTTGGAAATATATTTCAAATATCTTGGTTTCAGGGGCTCCCAGGGAGCAGCGCATTACTAGGAATTAAAGGAATAAAGTTAGGTTTAACTCACAAATATTTTGCAGAACCCTTTGACAGACTTGGTGAGCTGAACTCCATCATAGCCTGGTTAGTTATTTCCATTATTCCAACTGAAGCAGGCTGGCTTCATCATTTTTCTGCACTGTAAAAGTACACTTCATATTGTCTCAGCTAATAATCTATTAAATGGCTCCAAAGGTTATGTTTCGTAATACAACACAGAACCAGTTTTTCTTATGCCATCTCCTGGAGTGTATTTGCTGATCTCTGTTTCTTAGTGCTTTATGATTTTAAAGAAAAGCATTCTGTGAGTTGGCAAGAGATTCTCCAATAATGTTAATTAGAAGTTATGTATGCAAAGCTGAGATTTGGCTCTGCTTACTGTAATTTGAAGTAATTGCCCTGCATTATTATTATTTAATATTGATATTATTGTTAATATCACTACCTGCAATCAGTTTGTACTATGTCCTGTACAAATAGAATGACTCCTAATATGATGATATATTTGAAAGATGAAAGAAGGCAGTCTGCAATATAAATACACACACACACATATATATATATATATATATATATATATATATATATGAGATAGAGGAAGAAATGTAGAGGAGGAGGAGAATGAGGACGAAGGGAGAAGAAGAAGGGAGCCAGGCGGAGGACGAAGGGAGAAGGGGAAGGAAGCCAGTTCTATAGTATGGATGCAGCTTGAATCTGCACTGCAGAAATAATGCAGTTTGACACCACTTTAACTGTCATGGCTCCATCCTATGGACTCCTAGGATCTGCAGTTTGCTTTGTGGTACCAGAGCTCTCTGACAGAAAAGGCTAAATATCTCACAAAACTGCAAATCTCAGAATTCCATAGCCTTGAGCCAGGTTAGTTAAAGTGGTGTTAAACTGCTTTAATAAATTCCTGCAATGCAGACACTGCCAAAGTTGATGTGTTGCTTGGGCATGGCTTCTTTAACAAATAATTCTGCACAATGAGAGAGAGAGAGAGAGTACCTTTGAAGATTTATCTAAAGAAGAACCAAGTTCCTTAACTTGGAGGTTATATGTGGATGTTATGTGCCTTCAAATTGTTCCTGACTTATGGTGATCATAGGGTTTTCTTGGCAAGATTCGCTCAGAGGAGGTTTGCCATTGCCTTCCCCTGAGGCTGAGAGTGTGTGACTTGTCCAAGTTCATCCAGTGGGTTTCATGGCAGAGTGGGGAATCAAATCCAGGTCTCCAGAGGAGTAGTCCAACACTCAAACCACAACACCATGCTGGCTCCTATTCCCATGTACTGTAATGGCAGACTTTTTTGTTGTTCTTGTGTGTCTTCAAGTCCTTTCCGACTTATGGTAACCCTAAGGCAACCTTATCATGGGGTTGTCTTGGCATGTTTCTTCAAAGGGGGGTTGCCATTACCCTCCTCTGAGGCTGAGAGTGTGTGACATGCCCAGGGTCACTTACTTGGCAGCACATTGTACATACCCCAGAAGGCATCACCTAGTAGTATATTGGCAGTCCTTCCCCCCAACACTTTCTCATTTCCCTCCAACCATCTCATAGCTGGGAGATGGAAATAATTTTTAAAGCAGCATTTAAATCTGGACCATTTTTAAAAAAGTAAGGTCCAAAACACACTGCAGAAATAAATGCTAGGGAACATGGGAGCTGTAGTTTATTGTGTTTATAAGTGACAGTTTTCCTGCTAAGTACCTGCATGTCATAAGCATTTGAATTAAAATTACTATATTGAAATCAAATCTGATGTTTTTTTAAATTTTTATTTGGTGTGCGTTGGAAGAGGTGTCGTCTTATATGGCGAGTATATCCTAAACTCTATATTTTGACTGGAAAAGTTGAGGGTCGTCTTATATGCCCAGTCATCTTATATGCCGGAAAATACGGTATATTTAGTCTGCTACGAACTGTTTATAAAAACAATGGCCTGAATTTTATTGTTAATCCTAACTAGAGTAAAACCATTGAATCAATAGGATTTACCTTTGTGTTGACTCAGCACTCAACTACAGATTCATTGGGTCTACTCTAGTTGTGACTAACCAACAGAATTCCACCGAATTACTTTAAAAATTAAGATGATGAAACAAACCATATATTACTATTCCGCATGGTACAAACACTTGTATTGATAGTTTTCATACAGTTAAGGATACATCCATGTTCACACAAGCATTAGTGTTAGGATTTTTTTTTTCATTTTCTCCTCCTGAAGCTTTCTGCAGTGCTAAAAATATATTTTATAGGGGTTTACAGCCCTCTGGAGCAAGTTTTAGAGTACACAGGAAGCTGCAGGAATGATGGGTAATCATTTCCCGCCTGGTTCCACTGATAGAAACAACTTCAATCTGCGGATAGCTTGAAAATCTTAACTTTCTTTTGTAAGTGCTGCTGAATACCCACTGTAAATGAAAATAGATTCTTATATTCTGATCTCCAGTAGATCCTAAGAATCAGTGCACATGGTAAAGGATCTGGTGGCAGGGTCTTTTGTCTGCCTTCTTTTTAATGCATATTTTCCTTGCCCTTTTCTTATTAACCTTTACTTTTGGAGCTTGTTCCTAAACGTTGATTAATAGTTGTATATGTATTGCATGCTGTGTGAACCATGGTTGAGTGGAGCCCTATGATCAGGGCTAACTGAGGACAATTCACATTAGGAAAAGGACAACACATGCAGTTCTGTTTAAGGAGTCATAGCATTACATGTGCACCGGAATAGGTATCAATTATAGTATATCTCAGCATTTGAATTACATTACAAATCAGAGACGCATGACCAACATGATCAAAAGATCATGTTTCTGATGAGGAACATTGTAGGGAGTTGGTTACGTTTAACTTGGAGAACAGAAGACTGAGGGGCAACATGATAGCCACCTTTAAATATCTGAAGGTTTGTCATGTGCAAGGTGGAGTGAACTTGTTTTCTGCTGCTTGAGACAGTAGAATACAAACCAGTGGATTCAAATTACAAGGCAAGAGATTTCAACTAAAGATTATGAAGAAACTCTTGCAAGAGTTATTCGACAGTGGAACTGATTGCGTCTGAGGATAGTGGGCTCCTTCTTTAGATGTCGTTAAAAGAGGTTATTGGCATCTTTCAGGAGTTGTATATTCCTGCATGGCAGGGGATTGGACTAGATCAGGGACCGGCAACCTACGGCCTGGGGGCCGGTTTAGGCCCCGGGCTCCGGACTTACCGGCCCCGGCCGGAGGTTGCCGCCGTCGCCGCCGTCGCGCGCTGCCAAAGCGCGTTTCCAGGTGCGCTCGCGGCAATCGCCATTTTGAAAGTCAAAATGGCGGTCACGACATGTTTGCGCATGCGCGGTACTCTTCCGCATGCGCAAATGTGTTGCGTCCGCCATTTTGACTCCCAAAATGGTGGCCGCGACATGTGCCGTGGCGGCTGGAGCCGTGCGCACTGCGGCGGCGACCACAGTAGCGATCGCGGCGGCTGTGTATCTGGGGGGGTCGCGCGCGGCACGTGCGCGCAAGCGCGTGCGCGCCACCATTTTCTACCCCCTTGGCCCAGCCGCGACCTGGGCGACGGCAGACTGGCCCAGGTAAGAAAAAGGTTGCCTGTCGCTGGACTAGATTGTCCTTGTGCACCCTTCTTGTGGACCCTTCCAACTCTAAAATTTTATGATTCAATGAAATAGCAACATGTTCTGATACATTTTTATTGTTCAATAGGCCATATATCTGTCCACTGTTATTTTTTTTTAATAGAATGCTTTTTAAAATAAAAACCGTAAAGCCAGGTGTTGAATCTAGTAAAGTTTATATTAGGGAAAGCTGGGAAATTGTTCTTCTGTGTGTTCTTTATTTCTTTGCACATGTGTGATTTAGAAGTAGATTTTATTCTCTATGGTGTTTGAGTATTCCTTTCTCTGTAAATATACTGAGGGAGTATCCCAGAAATAATACATAATATTAGTCTGGTTTGTGTAAACTCTTTCTATTAACTGTTAAGTGCTTCCCTTGAAAAAAAGTCAAGATCTCATAGCCAGCTTTTTGTTTCCATTCCATTTCCCAATGATAAATGAAACTGTAAACAGTAAGCTATCTAGTTTCCTTTCTTATCAGTTTAGGTTTATGTTCCTAAAGTATATGTCTTACATGAAAATGACTTATTCATGATTTGATCTAGATTAGAATTCTTTTTAAAAAGTACGCTCTGGAATGGTACTTCTTGAATGGAAATATTAGATATCTTACAGTACACCTCAATTCCCTTTCAAGTTTTATGTTTTTGTTAAATATTTTCCAGTAGTTTCGGGGCAAGTTAGTTTCTCTCTCTCTCTCTTTTGGGAATTACCTCTTCTTACTTGCTATATATGTATACAGATACATACTTGCTTTATTTTTTAAAAGAGGCACAGCCTTAAGTTGTGAAAGATTTTTGTCATAGTATATGATTCTGCTTACTTAACTGTTTTGCATTTAGTATGCTTTGCTTTATTATTGATGTTTGGAAAGTGAACACAAATTTAATTTGTATGTCTGATTGCTGAAGCATGTATTACTGACAAAATCCCATTCTGTTTTGGGAGAGAAAATGGGTTTATTGCAGGAAATGTTCATTCCTTCCAATGTCTAGTTTGACCCAGAGTTGGTAGGCAGTTGGTAGCAAGAATGACATAAATGTGAGAAAATTCCTCTCAGTTGCTAGACCAGTTCTGCCTTGATTATCAGGCAGCAGGTTTTTGTCATCTGTGCTGTGGTGATGTTATGCCTGAGGATTAGAGCATCCCTAAGGAGGGAAGCACATCCCTGAGGAGAGATGGCATTCTTCTTTAGGTATTGCTTTTCCCTTTCCTTTGCAGAGTAGAAAAACAACTAGTGGCAAAATGAAAGGCTGGTGCAAACTATTCTGCCATTGCAAATTCTCACCCTGCCTTCAGTCCTCAGAGCAATGCAAAACTGCTGCTTAGTCATGGCAACCTACTTTTCAGGTTTTTCAGCCATATACTCACAGTATTCTGTTATAGGTGTTCCATTCCTATAAATCAAACAAGTAACATTGGGCCTAAGCAGACTGCCAGAAATAGTGCACATTAAATTGAGGCACTGCCCTGGCTCAGTGCTAGAGAATCATGGGAACTGTAATTTATTGTGGCACCAGAGCTCTCTGACAGAGAAGGCTCAATGTCCCAGAAAAAAATACAGTTCCCATGATTCCCTAGCACTGAGCCAGGGCAGTGCCTCAATTTAATGTGCACTATTTCTGGCAGTCTGCTTAGGCCGATTAATTTTCATCCTGGATGGGTGGATGAATACAGTTGTCTGGTGGTGGTGGTGGTGGTGGTGGTGTGACTTAAAGTATTTTCTGACTTAGGGTTTCCTTCTCATGTGGTTTTCTTGGCAAGATTTGTTCAAAGGGAGATTACCTTCCTCTGAGGCTAAGAGAGTCTGACTTGCCAAGGTCACCCAAATGGGTTTCCATGGTTGAGTGAAGATATGAACCCTGTTCTCCAGAGTCATACTCCACTGTTCAAACCACTGCACCGTGCTGGCTGCCTGGGTACAATTTGGGATTAAATACATCAGTTAAAATCAGGTCTCAGCCCCAAATGCCTCAAAGTGCTCGTCCACACTGTGTGCTTTCCATGCTGACTAATAGGAGGCAAGTTCTTTGAAGGGTCTTAGGTGGAGCCATCTCCTGCTTCCTCTCTAAGGTCAGTCTTTCTGTCCTCTACACTGGAAAATTTGGGTAGAATCTGGTGTTTGGCCTCTGTATCTTGTTTGAAAGCCTTGGATGTTTTTCCTTAGCATCATTACGCTAATGGGACAGGACCATGCCTGGATTTGTGTCCTGGAATATGTGGCCTGTTAACTTCTGATCCATTAAGCAGTTCATTGCTAAGGAAAAACATCTATTTAGTGTAGAAACTATTTATGTAGTAATTATTCTTAAAGATGCCCCCCCTTTGATCTGTATGACTTTAAGAATCATGTTTTTCGTAAAATCATTTTCTGTTTTGACAGTAAAATAGCTCCTATAAATATATGGCTGTTCCTGGTTGCATTTAAATCTGTTGCTACCCACAATCCAAGTATGGTGAAATGTTAATATAGGAGGGGGCTTGGGATAATGATCTATCTATGAGGCTGTTTTCCCACAGAATGTGCTCCTGGTTATTCTCAGGGTAAATTTCTTGTCCTTCAGAATAGCCGCAGTGTTTCTCAACAGTTCCTGCTAATTTCATAGCAAGTATAACTCCTTTGTGTATGTGTATTAACTTTTGATATAGTTCTGCCCGCAGGGAAGATTATGTCTTTTGTCAGCTTATATGATTCTGGAAGCAAATCTTTTTAATTTTATTTGTAGTCATGTCTCTCTATTCCTCTGTTATTCCTCTAAAAATATTCTTAATTAAATCCATTATATTTTAAATTGATCAATTCTCATGCCAGTGTAGATCTCTGAAATTGTTTTAAAACTGTCCTTTTGTAGGAAACATGCTGTCAGTCTTCTGCAGTGGTACTGACCCTTACAGCTGCATTTTCTGGTCATGAATAGGTACCGTATCTATTCTGAACAGTTTCCATGGCATGTTTCCCAAACGTTTCTGTTCTAGATCATTTTTATGCCATCTTAACCATCCTAACCCAGTTTCTTCATGTGTAGACCAAATTATACTGGATAGACTAGGCAGCTCTATGGTCCTTGCAAACCAGCAATTAGTGTAGACTGACTTAATATCAGCATAGTCTCCTTGGAATCCTGTGTACTCCTTGCAGCAAAACTGAAAAGAAAACAGCAGTTAAAAATTCAAAGAACGTAGCAATGGCAAAACCACCTCTAAATATACCTTGCCTATGAGAACCATGAAACTACGGAAGCTATGAAAACTATGAAATTCATAGCATTGCCATAAGTGGACAGGGGACTTGAAGTTGTGTATTCTCTCTCTCTTTCATGCACACACACACACACACAGAGAGAGAGAGAGAGAGAGAGAGATTGACACTTAATATAAATCCATCCCATCGATACAGTGGGCCTCCTTTGTTTGGGACCAGCACTTGGATTCAAACCAATGGCAAGCTGAACACAGAGTAAGTAGTCTCTTAGACTATAATAAACAACCCTTACCTGCATTTCTACATTAATTTGATTCAGTCATTTGTAATACTTTTCAAAATACAGTCCCAAAAGCCTCTCTTATATGTAATTAAATTCAGCCTCATATGCCAAATAGGTGTGCTTCTTATTTGTGCCTATGACAGACCAGAATTGTAATGTAGTTTGGCTTGCCCATTACTTAAAGCTCAAGATTGTTAGTACTTGCCATCAGTTCATTGCTAAAACATTCATACTTTCTACAACACATTTGGACAGCCGTTTGAGGCAGTTCTGATCAGGTTGTGAATATTTTGCAAATGAAAGTGGGCTAAACTTACTATAAATTATTCATAATAAATTGTTAACTGAGCTCTAATCTCCTCTGTACTGAACTAGTTGAATTGTATGGATTTCTTTTGTAAGCTGCTTTGGGTTGTTTTTTAATTGAAGAAGAAATGATATAAATGTATAAAATAATTGCTTTATGGAATTTTAAAGATCTTGAACAGTAGAGGCCTTCTTGAATATTGGATTGATAACATATGTTTATAAAAAGTCACCCTTTTTAATATATTTATATCTATAAAACAGTATCTGCCAGAACTGGGTATTTTTTATTTTTAAAATAAAATGCTCCTAGGTAATCCAAGTTCTGTGCCAACAAATTTAATTTTGTGACATGTAGACATTAAGTTCACTGACAAAATTCACATAGTTGTTTTTACTTTGCAGTTCTTTTGCCAGTCGTGAAAAGACAGCAAAAGCAGGCATATTTGAAAACCTCTGAAAATCTTGGTTAGTTATCTCTTTAGCTTTTTGTGATATCAGTAAACATCAACCATAAACTTTCTATCATATCTTACCTGCCATGACAGAAACATCCTTTAGAAACAACACTTTTAAATAAATAAACAAAAGAAAAAGAGAGAGAGAGAGAGAGAGAGAGAGAGGGAGGGAGGGGAAAAAACAAAAGAAAAAAGAAGATATTTCTAAGTGGCTGAATTCTGTGCCCACTACTTTATTTTATGCTCTTGTATAGATAAAGACCAGAGTTTTGGCTTGTTATGCTGATGGTCAGAATAAAAAACACACCTAAAGTTTGATACTTTAACAAATACTAATGACATTTGCTAGTGAATTACTTTTGTTTGCTCAGTTTACTCCTGCTCCTACTCAGCTTCACACCGAAAACTGCACATTTGAAATTATTAATTGATTAAATATTTTGTTATTGGGTACATTGAATATGTATAGATGAAAGCAATATTATACACCAAGACAAGGTCACAGATTGTTCAGTGTTGTGTCTAGGTGCTGTTCCAGGGATGATGTTTCCATGGAGAGAGCTCTGGTTTCCATGACATTTGCTTCCAATGTTGATAGGCCTTCAACCTAGGAAGAGTATTGTCCTCTGACACTCATAGTAGTTGGTGTAATATTTCTTTATGAAAACACATTCACCCGCACTAAGCTGCAAAATAAAATTACAGACTGCTTTGGCTCTCATTGTATTGCCTTCCATCCTTTATTCTTCCTCTAGAAACAAAAAAAGGTCACAATATCATGATTGCTCTTTTCAGCATTTCTCTCTTATATAGTGAACAAAGAAAAACAAGACAAGGATATGAGAGACTGGGGAGAAACATAATAAAATTACTGTTTTGCAGTGTGGTTGCAGTCACATTACTCTTTTAGCTTGCTACTACCCTGTTTCTATTAATTTAATCTCGGTCATAATACTGAGTGCATTCACCTTTATTATTTGGTCCTCATAATTTCAATATGATGGTTCAATATAATTTCAAGTTTGATGGTTTCTTCAGTCTGTACCATAAAAAGCTTTTTCCTGTGGGTTTGGGGGTATTCTTTTTTGTTTTGTGAACCTCCAAAAATCAACATAGCTATCCATAATACTTCTCAGACATTTCTTGGGATACTTTAGACAGTCCTAGTGTCTGCTAGACTGACCTTTCATTTCTCCCCAACCAGATAGGGACACCTGAAGATCCACAAGCAGGAATTTAGTGAAGTTAGCCTGTAGACCTCTTAAGCATCCTCCCATATGTCTTCCTCCTCTGCTTGGATTTTGCAGTTTGGCCAGAGTCCCCCAAATTGTTGTTGTTGATATATTTGGAGAACTAAGCATATCAAATGAAAGTTTGAAAGAGCACTCGAGCTTAATATTATCCATGGTCTTTTCATATCTCAGAATGTTTTTTCACAATTAAACACTTCCTATTTCACTTAACTCTGTAGTAATTGTCAGCAGCGTTTCTATCAAATAGTAAACATAAGTTCTGCAAAAAAAAAAAGGGGGGGAATAGGGGAACAATTGCTGCTTTTGAATTAGACTGGATTCCACTCTTCTTAAGAAAATACTTCTTTGAAAATGAAATTATATTTCAGCATCCTGTTGCTTTTTACATTCTAAATCTCACATAAAATGAAAGGTAGTCCAAAGAAAAGGTAATTATATTTTTTCAACTTGCCTAGCATAATTATGTAGCATCACCAACTTGGATGTGTCTGACAAAAATTTTCAGAGTAAGTTAAAGAAAGGGGAAAGGAAGCAGCAGCAGTCAGAAATCATGCATCCAAGAGAAAGGTCCTTAGAACCTGGACTTAATCACCTTTGTAGAATTTACAGTCAGGTTAGTTATACAATTAACACACACAGCAAGTTCAATTCTGCCTTAATGCTCATGTTGGCTTCGCTGCTCTCTTCTCTCACATTCTCTCACTGTCTCTTCTGCTGAATATTTTGAGTAGCCTTTCCGCACTCAGTGCTATCTAGCTATGCTAAATCACCGTAATTCAAATTCTGGCTTTCCTCACCAGTGTGACTGCTAGTTGGAAGATGGCTAATTTAGAATGTAAATCTTTGATGGCAAGAACATTTATTTTATGCTTGTGCTACCCTGAAAAGTACCATGAATATTGAGGGTACTATATAAAAAACCAGCTGAACCATCGTGTCCGCTTCAACTGTGCAGTTGTAGCCTCCTAGCAACTCAGCGGTAGGGGTTACTAATCTAGATTGGATGTCAAGCAAAACCATAAATCCAGGTTTTTCTTCTTAATAAGCCATCCGGGCTACACATGAGTACTCTGCACCCTCATGTAGCCTCTGTCTGGCTGCTTTGCCCTCCCTTTATGGGGAGTGTCACTCATTCATACTGTGAACATGAAAGGGGTAGCTGTGTTGGCTATTTAGCAAATTCAAACAAAAATCCATCAGTGCTACCTTTATTGGCCACCTAAAAAGCACAATATACTTGTTGCAAGCTTTTGAAGCTCCATGGGCTTCTTCATCAGGCAAGATGTTACAAACCAAACAGGAGAAAAACAATTGGAGATGTTAGTCAGATGCCTACATGTTGTTTCAGTCTTTAGTTAAGATGGTCTATGGTGGGGAGGATATATTTTGCAGGCAGACTCCCCCTCCTCCTGTGGCTATAGGAAATTTAAAACCCATTTGCATCTCAACAGCGATCTCTTAAGCAAATGGATTTTAAATTTCCTGGACTTTGAAAATCTCCCTATAGCCACGTGGCCAGAAGGAGGAGGAGTCTGCTTCCCTATCATTCATACTGTGGTTTATCAAGCCAGGATTATATCATTATAATGTCCCCAGTTAGTGTATGATGCTGATTACTGAGCTGGCATTGCTTTTTGAATCTTGAGCAACATGAGGTATGTGTTTCTTGTTCTGAAAAGCTTATACAGCTTTTCTGTGGTCAAGCTGGAAACAGTAGTAATCTTTGGATAGCTTTTCAAAACCAAAACCTGCAAGAATTCAATATATTGTTTGTTTATTAGATTTCCATCCTGCCTTTATTCCAAAGAGCTCATAGTGGCATACATGATTTTTCTTTCCTTTAACATTTTATCCTTACAACAATCCTATTTCAGAGCATGGAAAATTTACATTTTGGATAACAGCAAGAATCCCCCACACAGCATGGATTTAAATACTGGTCACACTAGCCTAGTCTGACATTCTAACCATTATACCATACTGGCTAGTAAACAGTCTGTTCTAAAATAGGATTTCTGGTCAGAATCCTATTGAGTAGTTATGAATGAGTAACTGAGTGTTATGCATTTCTGACTGCTTTATATTCATGATTCCTACATATCCCCTTGTTTAGGAGATACATTTGTTGTTTGTTATTAACCGCCCTCAGCTCAATCCCATCCCATGGCGACCCTGTGGATGAGACATCTCTAAGACTCCTTGTCCTTCACTGCTCTGCCTAGTTCCTGTAAACTCATACCCGTAATCTCCTTAATAGAGTCAGTCCATCTAGCATGCAGCCTTCCTCTCTTTCTGCTTCCTTCCACCTTTCCTAGCATTATTGTTTTTTTCCAATGAGATGTGCCTTCTCATGATGTGTCCGAAGTATGACAGCCTAAGTTTTGTCATCTTGGCTTCCAGGGAGATTCCTGGCTTGATCTGCTCTAGGGCCCATTGGTTTGTCCTTTTGGCTGTCCATGGGATTTTCAGCACTCTTCTCCAGCACTACATCTCAATTGAATTGATTTTCTTCCTATCTTCTTTCTTAACTGCCCAGCTCTCACATCCATACATGATAACAGGCAATACATAGGGATTGTGAAAGCCTTTCAGTCCCCACTTACAGGCCAGCAGCTAATGCAATTGATGGGGGTTTGTTCCCCTGTTTCTCAGGAAGCAGCTGGCTGACAGTCTCACCTGCCCCCTCATGCAAACGATTTCTGGTGTGATGGGGAATTACAGTAGGGACCCTGTTTCTGTCTGTCACAGTGGAGATTGCTTGTGCAAGGGGGTAGGTTATGTTGATCAGCCACTTACTGAAATAATAGGGAAACAGACCTCTCTTGATCGCAGTGGCTGTTTACTGGTAAGTGGGGATTGAGGAGATCAGGCTGGGATTCACTGTGTAGCTACGTAACTAGTGTGGTTAGTTGTAGTGCATAGAGGATTCTGGCCTGTTCATAAAATGGTTTGTTTAGTAAGAAGTTCTGTTACTATATCTTTCTTGGGCAATAAGAGGAGTGTTCATATGTTCTCTTCTAAATTAACTCTTCTCCTGTTGAAGAGAAATTTATTCTTTTGGAATTAAGCTAAGTTAAATTTAGTGTTTGCAATTTCAATCTAGATCTGAGCATATAAATTTAATGTAATTACAACTCATCATTTTATAATTATACACTAGAACACGCATTTTGAAAAGATAATGTTGTTTCCTGTGTGTTATGCAATGATATTTTTGAGTCTAAAGTCATAAAATAGTTTATTCAAAATATGAAGCCCTTAGAGGAGAAGTCTCATATTCTTATTTATAAATCTGTGTATATTTCTAGAATAATACCCAGTATATTTCCCTCATGTGTGTACTTTTAATTAGAAATAGTCTCCTTCCAGTTAATGTGATACCACAAAAACATTCTCAGAGGTTATGAATCATTCACAATGCAAACTAAGCATCACAGGTACATTAAAGGCTAGTTTTGAGAAGAGTCCCTGAACAATGAAGCCTGACAAAAACCGCTCAGCGCTTCCCAGCACCATGCTAATGGCTAGTGTTCCCCTGTTCCATACACCTAGCACCGGGGGAAGTCTGTGATGATGAGAAGAAGCATAATAAACATCTATTAAACTCCTGTGGCTTGGTACTGATAGGCAATCTAGCGAGATGGGTAGGTCGCTGCCACCATTTTTATTTACCCACAATGCATTTGGTCCCCAGGGCCTTGGGATACCAGGAAAAGTAAGGGTGGTGGCAGATGCAGGCACCCACCTTATTGCTTCTTATTTCAGTGCTATGATATGCAAGGCAGTTAAAATTACGGTATCTTTAAAGGGATAAACATACATACATGGGGTGGTTCCATTGGCCCCACTGTACCTTGCTTAGGCCTTTTGCATTATGCTGGGTGCTGACATGTGACCTGGCATGAGGGTCACAACTCCATCAATGCATATGTTTGGTGGCTTGGTATAATCTTTAGGAGGCAAGGCAGCTGGACCATTTGAAGACTAACTTCCTGGGATGTTTTGCCTTCTGCTGGAGGACATCTTTTGCTTTATTTATGGCAATGATGGGCAAAGTGTGGTCCATGGGTTTTATGTGTGCACCTCCCCTTGGGGGCTCGCACTGCCACCTCTACATTCCATTCCAATCCCCCATGATCTCAGTTTTAAAATCTGTTGCAGGGATCACGACTGGCAATTTTATTCTATTTTCATCCCCATTTTTTAAAGAACGGTCTGAAAACTGAAATTGCTCAGGTTTGAAAACCAAAACAGCTCTCTGAAGTGCAGCTGGTGCATCATTCTGCATATATTATATAAGATTAAGGCTGGCTTTCCAACTAGCGACATGGAAGGGACAGACCAGATGAAGCAAATGTGTTTGTTGAAGGACCTGAAAATCATTCATTCTTCTCCATAAATTGCTGTCCAGAATGTTCAGAATGATTGGGGTGGCAACAGTGCAACCAAGAAGAATCAATCATTGTAGATACCCTGTATAGATTTAATAGCTTCCCTTGTTCTTATCCATGGGAACATGCTGAAGATACAATGGTTTCTGCTTAGCTTATTTTGCTGTTTCCTGAACTTTCAGGGACAGCAATCTGGAAATCTAATTAGTAAGCTTTGACTGTGATCTCTGCATCAAAGCAATTGCCAGTTCAGTAGTTGTTTTGTATTAACTGAGCTCCATTTGCTTTCAGATCACATGAAATGGGCATAGAATAGTTCTGTGTTAATGGGGCTTAGAACACTAGTTTTTATTGTATGACACTGTGAAGGCTGTAACTGGTGGTACACATACATGAATGGAGACCCTAAAAAGAGGAATAAAGCATTCACATGGTATTGGCTTGGAAGGGACACTCATTAAAGCAAAATGATAGATTAATGGCTGATACATGCAGCCACAGTGTTAAGCTTTTCCAGTGCAGAAAGTATTGAACTCCAAACTTTTATGGCACATTACTAATGCTTATTATGGGAGCTTTCATAGAAAACACTTGGTAAGTTTGGCAGACTGAGCTGCAGTAAAACCTTTACAATCCTAAACAACCTCCCCACACATCTGTAGTCATTTAAAAAAATAATAAAATAAAATAGAGGTGGGAATTGTGTAGCCCTGCAGATGTTGTTGGACTGAAACTCCCAGGCATATATGTTGGCTGTGATGGCTAGGGCTTCTGTGAGTTGCAGTCCAGTAATAAAGCTTTCCATGCCAGGGGTACAATGAATCCACTCTTGGTATTCTCCCTGTATTGGGAGATAGACAGGATAAAAATAAATTATTGTTAACCACTGTTGAGTGGCTCTCAACTCATGGCTGCCCTGTGGATGAGATATCTCCAAGACTCTCTATCCTCCACTATTTTTCTTAGTATTTGCAGATTCATACCCATAGCTTCCTTAATGCAATCCATCCCTCTAGCATGTGATCTTCATCTTTTCTCTTTTCTTCCACCTTTCCTAGCAGTATGGTCTTTTCTAATGAGTCATGTCTTCTCATGATGTGGCTAAGGTATGACAGCCTCAGTTATCTTGGCTTCCAGGGAGCTCTCAGGCCTGATCTGATCAAGGACCCATTTATTTGTTTTCCTGGATGTCCACAATATCCTCAGGACTCTTCTCCAGCACCACATCTCAAATGAATTTGTTTTCTTTTTATCAGTTTTCTTAATTGTCCAGTTCTCGTGACCATACATTGCTTGTATGATTCTCACGTTTGTACTTAGTTGTATATCATTGCTCTTGAGAACCTTTTCTACTTCTTTCATAACTGCCCTCTCCATTCTTAGTCTTTTTCTGATTTCTTGACTGCTGTCCCTGTTCTGATCAATGTTTCATCCAAGGTATAGGAACTCTGTTCTGACCATAGTAGCCTCTTGTCCTGAGTACAGATTCCTCATTAGTACTATTAAATGTGTTGGCACTTGTGTCTTTAAGGGTGTCCCATAGCTTTTTATAATCTATAAAATAATAATATTCCCTTCTTTAAAGGTGCTATCCAAAGCGATGAACGTATTTGGGAGTTAGAGTTCTGCATCTTGGGTTTGTGGCACACACTACTTCCAACTTTTACACTGTAATTCTAGCTAGCTGTACTTTGGGAACTTGCTATCCCCATTTCTATCACCTAATAAAGTGTCAGGGACTCACACTGCCTTTTTAGTGTAGTCCCATGTCCAGAATAACAAAATATTGGTAGCGTGTTTTGTGACTAAAACAGAGGCCAAGTGATGTTGGAATAAAAAAAAAGAAAAGTTTATTTTACATCAACATGCGATAAAGGTAACTTGTTCAGGACTTGCTATTATAATTTTTCTTAGTTACAGACTTACAACATATGTTACGAATTCAATCGCAGTACCTCAGCTCCACTGGCTGATAATACCTAACTGGAGAGAACACTACAGTAACTCTCTCTCTCAGAGATCTGTGTGTGTTCAGAGTTTACCCTTTCTAAACTCTATCTCCCTAAAATTCAATTCCCTCAGGAACACCTTAAACACAGCCCTCTCACTGGCTTAACTTTCCCAACACATCTTCTGGCCCAAATCTTCTTCTTCCCTCTAATTCAGGGGTAGGCAACCTTTCCTCTTTAAGGGCCGAGGGACTTCAGCTCCCAGAATCCCAGGAGCTATTGGCCAACATGGGGCTATTGGCCAACATGGCTGAGGCTTCTGGGAGCTGAAGTCCCTCGGCCTTTAAAGGGGGAAAGGTTGCCTACCCCTGCTCTAACTGCCAGCCTGGGCTTTTATACTACTCCCAGCTGAACTCCCATTGGCTGGCTCTCAGCTGCCTTCTGATTGGCCAGCTGGACCTCTGTTCACCACACTGCCCTTGAGTTGACCTCAACTCATGGTGACCTTGTGGATGAGACATTTTAAAAATAATAACAACAAACCCCTGTCCTCAACCTCTCTGCTCATGTCCTGTAGGCTCATGCCTATGTCCTCCCTAATTGAGTTTATCAATGTAGCATGGGGTTTCCTTTTTTTTTTTTTCTTTCTGCTGCCCTTCACTTTTCCTAGTATCATTGTCTTTTGTAATGATTCATTGTTTCTCATGATGTGCTAAATACGAAATCTTCAATTTAGGGCCTTTACAGACTGCCAGAAATAGTGCAAATTGAGTCCGCTTTAACTGTCCTGGCTCAGTGCTAGGGAATCATGTGAATTGTATTTTTCCCCCCTGAGACATTGAGCCTTCTCTGTCAGAGAGCTCTGGTGCCACAATAAGCTACAGTTCCCATGATTCCTTAGCACTGAGCCAGGACAGTTAAAGTGGCCTCAATTTGCACTATTTCTGGCAGTCTGTAAAGGCCCTCAATCATCTTGGCTTCGAGAGAGATTTTGAGTATGATATGTTCTATAATGCATTAATAGGTTTTTGTGGGGTTTTTGGGCTGTGAGGCGGTGTTCTAGAAGAATGTATTCCTGAATGTGGCTGGCATCTTCAGAGAATGGTGGCATGGAGGTGTGTGGGATATATATACTGTGTGACCCTTGGTTGAGAGGATTAGCATGTAAATCTGTGTATTGTTTTGTTGAGGCAAGGCCTCAGGATGGGAGGATATGCAAGGAGGATTAGTGTCTATTTAATTAATGGTCCATTGTCTGCTGGGAAACCCTCTGACCCTGGGTGAAGTTCATTTGCATTTGCTGAGTCCTGATTTTGATGTTTTTGAGGACTGGTAGCCAAACCTTGTTTACTTTTAGGGTATGTTTGTCTTCTTGGCTATCCATGGTATTCTTAGTACTCTTCTCCAACACCATATTGCAAATGAATTTATTTTCTTCTGATTGGCTTTTTTACTGTCCAGCTCTCGTATCTGTAGATGGTGTGGGAAATACGATGACTTGGATGATCTTCACTTTAGTGTTCAGAGTTATGTCTTTACATTTTATGATCTTATTCAGTTCTTTCATAACAGCCCTTCCCAGTCCTAGTCTTCTTCTAATTTCTTGACTGCAGTCTCCATTCTGATCAGTATTTGAGCCAAGGTATGGGAACTCTTTGACTATTTCAATTTTCTTATTGTCTAGGGTGAATTCTTGTAGATCTTCCATGGTCATTATTTTTGGTTTTTTGATGTTCATTAATCCAACCTTGGCACTTTTCTCCTTGACCTTCTTCAGTAATTGTTCCAAGTCTTTGCTTGTTTCTGCTAGTAGTTATGGATCATCTGCATATCTTAGGTTATTAATGTGTCCTTCCACTTGTTTTCACTCCTCCTTTCCTCTGAGTCCAAGCCCACTCTATGTATGATATTTTCTGCATACAGATTAAATATATAGGGTAATAGTATGCAGCCTTGCCTGATCCCTTTGACAATTGGGAACTATTCTGTATTCTGTTCTGTTCTTGGGTAGCTCTCCTTTAAAGTTGGGAATAAAATTAATTTCCCTGAAATGGAAATTTACATCTTGGGAAAAAGAATACTTTGATGATAAATACTGTATTTGAAGGTACAGGCCATGTGATGAAAATAGGCTTGTTTTTTATCCTTTGTTTCAACTAGATTTCAGTATGTTACTTCAACCAACCCTATAACCCCAAACAGAAATTCTGACGATTCTGATTTCTGATTGTATCGGTCATTATTAATTAAAGCAGTTTCTGACTTGGCTGGCAAATATTGATCAAGATGGTCAGGTCTTTCAGTTACTTAACAGAAAAGCGGGGTTGTTCGTACCTCTCTCTTTAATCCAAGGAATATGTATAAGGGAAAGTGTTAAGTCAGATTTAGAAAGAGATTTAGATATTCTACCTTTAGCACTACTGTTAAATTCACCATAACATGTTATAAACCAGCAATTGCCACTACTTTCTGATTATTTCATTTATCTCAGAGAAGCAGCACTCTTAGTCTAGCTACTGGAATTAGTTATGCTGGCACTCTTCCTGCTTTACAATTACTCTCCACATAGGACTTCTTGAAACGGTTTCTTCCTGCTCACGTTCCCATTTGTTTAATGATAGTATAGGACAGAGGAATGATGGGTCACTAAAGAAAATGAATGCTGATACATTTTGTTGCTCCCCCCCCCCCCCAGAAATGTGAAGGATTTCAGCAGAGAATTGCTTGCTCAACTAATAGATGAATTATAATTTTTAAATATAGGTAGCTATAAAGTTTTTTTTTGTCATGTTTCCATTTGCTCAATGGAATATCAAGAAATGCAATTGATAGGCTTGTAAAACAGGCTTATGAACATGTGAGCCAGGATGGTATAGTGGTTTGAACATTGGACTATGACTCTGGACACCAGGGTTTGAATCCCAGTTTAGCTGTGTAAACCCACTGGGTGACCTTGGGTAAGTCACATACTCTCAGCCTCAGAGGGAGGCAATGGCAACCTCCTCTGAAGAAACCTGCCAAGAAAAACCCATGATAGCTTGCCTTAGGGTTGCCATAGCAATAGCAAGTCAATTTCTATACTGCTTAAGTTGGAATAAGTTGCCGTAAGTTGGAAACGACTTGAAAGCACACAACAAGTACATTGTATAATGAAACCATGGTGATATAATAATTTTCTTCCAAAGACTGGAAAAAAATGAAATATCACAAAGTTTTTACATCTGTTCATTATTTAATATGGGCAAAAGATTAATCTGGATCTACTATAGGTCTCTGGTTGATCCTCAGGAGATCTTGAAAGCTTCCTAGCTTTCATAGTCCCTTCATACATTTTGTGACAACAGAGCAACAAAATGACCCCTTTGATCCTAAAGTATACTGCTGTAATGGAGAAAACTTGGATAACAAGATGTGAAACTTTGTATGAAGGTATTATGAACTCTTCAGACCAAATTCCTGGACTCAGTATTCTAAGTATGTGCCTTTTTCACCAGCCTTCAGCCAAACAAGACCATTCATGTACATGCAATGCATTATCATTAGACTTTTCAGATGTGCAGAGGATATTGGAAGATTGGAGATGGGGAGGCAGACCAAGGTAGAGGAGTCCCCATAACATCTCTTTGAGATCATGAAATGCTGCTTGACCCTTGGAAGGAATAGTATGGGAACTGCCATTGTGGAGGGAAAATGGAGTGGAGTGATGGGAGTGGAAAACCATAACAGCTCAACTCCCCATGACAAATCTCCCCTCTTCCTTTTTTGGGGTCCTATCTGTACTAGCTAATTTTCTAAATCTTATTCACCAAGGTTATTAGAATTCTCTGCAAATAAATCTTTTTATGCATTTTCCTATTACTGTTTGTAGGTATGATAAATGTACATGTCTTTCTGTAACTGATAAAACAGAGAAATTCAGCTGTGGTATTTGAATTTACTGCTGTGCTATTTTAAATTTGAAAATACATATTATTTTAAAATCTGATTTGTTCACTGTCTCCTGTCTGACATTTCAATCTTGATGCATAGCTAGGATTTATCAGGAAAACAGTAATGAACAAATTTCTACGATCTACCACCCACCCTGTCTGTAGTAAGCAGAAGCAGTGGTTCATGCCAGGAGATTTTAAGTGGCTCTGAGAAATATATTTAACTTAATAAAGAAATCTCTGTGAATCGTAATAATAATGTGTCTCTCCTCTTTTATATGAGATTGAGAGAGAGAGAGAAATGCAAAATATAGAATCCATGTATTTTTTGTTCTCTCCATTTAGAGTTAATGAACTAAATTTATATTTATTAAATCATTATCTCTGCCATTTCTTGATAATACCACCTCAGGTCCATATAGATAACAGAGTGACTGATGAAGTACACTCATCCCTTGCCGTTTGCATCCCTCGGTCTTTTGCAGACAGCAAGCGCCGAGGGACAAAATGGCGCACATGGCCAGTATATCCTGTGGGACTTCAATGTTTGTGATATTTCCGATGGGTGGTGGTGTCCGGAACAGATCCCCCTCAAATAGGGAGGGATGGTTGTATTTAGATTCAGCTTTTCCTTGAAGTTCTTTAATAGGTTATACATTGAAAGAAGCTGTATTTGGCAATTAGCCTATATTTTACAAATGCTCCCACTCCCAGTAATCTGCAGTCATGAAGAAAGAGGGGATAATCAAAATTAGTTCATTTAAATGAAAGTGCCAGTTTAAGATAAATATCTCAATCTTAAGGCTACTATTTTATCTTCTTATCAAGGTATTTCTTGCAAGCGAATAAATATTAACATTCATAAGAGGAAGAGAAAAGAATAGTAATTTCCTATGATAAATTTGCAGCTTGTAATGGTCTGTGGGAGAGAAGGGGCTTAGTTTATCCTGCAGTTTATTTTTGGAACAGGGATGGGAATCAAAAGTTAGAAGCATTTAGTCAAGGGACTCTTGAAATACATAGCAATAAGGAACACTGAAGTTTAAATTGTGCATATCTTTTAATGTATGCTGGTTCCAACTAAATGCCCTTTGCCAAAGGGACTCGACCAAATGGGACTAATGAGTTGAAGCTACTCAGTCATTTTAGCTTTTATATTTTTCTAGAGGTCTAAGGCAAGGTGACGGTTCAGCCAGGAAGAGAAAGTAATTTTGCTGCTGTGTGATTCTCCCACTCTCCTCAAATAGACTGTAGAGGGTAAGGACACAGACAGTGTAGGGCAGATTGCTGTTGATTAAGACTCTTCTATCATAAGTGTAGGTCAGGGGTAGGCAACCTAAGGCCCAAGGGCTGGATGCGGCCCCCCGAGGCCTTTGGACTGGCCCCAGGCCGGTCCTGCTGCCGCTGCCGTCGCCCGCCATGATGATATTGATTATTGTTGTTATTACTTGTTCTTGGGGTTTTCTTGGCAAAATCTCCACAGGGGTTTTGCCATGACTTTTCTGGGGCTGAGAGAGTGTGCATGCATATTTTTTTTAATTTTTAATTTTTTTAAAAAATATATTTATTTATTTATTTATTTATTTATGGTGCTTCGGCCCCCCAATTGTCTGAGGGACAGCAACCCGGCCCCCAGCTCAAAAAGGTTGCCTACCCCTGGTGTAGGTGAATAATTGAGTATTCTTTATATGGTACAGCAAAGAAAAAGAATTCTCTCAAATATTTTTCAGCCATTCAAATTATTTTGATTAGGCTCTTGGAATTTTCAGTTCCAAGTATAGTATTCTAATTATGGAATTATGTTTCCCATTTAAGGAAATATTTTCAAGAGTATAAAGCTTTAATATGCATTATCCTAGAAGGAGATATATGGAAACACATTGCCAGATTCTTAATGACGGGGCAATGGAAAGCTATCAGTTTGGAAAACATTTTGGCCTCTTCTTTTTAAAACATAGGAATTATACTTTGTGGTTCTTGACCACAAATACCAGCTTGTTTGTGTTTTAGGGTATTGGGGGAAATTAATATGCAATTTTTAGAAACTATAGAGCAATAAGACTCTGAGGTGTTAAGTTCTTGGGCATTTGATATTAGTGGTTCTTCACTTCTAACTGTTAAAACCTTTTGCCCATAATGGTTATAACAAATTTTTACATTTCAGGAGGGAAATTGTTGTTAAAAATTAGGCTGTGATGATTACATAGATGCTAAAAAGGAAAAAGGACAAGCTCCAGGTATTTGTCATCCATCGTGTTGTCCATGGTGTTGTCTGCACAAGCTAAATGGCCCATCTTCCCTCCTGGCCGCATGTTGTCTAGTTTGGACAATGCAGGCCAAAACACCTATGGCAGGATCAGGATCAGTCCAACCTGATTAGATCTGGATCCGGAGGATCTGGCCTGATCCTGGGGAAATTAAATGTTACCCCAGAATATAAAAGACCTGGTTTTTCACTGATTTGCACTACTTCAAAACTGGGCTATTTACACCCCTACTAGTATTTCTCACCTTAACAGCTGGCGATTTGTCTGTGAAGGCTTCCCCCCCTCACTGTGTCTGATGCAGAAATGGCCATCTGGCCAGGTGGATGCAACCAGGCTCCCAATTTCTGCATCAGACATGGGAACTGGGGCTTCTCAGATGGATTGACAGCTGTTAAAGTAAGAAGCAGCACTTTGGTCCTGGATCCCTGGGTCAGTGCAGGAACAGGTGTCTGAACAGCTACCCATCCCCATGCTGACCTAGGGACCAAACTGGGTGAGCTGATTTAATAACTTTAATAACTTGAACTGATTTAATAACTTTTTAAGGGGGGGAGGAGGAAATTACTTGGTTTTTACGCTGTATGTTATTTTATTCTTGTTCACCGCCCAGATTGGTTCGCCACAGGGCGGTATATAAATAAAAATTATGATGATGATGATGATGATGAGTACCAGGGCCAGGAAAGCTTGACCCATTCTTTCCTGTGCATCTGCTCCGGCTTCATGGTACAAAACAGTAGTCAGCACTAGAGGAAGAGAGTGTACAAACAGAGTAGTGTTAGCGTGAGGCACATACAGTAATAAAGAAGTGAGAGACATGGCAATGGGATGTGAAAATAACAAGAGACGATGGAAGTCCCTTGTCCTTAGTACTGAGCATTGCATTAATAAGTTGTGAGAATGGGAAAATGTGGGATGTGCAACCTACAGTCATTAGGCATCAAATGGAATGGGGGAAGATTACTAATTGAGCTGATTATTCATTTGGTTTTCTCATGATGTATCAGAAGAGATGCTGATTGTTAACAGGGTATGTATTTTTCAATGGAGATTTTAAGTCATCAGGATGCCTTAAATGGTTCAGTTGAATCTATATTTAAAAAGTTTACCATCTGTCTGTCCAGCACACACTTAGCTATCTACCTGGTCCATTCCACACATCTGATACATACAGTAACTGGGAGGTTATGGGAAGAGAGGCTGCTCCAGGGTCCTCCAGTTTGCTTTGAGAAAGGGGAGACTTAAACCCCGTGTGTTCCTAGCCTTACACCATACCTCTGTCTCTGTGCACTGACCACTCTTCTGAGAATTACGTGGAGTACCAAAATGCCTTTACAACTGCTGATCTGAACAATTTCACACATATTCTGGCAAGATTTGAGTGAGATAGTTTATATATAAAATGTATGTTTTTAAGGCAAATGAGTAAATATATATTTAAAAAACACAGGAAAACACAACATTGTGCCCCTACAGAGTCAGAAATGGCCAGATCTAGTGCTCTTGGGATTTACAGTTTACCCTGTAGAGTATAAATAACTGCTAGAGTGAAACAAAAGTAAAATCATCAGAGATGAAGCAAACTGAGATAGAGATATGTAGATTATGCTGCAAATACTCACTCCTTTGTAGTACATTTCACAGCTGCTACATTAATAATAATAATAATAATGATGATGATGATGATGATGATGATGTCCATTTAGGGATGAGTTTGCAATGTCTCAAAATGTGAACATTTTAATTATGGGCATTGCATGGACTGCAACTTTCAGTTGCTTCTTGGCTATATCTTTTCGAATATATGGAAATTACTTAATTACTAGCAATTATATCCTAACAATGGGGATGGGAAGTACACTTCTTGGCAGAAACTGTCTCACTAAAGATGTGACTTTCACAATGGAACATATCAATGAGTTCACATCTATAATGTCCTGTTGTATTCATCTACCAATGGTGGCCTTGTTTGGTTGTTCCTAAAAACAAGTTTATTAAATTAACAATTTCCTAACTCTGTTCTGGAGGATCCTGTGCTTTCTTGGAAACCTGTTAGGATTTTCTCAGTGAAAATATCATTAATGGCAAACAAACTTTCCTGGACCACAGTTTACCCATCGTTTCTGATTTTCCCCTGCAACTGCAGAAGAGTAATGGAGTTAATTTTAGAGCAGACCCTCAGTTTAAGAAGAATGACTGTGCATTCCAACATGTGTCCTAGATGTTAATCCTGTCATACAGGTTCAACCATACACTACTAAACTTTTCTTCTCTCCCTGTCAGTATGAACTCCTTTTAATCTGAAATTTTAAGGTATAGTAGGTAAAATTAATACCTTTATTCAGTGTTTAACATTATAAATCTCAGTGGTACAAGTCAACTGTGTAATATTCCAGTAGCATAATTCAGGTGACAGGTTTTAATTATAAGGTACTTGATTTCATGTTATATAAGAACACTCCCACTAGCCATTTAAGTAAGACACAGGGGAATATGGTAGTTCAGGTGGCAAAAATGTACAAGTAATATAGCATGTAAATGTGTTTGTTAAAACTGTTAAGCATTTTTGTTTTTGCAGACTAAAGTACTCTATTACATTTTACATGTTGGGGGTACTATGTCTGGTACTGGTCTTGATTGCTTTCTGACAGTTGTTTTCAAGTGGAGTTTTCAGATAGTAATGACTTTCTACAGAAATTAAACATTTAAGAGATCAGACTGAAAAGTTCAGTCCTCCTGGTACAACTTTGAAAATTACTTTATACTTGAATACATGTTAAACTATGCTCTTAACAGTCATGATTTTGAATATTTATTGCTGACAATATTAATCAGATGGAAATAAAGACCCAGCTGTGAAGTGCTCAAACCAGTTAAAGTAAAGA
This sequence comes from Phrynosoma blainvillii, assembly GCA_026167975.1. Taxonomy (NCBI): domain Eukaryota; kingdom Metazoa; phylum Chordata; class Lepidosauria; order Squamata; family Phrynosomatidae; genus Phrynosoma; species Phrynosoma blainvillii. The sequence goes on from JANUYF010000001.1 coordinate 142,464,384, forward strand.
AGATGATAGAAGATCTCTGCAAGTTATTAGAAATACTGATAATGTTGGAAATTTTGTAGTCCTGTTGAGTAAGAGAAGTTATGAAGCAGTGCTTTTTTTTTACCCCACTAGCACTGTCACCTCCCCCCCCCCCCATAAAGTAGTTTTGGGCCAGAAGTATTTCATCAAGTTACATCTAAAAACAAATTAGAAGAACTCTAGTGTTGAAGGGCACAATGAGGTATTTATTTGGTAAAGAGTTTTTGTATTTGGCTGTTATAAGTTGCGGAGAAGAACAAGCAAAGCAAGTTGTGTCCCTAAGAAACATTTTATTTATACATGCCTGCAAGCATTATATATTGTATATTTTGTGTAGGCTGCAGTGTTTTATTAATTACTTAATTGAGTTAATGGATTAAATTTTTTTGTTACCCCCAAAGTTGCTTTAGTTAACAGGCAAAAGTTGATATATTTTTAAATGCTAATTAGAAAACTCCTCTGCAAATGGTAATTTTTCCCCGCAGAGGAGGGTATTTTTTTTGGGGGGGGGGAAGAAAATGCTTATTACAACACATACATGAATCATGTAGGAACAGATTTGCTTCTTGTTTCAAAAGTGTGGTGTTCACTAGTATACAAATTCAAGAAAAGTTGAATTGATTCATCAGTTAAAGCCTATATGATTGATCATCTAAACTTCCTCTAAATTAAGCTTATCTGTCAGTAGAATATCACTCTTGGTGAGATTTTACCCACACTGGCTATTCTAAAGCATATGCCTGTGCTCTCAATCTATACATCTGGAACATTGGTTATTGAATTGTAATGAAACCTGGAATTTGCCTTATTTCACACATACCCCTGCCCCGGGTTTCCATATCAGACAGGGACAAATGTCTTCATTGAATCAAGGATCTCTTTCTTGAACTGCCACCACCAGTTCAGATCTATTGGTGTATATGTGAAGTGAGGGATTCTTTTTGCTAAGTTTTTCATTTGCAGGTACAGTGAACCCTTGGTATCCGCTGGAGTTTGGTTCCAGGACTAAAGAATTCCTGGATAAGGAGGGCCAACTGTACCTCATTTTGACTTTTTGTCATCCAATTTATAGAGATCCTTTTGGAACTCTTTACAGTCTGTTTGAGTTTGAACTACTAGCCTGTTAACTTCATTTCCAGATTCCAGATTATGAATGAAGTAGTACCAGTCCTGAAATAGATTCTCAAGGCCTTCATAGTTACTGCAACAAATACTGTACCACTGAACAGGAATGTAGTCTTTTGAACAATTCATAGTTGTTCTACATGCTCATTATATTTAAGTGCGTGTTCATTACCATTCCAATTACATACTCAATAAAGTGCAAACTGGAAAATGAAAATTGCACCATCTCAGATACTGTCCATTATATACAAATAGTCTTTTCCTCCCTGCTACTGGGATTGAACATGACAGGAAGGGGAAAGCATGAATGAAAAGAAACAGATATAAATTTGAATCTTTATAGAGTATCATCTAGATCCTGTGCCACTGATTTCTCAGGGCTAATACACACTTGACTGTATTTAAGAGTGGGTTACTTCACACAAGGTAATAACTTTTGCCTATAACCTATTTATTTCAGTTTAGTTATGAAGCATTGATACCTTCCAGAGGAGGTCAGACTCACTGCTTACACCCTGTTTTCTGATAGTGCTCACAATATTATGACGAACATACTATGTGCTCTCAGCACCAGCTTTAATAATGAGTCTGCAAGTAAATTATTCCAAAAATCTAGAATCTGGTCCATCCTGTTGTTCTGCCATGGGAATCTCACAAATCCCAGCTAGCATCTCTGGATGTGTTCTGGTTTAGGAGCATTCTCATCCATTGGTGAATGATTGCTTTAGCTACTGCTAATGCAGTCAAAACTGCTGCTATCACCAAAGAAGTTGCTGCTAGAACCAGAGTCAATAATGTTGCCTTGCTTTCCACAATAATGCATATTTATTATTTTATGTACAATATGATGGTGCATCCAAACACATCCATTCCGTTTCATAGGTCCTCCTTGAAATTGTGCTTTCCCCCCACAGGAGACAAAACGTTCACAAAACCATGTTACATACCATTGTAGGTCATCTCCAATTCAGTACTTGGAGAATGGGAGTGATTGGGTTAGATTTTGGTTGCATCTCATAGTTTTACCCCCTTTTAATTTACAATGTTTATTCAAGATCTTGAAATAATCTCAAGACATTAAACAGTTTGTTTCTTCTTTTCTTTTGCTATATGATTGGTACTAACGTAATGTAATACAAGCTGATCTTAAAAAAACAAAAACCCATTTCATTATTCTATTACTTTTCAGAATTGTATGTTGTATTATATTTATTAAATCTGCAATCTGTGGGATAAAGGCATAGAAACCCATAGTTAAACCTTATCACATTTTGGCTTGGGGCATATCTTCATGGATTTTGGGGGCAGGTGGGACATTTACTATTTTACTGGGTTAGTACATCTCATTCATGTGGAAACCAAATGACAGCTGTGTGTGGTATACACTGATCTCCACATGATCCCATTACCAATTTTGAGTAATCACATAGGGGTAGGAAACTCACAAAATACCATCATCTTTCACATACTGTTTATAATAGTTCCCGTCTCAAACTGAAGCACCAGCAGAAAGTAGAGAATGTTACAGTACAGGTGTGGCCTTATGATTATGTTTGCAAATATTGAAAAAGCTATCAAATTCTGGTTTTTATAGAGTCATATAAGTTTCCATTAATTCTTCTTAATTTTCTTTAAGAAATACAAGCCTGGACGATGTGATGACATTTTGAAATGGAAGCCACCCAGTCTGAACTCAGTAGATTTTCGCCTAAAAATAACAAAAGTTGGTGGAGAAGGGTATGTAAACTTTTCCCATTCATCTTTCATATCTATATATTTGTTAGCCACTTGCTGCTTGGAGAGCTTAGGTGCAGCAGTATGCTGTTGGAAGAATGGGGCTGTGCTTGGTAAATAGGGTGATGAAACTGGATGGAAAGATTGCACATGAAATAGGTAACTAAAAATGACAGGTACAGGGAACTTGAAGGCCTCAGTTTGACTTGAGAGGGCACAGAGTACATGGGGAGAAAAGCAAGAAAAAGAGGTGAGAATAATTGAAAGGCCTCAGAAAGTGGATCTGGAGAAAAGTTGCATGTGGAATTTAGACTCCAAATACTTTTCATTCCTATATGTAAAATTCTGTAGAAATAAACTGCCATCTGTACTTGAAGGGAAGGAATTGAATTACTAACATAATTGTTAGTTCAAGAATGTGACTCAAGCGAGTACCGAACATGAGATCAACTTCAAAACACTGGTTTAAAAATAATCAATGAAATCTTCAACTGATCATCTCTAGCTCTATTATAAATTAAAACATCTGGTTTGAAAATTCTGTTTTTCTGATGCTTAGTTCTTTCTAAAGTACCCGTATTTTCTGGCGTATAAGACGACCCATGTATAAGACGACCCCCCCCATTTTCCCCAGTCAAAATATAGAGTTTTAGCACCTCTACCCTCATTATCCTTATATCCGGCATATAAGACGACCCCCCCACTTTAGCCACAGATTTTGCAGGTAAAAAAGTAGTCTTATACGCAGGAAAATAAGGTATTTTTTTATTTTTTTGAACTATAAATACAAAGAAAGAAAAATGAAAAATAAAAATAAGAAAGCAGGTGAGTACCTAGGTCATGAATGCGAGCTAGGCATACACATTTCTATTGTTCGTCCCATGATGCCTCATTTTAATTTGATTATTTCAGTTAATTTTATTCATTGAATGTATTTTATGATGCAGCATTAGTTTTAATTGAGAGTAAGGGGATCATGCTATTTTATCATGTTGTTTTATTTTTATGATTGTTACCCGCCTTGATCCTTCGGGGAGAGGCAGGCTATAAATAAAAAAAATTATTATTTATTATATGATATGTCCATATATCGAAAATACATTTTCTTGAAGGTGGCATCTGTAGAATATATACCGTACTTTTGTTTGTAGTTAACAGTAGTAAAAATCTGATCGTTGAATGGTGAATATTTCATGTTTGGTGAACATTGGTGAATTTTAATTTCTGACTGAGGAGTATAAATCATTTATTTACCTAATATAATCCAACAGGGGTCCCACCATCTTGTGTGTGTGTTTCTGAATGTGCCTTCAAGTCATGGCAATCCCATGAATTTCATAGGGTTTTTTGAGTATGCAAGGAAAACTCAGAGGTAGCTTTGCCAGTTCTTACCTCTGTAATGTAGCTTACAGCGCCTGGTACACATTGGCAGTCTCACATCCAAGTACTGACCAGGGCTGACCCTGCATAACTTTTCATTCCTATATGTAAAATTCAGATCAGATCAGATCAGAAAAGATCAGATAGGATCTGATAAATAACAAATTTGGAGAGATATAATTTAAAAGTACATATGCATTTACAAATGTCAAATATTTTTATAATTTAAAAAATGCTTCAATATCACCTACCAGAAAGGAGGAATCACTGAACAGATCAGATACCACAAAGACAGATTATTTGTATTATATAATCAGCATTTAGTTGAAGTAGACAATTTCTTTCTAAAAAGCTATAGTCATATCCAGAATGTTCCAAATATCAATTTTTGCTGAACCAAAGATGGTTGTAAATCTAAAGAGATTTAAGAAATTGAAGCTAGAGCAGTTTTTCTTTACCTGACTTGCACTCTTCTGTGACATTTATAGATTATTTGAATTTGAGTTAATTGTGTATTCATATGTGGTGCAGAGTAGGTTGTATCTAATGGTATTTATCTGCCAGAATTTACTATCTACATGGATTCCCCCTGCACAGGTAGGGCTAGAGGACCTTCCAGTGCAGATTTCTAGGGGGCTAAGTGCAACCCACAGGGAGGAAAACAGAAGTGAACATTTTGTTAAGTGAATGGAAGTTGGTTTGGATGTAACACTGTATCTGGGTGAATCCAGTAACATCAAAAATCCACCAAACATTGGACCAACCAAAATGCACAATGTACATGTTGCAAGCTTTCGAAGCTCCACTGGCTTCTTCATCAGGCAAGGTGTTAAAAACTGTACAGGAGAAAAAAATTGAAAATGTTAGTCATAGGTCTGCATTTTGATGTTTTTGTTCTCAGTTCAGATGGTATGGAGGGATATTGCTTGCAGGCTGGGTGTATCTGGGTGGTTCATGTTACCTTTCTGCATTTCATTACTCTGAGTGCCTTTTCTGCTTAGGAAAAACACATAATATTGGGGCTTGTAAGCACTGTCCTGCATTTAACCCACAAAGACAAAAGAATATATTAGCCTGTTTACACTCTGTTCTTTGCTAGGACTTGGTATCCCATCCAGGTGCCTTCACCCATTTTGGGCACTGCAAACTCTGGCTTAACTCTTTACCCACACTTACCACCTTTGATTGAATTACTCCTTGTGAACTCATTCACTGTGACCACTTTATCAGAATGAGTATGGGCCTTTGCAGACTGCTAGAAATAGTGCAAATTGAGTCCACTTTAACTGCCCTGGCTCAGTGCTAGGGAATCATGGGAATTGTATTTTTTTCTGGGACATTGAGCCTTCTCTGTCAGAGAGCTCTGGTGCCACAATAAATTACAGTTCCCATGATTCCCTAGCACTGAGTCAGGGCAGTTAAAGTGGACTCAATTTGCACTATTTCTGGCAGTCTGCAAAGGCCCTACATTTAGGGCAGCTGGTACCAAAACCCAGTTGTGACCTACTACTGGCCATCCATATTAGTTCACCTGTGAGAGATGTTATGGTTCCTCATATGAAAGATCATACAGACCATAGCTGAAGAGTAAACTCCATTCAGAAGGCAAAGAGAGGCCACCCCAGAATTCAACCTCCAAATTAAAAATATCGACACCAGTTTTCAATAGTTGGCTGAAGCAGGGGTGGTGGTGGTAAGGAGAATAAAACAAAGAAACATTTGATAATTATGAATGGGCCTTCAAAAATCTCTTTTGCCACCTCCATTTGTGCCATGTTTGTGTATGACACCTAACAGAGAATGAGCGAGAACAGGTCCCTATCCCACTTTTTTCAAATAGATATAATATCGATGATGAAGGAAAGTGGAAGTGAGATAAAGTTTGTGGCACTTGGTGAATAACTGGCCACTAAAAACTGAAAGTAAAAAAACACACAACACTTTGTAATGAGGCTCACCTGAGATAACTGTATATCTGCAACTACAAGTTGAGTTTCCCTTATCTGGAATTCTGGAATTCAAAATACTCCCAAAAACATTTTTCCCCCGTGGGTGGCTGAGATAGTGACATCTTTGCTTTCCGATGGTTCAGTGTACACAAACTTTGTTTCATACACAAAATTATTTTAAAATATTGTATAAAGTTGTCTTCAGGCTATGTATATAATGTGTATATGAAACATCAGTGAATTTTGTGTTTAGACTTGGGTCCGATCTCCAGCATATCTCACTATGTACATATATGGAACAACAGGTATTTCAAAATCCAAAATACTTCTGGTCTCAAGCATTTCAGATAAGGGAGACTCAACCTGTACTGTTGACAAAAAATGTTTCTAAAGTACAACTGGTTCTGTTTTCAAAATGCTACGTGGTGCTTTTGAAAAAAAGAAATGGAGACTTTTCTCTAAATTCCTCATTAAGCATGAAAAAATTGATTTCTCTTTTGTTTGGAAAAAAATTGTAACAAGGGACTATGAATGAAAAAGAGTCTATTTTATACCTTTCAATATGAGATGGTTTGCTATTCCTGTTGTTTCCGATGATTATGTATATTATTTCACTGATACTTAAGATAGAGGAAATAAATGTAGGCTTGGGGTCTCAAAGCATTAGTTGATCACCTCCCATAAATAGGTGAGTTTTTTCTCTCTGTGTGTGTTCTTTTTAAAACATTCTACAGAAACTTTGAAAATGTCCCTGAAAATGTCCCTGAAAATAGTGAACAGACATCATTGTGACATAGAATCAAGTTTGACACTAGCCATTGCAAAACTTGCATGTTTGACACAAGATCAAGAAATTCCTAAGTTTGACAAGTTGCTTGATAAAATTGGATGCACTTCTCATTTGCTGAGCATATTTCAAATCAGCATGATGTTTTATAGACAAATGAGAAGATCCACATCTTGGCAGAGATCTGTAGTGTTATCAGAAGGATTACTGAATTGGTTCATATAAGCTGCTGATTTTGACAGATGTACCAAGATACATGCTTATGTAGCTGCAGATGTACTAATGTTGCGCTTGACATTCTTCTCCATTTGTGTTATCACATGAAACTGTTGAGAAGCTTGAATGATTAGGCATCATGTATCCAGCCTTCCAGAAGGAAAGATTTGACTAAATGATTCGGAAATATCCTAGATGCATATACATGATTGTAAGGGGAAATGGAGCATGGGGGGAAATTACAAGTTACATTTGCCTACATGAGTCAGCCACCTACTAAAGTTTTTACTTGCAATATACATACTGACAGCTGCGACTTGGTTTTTATATCTGTGAGGTCAGAAGTTGAATTTTGTTTTTGGCATGTGGAAGTAACATGGTCTGCCCTAATTGTAAGAAATGCTTAAAATTGAGGAGATATCATGGTGTTATAAATAATTTTTTTTAAAAAGGAGCTTTGTCCCTATGTTTGGCACTCTGTTAAAGAATGTCTTGTGAACATCTGTCTTCATGATAGGTAGACCTATCTTTCACTTTCCGCCCAATTTCCCCCATTTTTTTGCATCTGTTTCATACGTATGATATCTGAGTAAAGGGGGATTTAATCTCCGCCTTCATTTTATCCTTAAATAGTGTTGTGTTGAGTTTTGTTTATCTTAAGCAAAATAAATAATTTTTAAAAGCATAATGCCATATAAAAGCAACGGCAGAATACATGCCAGGGAACATGTTGGGATAGCCTTTCTGTAGTAGCAGATAAGAACAATAAGGCATACTTGTTTAGTGTACTTTTCTAATAAATCAGTGAAGTCAAAAGAATGATTAAACAAAATTAAAGAATTTGTGGGAAATCCTTCTTCTTGTTGTGTGCCTTCAAGTCAATTCAATTTATGGCAACCCTAAGGTGAACCTATCACAGGGTTTTCTTGGCAACATTTGTTCAGAGGGGGCTTGCCATTGCCATCCTCTGAGACCGAGAGCATGTCACCTGTCCAGGGTCAACCAGTGGGTTTCATGGCTGAGCATGGAATCAAACTCTAGTTTCCAGAGTCATAGTTATTATTATTATTATATTATTATTATAATAGTTTATTTCTAAAGCACTATCAATGTACACAGTGCTGTACAAAGAGACAATCAAGCATAAAATAGAATAAAAACCTGCCAAAGGCATACAGTCTAAAATACAAAACAATAGGTAAAATAATAAAAGTCAATTAAAGCAAAAAATAATTAAAATTTAAAAATAAAAATAATAAATCATAGTCCAACACTAAACCATTATGCCACACTGGCTCTTACCTTGGTTATAAATGACTCAGCTTTTAAAGCTGGGAAATGAAAGTAAGTCCCTTTTAAGGCAGGCAAATGAGACTAGAACTTCTCTCAGATCTGCAAACTTGTTATCAAGAAGTACTTTGTCCTGTTCCAGTACTACAAGTCTCATTCTAATTTATGTTTCTAGCAAGTCACCAGCCTTTGATATCAAGGCTGCATATCTACTGTTTCCTTTTTTCCCCCAAACCCAAGTGTACTCCACCCTCCACTGCCTGCTTTGTCACCACTACAGTATAAATAATCAGGAGCCATAATGGCAAGGGTTTCACCTTTTGGCAAATATTTTGCTTTGGAACAATTCTGGACATTATCTGTCCTATTTAAATATGCACACATAGGAACAAATATATTTAGTTATAATAAACAAAGAATAATGTACACAGAGCCTCATTGCAGGCTCTGCAATGATTGCTTTGGTTATGCATTTACCCCAGAAATATTATTCACAATTGTAAATCCCGTGGTGTAAAGAACTGTCTCCATGAGCAGTTCTGTGAATATAATTACCCAGACTTATAAATCTGAGGCTTCACTGCTATTTACAGTTGATGTTTTCTTTGTAAACAAGATGGTTCCCTCTTAAGAATATAATCAACCATGAAGAAAATTGTATTTACCTTTGTTTAAAGCAAGGCTACATTTGGCCTTACATGTTTTAAATGAGGAATGTAAAATCTTTTGCTCCAGTAGTGCAAAAAGAATTGGAATGCAGAATGCTGTGAATACCTTCAAAGGTTGATTACCTACGCAGCTCACTGGGAAGACAGTGTTGCCTTCTAATGGGCCAAATAAAATATGTGTTATTATCCTGTTGACTAATTCTTAAGCAAAACTAAAGAGAAAGAAAATGTTACAGTGCAAGTTATGTCTTTGGAGTGAGGTTTGAAGGTGACAAGGTGATTGCTTTAGTGGAATTTTTGATCATGAATAATTTAAGTTAAAGAAATATTCTCTGTCAAGTAAAATGAGGCCATTATGGTGCCAACTGAATCATCTATTATCAGGCACTGTCTGCTAAACTTATATTTTGTTTGTTTGCATCTAGAGAATTTCAGCTTAACTGCTATAGCAATTTTGGAGAAGAAAGAATGGGTGAAGAAAGCCAGTGGCTTGGGTCCCAGGAAATGCTCTCCCAAATAAAGCCTCCTGTATTGTAGTACCATAACATGAGGAAGTTCTAGTTGCTTTCCTTTGCTGAAATAAGGCTAGCATATAGTAAGAGCAACACTAGTTTGGCATTGACAGCTTGGTTGTGGAATGCTATCATCATGAAGTCTCCTTCCTTTAGTAACCTCTTGAATTTCATAGCCTTGCATATTTTACATTACTAGCTCACAGAAAATGTATGTAATTTTTTTTGAGGTTTGGGAAGAAAGGGGATACATTTTGTAAATAGTTTCCCTTATTCATAGAATGACAGAGTTGGAAGAGACCACAATGGCCATCTGATCCAACCCCCTGCTGTCCAGGAATATACAATCAAAGCACCCCCAACAGATGGCCATCCAGCCTCTGTTTAAAAAACTTCAAAGAAGGAGATACCACCACACACTGAAGCAGTATATTCCACTGTCGACCAGCTCTTACCATCAGGAAATTATTTCTAATGTTTAGATAAATCTCATTTTCTATAGTTCTCATCTATTACTGTGTGTCTTAGTCTTGCTGGATCCTCAGTATGATATCCCTTCAAATATTTAAACATGGCTATTATGTCATCTCTTAATCTTCTCTTCCCTAGGTTTAACATACCCAGCTTGCTAAGCCACTCCACATAGGGTATGGTCACTAGACCTTCACCATTTTGGTCACCTTCCTCTGGACATGCTCCAGCTTATCCATATCCTTCTTGATTTTTTGTGACCAGAAATGTACAGGAAGCTTTATTGTTTGGGAGCACTGTTTAGTTAAAAGATGCTAGGGGCCTAAGCAAGCCCATGTTTTTCTGCACCTGGTTCTGACCCGGGTCAGTCCTGGGCCAGTACAGCAAAACACCCATCCAGTGCAGCTCCATAGAGCCGCTGCTGCCTTTACCTTCTTCCACCATCATGTCTTCTCTGAAGATCCTGATTGTGGCCCATAAACAGAGTACCTGGCTTCACCTATCTGGCCAGCCACCCCCATCAGATGTTGCAAGCCATGACAATGGCATTCACAATAGACACGGAGGCAGATAAGGTTCATGTGGGACCGTGCAGTGTACCAGCTGTCTTCGTGGAGTTTAAAGGAAACTCTGTGGCAAACAACAGATGGTCTTGCCTGAAATACATAAATTTAGCCTAGACAATGAAGAAATCAAAATAGTTAAGAGTTCTTGTACCTAGGATCAAACATTGATTGGAATGGGGACTGCAGCCAAGAAATAAGAAAGAACTAGAAAAGATCCTAAAGAGTAAAGATATACAACTGAGTACCAAAGTTAGAATCATCCAAGCCATAGTATTTCCCATCACCATGTATGGATGTGAGAGCTGGACACTAAAAAAGCGAGGAAGAAAAAAAAATCAACTAATTTGAGATGGAGAAGAGTGCTAAGGATACCATGGACAGCCAAAAGAACAAATAAATGGGGCCTAGAACAGATCAAATTAGAACTCTCTCTGGAGGCCATGATGACGAAACTGAGGCTGTTGTACTTTGGCCACATCATGAGTAGACATGACTCACTCAAAAACACAATAATGCTAGGAAAGTTGGAAGGCCGCAGAAAGGGAGGGAGAGTAGACATACCAGATGGCTAGACCAATGAGTGATAAATATAGTAAATATAGTAAGGAATTTCAGGAATATCTTAGAATAAATGATGAGAAATCAAAGACAAGGAACAAATATGTTAAGTATGTAGAGAGATCTTGTAGCACCTTTGAGACTAACTGAAAGAAAGAAGTTGGCAGCATGAGCTTTCCTAGACTACAGTCTACTTCATAGAATCATAGAGTTGGAAGAGACCACAAGAGCCATCCGGTCCAGTCCCATTCTGCCATGGAGGAACTCGCAACCAAAGCACCCATGACAAATGGCCATCCAGCCTCTGCTTAAAGACCTCCAAAGAAGGAGAATCAACCATTCTCTGAGTGAGTGTGCTCCGCTGTTGTACAGCTCTTACTGTCAGGAAGGTTCTCCTAATGTTTAGGTGGAATCTCTTTTCCTGTAGTTTGCATCCATTTTCCGGCTCCTATTCTTTGGAGCAGCAGAAAACAAGCTTGCTTCATCCTCAATATGACATCCCTTTAAATATTTAAACAAGGCTATCATATCACCTCTTAACCTTCTCTTCTCCAGGCTAAACATACCCCGCTCCATATGTCTCTCCTCATAAGGCATAGTTTCCAGACCCTTCACCATTTTAGGCGCCCTCCTTTGGACATGCTCCAGCTCCTCAACATCCTTTTTGAATTGTGGTGCCCAGAACTGGACACAGTATTCCAGGTGAGGCCTGACCAAAGCAGAATAGAGTTCTTCCTTTGATCTAGACACTATACTACTTTTGATGCAGCCTAGAATCACATTGGCCTTTTAGCTGCCACATCACACTGTTGACTCATGTTCAACTTGTGGTCTACTAGGACTCCTAGATCCTTTTCACATGTAGTCTCGTTAAGCCACATGTCCCCCCATCCTATATCTGTGCATTTCATTTTTTCCCCTAAGTGCAGTTCCTTACATTTCTCCATGTTGAAATTCATTTTGTTAGCCCAGCTTTCTAATCTATTATGGTCATTTTGAATTTTGATCCTGTCCTCTGAAATATCAGCTATTCCTCCCAATTTAGTGTCATCTGCAAATTTGATAAGGATGCCCTCTGTTCTTTCCTCCAAGTTATTGATAAAGATGTTGAACAACACTGGGCCCAAGACCGAACCCTGTGGCACTCCACTGGTCATTCCCTCCAGGATGAAGAGGAGCCATTGGTGAGCACCCTTTGGGTTTGGCCAGTCAACCAATTGCAAATCAGTTTAATAGCAATAGCAGATACATTTCTGTACTGTTTATCAGTGCACTTAAGCACTCCCTAAGCGGTTTACAATGTGTAAGCTAATTGCCCCCAACAAGCTGTTTACTCATTTTAGCGACCTCGAAAGGATGCAAGCCTGAGTCGAGCCTAAGCCCCTGGCTGGTACTGAACTCAAAACTTTATGGTTTGTGAGTGAGTGGCTGCAGTACAGGCATTTAACTACTGCGCCCCCAGGGCTCCAGTAGCATTGTCTAACCCACATTTTACTAGCTTGTTTGCAAGAATGTTATGGGGACCTTGTCAAAGGCCTTACTTCCTCAGTAGACTGCGGTTTGGACAACGGCTAGAGCGCAGGTGGCGGAAGACTCGTCTCTTATCTGACAGAACTCGCCATAGGAACTTCCTTCATTCCTATCGGGAGGCAATGTGTGCAGCGAAGAGAGCTTTCTCCTCTGCACGTATTGCGTCTGCAGCGTCCCGTCCAGCAGAGCTGTTTAGGGTGGTGAGGGAGATGACGCAGGTGCCCCCTGCACCAAATCCCTTGCTTAACCCGACGACGGCCTGCTGTGACTCATTTAACAACTTCTTTGCAGACAAAATCTCTCAGATAAGAGCCGACTTAGATGCCATCATTGAAACAGAATCGATAGGCGAGGCGTCCAGTGACTCCGCCGATGTAGTTATACTGGATCAGTGGCAATCTGTGAGTACCGAGGACATGGACAAGCTGCTTGGTAAGGTGAGGAAGACAACTTGCCCTCTCGACACTTGTCCATCATGGCTGGCCGTCCGGGGGGGGATACATTGATGAGATTCCTCATGGATATCATCAATGCATCCATTAGGGAAGGTCATGTCCCATTTTGTCTAAAGGAAGCGGCTGTTAGGATATGAGAATATCCTGGATATGAGAAATTATAGGCCTGTGTCACTGCTGCCATTCTTGAGCAAGGTGATTGAGAGGGTGGTTGCTCTTCAGCTCCAAGCTGTCTTGGATGAAGCCGATTATCTAGACCCAATTCAAACCGGCTTTAGGACAGGCTTTGGGGTTGAGACTGCCATGGTTGCCTTGACCGACGATCTGCGTCTGAGCATCGACAGGGGTAGTGTGACCCTGTTGGTGTTCTTAGACCTCTCCGGCTTTCGATACTATAGATCACGGCATCCTCTTGGACCGCCTGAGGGGGTTAGGTATCGGGGGCACTGCCTTGCAGTGGTTCCGGTCCTTCCTCTTGGGTCGGTCCCAGAGGGTGCTGCTCGGGGACTGTAGCTCCAGTAAGAGGAACCTCACTTGTGGGGTTCCTCAGGGGGCTATTCTGTCCCCGATGTTATTCAACATTTATATGAAGCCGCTGGGTGAGATAATACGGAGTTATGGTGCTGGGTGTTACCAGTACGCTGACGACACCCAAATCTATTTCTCCGTGTCTCGTTCGTTGGCCTCGAATTCCAATGGCATCTCTTCTCTCAATGAATGTCTTCAAGCGGTAATGGGCTGGATGAGGAAAAACAGATTGAAACTGAATCCAGACAAGACGGAGGTGCTCACGGTAGCGGCCCCGAAACCAAGAATTGGGTTGCAACCTCCAGTCCTGGATGAGGTCACACTCTCCTCCAGTGGCTGTGTTCGCAGTCTGGGGGTGCTCCTTGACTCGTCGCTCCTGATGACAAATCAGGGAAATGCGACGGTCAGGAGCGCCTGCTATCAGCTTTGGCTGATACGCCAGCTGCGCCCTTTTCTGGAAACAAGGGATCTCGAAACTGTTGTGCACGCACTGGTAACCTCACGCCTGGACTTCTGTAATGCGCTCTACTTGGGGCTACCCTTGTGCTTGGTTCGGAAGCTTCAGCTGGTACAAAATATGGCAGCCAGGCATGTTTCTGGTACATCTAGGAGGGACCACATTACTCCAGTTCTGAGGTCCCTCCACTGGCTGCCTATTAGCTTCCGGGCCCGGTACAAGGTGTTGGTTATTACCTTTAAAGCCTTAAATGGCTTGGGTCCAAGCGATCTCAGGGACCGCCTCCTCCCGTATAATCCTACCCGCGCTCTCCGGTCCTCTGGGAGGAACTTACTGCAGCCTCTAAAATCTAGGCTTGCAGCGACCTCCCAGAGGGCGTTCTCTGCTGTCGCCCCCAAACTCTGGAACGACCTACCAGATGAGATCCGTCAGTTGACATCATTAGACAGCTTTAAAAAAGCTGTCAAGACGGATCTCTTCCGGCAGGCCCTTCCAGATTAACCATCCCGGCCCAGGCTCCCTGATCCCCTCATTCCTCCCGTGGCTCCATCTTTAGTGATGGGTGAGGATCTCCAGAGGGACACCATGGTTTTTAGTTTTAATTATGGTTTTATGTTTTGATATTGTGTTTTTAATTTGTCATATTGTGTAATACTTTCTTAAGGGGAGGGAGGGATTATAATATTTTAATGTTATATTTTACTCTTGTTATATTTTTACTGTTGTCAACCGCCCGGATTGGTTCGCCACAGGGCGGTATACAAATAATAATAATAATAATAATAATAATAATAATTACAAAAGCTCATGCTGCCAACTTCTTTCTTTCAGTTAGTCTCAAAAGTGCTATAAGATATCTCTATATACTAATTCTACAGACTAACATGACTATATCTTTGAATTCTATAAATATGTTAAAAGAGGATCATTTGGAGCAGAAGGAGATATCTAATTTTTCAATAAGGTTTTCTGGATTTAAATATGTGTCACATATGGTCTATAGCTGTGTTGGCAAACCTATGTCACGTGTGCCAGAGATGGCATGCAAAGCCATTTTCCCTGGCACGCGGAGTGGGGAAGAGGAGGAAAAGGGGTGTGCCTGTTCCTCCTCCTACCAGCCGTCCCAGTCCTTCAGCTGCCTCCGGAGAGGCAGCTGAAAGCCTGGGAACATGCAGGGGAAGAGGTCCCGCCTCAGAAGTCCCGCCCTGGAGGTCCTGTTCCCCCTGGAAGTCCTGCCTCTGGCACAGGGTAACACCCAGTGTTGGAAGGCTGTTTAGTTTGGGCACTTGGTGCCTAAAAGGTTTGCCATCACTGGTCTATAGAAATTATCAAAATTATAAAATTATATATCAATATACTTTAAAAATTAAGGAATGGATCAAACTGCAGCCATCATTATTAAGAAAACTAGCAGCTGTTAAAGCACATATATTACTCAAATTCCTATTCTTATCTAGAATAATCCCTCTAGCATCATAAAGTGAAAAATTTAAGGAATGGAAAAAATATATATTGAGAAGTTATAGCAGGGGGGAATCTCTGAGGTTTGCGAATAGCTCTAAATATGTTCATTCATATCAAAAGGGGGCCTGGCAATACCAAATTTGGAATTAGACTGCAAAATCTTTCAGTTAGTGAAATTAGGAAAATTTGTTGAGAACAATAATTTAAACACCTGGATATAGCTTTAAAAAGGTGAAGTACCTAAAGTTACCATGACCAGTATGTTTTCAGATAAAGTATGGAAGCTAGGAAAAAAACCAGGCAATCTGTTTACTGGAGAGCTGATTAATATTTCATTCAAATATAAGAAATTACTAGCCCCATCCTCTTCACCTCTTTGTCCATTTTCAGAACACCAATTCTTCAAACATCAAGCTAAATATAATCAGTTTAATGGATAGAAAGAGAAAGAGATTTACAAAATTATTTATTTTCTATGGGGAATCCCATTCATAGACCAATTGGAAAATAGACTGAATCCAATCAGCCCATCTTGGTGGCAATTAATGCAAATCAATACACTTCAGACAAATATAATTAAGAAAAAATGACCTTCCCCTGAGAGCATTAGCTTTATTTGAATCAATATGTAATGGCTAAATCAAACCAAACAACAAATTTCAAAGATATATCAGGCAATTAAAGAAGCTAAATTTGGCATGTTAAAAAGATTGACATTGCTATAGGATTATGGGAATAAAAATAGAAGACAAACAATGGAATTTGATTTGGAAAATTCCAAATTATAAATCAATATTGGCACAAATAAGAGAAAATTCATTGGAAGTTGTATACAAATGGTACTACTACCCACTTTAATTAGGATTAATAATGGAATATCAAAACTATGTTTTAGAGGGGGGAAAGGATATTGGAGCCATATAGGGCTAAAGTGCCTGAAGGTTAGAAGATTTTTGGGATGATGTTCTTTCATGGATGATTCAAATAGTGGGGAAGGGGGTCCATTTTAGAAGATCATTGCTAATGATAGTTCTGTTTTAAAGGGAGAATAAAGATTTATTGCATAAAGAACTCATATACTCTCTCTCTGCCTGAAGGGAAGGCACTGCCAAATCTCCTCTGAACAGGTCTTGCCAAGAAAACCCAGTGTTAGGTTTGCCTTAGGGTTGTCATAAGTCAGAAATTGCTTGAAGGTACGCAGCAGCAGCAGCAACAACATTTATATTATGAGCAGCAAGGCTAGAAATTGTCAAAACATTACAGAATTTTTAAAAATTAAATAATTTATTAATAATTGCATAATAAAAATATATGACCCATAATTCATAATATAATTGTTTTGCTCCCCCCCCCCCCAAATGAAAACACAGAGGGCTTCCATTTAAATTAACACCATTCTCGGAGATATGGAATATATCATTAATTTTTTTTAGCTCTTTAAACCCCATGTTTTCTTCTACTTTCTTAATCGTAATTTCCCATTTGTCTTTTCATAATTCTTTATTGGTTTGTCCAATATACTTAAGCCTTCTTTAGGAAGCTAAGGAATTAAAATAATATTTATTATTTTACAGATTTATACTAATAAGATTTATTCCAATTTGATTTCTTTTTCCATCCTAAAGCAATCACTGCAGAGGCAGTCTTTAAAATTTGTTTCATCACATATCTTTGATTACTTTTCACACTCATTTCCTCTAAATTAAGGGTTAAACAATTTCCCCTTAATTGTATCTCTATCACTGTTATTATATTTAGCTGTTTGTTAACTTTTGTCCAAAACTCTTGAACAAATGGCATTCCCACCACATATGTAAATAAATCCCTTTCAAGTTTACATCTATGCCAACATTCTGATTGGAATTTATCTGAGATTATTGTATGTTTCTGGGATTATTTTATTATCTAATATTTCATTATAAATTTTAGCTATATATTTACACAATTCATTCTTAAACATTTTATAAAATGTGGATGTAAATTCATCTGAGATAGGGAATTTAATCTCATTTAAATCCTGTATTACTCTTTCTACTTCATTTAGTTATTGAGGAATTTATGCAATTTCTCTGTGTTTCAGTTTAATTTGCTTTTTATATTCATTTTTTGATCTTGAACTTCCTTTTCTCCATATAATATTTCATAAAATTTAACCAAAGCTTCTCTTATCCCATCATCTTCAGTTATTACTTCTCCTTTATCCCCTTTTATTTTCCTAATAATCTGATCCCCTCTTTTTAATTTTTTAAGACCAGTTCTTCATATTTTTAGTGTCTCATGCTGTAAATCCATTCCTGATATATATATTTGGTTTCTTAATATGTCTAATTCCTTAATTTCTTCTCATTTTTACCCCACTGTTCTTTTATAGATATACTCGTGTATTTATTATATTCTTTTTTGTAACATTTCCTCCTCCTTAATCAATTTTTTTCTGCATAAATTATTCTTTTTAAAATTTGTATCTTCATACCTAAAAATTTCCCCTTTATAACTGCTTTAAATGCATACCATAATATGTTTTTGAATATTTCCCCTATCATGTAATTCAAAATAATTTTTAATTTCCTCACTAATCAGTTGCTTGTTCTCTCCTTTCAAAAAAACTATAGGATCAAAAATTCATTTTGAAAAATCCCTTTAACACTTGATCCTGCCATCATTTTATATATAATAGAGCATGATCTGCAAGCTACACCCCCCACATTGTTTTCTTTTATTTTCATACTATTACCTTTTTTTAAACTAAAAAATAATCTATACAGCTACTTTTTAAAATATCTAGCCAAATAATAGCATTTTCACAATTATTACCCTTGCTTTCATAACCATCAATAATAATCATTTCTCCAAATTAACTGTAAGACCTTCTTTTTTAAAAATTCTTTTTATTTCCTTTTCTTTCACTTACATTCCTTTTCTTGCTGTATCATAATATAGCAAGATTAAAGTTCCCTCCCACAAAAATAAATCCCCTTCATAAAATTATCCTAATAACGTTATCAGTTTATTTATAAAATCAACTTTTTTTTAATTTGGGGCATATATACAAGCAAAAGTAACTCTCATTTTCTTTAATTTTTCCTTTAACAAATATCCCATCTACCCTTCTGAATTCAGGTTTTTGCTCTGAATTGGAAGAAACACAAGATCTTCCCAGCTCGTTGCCTAGGATAAATAGTATCTGGATTATACTCCTATCTGAAAAGTTAATTTATAAATTAAGACTAGCAAAAGGAGATAGAAAAGAAGATTTTTAAAAAAAAATTTTGGTATCACTCTGAAGCCTTCGCCATTTTTATATGTCAAAGTAATAGTGAATTTTAACCACCGAATGATCAAGTTAAATTTTGGATTAATAATTAGATGAATACTGTTAGAATAATATGTAAAGGAACAGAATGGAAATTGCAGGTGTAAGAAATTTGACAGAGGTTGCATCTGCACTGCAGTAATAATCCAGTTTGACACCACTTTAATTGCCATGGCTCAATGCTGTGGAATTCTGGGATTTCTAGTTTGTTGTGGCATCATCGCTCTGTGACAAAGAAGGCTAAAATGACTCACAAAACTACGATTCCCAGCATTGAGCCACAACAATTAAAGTGATGTCACTTACTTAGGAAGGTTGTTCCAAAATAACACCTGCCACCATGACATGTCACAGCACAACGTTGGCTTTCAGTTTGGAGCAGCAGAGGCAAGGGAATAGTGGACAAGATGGGCCAGAGCCTTGGGAAAGAAATAAAAAATTATATGCTATAGCAAATTAACACAAGGAAATGTCATCACTCATACGACAAGTGCTGTTTGTACTGGGTGAGCTGACAAGGGTATTGTCAAGACTAGTGTTTTGTAAGGGTAGCATTTCAAGAAGCTGTGCAAAGTGTTTGTGTTGGAATAATAATTTTCCTTTGCTTACAAAAAGGACAGAGCTATAGGTTATTATTATTATTATTATTATTATTATTATTATTATTTTTAAAAATCATTTTAACATTGCAGCCAAGAGCTTTAACAGCTTTGATAGTGTATGCATGACGTTTTTCACTTTAGCCTTTCCATTTCTCACCTTGATGCATCTGCACTGAGGAGATAAGGGTGTGGATCAGAAAATGTGAACCATAAAGGATATTGGAAGAGGTCATCAGCATGAATTAAGTGATGAATTATATAGGGAGCAGGAGGAAAGAACAATGTCAAACTATACTGCTAAGATATTGAAATAATACAAATATTTAAGAAGAATAGATGGCACAGTGCTGTCATCTATCACTGTTGTATTCCTGTAGTCTGAAAAACAATTTTTTTCACTTTTCAAATATTGTTTTTCAAAAACAATCGTAATTATCTTGTTTATAAAGTAAGAAACAGGCATAGGAATGTAGTTTGCCAGTCTAAAGTCATATAAAAATATTGCAAAAGAACCACAAATGGTTCCAGCAACTTCTGTCTCCACTAGGTTGAAGACAAAAATATCTTTGCAAGGGATGAAATGGAAGGAGAGAATAGAGACTTCACAGTTGGTGGGAATGGGGGTAGTCTAATAGCAGTGGCTGTTAGACTGGATAATCATCTCCCAAAGGAATGAGAAAAGATCAATTATTTGAATAATTTATGAATGAACTGGACAAAATATTCAACGCACTATAGTGAAACCGGCAGTTCTGGGTAAAGGCATGTTACACTATTTATTAAGGTGTATTTTTTCATTTTTATTACACATTATAACTATATACGTGGAAAGTGTTTGGCGCTCTTCTGGCTGTGTCTTCAGGATTAGTCAACTGATACGCATCTGCAGATAAATACTGTAAATTGCGACATTTAACAAAAACAGAAGTTCTCTAGGGAAAAAAACCCAACAGTTTGGTATTTCCTCTTAATTATAATTCAAACTGATTTTCTTCCTATCAGTAACTTATAAGGATGTATTTACATAAATAACGAACACCTGTACAACACTGTGATAAAAATGATACCTCTCTTTGCTTTAATCTTAACCCTGAATTAATCTCTAATACCCAAATCTGAATGTTTAATTATTAATCCAAAATTCATAGGGAAACTTTGTATTTTCTTTTTCTTGTGGTCTTTTAATATTGTGCTTTGTACTGCTGAATAAGTAGCAATGAAAAAGGAGGACTATTAATCACATAGGAAGAATATGTGCTTCCTGTAAAATACCACAATTTCAATTCGGATCTTAATTTTTTGAAATGCTGACAGTTCCAAACTTGATTGAATATTTGCTTTTGAGTATTCACATGAATGTTGATGCTTCTTTAGTTAAAAATGAAACGTCTTATATTGATGGAGAAATGTAACTGAAGAATTTTTTTATCCTACCTTAGTCGTAGGATAATAGAAGGAAACAATCAGAACTTTAGAAAGCATTTTGTAATTTGTACTTCTGCAATCTAGAGAGGCAGAATTCCAACTGGACCAAAAAAAAAGTATGGATGTGGCTATTTCTTTGCTTTGTCATGAATTATTATGAAAGGCATTTCATGCTGTAGGTAAATGTCTGATATAGAATGAATGTGTTCAGGCTCAGTATATAATTATGGCTAGTATCCTGTTAGTGGCATACAGATTCATAAGTTATGTCTATGTACATCTATATTTGGCTATTGCAGAAGTTGGTAGCTACCAACACCTTCTCTCGGACCTATCCTACATCTGCTAAAGCCCCCCACTCATGACCACTTATGCCTGGAGGAGAGTAAGGGAGTTTGCAGAAGTGGTACCACTATATCCCTGTACTGCAGTGATTTTCAAAGCAAAGCAGCTTCATTTATATACCGCTTCATATCGCTCTATGGGATGTCTAAGCGGTTAGGGTTAGGAAAAGGGGGGTGGCAGGGGGACATAGGAACAAAGTAAGTGTTTTTTTCAAACCCTGTTTGATAAAATTTAAGTTACAAACTCTGAGGGGCAGAGCTGTGTGAGTTCCACATGGTGCCTGCTCAAAGGCCCTGGAAGACATCATCTTGGCCCCAATAAGAGAACAAGAACTCCACAGACATGGTGTGGGAGTTAGAGGAAGGAACAAGACCAATTTTACCCCTTTGCCTCAGGCAGCAAAATGTCTTGAGCAAGGCCAGCTGTATTTCTGCCTTCCTTTGCCCAACACACAGACAGACTCAGACTTTTGTCACGGACAGAAAACTCTACCACCACAATGGCCAAAGTGACCCACTGCCTCCCCACAGTGGCTCAACTCTTTTCAGGGCCAAACAAACAAACAAACAAAACCAAAATCAATCCTCCTATGGCCTTTCCCTCTTTCTACCCACATGAGAGGGTAAGGGATGGGAAGGAGGGAAGGGAAGATGGACCAAGCCTCACTTTCTGATTCCTCCCCATTGGGAGACCCTGCCATCCCTCTTACCTGCAGCAGAGCCCTTTCTGTTCAGTGGTGCCCTGGCCAACCCACTATACCACCAGTGGCTATTCTTCCTCAAAATATTCCAATCTTTTTTTGTTGCTAAATCTTGTAGTGAAACCTCAGCATTGGTATTTCTGATAGGAAACAGGAATGTTGGAGAAAGAACTGATTTCACTTTAAAATGACATTGAGTTGAGGCCAAATTTCAGAAAATCATATCAGGATTTTTAGTAACAACAACAGCAGCAACAACAACAACAACAACTGCCTGCTACCCTGAACTGTGGAGCAAAGTCAAGTTGTACTTTGTTGCCTTCCCAACATCATATTTAGTAGAACTTCAGTGCAGTCACCCAGCTTCTTTCCAAGCAAAGAAAGAGACTGAAAATAACTGAACGTAGGGATCTTTGTGCCTTCTAGCCTGATGTTGAAAAACAAATATCCCTGCACCAAGCACATTCATCCCATTAAAGCTATGAAGGCAGAGTTTTACAGATGAGATGTTAATTTGTTTTTTTCAAATTGATAAAACATTAAATTCTTTTACAAAGTTCAGTTTGTGAAATACATATGTCTGTTTAACTTTATAGTGCTAGATTGGTTGGTTTGAATTTGTAGTAGAACAGTAGACTAATATCAAGAAAAAGGCTGGGAACGGGCTTTCTCAAAGTGGGTTGAGACTGCCATGGTTGCCTTGACCAACAATCTGTGTCTGAGCATCGACAGGGGTAGTGTGACCCTGTTGGTGCTCTTAGACCTCTCAGCGGCTTTCGACAATAGATCACGGCATCCTCTTGGACCACCTGAGGGCTAGGTATCGGAGGCACTGCATCACAGTGGTTCCGGTCCTTCCTCTCGGGTAGGTCTCAGAGGGTGCTGCTCGGGGACAGTAGCTCTAGCAGGAGGGAGCTAACTTGTGGGGTCCCTCAGGGGGCTATCTTGTCCCTGATGTTGTTTAACATCTATATGAAGCCGCTGGGTGAGATTATACGGAGTTATGGTGTTGGGTGTTATCAGTACGCTGATGACACCCAAATCTATTTCTCCGTGTCTCGTTCGTCGGCCTCGAATTCTAATGGCATTCTCAATGAATGTCTTCGGGCGGTAATGGGCTCTCTCAATGAATGTCTTCGGGCGGTAATGGGCTGGATGAGGAAAAACAGATTGAAACTGAATCCGGACAAGATGGAGGTGCTCATGGTAGCGGCCCCGAAACCAAGAATCGGGTTGCAACCTCCAGTCCTGGATGGGGCACACTCTCCTCCAGTGACTCGCAGTCTGGGAGTGCTCCTTGACTCATCGCTTCTGATGAAAAATCAGGTAAATGCGACAGTCAGGAGTGCCTGTTATCAGCTTCGGCTGATACGCCAGCTGCGCCCTTTTCTGTAAGTAAGAGATCTCGAAACTGTTGTGCATGCGTTGGTAACCTCACGCCTTGATTTCTGTAATGCGCTCTACATGGGGCTAACCTTGTGCTTGGTTTGGAAATTACAGCTGGTACAAAATATGGCAACCAGGCTCGTCTCGGGAACATCTAGGAGGGACCACATTACTCCGGTTTTGAAGTCCCTCCACTGGCTGCCTATCAGCTTCCAGGACCAGTACAAGGTGTTGGTTATCACCTTTAAAGCCCTAAATGGCTTGGGTTCAAGCTATCTCAGGGACCGCCTCCTTCCATACAATCCTCCCCGCGCTCTCTGCTCCTCTGGGAGGAATTTGCTGCAGCCTCAGAAATCGAGGCTTGCGGCTACCTCCCAGAGGGCTTTTTCAGTTGTCGCCCCCAAACTCTGGTACGGCCTGCCGGATGAGATCCATCACTTAACATCGTTAGACAGCTTTAAAAAGGCTATCAAGACAGATCTCTTCTGGCAGGACTTTCCAGATTAATTATCCTGGCCTCGGGTACTCCCATCCCCAATGATCTTCGCATGGCCCCATCTACTGATGGATGAAGAACATTGCCTTGGGCCAATCTTGTGCTTTGTAATGTTTTAATTTTTTTTAATTGTTCGAATTTGTAGTTTTAATCTTCATTTGATTTAATATTGTTTTAAGGGGGGAGGAATTGTGTTTTGGGATATATTGTATGGTTTTATTGTTGTAAGCCGCCCTGATTGGGTCCCCAAAGGGCGGGATATAAATATATTTTATTATTATTATTATTATTATTAGGATTGTCATTCAAGAGAAAAGTGGTTGGCAGCCTGAAAAGGTTTGGGGACCACTGCTATAGTAAGACACAATTAACTAATCCACTGAGTTACGTTAGAGTCTCGGATATGCAATGGATCATGTAATTCCTTTGCACTCCTCTCCTCCTTCAAGCAAGAATGGCTACGGTGATGGGAGACCTCAGTGGCAATATTGCCAGGATATGCCAAAGGGCTCAGCATAGCACTGTTCTGCATGTGGAACTACTACACTATGCTGAGCCATGTAGCGTTTCAGCCATTGTTTGGAGTGTAATAAACTTATAATATTATATCCATATCAGTTGTGATGTTGTTACCACACGTGTACATGTATTGGTAGGAAATTCTGATTTAAATAAAACCAATAATGTTATTCTTCAGATGTACACCTTCTTTACACCAAAGATAGGAGTAGATACTTGCTATGCTCAGTGTCTTGTCGGTTAGGCAAACCTTGGTTAGCTCTGCAGACATTCTTGAACTGTAGTTTCGAGAGTTACTCAGCATTGGCTATCCTGGCTAAGGTTGAAGGGAGTTGCAATACAACAAGATTTGGAGGACTGTGCCTTTCCCACCCCCACTGTATATCTTTAGTTTGCAAAGGCTGTCTTAACAGTATATCTAGATGAGATGGCCATTATTACCTGTAAACACAGAACAGCCTCATCTAGAATGGAAATGTGGGATGGGGGTACTGTTTTAACAACAAAAGGAACGTGTTTGTTACTGCAGATATTACCTCCCCCCTTACCTCCCCTTAGCTGTTCTTCCTAAGAATGTTTCCCAGTTGAGGTTACTTTTAATATTGAGAAGAAGGTTAGCTGAGCAGAAGAAATACAAAGAAAGAAGGAGTAAGTGATGGAAAGAGTCTGAATTTCTCACCCAGTTGAAGGTTTAATTCTGTTTCTTTTGATTTTAAGCCTCTGGTTTAAATTCTGCTGTTGTATGGAGTTAGATGGGTAGGTTTAAAATACTTATTTACTGATTTTTGAGGCAAAAGGCCTCAAAAATAAAATAAAAAATAAAATAAAAATAGTAAAACATAAAATATAACCTTTTGAAACAACATAAAACATTTCAAGCAGTCCCAACCATGTAGGCCCATTGTAGTATAAAAGACTGGCTTATGTTCAATTGCTCTGCTAACTCCTGAACGAAACAGTTTCTTTTATACATATTTAGTTTCGTAGCAATACACATACCTATATAAAAGGAGTGTGTGATGCTTAGAGATTTCTTAAAAGGCATTTTCTTTTTTAGGCTTCTCCCACAGAATGTTGGATTTCTTTATGTTGGAAGTTTAGATAGACCATTTGCACAAATTAAGGTAAGAGCACTTAACATTGTACATCTCTGTTTTGGCAAAATTATGTTGCTGGTGACGTTGGCAGAATGAAATTTGGAGATGGCTCCTGTACCTTTAATGGTTGTGTAGAAGAGGGAATTTCAATAGAAGTTGCTTGTGACAATCAAAACTTGCCAAGATTCTCTCTTCTAACCATTAAATAAGCATTAAAGGTAGAGGAGCCTTCTCCAGTTTTCATTCTGGAAGCCCTACTTGCTGTGATTGTTTTACTTTTGTTACTCAACCCCTAAATATTTACATTAGGATGGAAACTAACATTTGTAAAAGGGTGTTTGCTGTTGTGCTTTGGTTTCTAAAAGAAAAAAATGTCTCTTTTCACTTCCATAGGGGATCTTATGCGCACGTAAAGTCTTAAGACGTTTTCAAACACATTTTATGAAATTGAAGGTTGCACTGATTGAACTTAAGGCATACATTATTATGTCTTTTCAGTAAATAGGAATAAATATCGAGAAATCTTTCTGTGCGACAACTCATTTTACCTTAGACAGACTATGTATTGATATGAAACTTGCAGTGCAATCTTGAGTGTTTCTACTTAGAAATATGTCCCTAAAGCCTAGACAAGATGCGCTCACACTTGACTGTTTGCATGATTGAACTTTCTTCCCACTCCCTTCCTCTCCACCCCACAGTCCTCTCCACCACCCAAAAATATCTCAAGAGGGTTTACCAGCCCTCTAGAGCCAGTTGTAGAGTGTGCAGATTTTAAGAGACTGCAGAAAGGGAGGGGGAATGATCCCATTCCCCATAGATGTGGGTGTGAGGAGAGTTATCAGAAGAAACCCTTTGGTTTCTGGTGTTTGAGTTCAGTGTGGCATAAGTGTGTATAATTTTGTAGCCTTACTGTAAATCAGCAGCAGATCTTGAGGCCAAATGTCTATCCTTGGGACCTGGGGCCTGTAGAGAATGCCAAAAATGCACCCCAACTCCAAACCAGAATTGGATGGAAGTCTACTTTATTTTTGAACAACTGGTATTGTTTATATCAAACAATACCAGGGTGTGCGTGCAACTTATTAAAAAGTTTCATTGCTGCTTTTGAAGTTTTCCAGGCATGTTAATTCATCTTGAGTGGGGGTCAAAAAGAGGGAATGTGGATTCCCCCAGAAAGAGCCTTGGAGAATTGCACTTCCCTACCCAGTCTAAATAATGTTTCCTAGTACAATTTTAAAGGGCCTTTTATTTAGTAAAGAGTTTTGCTTAATTTGCCCTCTCTCTTGTGATACTATAGCAAGTACAATTGCTTAGGGTTGTATTTCTAATGAGAAATAATTGCCCAGCTCTCTCATCCATAGAGTACAATAGTGATTTGACATTATAAAACATTTTGAGATGTACATCTTTGTTGATGCTTCGACATGTGGATATTTACAAACAATCATGAGCTTTTTCGCCTCAGAGCTTTTCAATTTTTGCTGGTTTGTACAGCTGATATCTTGCCGTTGAGGCCAATATTGGTTTCTATGGAAAACGTTTTATGATTTACCTCAGTCTCACAATACTTATATAAAAAGCCACTTTCAAATATAGTACTGGGTACTTTATGTTACATAGTACAAAGCCACTTAGGGTTGAACAGTGTGGTTATCCGTTTGTAGATGACACCAGATTATTTAGGATGGTAAAAACAAATACTGAAGAACTATGGAAGGATAGCTTCATGCTATGTAAGTAAATCGAAGTAATGTACACTGACCATCCCCCTTCTCTTCACATATTACTGATGGGGTTTGAACTTGTGATTACTGACAAAGAAAGAAATCATGTGGTTTTAAGAATATAAAAATAGCCGGATTAGGTCAGATAAAAGGCCTATTTAGTCTAGCCTTTTGTTCACATAGTGACCATTTTGTTGCCTGTGGGAAAATTGCCAACAAGATATGAATGCAGCTGCAACCTCCATCTTGTTCATCCCAACAGCTGACATATAGAGGTGTGCTACATGTGCGTATCATTTGCTGTGATGTCCAAGATGCAGTGTAGAAGTGATACTGGAGGTGATACATAGCCACCCCTGAAATAAAACCATCCCTGTCCATTGGTGACCCTATCATGCATAAATTCATTCAATTCCCCCTTTTAAAGGTATTTAAACTGGCAGCCACAACCACATTGTGCAACAATGACTGCAGTTTTTTAACAATATGATATGTGAATAAGACTTCTTTTCCTGAATCACCATAGATCCTACTTTTACGAGAGGGGGAAAGCTTCTTGCTATTTCCTTTCTGTATATTTTGAGCTATGTATCATACACCCAAGTTCTCCTTCTTGATCATTCATGGCAAATCAGAACTTGTCAGTCTGTGTATGGAATTGGGATATTTTTTATTTATTTTTGCCCAATACATGTCACTTTACACTGGCCTACATTGAACCACATTTGTCAGCTTGCTGCTTATTGTCCCAGTTTAGAGAAATCTTTTTGGAGCTCTGTGCAATCTGTTTTTGTTCTCACTACACTAAGTAATTTAATGTCATTAGTCAATTTGTCCACCTCACTCGGTGATTATGTCAACCCACATGTGGCTTTTGTGGAAAGTCAAATCCTGTGGTAGAAATCATGAGGAAAGGGTGCTGGAAATAAAATTGCCAGTATTGTAATGCCTTATGTGACTCTACAGTACAGTCACACTTAGAATATTGTGTACAATTCTGGTCACTGCATCTTAAAAACAGTATTTTAGAGCTGGGAAAGGTATAGAAAGGAGCATCAAGAAAGATCAGTGGGATAAAGGAGCTCCTCTGGGCAGACAGCTGACAATATTTGGGACTTTTTTGTGGTTTAATTCTCTACAGCAAAATCAGTATTAAAACACAAGACTATTTTCCAGGGCTGGCATAACTCACTGTCTCTCTGCTGTATCACTGCTGTATTATGGGTATAATAATGATGAATTGGGAGCATTTTTAAAAAAAAATATGAATAGAATTTCAGGGGGAAATGGCAATTTTCAAATTTTACCTAAACCAGAAAGATCAAGAACTCTTTCTTTCTGCTACAGATGGGATGGGGTATAGAGAATCACACTGGCCAGTCATAGTTACGCTACATTCCCAGGCTTATGATTTCTTAAAATGTGACAGCCATTTTTTCCAATCCAGGAAGACCAAAATAATAATTTTTAAATGAACCAGAAAGTACTTTAGTAAGTAAGAGGTTGAGTCAATCATTTGTTGTTGTTATATGCCTTCAAATTGACCTAGCTTATGGCAACTGTATCCTTTCGTATTATTTATTCAGAAGGAGGTATTCTATTTCTCTAAGGCTGAGATACTGTGACTTGTCACCCATTGGATTTCCATGGCTGAAAAGTGATTTGAATCCTGGTCTCCTTGAGTCTGAATTAAACACTCAAATGACTGTACCACACCGGCTTTCCTGTGTCTGTCATTGCTTTGCTTTAATTTATTAACTTAAGCTATTTTACATGCAAACAAAGCTGGAAAAACTCCTCTAATATTCCTTGGTTTGTGGAGGTTCTTTGAATGGCAGACTTCCATTGTTTATCATGAATATCCCTGCCTCAAAAGAGGTTTATCCTTGTCATAGAGATGATTGTTTAAGAAACATGCCTAAAGGAGTTTTGGGTCCATAATCATGTCCTTTAGATATGCTATATTTCAGATTGTCATAGCACAGAACTGAAAGTACTTTCATTTATATGAGAAATGAGAACTCTGGGATCATTTAAAAATTATCTGGCTTCACAAAAAACCCATAGGCAAAAAAGGGCAACATATTTTAAAATTTAAGATTGAAATGATAATTTAACCCCTGAAAATAAAATTTGAATCTCATCTAAATGAAAATTACTTCAAACACTATCATTATAAGCTAAATCTCCAGCTAGAATCTGTTTTCACCTGACTTTTATATGACTAGGAATTTAATAAAATACATTATTTCTTAGCCAGCATTGCCTGTTGGAAATATACCATAATTAGAGATGACATTTGTTCTTTTGGAATATCACAACCCAGATGAGAGAGTATAAAACAAATGAAAACATGTGATTAAATCTCTTTTTATTGAAGAATGTTCCTATACAAGAAATATTATGCCTTGGGGAACATGGAGCTGCTATCACACCAATCTGGGGCTTTGTTAGGCATAGAAGTCGGCCCATGCATATTATTACATATGATTATCATAAAATTATGGGCTAGAAATTGAAGAGTCATGCTGTTGCATTTTAGACAGCATATTTGTAATAAGCTGTAATAAAGTAAACATTTTGAATGGATATAAGAATAGGCCTTACTTGTGATCACAAATGTGTGTTCATTTGAAATGCTTTTGAAGCTCAATTTAACAAAGTAAACACATTTTCTGGCAGTATTAGCATAATTGTTCCTGGTTTTGAATTCTCATTTAAATTTTAAAAACTTGACTAAAGTTAGCTGTTAGGAAGCTAGGCAGAATGGAAAAATACTGTTTCAAGTACATAGTGTTTCACTATTGTATGGCCTGTAGAGTAATATTCTTCCAAATATTCATGTTAGTTATTACATGCTTTGGCCTACATATCAAATCATTTGCTCGTATATACTGACCTTTTAAAGAGATATGGTAATTCTACATATTTTACAAAAGATTCCCTACAATATATAACACAAAGCCATGATTAGTATCACACAAATTCTCATGGGGAGGTTGAAGCATGTCCCTTTGGTCTTACAAGTACCTCAGCTTACAGGGTGTGCAAACATGACTTTGCCATGTTTATTAATTTTTATTATGTGTATTTTTAAAATGTAATGCATGAAGTGGGAAACTGATTGCCAGGCAAATCACAAAATATATGTAAACATAAGGAAGGTAACACTGTTGGAAGACGGACGAGTCTGAGTTCAGTTAACAAGAGGGACAGTAAGAGATGGGTATGGGGACTTAGACAATCCTGACTGCTTTGTGCCTGATTTAATTGGTATCTGCACTGATATGTACATATATTGCTTTTCTATAATTTCACAGAAAAGTGTTTGCAGCAACAACTAGTACCTGTCTACTCAGAAACAAGGCTTCAGCATGGTGGGATGCTGTTTTTAAATGGAAGAGTGGCTGTAAATGCAGTGCTACTAATGATAGTTCATTTGTAAGGACAACTCTGCCAAGTATGCCATGGCAAGATAGTGGTGTCCTATACCAATGCTTCTTATGCCAACTTAGGTGGTGGACTGACAGTGGACCCCATTCATAATGTTGCCTCATTCTTAAATTTAGCACACAACTTAGGCTTCAGTCCTATACCACCGTGTCTGGAAGTAAGCCCCACACATTCAGTGAGACTTGACAACTCACTGGGCACATATAGGCTATTGCTAGATGAACTTGCTGTCTATGAACAAAGACTGATTAGGGTCGATAGTGGTCACTTAAACAATACAGAAAAGACGAAAATAACTATTTCTTTTCCTCCCCCCCCCCTTTCACATTCAAACTAATGTTTTTCTGTCATTGCATTGTCAGATGTTAACAATCTCTGGAAAAATCTGTCTTCCAGATTGCCAATGAATGGCCAAGCAAGTACATAGATTGTTAATAACTACTTAATTGTCATAGTCAAATAGAGCAACCACATAATTTTCTGCTATTCTCATTCTCCAAGCACAAGAATGATAAACTATGACAAAACCTTGCAGAGATTGCTGGTTTGTGAAAGTCATTGCCTAGAGTAGAGTCTCTCCCCCTTTCTCACCCTTGAGCAGGTGGTTCACTAACAACCCTTTCCTGTTTCAACAGGAATAATGTATATTAATACCATTTTCCTTGGCAGCTACTGCCAGTTAATTTTCATTTCCAAGTCATTACACAGTCTAAAGTTTCTTCCTGTGTTTAGGCATATTCACTGTGGATTAGAAAAAGATGTTATATTTTCCTGAGTGTAACTATTATGCTAGCTATGTCCATGGTTGTGAAACATCTGTTTGAGAAATGCTTTTCTCACACATAGAGAAGTGTGTAATGTGCTGTACAGAAGAGGATTATGGAAATTGGAAAATCAGGGAGTTAATCATGCAGACAAGATGGGGATGATTTAAAACCTGTTTTGCAATGTCTGTGTGGTTGTGTAGAAACCAGAAGCTTCTCAGGATGTCATCATTTCTGCTAAAAAGATAAAGTTCCACAGTTCCTTTTCCAGAAATCAATATACTTGTCATAATAAAGGCTAAGTAAATTAATGTGGTTCCTATGGAGGAGAAGTCTTCTGGATTTTGGATTTTAAAGGGAATGCTTTTAAATAAGAACAATTATTTAAAATGTAGAGATTTCATGTAAATAAAAATTAACTTTAGAGCCTCAGTCAGTGAATAGTGAGTTTGTAACTTTTCTTCAGAACAAAACAATACCTCTTTGCTTTAGCAGTAGAATTATTTATACTTATACAAATCTTATATACGGTAGTTATAAATTGACACTATAGTGATGAACAACATAGATACTAGTGAAATTGAAATACCCAGGTTTTTTTGGTAAAGAAACAATACATCTAAGGTACAGCCTTAGGGGCAGCATAGACTATTCATTTCTTTGGCTGTTGCACAGCTGAGCTTTTCTCAAATGGTGATGAATGCAGTCATAGCATGGGTCTTGTGCAGAAAAATGAAATGTTCTCAACAACTGGAGAACATTTCTAGTTACCATAGTTACTCAGAAATTTTGCAGTGGCTCATAAGATACACAGGGTAGTGTGCCTGAAACAGGGAGTTTATTATCTAAATAGTAAAACAG
The DNA here is from genome assembly GCA_026167975.1 of Phrynosoma blainvillii. Classification (NCBI taxonomy): domain Eukaryota; kingdom Metazoa; phylum Chordata; class Lepidosauria; order Squamata; family Phrynosomatidae; genus Phrynosoma; species Phrynosoma blainvillii. The sequence goes on from JANUYF010000001.1 coordinate 142,496,780, forward strand.
TAAAATGTCTAATAGTAAAACTCATCATATAAATATATTACAATAATTTTTGACAGTAAAGTAGCACACATATATAACATACCATCAAAATTCAACCAAACCCAATAAAAGGCAAACTTACTTGTGTACATCTATTATTTTTTGGCGGTTGAAATGGAAACAGGGAACAGGACAGAAGGAATAGGAGGGATGTATTGGGTTTGGTTGAATTTTGATGGTATGTTATATATGTGTGCTACTTTGTTCTTCTTGTGCAGCCATGCTGTTCTGAGCTGGAAGGGAAAAGGGATGTCAATATTATGTATGATCTAAAAGGACAATTTGGAAAGTTCTTGGATTACCTGGTGGTGAATTACATACAACTGTCTTTCATTACTTCAACCTCCGTCCTGGAATACTTGGTTGCAATGGGGAGGAGACAATGACTCATATTAACTTTCCACTCTATAACTAATTTATTACCCATTGTAGTTAGGGAAGAGTAAACTGACATTAGCAGTTTACTATTTACATTCATATAACTATATGGCTCACTCTACACTGCTTCTTTTAGTTTGTTTTAGTTTGGCAGACAAATTCAGTGGGACCATTATTGTTATTGTTATTATTATTATATTCATTTATATCTTGCTTTTCTCCAATAATGGGACTCAAGAAGGTTAACAACATTTTAAAACAATACAGATTAAAACATTACAAAAGTTAATTGAAAGTATAAAATATACAATTAAACAATCATGTATTAAAACAATTAAAATACAAAAATGCATTAAAAGCAATAAAAATAATTGACCAAGGGCCAATTTTCTGCCATGGGATCTTAAGGGTGTTTAAAACAAACAAATGAAACATAGATGTCTTTCTGGTTGGTTGGGTGTGTGTGTGCTGTTTTCATAGGGAGGTTGTGAACTGTTTAAGGTGAATTGCCTCTCTTGGAGTCTTTCAGGAGAGGCAGTTTATCTTTCAGGGGGAAAGGGGAGAAATATAACATTTATACCTTCTTGGAGGTTGTTTTGAGAGAAATCTTATGCTATTATGCTACTCATTTTTTTTTCATTATTTGGACACTTCTTTTCTATACAGTCATACAATGAGTTTTACAGTTTCAGCTTGTCAGCCCACACAAATGTGATATGATCTCCAGGTGCTTTCCCCCACATCTCTACTCTCTTACCTCTTGCAATTTTGAAAGAAGTTCAAGACCATCTCTAATGAGAGGATACGCTGAGGAAAGAGGATATTTTTTGGTGTCGGTTCAAAAAGGTTGTCAGTAGAGCATGCCTTATGAGGTCCTGTCAGTTGTTATGATGCCATCCCCACAAAGAATTAAACCTTGACAGCCATCTCCACATCAGGTGGCCTCTTGGTTTCTGACACCATATGGAGTCTTACCTGAACACCTATGTCTCATTTGTATTCTTCATGATTCCATATACTTGTATGACTCTCTGGATTGTGTTCTTCAAGGTCCCATTTTTGCTCCCCTATTTTGCCTTGTTGATATCATTGGTCACCAGTTATGTTGCTTTGCAAATTCATTCTGGGCTGTCATCACTCAAAATTGCAGCAATGGAGACTTACCACCATTGGTCAAGTCCAAATCATGCTTACTTTCTAACCATCCTGAACAACCAACCCCACACAACTTGAGTCCTACACCATTGACTATGATACCAAGTCAGCCCACCATATGGACTAACTATTATCTGCTCTACCATGCTCTTATCTGCTCTTTAACTTACACCTTCAGTTTCTGCTACCACAGTTTCTGCCTCTACTTGTGTACATTTAAGTTTTATTGTAAACCACAAGAAGGTTGTACTGAAACTAAGAGAACTGATGCCAGACTGGTTTCGACAAGCTTAATTGCCAAAGAATATGGCTTGAATGATTGCCATGCAAGTTTGCTAGATCCAAAGTAGATTTTCTGTATCAACTCATGAGATCCAGATGGTCCTTGGCCATATAGCTTCAACAATATGTGTAACACCAGCTGCAAGTCTTTGAATCTGTCCACTGTGGTTCTAGTTCATACATTTCTTTGACCCCAAGTTAGACAAGCTTTGAAAGCACTTTCAGTTTCCCACAATCTGCTTTGAGGCATGATCTTCATCAGACAATTTACCATTGCAATTAATACTTCATCTCATGGTTGCGGGGCACATCTCTGTTCATTTGCAATAATGAGTCTGCTTTGAGGCATGACCTTCATCAGACAATATCCCCAAAGAAGTCTGAGTTCCATATCAGTTGCCTTGAACTCTTGGTAATATGGAACCTAATTCAAGCATTTCAAAAGCTACTTCTTCATCATACAGTCCTGGTAGCAAACAACAGCTCATCAATTATGCATTATATCAACACACAGGAAGAAACAAAATTTAGGGCATTGAACCTGTAGGACAGGTGCATTCTTACCTTGGCAGTTCAACCACCAGGCGCACATCTCTTGTCCTCATGGACAACCTCAGACAATCTTTCCAAGTGTTCCATGAGTGAAAACTCAATCTTGTCATAGTTTTCTCCAGAGACCAAAGAGGAATAAACCAAAGAGGATACGTTCCTCTACACTTGGAATCATCTCCTACCATATATCCCCCTCCCCTATTTTGCCTCATCACTTGGACAATGGTCATGTTGCAGGAGGACAGGGCGAACTTCACCTTAGTCATTACTTGGGGGCTGAGGCAACCATTGTTTGGTGGCTGAAGCAACCAACCCCCCAGTTTCCTTGTCCAAACCAGTTTCAGTGGCTGCCACTATACCCAAGGGACTTCACACAGCAGCAAGAAAGACTTCACCATCCTGACATGCTTAACTCACTTAGACAATGTGGGAAATGTATACCAGTTCCAATTTCAGCAGTACGTGTTGACTATTCTCTGGGCAGCTAGGTATCCTTTCACTGGAAAACTCATACAACCACAAGTGGGTCAGGTTTTTTCTTAGAACCTTTAGGAACTGCTCTGGTTCCTATTTCAGCTTTTAAAAAGTCTTGCTGCTCTTATCACACCTGGGAGATAAAGATTTGTCAATCTTATCTCCTAAAGTTTGTCTGGCAACTATATATCTTACCCTCTGGACAGTTTCTTCACTCATAGATTATATGATTTGTAAAAGTTCCCAGACTTTTCCTCTAACCTCCCTAGCTACTCCACAAGGGTGTCTCTGCCTTCAGCTTTCTTGACAAGAGTACTTTTGAGTGATATTTGCAAGGTCGCTGCATGGATAGAGTTGTCCATTTTTTTGCATTGTTATTGTTTAGAATTGAAGGGATGAAGGCCAGTGTTGGCATCAGCTTGGTAATGAAACCATTCCTGACCTCCATTGAATATATATTGCTAATCTCTTATATGTGTGAGTTACAGAGATTGTGAAGAACATCTTTACCTATAACTGTGGTTCTTCATGTTGTCCCTTGTGAACTCACACAGACTTCTCTCTTCCCTTTAAGTGTGCCTTACAATCCTTCTTTCAGATACTGGTATGTTAGCCCAGAACATAGAGGAAACAGGAGCCATACTGGCATATGTAGAGTAGAGTGGTAAAGGTTCCCACCAAAGCGCTCCTGTCAGCTCTGGAAGGTTCTTTGTAGGCACAGAAGTACTATAAGGGAGAGTTCACAAATGACCATTAAAAAAACAGTTAGCAACCTCTTCAGTTTACACAATCTTTCTGGATTTTTTTAAACAGGTAACAAAGGATTTGAAACAATATGACAATAAGATTATAGAATGCAAATTTGAGAACAACAGCTGGGTCTTCATGAGACAAAGGATAGACAAAAGCTTTCCCAATGCTTACAGCACTGCCATGGGTGAGTACATCATATTGTTCTAATATTCACATTTCACAGATATTTGGTCAAGTTGGGTATAGACTTCTTTCCAAGTCTGTAACCCAAAATAGTCTTCACATTCAAATGACATCAGCTATAGTAAACACTGAGTTCAGATCATGAGTTTCATTTGTGAATGATTTAAAATAAGTCTCTTTGTCTACATTGGACTGATAAAGGGCATTTGCAATGTCAGGGTTTTGTTTTGTTTTGCTTTCTATGATGTACAGGAGGGGGGAAGGTGACTTGGCACAAAAATGTGCTATATACGTTGGTTTTGGGGAACAAAAATCCCTGATAATTTCAGCTGTATTCAAAATGGTGCAATCATTGTTCACCAAACAGAAAAGACAAAATTAGTAGGCAACATTGTAATTTCTTGATCCCAAAATAGTATGCAAACAATGGAGAAATAAAACAAATGAAAGCTATAGAAGAAGGTATGTTCTTTATGGATTGTGACACATTTTAATTCTCCTTCAAATAATAAAAAGAACATTGTGAGAAATGCAAATAAGTTGATTTCTTTCATGAGGCAAATAGAAGAATTTAAAAATTAAAGTATATATGATATAGGTATATTTAACTATTCCTGTCAGTGCTGAATAAACTACTGGCAATTATATTTACTCTTGCACAATGTATTACTCTCTGCGCCCTTGAAATACTATTGAAATAGTTTTTTTAAAAAACTGGTTGGCTGGTTAAGTTAATATGTTGTAGGCAAAACAAAGGGATATCTGATAGACTATCTGTTTTATTGTGGTTAGGCTTGCCAAATCAGCAACAGGGCTACCCACTTCCGAAGATTTGAGGGCCAAATCCTACAAGTAGCCAAATAGTCTCTCAAGGTCCTTTGTGATACCAGTGAGGGAGGTGGTCCAGAACTGCTTCTGTGGCACCCAACTGTGGAAATTGCTGTGAGGGGAATCAGGGAAACTACAATCTGGTAAAACCCAATTAACCAGGTAACAGGGCTACCCAGATTTTGGATGAACTCTTTTTTTATGGCCAGGCAGACAGCAAAGCGAGTCTAGCGGCTGCAGCAGTTGCCACCATTCCCACTAAGACTCACATTTGACATGGAGTTTTCTGTGCTGCTACAGGAACTTGAGAAAGGCTCAAGGCTTCAGGGAGGTTGGTTCCTGCCCTGCTGCAGTTAGAACTTGTACAACAAGAATGATGTTGGCCAAATGGTATGGTGACTTCCTCCAAATGCTAGGCCCCAAGTGCATGCATCCTTTGCCTTGCTCCCCATCTCACACCTGGCCTTTTGGTGTACTGACATACATGCAGGTTCAGCGATCATGCACCTTTGTGCTAAGCCAGTGAGCCCTGGCACCAGCTGAGAATGGGTAGTGATGGCTCACTAGGCTTTAAAGTGATTTCATGCATACACATTAAACTCCCTCTTCCTCCAGCACTCCTTGCCCTGAGATTTGTTTCCTTACGTGGAGTTCTGGGAAAACAGCAACTTCCTGAGACTTCAGCTGCTGTCTGGAAACCCTAAGTGTGATATAACCTTTTATGTGCTAGAGCAGTGGTTCTTAATCCGTGGTCCACGGACCTCCCCCTCCCCCGCCGAGGTATCACATTATCCTCACAGGGGGTCCTCGAAGGCCACCTCTCCTTCTTTTGCCCTCCCAAGGCCTGTCAGGTTCAGCCCAATACTGAAAAGTGGAGAGTGAAAGAGAAGGATGAGGAAGAGAAGGAGAGAGACAGCACTCCATCCCTTGCACCAGCCAAAGCAGTAACAGCACAGTTCTGCTTCCTGCTCACTCTCTCTGTTTCTCACCTCCACCTTCCCAGTCCTCATTTTCTGGGCTGGATCCTCTCTGGTTCCTCCAGGAACAGCCAAAAAAGGGCAAGAAGATGTCTCTGTGGCAAAAAGGCCTTGATCAAACATGTTTGTGCAGCCCCAGCTAGGTGTCTTCCATCTCTTTCTGGCTCCTTCCCTTCCATCCTGCCCACCTCCTTTTGCTGGAGTGAAAAAGCTGTGTTGTGCAGAATGTCAGGGGCTGTTGGTGCAGAATTGGAGGTGAAAGGAGATGGCCAGAGGTAGGTGGGCAGGCTGGCTGGTTGGCATAACCAGTGGCAGCAGGAGTGGCAGAGCTTCTAGAGCAGAGGGAGCTGTGTTCTGAATGTCTGTAACTGAGGGACTGTATTCCATGCATATGTGTGGCTCTGCCATCAGGAACCTCTCTCCACGCACATTGAAGTACCACACTGGTTGGAGGAATGAGAAGCAAGCTTGAACCCGCTGCATCTCATCCATGCACATACTCATGCCCACAAAGTCAGTCCTTCACTGCACTTCCCACAAACCCATCCTGTCCAAAGGTATCCCAATCACCTGTTTTGGTAGAGAAAAAGAAGAGGAAAAGCATTCTAGAACAGAAATTGTTTGAAAAGAGTAGAATCAGAACTCAGAGTACAGGGTTTAGCTATTAAGCCTAATATAACAAGGCTTGTAAATGAAATGCAGCACCAGCCTTCTCTTGAATTAATTAATTAATTCAATAAGGAATATTAGGCCATGGTTTGGTGTTCATGCATTATTATCACCATCATCATCTATTATTATTATTTTGTATATAATCATTCCAGTTATAATAGGAATGGTGTATTTACTTAATTCTCCCTTCTGTCCAAATTTGAAGACCCTTGATGAGCAACTTTAAATAATATTTGTTGTACTTTAGGGTTTTAAATCTTGAGTTAAGTCTTGGTGGTACATGGCAGAAAATGTATTTAAAGGGGATCCATGGTAAAGAAAGGTTAAGAACTGCTGTCTAGAGAGAGCTAATACATATTCACATACATACAGGCAGGACAATCATTTTGGGCAAAGCCCAAAGGTTGTAGCAATAGCAAATACATTTCTATACCACTTACAGTGAACTAGCACTCCCTAAGTGGTTTACAGCATGTAAGCCAATTGCCCCCAACAAGCTGGTACTCATTTTACCAACCTATGAAAGGATGGAAGGCTAAGTGGACCTAGGAGCCCTCCTCTAGGATTGAACTTACAACATTGTGGCTGCAGTACCAGCATTTAACCACTGCGCCACCAGGGCTCCTTACATTCACAACTTAAGAGCAGTGTGACCCACTGCTGAAAGTCTGTTTCTTGCTCTACTGATTTAACATCTCAGGAGAGAGAATTTCTGTAGCGGAAATATGTTTTTGATCTTAATTAAGTCTAAATTTGAAATAATTTATGAACACATTTGATTCAAATTATGTCACATTTAATTGAGATTTGGAGGTATTTGGGATCATTAGATATGATCCTTATTTCTGCCCCTACCAAAAACGTCTTGTTAAAGATTTATATGGATCAGGCTTACAAATCCATTGTATAGATGTGAGATGATTCAGGTGGGAAAGCAATTATTTCTTATACAGATAGATTCTATCTACTCTATTTGAATTAGGTAGTATAGATTATAACACTTACTCATTTTTATGAAGTTGCTTATATATGTATATACAGCACATACAGCACAAACATGTTGGATAATTAATATGGAGATACACATAAAATAACTTCTGGATAACTAAGGGAATGTATTTTATTTCTGTATATACCACTATTGTGAAATGTGTGTTCAGTAGGAAATATTTGGATCAGCACTTTTTAGTCTGCTTCCAAAATGAAGTATGTGGTGCTGAGAACTTACTGCAGAGCTTGCACCTCATAATAGAAATAGTTTGCAGAATCCAGTGGAGAAACAGTGATCTTTACACTGGTTTACATTGCTAATCTAATCATTTTTGGATCTTAAAGAGCTCCACCTCCACTGGTTTCCACCAGGAGAGAGAAGCTGTAATACTGATGTCATGTTGCACCCTTGCACAGCCCCCTACTTTGCCCATGGAGAGTTAGGTAAAGGTAAAGGTATTCCCCGTTGACAAGGTTGTCAAGTCGTGTCCGACCATAGGGGATGGTGCTCATCTCTGTTACTAAGCTGAAGAGCCAGCATTGTCCCATGGAAAGTTACACAGGTGGGAAGACAAAGTAAACATAAAGTCCCCAAATGGGATGTTTCAGGTTTGGGGAGGGGCAGATAGCTATGGATCCACTGGAACCAAAGTCACTTTGTCTCCCCTACCTATGAACCTTTTAACCAATGGGAAAGAAAGAGAAAGCAACACTGCTCTGCTGTGGGGGAAAGGACCTTCTCCCCAGAATCCTGCAAATCAGCTGAGCTGTGGATGAAGAGCTAGATATGCCTCATTGTGTGTCCCCACCCCACAACTTCATTTTGCTCTAGTTCAGATTAAGAATATTTGATTTTAAGCTGTCAGACACATCTGTGTAGGAGTGTCATTACAGGACCTAAAGGCATCACCTACAATATTAGAGGGGATTTCAGTTGCTCATTCTCTAATGCAGGGGTAGGCAACCTTTCCCCTTTAAGGGCCGAGGGACTTCAGCTCCCAGAATCCCAGGAGCTATTGGCCAACATGGGACTATTGGCCAACATGGCTGAGACTTCTGGGAGCTGAAGTCCCTCGGCCCTTAAAGGGGAAAGGTTGCCTGCCCCTGCTCTAATGTAATTTATGCCATACTATGTCAGCAATGCCCTTCAGCAGCCTACATTGGGCAAACAGGACCGTCTCCACACCAAAGAATAAATGGATGTAAACCAGACATTAGGAATGGAAATACACAAAAACTAATTTCAGAACATTTTGGTCTTCCTAGACATTCCATCTCAAACCTCAGAACATCTGTCTTTCAACAACAACACTTTAAAGCAGGGGTAGGCAACCTTTCCCCTTTAAGGGCCGAGGGACTTCAGCTCCCAGAAGCCTCAGCCATGTTCGCCAATAGTCCCATGTTGGCCAATAGCTCCTGGGATTCTGGGAGCTGAAGTCCCTCGGCCCTTAAAGGGGAAAGGTTGCCTACCCCTGCTTTAAAGGAAGATTGGAAAAAGAAACAGCAGAGTTGAAATGTATCTACATTAACAGTGGGTTAAACAGATAATGGTTTCCTGTCACACTACTCAAATTGTAACAAATTGTAAACCCCCAGCCTCGTGGGGGCTGTCTTGATCTTTCTGGTTCCCACATTACATTCCAATACTCATTCACACGGTTATCTACTCACCTTGGCTTTAGGCATCATCCTTCCTCCTGCCTTTGTCCCCCAACAACCATTGTTAAAACTGAACTTGTCACCTCTTTCCATACCCACAAAGTTTTGCATTGTCACACACAGCCTGCTTACTTAGACCTTTCACTGGATCCTCAATTCCACTTCATGCATCTGAGGAAGTAGACTGAAGTCTACAAAAGCTCATGCTGCCAATTTCTTTCTTTCAGTTAGTCTCAAAGGTGCTACAAGATTCTTTTACACACTGATTCCCCAGATTAACATGGCTATGTCTCTGAAATCTGTCAGACAGTTAATCAAGTGGGTTATTTGTCAGGGCAATATGTTGTGAGAAAAAGGAGAGGGCCTTCTCTGCTGTGGCACCCCAGTTATGGAGTATAGTTGCCTTTGAGGCCCAGTTGATGCCAAAGTTGCTGTCATTTAGGTACCAAAACTGGTTGTTTACCAAAGCCTTGGAGAGGCCAGTTGGTGCTACACAAACTCTTGTATGTGCACAGTTTTAACCTTTTAACTATTTTGACTGGCTTAAACCTTTCTTTAACTTGTTAACTTGTTTAATATGTGTTTAGCCTCTGAACATCATTTTGATTATTTAATTTGTCAGATTAGTTTGTTGTATGTTGCCCTTGAGGTCTCCAGAGAGAGGGTGGGATAGAAATATTTCAGTAAATAATAAGTTATTTCTTTCTTGCTTCCAGCTGTGTGCAACAGCATACGATATCCAGTGACAAAGGAAATCCTCTTTGAATTCATTGAAAAGTGTACAGCAGCAGCAGCAACTGCAGCAGCAGCAGCAGCTCAAGGACAGGCGCGGAAGCGTCACTTGGACCCTGACACAGAACTCATGCCGCCACCTCCTCCTAAAAGACCCCGGCCCTAACTGCTAGAGACCAAGTGCCTAGCATGTTGTTTACAGTTCTCCCAGAGGATGCGTGCAGACTAAAAACTTTTGCAAGAAGTTATTGTCAACATCCTGTAAATACTTATGTGCATTTTTTTTGGAATGCTACATCCTGAACTCCAGTTTGTTTCATATTTTGAACACTGCTTTGTGGAATTTGGAAAGATTTAATCCAAAGGGTTAGATAACAGTGTGGAATCAGTGGAGAGTCACCTTGTTTGATAGGTACCTTTCAAATCTGATGTTTTATATTAGAAATTTCAAACTGTGAAGCTTTGTCAGAAGCCCTTTTTTTACAAGTGATGTTTCAAAGCACATGTTGTCCTTTAATTAACCGATTAAGATTTGTAATTTTGTTTCACATAGTATAGTTTTTCTATGTTCCTTAGATTACTGATTTAAAAAGCAGTGAATGTTCATGCAATGCATTATTTAAAATAAAAATTTATCAAGGTTTACTACTTTTAAAAAGAAACAACCTTTTGACATTAAACAACTTACGCAAGTGTAAATTTCTTTTTGGATGTACATCAGATGTTTGTTTTTTGTTTGAACACTCATACTGCTGAATCAGTTTTAATCTTACATTTTAGGTTCTATGCAGTTGTAGCGCAAACAATTCTAGATATGAAAAACAAAATGTCATATTCTACAAATAATTGTAAATGTATGATGTCCAAAATGTACATCAGGTTGATTTACTGGAAGACTAACCATGTTCATGATACTACTTTGTTTCCATGGGGGAGAAAGGCAGAATAAATTATAAATGGTCTGTTAGATGAGAAATGGGGGGGGGGGGGAAGGGGGATAACATGTAGCTTCAGTCCTAGAGAGGATGGCCTCTTACCAAAAAAAATATGAATAATTATTGTAGCATAAGTAGCATTTTGGAGTCCCAAACATTCACTTCAGTTCAAGTTTTCTGTTTTCAAAGCAAGAGCCAGTTAGACAGCTGGCAATAGTAGTCTCCTGTTGATTTTATTTTTGCTATGGGGAGGGGGGGGATGAATCAAGTAGCTTTTCTGGGTTTCTTTGGGTCATATCTGTGAATAGTAACTGCTCTTTGTTGACACTGAAAAATTATATTTAAAATGTGGGAACAGATGTGATAATAGGCATTTTTACAAGTTGACTATAAAATAAACTAGTATTTTGACGGTTGATACTTCTAGATATGTTTGAGTTAAAACTATTTAGCTGAGATTTTATTTGCTATGTAATGACAACCAAACAGCATTTATATCAGGCACTATTTAATATTCCTATTTTTAAAGTGTTAATATTCTTCCTGCTTTTATAAATGAAAATGCAGTTAGTGCATTGTTCAGTAGCCATTTGGAGTCTGTTTATTAAAATATTATCTCTGTCCTTCCAAGCTGTGAAGAGATAACTACTTTGATTCTTTTTATGTAGTTAAAATTTGACCCCGCTCAAATAATAATGTTTTGTTGTAACTTATTTTTCTTTTAACTTGTAGAACAGAGAGGATACCTAGGCAAAGCTGTGAAGTAGTTTGCATTCAGTTTTATAAATACACATTGAAGACAGCTGTGCCATCACATGGCACTCATGGACAACATGTTGACTTCTAAATGAATAAAGCTGTTTCACCCTGTATTTAGAACCATTTCATACAGATTATAACATAATTTGATTTGAAAAATCTCCAATGCCATTTGGATACTTATGGTATTACCAGCCTTCTTAACACTTCTACAAGTAACACTTGTAAATTTTCAATCTGTATTAACAGTATCTTCTTGGTTTTCAGTATTCTGGCCTGATAAATGGTTATTACCTTCAGTAGTACAGCCAGCTACCAGGAAGTTTATTACTTTCATACATGTTGCCTATTGACTAATGTGTCTTAATGCCTATATTGTATTAATAAGAAGAGATTTTTGTTTTACTGTGCAAGTACAGTTTGCCTCTTAAATGTTCCCTTCACTCTGCTACAGTCCCCTTTACCTTGAACACAGTAGCCCCAGTTCATACTGAAGAAATGGAAAGTTAACTGGGAAACCTACACATACTGTCCTTTTTTATTTCAAACTTCTATACCGCTTTTAGCTTTGAAAAAATTTCAAAATAGCTCACAATTTAAACACCCTCCCCAATATACAGTTGAAGCAGTAGCTAAACAGAATAAAATAATAACATTCATGAAAAGGAGTTCATTAAACACCAGGTGAAACTGATAGCACTGACAATTAAGAAAATAATGGAATGGCCACAGATGTTGCATAAGCCAAAGCTGCTAATAAAAGTCCATTGCCACTGAGACCACTTGGGACTCCAGTGACAGGGTTGAAGTCAAGAGTACTCCCAAAATATGCCTGTCCCTGTACGAGAGGTGAATGCAGTCCCATTCAGGACATTTAAATTATCCAACTCCAAGGCTTGGAAACCACTAACCCACAGGGCCACTTTCTAGGATTCAGACTCAGTTGATTAACCTTCCTGCATCCCATCACTGCATGATAGTACTGATCCACTTTAAACTCAGCCACTTCTCAGTAACAGAACTGAGTGTTACCTGCATACTGATGACACCCAGAACTCCTACTGACTACCAGTAGGAGTGGAAATGCTTTAATATTTTTGTTGTTATTATATTTATTTCTATCCCACTTTCCTGCCAAGACTGGAACCCAAACCAGCTTCAGTCTCACAGTCGAGCCAATTAAGGAGGATATGGTCAATGCCATAAAAACTCACTGAACGATAAGAGCATCAGGGTCACTGTTCTTCCATACCTTTCCTGAGGAAGGCCATTCATCTGCCCAGTAAGTGAAGTTATGTGGCCTTACATGCTTTTGGACATTACAGCAAGTCCTAGTCTAAAAGTGCTGTAGCTTGTATTCCGCTTGTCTCATCATGTGAAGCTCTGTGGGAAATACCAAGCCACAGAGTCTGAGAGTGGACTCAGGAGCATTTATGCTGATAGTCTGCAAGAGTGTATGTGTTGAGTCAGCCACACATTGAGAGAGCCCCAGAGATGCAGTGGAGGCCATGATGCCCTGAGTTGGACAACTTGACAGTCCTCCCATGGATGCTGAATTGCCCTGGCACAATTATCCTGAGGGTTTTGTAGTACCACACCCAAAGATCACCTCAGGAGTCAGGTAGCAGTTGAATAGCAGAGTGGACAGTAAACAAACAGCAATCCCTATCTGTATCTCTTGCCCCCACACTAGGTGTAGCCCACCCCATCACAGAGAGGCTTCCTGGTTAGATTTTAAGGACAACATCAGCTTCTTCTTCCTGACCTTCCTATGTTGCTTGATGCTACATAGAATACCCATGTGGACAAAATAGAGTAATGCCAACCTGTCTTACCACCACCACCACCACCACCCCCGTCTGAGTGAAAAGTACCAGGTCCAAAGAGTCCCTTTCCAAAGCAAAAAGCAGTTATGTAATTGCAATAAGCGTTCTAGCCCTTGATGGTTTGGCAGTGCGATCTAAGATACTGCCATTCATAAAACAAGTAGGATTAAGTTATGAGAAATACTGCCTTTTGAGTAAGCGACCCAGGTTGAACAGGCATCTCAAATAATAGATTGCTGATTTCTTTTTAAGTATTCATATTAATATCATAGTATTCACATTCCTGGCCACAGTAGGAGGCAGCTTTCTCCCATTCCTCAAGAATGTCATTGGCAGTGATGCTGCATTTTGTCTAAGGGTCATCCCAGAGTACCTTAGTATAAAATTGGCAGCAAGGTTTTGTGTGTGTAAAAGGATGGGAGAGGTGAAAAACTCTGGCACCTTGCATTTAAAATCACACATGAGCCTTCTTTTAATTCACATGCTCCCTGCTATTGAAAGTCACTGAATGTCCTTTAAAAGCAAACAAGTCCTGCTGGAGGGTCTTTTCAGGAACAAATTCTATGATAGAATTTATTGAAGTATTGTATTCCATCCTTTGACATTTTAAGACAAGCCTTTTCCTGAAAGGAAATTACAATTTAAATTATTCTGTTCATTTTCAGGCATGCTGTTTTTTGTGCCTGTATAACATTGGCTAAAAAAAAAATGGAACAGCAAGCAAAACGGTGAAGTAATTCCATGCTCTGCAAGGATAATGGTGGAAATCATAGTGGTTTAAATAGATAAAACGAACCAAGCCAATCTATAGCCACAGACGATATTCCAGAAAGGAATTTGCACTGGCAGTGCTCATTTTCAGAGAAGATTGCAGAAAAGAGACCAAAGAGAGCTGAAAGATTCCAGCTGATAAAATTGCCTCCAAGAAGACAAAATGAGGAATGAATTAAGTTGCCTGCTTAAGGGAAAATATTAAATATTGGTCCATTCTTAGTAATGACCAATCATCAGTGTCTTATACAGAGGCTGACAAAAGGGCAGGGAAACATTTCAAACCATTTTGCTTAAACCGACTGCAGGAGATTCTCTTTTTTAAATAGTCATCCTGAACAACTATGTGGCCGTGAAGACAAGCCAAATCTATCTTGAGGCACTTTGGAATAAAAGGAAGAGTCGAGCCTCTGATTTGGGACTAACATCAAGATATTTATCTGAACATTTTAAGGATGGCTGCTAGCCTTCCTGCCCTTGGTTTTGCATGTGAGTTTTACTGGATCCTCAGGGGAACAAGTCCCACAAATGACTGCTGCTGCACTTGCATATTTAAATCTCCCATTATCCTGCCATACCATAATAGGAGCTTTGTTAAAAATGGGTGAATAAAGTTATTAATAGGATACACTTCCAAAAGGTACTTCTAAAAAATGAATCACCTGCCTCACAGTCGAGAACCCATGACACCAAACAAAACACCACTTGCAAAGGGAAGTGGGAAAACTGCTTTTTCCAATGAAACGAGATGAGGAAAAAAATCCAGCTCTAAAGGGTTTTCCCTCCCTTTTCTTTCTTTTTTGCTCACTTGGCTCTGCCATTTTAGCACTGCTTCAGTCCTACATAATATAAGAGGTAAATGACCCATGAACATGAGCCAACCCTTCTTTTAGCACTGTAGCAAAAGAGACCCTTGGCTGACTGGAGAACATTTTCATTCATCTTGGTGACAAAGTCTGAATACTAGAGAGAGGATTTGAAGACTTTGGAAACATGGCAGGAACAGTAGAAAGGGGAACTGAAAGAATATAGGATACAGATTTTTTTAGGATATGTTAACTTTCTGTATGGTGTGAGAGCGCAGCTTAACTCGGCATTTTGCTTTATGTAAACCCTACCCCTGGCACTCTAAACAAAAAGAAAGAAAAGGAATACTGGTGACACATCAACTCTGGCATTTGCCCTACCAAACTGTGGTTGATACCAGGCTTGGAATGCATTCAGTGACAAAGCTATGGTTGTTCCACCAATGCATTTGTGTTTGGCACCCCACCCACCCTGAAACTACCACCAAAAACATGTCACTGTCATTTTCACATCAGAAAATGCTTGCTGATTCAAATATAACCTTGGGTTGCAGACTGCCAGAAATAGTGCAAATTGAGTCCACTTTTAGGGTTAGGGTTAGTGCCATGGAATCATGGGAACTGTATTTTATTGTGGCACCAGAGCTCTCTGACAGAGAAGGCTCAATGTCTCAGGGAAAAACAACAACAATTCCCATGATCCCCTAGCACTAACCCTAACCCTAAAAGTGGACTCAATTTGCACTATTTCTGGCAGTCTGCAACCCCCAAGACACAACTGTTTTACTTGTTTTGGTTGGATGCTCCTTTGAGCTTGCTGGTGACAGAGTGGGAGGGAGAAGACGGGCAGATCCTGGCTGGCATCAAAATTTCATTTCTAGCTCTGCCACATCATGCAGCCTGTTGAGAGGTTCAAGTTGGTGGTGAGGGATAAGACTAGGTCCATATCTGGGTTGGGACTTCTTCCCTCTAGTCTTGGATTCTAAATTGGGCTTGGTCCGGACATTGGCCGGTGGTTCCTTCCCATAGGAAACCTTTCTAAATGACTCATATTGGCCATAATTTAATCTAATTCAAAAGACTTTGATCAGACTTTGATCAGGGATATATGAAGCTGAGTTGAAAATGTCAGCATGCTGAGTGACATGATTTCTTCACTGCAAAGAAACAAATAATTTGTTAGTGATTCCAAAATGACAACCTAAGCTATGAAATACACTGGATATGGTGTTTTTTAAAAAAAACAACAACAACCCTAACATCTCTTATAGGCAGATAACTACTCTTTAAAAGAGTAATTCCAAAATAAGGTATTTGTATCATGGCAAAGTGTAGATACCCCCACTCCCCAGCCTTTCAAGAAAAACACTGTGTCTTGCTTTTTAAATACAGAAGAACTAGTAAGGAAAATGCAATTATAGAATAGAGGGAAGCTAAAACATTCAGGGCTCCAGATTACATATTCTGTAAGAAGAAATGATGAGAGCATTCCCCAGCAGATCTTATCATCAGAAAAAGTCAAGATGTATAGAAGTCTCTGGATTATTATTTATTTCATCTGTTTGTCTTTCTCTGTGAGTAGACAGACCTATGGCATTTTCAATTATATAAGATCTTTATCACATATCTAAAAGCATGGGGAATAGAAAAATGGAATAGAAAACAAAGGTATGAACAAAATCATTGAGGAAAACAAAACACTGCCATATTTATGATGGTTGAAGAACAATTTAGACAATAGATGAGATCCCATGGTCAGAAATGCCCAAAGAAAATTAAGTTTCTTAAAGGTGAGCTACTAAAGGGACAATCACAAAAAAATCTGACAAGAAGGAAAAGTGGGAGGCATCTAAAGTGAGCATGATGCTGGAGATTTAAAAAGTGGTATGCATAGGGAATGGAAGGAGAGGAAAACCAACAAGGAATAGTCCAAATGAGCAGCTGCTACTTGTGAGAAAAAAGCCAGGAAGCCAAAAATTCAGATTGCGCTCAGGCTTGTGAAGTTAAAAATAATTTTTAAAGGGTGTTTTCAGCTAAGTTTGGAATAATAATAAGAAAAACGAAGTGGTAAATCCACTGCACAGAGCAGATGGGGAAATGCTCATGGATGACAGAGGAAAGGTGGAACTCTTCGCCTCTGTCGCCTCTGTCGTCTCTCAAAAGGAAAGCAGTGCATGACCCAGTAAAAATAGAAGGAATGATTCAGAAAAAGGGCTGCAGCTCAAGATAGGTATAGAAACAGCATCAATTCCTAGCTAAATTCAGATCTCCAGGGACAGATGAACTGCATCCAAGGTTATTGAAAGGACTTGCAGATGTGATCTCAGAGCTTCTACCAGTTTGGAAAACATGTGATGGATGAGCAAATGTTCACCTCTTCAAAAATGAACAGGAAGATTCAGAGAAATACTAGTCAATTTGAGATCAGTACTAGTAAAACTTTGGAACAGATCATTGAAGAGTCTACATGTGAGCAATTATAAAAGAGCACTGTGATTACTAAGGGCCAGCATGGATTTCCTGAAAACAATTTATGTGAGACTAATCTTTATTCCTCTTTTTTTTTTTTTTTAAAAAAAATAGAGTTACAGGGTTTATGGATCGGGGAATGCTATGGATGTAATGCATCTTGATATCAGCAAGACTGACAAAGAGGTCACCTATGATATTTTTGTGGACAAGCTGATATAACTTCAGAAACATTGCATAACTTGTGTTTTAACAGGATGTTGGAATGAGCGTGCTCACCAATGATTCCTCAACCTCCTGGAGAGAAATGACAAGTAGATTGCCACAGAGTTCTGCCCTGGCTCTGCTGTTGTTCTTCATCTTTAAAAATTACTTGGATACTGGAGTTGTATGAATGGTCATTATATTTACAAATTACACTCAACTGAGAGTGGTCACTAATCAGTAGTCAAGTGAATTGCTGCTGTAAAATGTCTTGTGAGACAAGATACTCATTTCTGAAATCTAAATTCATGAGGTGAGAAGCCCTAAAACAGTTAGATTAGCAGATATATAAAAAGTAAAAACATATAATTTGGTATCCTTCATTTAAGATTGTCTTGGATTGAGTACGTACTTGAAGAGGAGTGTTATCTTGTACTTAAAACTGTAGTACTATTGCATTTCATGGCATAAGAAGCATATTCAGATGTTGTAATAATTAGTTGAGTCTTGAACATGTCCAGACGTCTCAGTGACTTAAAATACACCCTCATGAAAGATCTTCTAATAGGCAAAATATTATTAGTTTTATTGACACTTTCCTTTCAGTTGTTTCAGTTAGTGTTTTAAGTATGTCACTTCAGTGGTCAACCACAAGAGTAGACTCATTGAATCAGCAGAATTTACCTACATGCTGATTTATTATTCAATAATTGATTTGGTGAGACTAATAAATAGGTTTCCAGCCAATGTCTTGATTTTCTACCACACTTGCCTTACTTCCTCTCCCAGGCAATTAAACTTACTATGCAAAGCTTAAATGCCTGGGCATTAGTTTGGCTTGGTAGTTACACAACAATAAGTACTATAGATTTTTAGCATATTTTGCTGCCTATTCTGCCTTCTATTTGTCCTGGTTTACCAAACACCAACACAGGCTGGCTAGAAGGGAACCTACAAACTAATAATGCAGGCCAAGACAGCAAATTACCAGCAGCTAGAAAGTGTCTTTGCCTTGGGAATCCATTATGAGAAAGGCATTGTCAAGCAGTCCAAGTCAAGGGAGAAAACAGGAATCTAGATCAACAGGGTCCAAGGGTCGAAGAAGCCTGGAAGTCTGAAGTATGAAATGCAGGAGTCTGATATGCTGGAATGCTGGCCAGGAAACAGATTAGCTGTTTCCAGCATATACCTTAGGCAAACTCAGCCCTTAAACATCCTGACACCAGCTAGTTCTAATCAGTTTGCTTGCCATGGATCGGGGCCATGGCAACCACATGCCGCAGCCCCAATCCTCCCTTTTGCCACCCCTGAAAGAGCAGTAAAAGTGGAGAGACAGAGGGAAATCAGAAGCAGAGAAGCAGTAAAAGCGGAGAGACAGAGGGAGATCAAAAGCAGAGAAGCAGTAAAAGCAGAGAGACAGAGGGAGACCAGAAGCAGAGAAGCAGTAAAAGCAGAGAGATGGAGGAAAAGCAGAAATGAGGAAATGGAGAGAGAGCAAAAGTGGAGTGTGAAGAGGGAGTTGTGGAGAGAGAGAGAGAGAGAACTTGAAATAAACTTGAAATTGAAATTAAGTAAGTAATATAAATAATAAAAATAATTCAAGGAGCAGGAATTGATTTAAGGATTAGAATTTAGATGAAGGAAAATTAAAATACATTTAAAAGAATTAACTTTGTATTGAATGACCTGAGGAAAATCAAGGATTTGAATTAATTTAAGAATTAGATAAAACTTGAATTAAAGGAGTTGAATTAATTTAAAGGAAGTGATTACAAGTTGGTTGAATATAAAAAATAAGAAGGACAAAAATCTAAAGCTCCAGAATTAGAATGGACTTAAAGAATTGAAAATAATTTTAAAAAATTATCCAATTAAATGGACTCTAATGGAATATAAAGAATGATGTTGGAATTAAATTAAGGAATGTTATGAATTTGAATTGACCAATTAATCAAATTTAAAGGGCTAGAATTGATTTAAAAAAACTGGAATTAACTAAAGAATTATTTAAAGAAGTGGAATTAATTAAAAATAAAAATTAATTGAAAGGATTAAGAAGAATTTGATAATTTCATTTTAATTTGATTTAAAAATTTGAAGAAAGCAAAATAAGAGATTTATTTCATTGATAAACAAATAGAAAGTGATAAGAAGTGGAAATATGTCAACCACAAGAATAATTACTGGATCTACCCAGATGCAGACACAGAAACAAACACAGAGGAGACAATCAACTGAACAGGTATTTATTCTGAAAGAAATGAAAAAAAAATACGCAAATTCAAATGGAAATGGAAATGGAAAAGAATATGAGGAAGGAGATCCAATCATTATGAACAGATATAAAACAGGACATGAGAAGTGACTTTATGGATATTAAAAAATCATTGGAAGAAGTAACAAAAGAAATGAACAATGTCAAACAAAGATTGGATAAGGTAGAAGAGAAAACAGAAAACAGAGAAAAAGAGATAATAAAAACAAAAAATAGAGAAAAACAAGAACTAGATAAAAGATTGGACGGATAAGCTTTAGAAGAATGTAAACAAAGGGAAAATTGTTTGAAAATTAGGACGGCATTGGTGTGGGGTTGGGGTGGCCGGCATGAGGCTGCCCCACCCCATCTCTGTCAACAGGCCTGCCCTTTGGGCCAGTCTGCAGAGGCCCTTAGTTCTCTCTTGTTGGATCCTTTTGTCCCTCCTCCTTCATTGAGGACTTAAGACCCCAGCTGTGTCCTCTGCCTCATCAGTAGGTGAGTCTTGTTCTTGTCCTGCTGGCTGAGGCTGCAGTTCAACAGGATGAAAGGGTTGAGGATCTTCAGCAGGGAGAGCTTCAGGCTGTCCCCTTTCTGGAAAACTTGTCTGGGTCCCTTCTTCAGACTCCTTCTCAGACTCTTCCTCCAGGTCCCAGTCCTGCAGCTCCTGGCTCATGACACTATTGTGTAATGGGAAGTGACGTTTATTTCTGTAGTGCTCATGTTAATAGATCTGCTACTCATTTATGAGACAGACTGGTGATGTGACTGAATACGGTGTTGTTACCCAAAAAGGTGAGGGGGGGCTTGGGGATCCCCACCAGCAATGCCAGTGTCTCCTGTGAATTTTGGGCAATTAATTTAGCTCAAAAGAAGGCATGCAAAAGGTGGATAACTTACTAGGATCTTTTACATCTATGTATAGCAGCACTCACTGCAAAGAAAGACTCCAGCTTGAAGTTTTATTTAGAAAATGTGCAAAGGGGCACACAAACATACAAGGACTGATTCAATGTCAAGATACATACCAGGAAAATTGAAAAGTTGGATAGCAGAAAATTAAGGGTTAAGAAGAGGTATATTTACCAAACTAGGAGAGAGAGGTCTGTTGGACTCTTGGGGCCAATGTAGACGGCCCATTTGGGATGGCTCTGGGCCGCTCCTGGGAGTGGTGGATCAGGGCCATGGCAAACACATGGGGGTGGCAAAAGGATGCCCTTAGAGCTGGTGCCAGGGCTCTTTTGTGCCCTTTTGGCACAGCGTGTGTGCACACTGCGCCAGGAGGGCGCCCTGACACCACATGCCATGTGAATGGGCGTGCGGCATCAAGGCAGAGTTGAGGCAGAGTCGAGACAGCCAGCGTGCAGTTGCCCCACCTGAACTCCACTCCCAGGCCAGCGTAAACTGCCGGTCTGCATTGGCCCTTGGATAGTATCTGTGGGTACACTTGGAAGAGTGAACAAAAATGGCTGGAGTTGGGATGTGTGTGAATTTATACCGAAATGTTTTGTGTACTGATGTGATCTGAAACAATCCTTTGATGATCAGACAGGCAGGGGGAATGAAGGGATGTCAAAGAGGGAAAACAAGGTATGGTCTCTGTTTGTTTTGACAAATGTCTTTTTTTTTTATGGGAAATGCAAAATAAGCAGGTGGTAGGAATGTTTCATGTTTAGCATAACCCATGGTGCTTGGTTTTGTTCTTAGCTAGAACAAGCATGCCCTAGATTTACTGACCCTGACACTGGTGCCTTTTAGCTTCTTTAGGTCACCATGATCCCCAAAAACATGTATCAGGTCATCATGACTCCAGTCCTGCTCTACTCTAAATATTATTAAAACACCACATCCATCTGGAGAGGTAAAAGGGCATACTAACAGTGTGGTGTAGTGGTTTCAGTGTTGGACTAGGATTCTGGGAGATCAAGGTTCAGATCCTTATTCAGCCATGGAAACCCACTAGGTAACCATGGACAAGTCATATTCTCTCACCTGCAGAGGAAGGCAATGACAAACCACCTCTGAATAAATCTTCCCAAGGAAACTCTATAAGAGCAAATGTTTGGCCCAAATTTATCTGCCATGATTGTAGGTGCTACCTCCCACCTCCCTTCCCCAAAGGCAAGAAAAATTACCATGAGGTAGATGATGATAACAGGTCTTCTAGAACACAGCCACGTAGCCTGAAAACCCACAAAAAACTATGAGTGGAGATTGTTTTTCTTGGGCTATGATTACATCCCAGAATCTTCAATAGTAAAAAGACACTCTGTACATGTATGGGAGCACCAACCATCTCACCTTCCCCAAGGCAACTATTTTGCCTATGGGGAAACAGCAGGAGGAGGAGGCAGTAGGTGCACACATGAGGAGGAAGATGAACCAACAGCAGATGGCCAAGTACTTAGCTTAGCTGTGTTACTTTTGGACAACATGCTGCCAAGTTGTTATCCAAAAATAATGTTTCCAAGTTGTGTTCACGGGGACTTCAAACACTTTAAAATTCTCATTCAGGTGTGGTGTTTTTTTGTTTTGTTTTTTTAGCAGGATGGGAAGTGAATAACCCATCCATTTTCTATATTTACTCAGAGTTAAATGACCCCTTCACCTGAATTCTTTCCACATTTACTTTGCTTTGTCTACAACTGTTCCCGATCCTTCATTATGGACGTACTGCATAGCATTCATTAAAAGAATGAAACGCAACTGACTGTAAGACAGCAAGATGTATCTGTCACTGGAATAGATCAAATGAGGTCCCAACTGAATCGAGGGTGGAGGGTGGTCTGATGCGGAGGATTATGCTTCCCTATACATGGATGTGGCTCATGCTGCCTACTTATTGGGCTCAATAGAAAATGTCTTCTGTGTTTACAGGTAGTTCTCATGTGCCCTAGTCATAAGTGAAAGCTGTGCTCAGGCAAACTGAATCACTAGTTAGGATGACACAAGCATGATCTCTCACCAAATAGTGGCGTAACAGTTTTGGAGCACTGTGCCAACTAGTTACAATCAACTCAAGAAGCCTTTCTGACTTAATCCTATCATGTGATTGATGGCTTATTTTTGCTTTCTCTTAAATTTTAACATGGGTGAGTTGTCTCACATCATTCAGGACTGTATTAATGTTAATGTCTTGCTTAGCATATATTTAAAATGATTGCACAGTAGAAAGTTGCCATCTTCACAGCAAGGGACAGCTTCCTGTGTCTTTAATTGCCCATGCACAATTCTTCACACTCCATTTTATAGATGACTGTGTCTGCTTCTCTGAAATATAGGTGCTTAATCAATTATGTATAATAAATTGGCACAAAATGAATTAATCATCAGGAACTTCTGTGTCATTTTGAAATTCTGTAACTGCTCAAACCGTCTGTTGGGTTTGAAGTTAATAAATTTCCCATATTTTCCATTTGCCTAAACAAATGTATTAAACCAGTGGTTCTCAAACTGTGGGGCACAACCCTCAGAGAGGGGCACAATAATTGATCAAGAAGGGATGTACGAATGTGCCTGACCCTGCCATGGCGCCTGCTGCAAAAATCTCCTTCAGTATCATCCTCATTCTCTTGAGGAGAAGGAAGATGACATGAAAGGATACTTGTGTGGCAGCCATGGCAGGGCTGAGTTGGTGGCGGCTTAATCCTCACCCTTCTCCTCCTCTCCTTCTTCTTTTTTGCTCATTGTTCTGGCCCATATCTCTCTTTTCTGCCTTGTTACCATAATGCCTCCACCTTGCTCTCAAGTTGCTGTCACCAAATCTTCAGCACCTCCATAGCTGGTCTACAAGCCTTCCCCTTGCATTTACTAGGACAACAACACTCCTTCAGTGTCATCATCCTAGGAAGCAGAAGGAGGAAGGCTTGTAGACCAGTGGTGGAGGTGATGGAGGTGTGAGAGAGGCCTGGGAGCAAGAAAGAGGCATCATGGTACCAAGGCAGGAAAATGAAGTACAGTCATCTCCTCTCTGCATTTCTTCTCTGCATTGTTTGTTTCTGTTCAGTCAGTGTAGAAGTGTTATTATAAAACAAACTATTTGCAGTGAAAATGAAATTATTTTTAATCAGTGCAAAAGAAGCAGAAGCAGAAGACAAAATTATTGCTCCACCAACTATGACAGTGGTGAGAAGGCGCCTACAGGCACTACTACTACTACACAGAATGCCGAAAAAAAGGAGGTAAAATTAAAACTAGTTGCCTCTGGGTTTCACAAAAACTATCATTAATGGTGAAGAACATTCACAATGTGCAATTATAAAATGTTGGAATATTAATATACATAAATATGCTAATGAAAATATGCATCCTAAACAAACAAAATATTTTTATTCATATACAGTTGGCCCTCTGTATCCACAGATTTCTTATTCACAGATTCAATTATCCACAACTTGAAAAAACTACAATACTCATGATTCCCTAGCATTGAGCCAGGACAGTTAAAGTGGCCTCAAGCTGGATTATTTTTGGTAGTCTGTTCAGGTCTTAATTTTAGGGAAGTAACCTAATATAAAGACTGTGAGGGTCCACAGTAAAAGTAACTATACAAGTAATAGGGCAAAAGCAACTACTGTTTTCTGGAGACAGAGTTGTGAAGTAAAGTGTAACTGTAACAAAGTGGAAGCAAGAAAGTAAGATCTTGAAGTAACAAGTGCATGAAACATCTCAAAAAGTGAAACATTGTTCAAATCATCTTTCAAATAAAGTTTTATTATTGTTGAAATACAGGCTTGTCTGGGACTTGAATAAGTAACCACGCTACTGACATTTACAAATAGGGAATTAGTTTTATATATACGTTGGTGTGCACAAGAAAAATAAAGTGGCCATCACACATAGGTGGCAGTGTCACAAATTAATAAGGAAAATATTTTAAAAACAACAGGTGCTTGTTACAAATTGGTGGCAGGGGTGGGATAACAAAACCCCACTGGGCTGCTATCTGTGGAAAACAGTAAAGTGAAAGGTATGGCATCATAACAGTGAGAAATTATCAGAAAGTTCCACATCAAATAATGGTTGCTGGCACCCCATGCCCATGAGACCCAGCTTTAAGGATGCTTGCAACCAGGTAAAGCTTAATTTTTTTTATGTCCACCTCTTTTCCTTGTAGGAAATATTGATACTTATATATATTAATCAGAGTGCAGCATGCCCCATTGCAACATGGGCTCTTGGTATAAAAGAGGATAGAAATATTCAGGATTAAAAAGTAAAACTTACAATTATTGTTGCAAGAAATTAATCAGAAATAGGAAGGTAGATCTACAAAGTTACCTATACTTCAGTGGAAGAGTCACGAATGCTGGCTCTCATGGATGCTTCCTTCTCAGAGCCTTATTGCATGAGAAAAGAAAGCCAAAAAAATTAGTTACAAGTAAGCAATTACTTGCAATTATTTTCTTTCTTCAGTGGTGATGGCACAAATGCACTACATTGCAACTGTAACTTAACAAGGGACAATATCATTCCTTTTGTGATGCACCTGTATTTTTTAGTTAATTTTATAGTTATCAGGGTGTGGCCTCAATAAATGATGGAAAAATAATATCTCATTGTCCACACTGGCTTATACCACATTCTCCTGCTCTCTTGTAGGTGTTGGAGTCACAATGAGGTCTGCGGGAGGGGGATTTTTTCTGCATCACAGGCCAGTGGCTTGTAGCATTCATATGTTTTTTGACTATCTGTTGTGTAAATATGACCTTAATCTAACTGACATGGAATAGAAAACACATTTCTGTTCTGTGAAAAATAACATATTTTATCAAGTAAACACAGTTGTTGACATAACATATATTGCCAAGTAAGAGAGTTTATTGCATTGAATACTGGGGCTGTTTTAAAATGCGAGAAGTACATAAAAGATGTGATTATCGCAACTGTTAGAGCATCCATTTTGATAAGAGTATGTTGGGACTTGGAGACACACAACAACATAACAATATTGGTAGTACTCATCTTGTATCATGGCAAAATATCCTTTTCATACATGTGTTTGCAGGTGTTGATGGTGATTTGCTGTTGTTTGGCTTTCCTAGCCATAATCTAGGTTCCTTGTGCATGTACTAGTGGAAAGATTCATCTGTTTACATCTCTCCAAAACTGCACCTCATGTAGGAATTATGGGAGCATGTCCTAAACCCAGGGGAATCCTGAATGAAGATGCCTGAGTTACCTTGAACACTTTTGGAGCCTTGACCAACCTGGTTTTTCTTATCATCAATTCAGATGCAGTTATTTTACTGCAGCAGTGAGCAACTTGTGGACCTCTAGGTGTTGTTGGACTAACACCATCCCTCATCACTAGGTGTGCTGGTTAGGACAGATGGGTATTGCCATCCAAAAACTTGTGGAAAGCCACAAGTAGTCCACCCACCCCTGATCTGCACACAGCTGTTTGCAAGGATTTGTTTGCAGAAGGGATGGATGTTCATGGTTAGGTTTCTTGCATTTCTCAAACAGGTGATCAGAGTTACTTTGGACAACCCGATCAACGTTTTTACTTACAAATCACAGAATGCAGGGAAACCTTAGTGGTTAGTGGCTCTCACAGCAATAGCAATATAGCAATAGCATGTACATTTCTCTACCACTTATCAGTGAACTCATCACTCTCTAAGCAGTTTAAAATCTAATTGCCTCCAACAAGCTGGGTACTCATTTTATCAACCTACAAAAGAATGGAAGGCTGAGTCAACCTGGAACTCCTGGAATCGAATTCACAACCTTGTGTCTGCACTACCAGGATTTAACCATTTCACCACCAGGGCTCCCTCTCATGTCAATAGGGTGGTAAATTTGCTCTAGATTTCAGTCTGAAATTTAATAAAGTTCAATATATTTTGGTAATAAAGCTCAGCACCTTCAATAGCTCCTTTAAAATCTATACCAGTAGTTGTCAACTTTTGGTTCACCAATTGTTTTGGACATTGATTCTCAAAGGTCCCAGCCAGCATGGTAGATGCTCACAAACTCTAAAACGTCTGGAGCACTAAAGGCGAAGAGTCATGGATCTGTAATAAAATCTGGGATGGATCTACTGCCCTCTTGATATGGAAGCCATCAGTTAACACTCCAGGATAAACATCCTATCAATCAACTCACACCCTTCCTACCCACTCTTTTCATTCAGAGGATGAAAATCCAAAAAAAGCCATTTGGATTCAAAAGCCTGTTTCTGCATTTTCTTGTTGAGGCTCATATCTTTGAAGATGCCAGTCTTATAAATTATCATTCACCAAAATAAAAATGAAACACATTCCTAATAAACAACCCATAAATAATATAAAAAGGGGAAGATGAGGCAGAGGAGGCAGAAAAGATGTCAGATAGATAGGCCATGAGTTGTTGGTCTTTAAAGTCAACCGCACTTTGTTTTCTGTGTCACAGAAAATTTATTCTGTCCAAAAAAAAAATCTAATGCATTGCTTGTGCAGAAAAATCAGTTATTTGAAATCAATGGTAATTTTGCAGGCAGTTGGAACATATTCACATGAATGAGTAAGTCTCTGTTGGTGTTCTAAAAGAATAAATCAGGGGAAGAATGGTATTAAAATTTGAAACTTAAATCCAAAACACAGTGCAGAAATAATCCAGTTTGAGAGTGCTTTAACTGCCTTGGCTCAGTGCTAGGGCATCCTGGGAATTGTAGTTTATTGTGGCACCAGAGCTCTCTGACAAAGAAGGCTAAATGGCTCACAAAACTACAGTTCCTAGAATTCCCTTGCATTGAGCCAGGGCAATTAAAGCAGTCTCAGACTGGATTATTTCTGCAGTGTGTTTTGGACCTTAATCTGCAAGTGCATTAGCTTTTAGTTATCTATTGATGCTCATGTATCTTGCATGTCTTTATTTAAATGTTATTATCTTTCCCTGTCCCATAATTTCTCCTTGTCCCATGACAATGTAGCAAATTTGGCAGGGATCTTTCTCCTGGATATGAACCCCTGACTCCTCATCTGGGGATTTAGAACGAATATTCAGTAGTGGCTGCTGATCCCCAAGCAACTGCACTGGTTTTCAGTCCAGATGTTTAAAAAGTTATCCAAGGTACTGATTCTGTTCTGGGGATAAAATCCAGCACTTTGGGTAGCTCTTTCAATCTTTGCTTAACGATTAAAATCCAGAGCAGATGTACTACCTCCATTGACAGAGAAGCCATTAGGTACCACTAGGTATGCAGCTTGGGAATTTTGGCATATGTGAGGTTTGGAAAACCATATATCATTGACCAAAAATGAGTCCTTGGTATATGCTGGGGTTTAGTTCCAGCCCCCCCTCCCCCCGATACCAAAATCTGTGGATGCTCAAGTCCCATTTTATACAACAGCATAGTAAAATGGTGTACCTTATAGAAAATGGCAAAATCAAGGATTGCTTTTTTATGTAGTATACTTTCAAGCTGTGGATGGGATGCAGAATCCCTGGATATGGAGGGCTGACTGTACCTATCATAACTCATATTCTAGGGTTTGATGATTCAGAGAGCAAGGAGGAGGCAGACTCCAGGAATTTGCAGCTCCTGCTAATGATGCTTATTTATGTGAGCCCGAAGAACTTAGGGTTGAAGCAGAGGGAGTCCCTGCTCCCCAGCAAGAGACTGAGGACACTGAAACTCCATTGCCATCATTCATTGAGTGACAATGAGACAAAGAAACTCTGCATCACTCCCAGAGGTTATTAAGTACTGAACCTATTTTGGTGATAAAGCTCAATGCCTTCAATAGAGATGCTGACCTAATTAGGCACATGGGGTCTTGAAACACCTGCCTATAAATCTCCCGGCCACTCCCCAGCTGCTTGTTGCTTTCAACCCTCCTTTCTCCACGACTAGCAGTAAGTGCTTTCCAGTGTTCATGTTTGTGACCTTGGACTGGTTAGTGTTTACGACCCTGCTTTACCTCTTGCTGGTTTTGCTTATCTGGACTACCAACTTGCTGAATGATCGCTGGACCAGCTGATGACCTCCCTCTTGCTTCTCCCTTCATCCTGCTGGATACCCTGTGAACAACCTGAGCTGAATTAACTGCTCAATAGCTCTTCTGTTCTAACCACCTGATTCCTTGCTGACTGGAACATAGGGCAGTACCATTACTTCAAATAAAAGGGCTGTACTGAAACCCCACAGGCTGCATGAGCTATCCCACGGGTTCCATTAAGTTGGATGGCTCTCCATGTACTTCCAGGCCATTTCCTCTCCTCCTTCCTCCATCTGCCACAGTGGAAACAAACATTCATCATATGTTAAAAGCATGCATGAGAGAGCCACATAGCCATAGTGGCTATCTCTGCACAAAAATATCTGTTGGCTCCATGTTTAGTGGCTATGGGAAGAGGGCCTATGTGCCTGCCAACACTCTCATGTAGAGTTCTTTTAAACTCCATTTTAGCACTCTTTCATACAAGTTGACTTCAACCTTATGTTCTTTTCTTCCTCAGTTGAGTAATGCTCCTTCTAGTTAGTTATTAACCAGATTTTGCAGATTTTATTTACCCCAGAGAGGTTGGTTGTTAATCTCAGCTACCTGGCTGGGCACATGCAAAGCAACTGTGTCAAGGCCAGAACACCTTGCTGCAAGGATGGGGGAAATAGTAGTAGTAGTAGTAGTAGTAGTAGTAATAATAATAATAATTTATATCCCGCCCCTCAGCAGAGCAATCGGGGCGGCTTACAACATTAAAATTTCCATACATATATATTAATACAATTTAAATAGAACATAAAAATCCCAATTCTCACCCGTCCTTTAAGAAGTAAGGGTTCTTATTCCAGGCCGGATGGTGCTGGGCCTACTGTCTCTTTCCCAGATGGCATCGGATGGAATAGAGGGAGGCTCTTCTTATTATTCCAGGCCCGATGGTGCTGGGCCTGGTGTCTCTCTCCTCGATGACATTGGATAGTAGTAGTAGTAGTAGTAGTAGTAATTGTTACTATTATTATTACTATATTTCTTACCCACCTCTCCCTAGGACTGAGGCAAGCAGCAAGAACAAATTAAACACACAACACAGTTAAAAGCACATATAATATTGTTAAAAAGAGCATATAAAACTGAGACATAGTAAGGACACTCAGTATACATTTTAAAATTCATAATTAAATAATCATGTGGAAAAAATCATTCTAGAAGATAAGTGTTAGGTGCTGTTTTGAACCTGAGTAACAGTTGCCAACCCATTTCTGAGAAGTATGTATGTTCCACGGTCTGCAAGCAGCCCCCAAATTTCACTTTGGAAGGCTCCAAAGTCCACAGCTAGTCTCCCAACCCTCCAGTATTAAAAGCAAGGTACAATTTTGGGCAATATTTGCCTCCAAACCTGACCAAAATGCCTAAAAATGGTTTTCTTCCAACACCCACCAAAACACCCTCCACCCAAACCTGTCTTTTCCTCCTAGAAATATATTAAGCCCAAAATGATGGTGGAAGAGACACAATGACACTTTTGGTGTGTTTGGATGGGTGGGCATGGCCCAACTTCAGTATGAGGTGTGGGTGAAAATGTTCTCCTTGACGCTGTGCAATTGTCCATCTACTAGAATAAAATGTTGAGGAAATAAAACCAGCTACCTAGTTAAAATGCCAGAATACCCCCCCCCGAAAATATGAATTCAGTCTTATAATAATAATGGAGTGATGCTTAACTATTTTGCTGAGGAATTTATGTGTAAAGGTATAAAGCTCAAAATAGCTTGTGTTGCTTGCATGATTAAGTAGCAATAAAAATTAATGTTTAAAAGGTTTAAAATGGATCCCATGTTGCAAGATGGTGTGAAAGGTGAATTGTAAATCTGACCATTATATTGGAAGATGGATTTATGCAGCTGAGTGGGATGATCTTGTGGGAAAGGCGAGAAGAAATAATTTCAGTTCCATGAATAGAAAAAATGATTCTGCCAAGCCCAGACTAGCAGGTCTACAATGCATGACCAAAAATTAAAGTCCCTCTTTTGACAGGTTTTGTTTCATTTGGATTTGTCATGGGTGTGTGCAGAGAGAGGGAAAGAGAGGAAGAAACGCTTGATAAATCAAGACAAAAATTCTTTCCAAATGGTATAAAGCAGAGAGAGCAAATGCAGTGCTTATCCATTATGCAATAAGGGATCAAGAGCATCTTACCTGGTTTAATTGGGATTTGGATACTCACGGTGCATCTATACTGTGGAAATTATGCAGTTTGACACCACTTTAAATGGAATACTGGGATTGGTAGTTTTACAAGATATTTAACCTTCTCTGCCAAAGAGTGTTGGTGTCTCATAAAACTACAAATCCCAAGATTTTGTATGATGGAGCCATGACAGTTAATGGTGTCAAACTGCATTATTTCTAGAGTGTAGATGGGTTGTCAGTTGACGTATCCTTGCATTTCACACAAATTATAGTTTCTATGTGATTGCACTTAAACATCATCAACTAAGGGGTCATTCACACTACGTTATAACCCGGGTTGCAAACCGGTTTAAATGTGGTTGTTCACACTGGAATCAGTTTTTTCCAACCCGAATTGGGTTGGGCCCATGTCAAATTCCCCCTTAACCCGGGTTTCTCAGAAACAACTTTCCCCCTGTTTTGTTTTGTTTTGTTTTTTTGCAAAACACCAGTTTTTTTCAGGATGCCATCAATGTGAACTTGCTCCTGATCAGATTCAGGGCTTGCTGAAGGGAGGGATCAATGGGCAGAGGGTGGGCAGAGGGGCTGAACATGCCTATCCCATGGCAAGTGCCATTTATGTGCTCGGACTTTCAAATTTCCTGCTGTTGTGCCCTTTAAACAACTGCTCAGCTGTTTTCCTTTTCTGCTCTTTTCCCCTTATGATGCCATTGCCAGATGTTTGGACTGCCAAAGCCAGGGAAGGGGGCTCTTCTGGGAACATGGTTTTTTAATTTTTTTTTTTTTTTGACAGAGTGTGTGATCTGCTGCATTCGTGTGGCTTCCATGTGGGGGGTTTGTTCTGTTCTTGTGTTTCCCAATAATGCCATTGCAAGGAGGAGTGGGTGGGTAGAGGGAGGGATGGAGGTAAAGAGGAGGCAGGAGAAAAGGTGAGAGGATGGAGGGATGGAGGAGCCTTCACCAGCCAGCCTTGGAGCCTCCCATCCCTGCCAGGGGCTCAGAGGAGATCTGATTATCCCACCGCTGCCAGGGGTAAAATGCATGCTTCTCAGTCAGGCTCCAAAGGGAGGGCATTTGGACATTTTTCCTGCATAGGCAGATGAAATGGAGGACAGGTCCTGGGAAAGGAGGATACTCTGGTCACCCTGTCCTCATCCCAGGATGACCAGATAGATGTCATCCCTGCCGGGCCAGGGGGGGGGTGGGAAAGAAAATGAGGCACTGAAAAATGGAAGATGTGCAAGGGAAATGGAGGACATGCCCCAATAATAGCCCATATAAATATAGAATGTGTGTTTCTTAGTCCTGCTCAAAATGGCAGACATTTTGGACATTGATCCTGGGCAGATGGCAAAAATGGAGGACACACCCTCCGAGTGTTAATTCCTCCATCCCCCTGGATACAAAGTGACATCACCAACGATGACAATGGAAGTGAAGTGACATAGATGCACATCATTTGATTGACAGAACAACAACAAAAATACCTGAAAATGATTGAATGACATCAATAGGGAGGATCCATTTTGAATTGGTACTTTTGTTAGTGTAAACTTCCAGAGGGTTATATTGTGCCAGATAGATTAGATTGGAGTAAACATTGCGTGAACTTCACATTGGGTCAGATTTGGTATTGCATGAACAAATGCATTATTGAATCTCCCTGGATGCACCCAGCACAGAGTGCTAGTCTGAATGGCCCTAAAGAAGAGGAAAAAGAGGAGGAGGAGGAGGAGGAAGAAGAAGAAGATACAATTTGCACAATGTATAGGGTCAAATTTAAAAATGACCCACTAGAATATTAGATCAGCTACTTAGTTAAGGAGACATAAATAACCAGCATCCACTGGCCCAACCCTTTCCCCCATCTATCTTAAGTGCCAGCTGCCAGATCAGGCAAAGGAGGTCTGTTTAGTTGGAGATCATTGCACAAAGAGGATGTTGTTTCAATCTCCCACCAAAAACTGATTGTAACAAAGACTTGCAACAGAGGATATACTTCTAATGGTCTCAGGCTTGCTTGCTGACAGGAGATGGTTGGAAACACCATTCTCCTTGCATCCCTATTGCCAGAAGAATAGACTTCCTTCACCCAATCTATCTGGTAGCTGTTAAGACGTGCTGGGGGCTGCTGGCTGTTACGGTGGGCTATGACTATGTAGGATTAATGAATAAACAACAGTTATGGATCCATACCTCTAGGTCATGAATCCATAACTGCAATGCTGAATACCAGTCCATGACCATAATTTAAATAGAAGCCCAATAATCCCACTGCAGCGTGGAAGATTGTGACAAATTGGCCTTTTGACCTGCTCTGTCTGCTGTTCAGGTATTAGCTGTTGGAGGATAGATTTGAAACTCTTTCTCTTCCTTCTTGGAGTTATCATGAAATGATAAACCTCTGTTGCCATAAGTTTGTATTTATAACTTTGTTGACCCTTTTATACAATTAGCAACTAATCTTACCTACTTGTGTTGTTTCCAATTGGTGGCTGTAATAGATCACTTCTTCTTGGCTTGGTTCTCTGAAACTATTTCCTTTTGGAACCTGGAGAACATAATCTTCTCATCCTCTTTTAAATCTTACCCAATCTTCTCATCCTCTTCATTCAGTCATAGAGTTGGAATAATAGAATCACAGAGGTTTCAGTGCCCTGCCATTGTAGTAACAGAGAGATAAAGTACTCCTAAAAGATGTCTGTGAAGCTTCTGTTTAAAGAGTCAATCACTCATAGAAGCAATCTATTCCAATGTCCTAACATCAGAAAGTTTTTCCTAAGGTCTAGGTGGAATCTCCTTTATTGCAATTTGTATTCATTGGTCCATGTTCTATCCTCTGGAGCAGCAGCAAGCATGCTTGTGTTGTCTTCTATAGGACACTTCTTTAGAAATTTAAAAAATGGCTATTCTATCACCCTCAAATTTCTTTTTTCCAAGCTAAAGATACCCAGCTCTCTAAGCTGTTCCTCAAAAGGCTTGGTTTCCAGATGTTTTACTACCTCGGTTGCCCTCCTCTGAATATGGTCCAGCTTGTCAATCTCCTCCATGAACTGTGATGCCCAGAACTGGACACAGTATTCTGGATGGCATCTAATCAAAGCAGCATAGAGTGGCACACTATACTCCTAGGGTTGATGCAGCCTAGGGACGTTATCACACGGGGGCAAATCTGCTGGTTAATCCACACAAATCCCAAACAGAAACTGGATTTGTGCCTCATGTTTTCATATGGCGTCGCACAGAAACTGGACAGAAAGTGGACAGAAACTGGTGTTATCCACGATCTTTTGAAATTTGGTTGTTTGGAGGAAATGCAAATGCGAAATTAAGGTAATTTCGCATTTACCGTAATGTGAAAAGCAAATGCGCATTTGGGAGCATTTCCCTGCTGTTGCCATGGTTCCAGCGAGCATTCCTCTATCTGCGCATGTGCAAGAAGATCATTTCTAGTACATTTATGGCCTTGTCTCACTTGTGTGTGAACATTAAATGCGCTTACTTTAATTTCACAATTAAGGTAATTACGTGTGAAAGCCATTTGCAGGATCAAGGTTTATTTTTGGTTTATTTTCGGAATGCCTCATTTCCACTTTATTATCACTTTCTGGCCCACGTGTGATAACGTCCTCGGATTCCATTGGGTTTTTTAAAACCACTATATCATATTATTGATTCATGTTTAGCTTGTGGGTTGCTAAGATCTCACGATCCATTTCGTATGTA
Source organism: Phrynosoma blainvillii (assembly GCA_026167975.1). Taxonomy (NCBI): domain Eukaryota; kingdom Metazoa; phylum Chordata; class Lepidosauria; order Squamata; family Phrynosomatidae; genus Phrynosoma; species Phrynosoma blainvillii. The sequence goes on from JANUYF010000001.1 coordinate 142,531,321, forward strand.
CTGTTGTCAATTCAGGTATCACCACCCATGCTATACTACTGCATTTCATTTTTCCTACCTAAATTTAGCATTGTAGATTTTGCCCCAGTGAAAATCATTTAGTTAGCTCTCCAGCTCTCCAATCTGAATCCTGTTTCTGCCCTCCCTATTAGCTACCCCTCCTAATTTGGTGTCATCTGTAAATTTGATGAGTATGTTCTCTATTCTTTCATCCATAAAGATGTTGAAGAACAGGTACATTGTGTTCTGCATGTTATGCTTCCATTCAGGGTCATTCCATTTGGCTCTCAGATTTTTTTTTCAGCGGAAACAATGCCTACAACCTTTTACCGCTGGCCTTGCTGGAAGGACCAACACTTCCCCACCACTACTTTAGTTTCTCTCTTGTCTTCTTTTATTTGTATTGACAGAAACTTGTTTATGTTCATTGTTATGTAATACAAGAAAAAAACCAGGCTTCTTTTATTAAAACATAGAAAGGAACAAGACATGCTTGGAATGTTTTATAGTTTCTGTGCCCAAATATACTTTGTTCCTATAATAATTTTGAGCAGGAAGGACTTCAGGATCCAAGACCCTTTCATGTGGGGCCATAGTTGCTTTTTCATTTCCACAAAATAGGATGGAGCAGGGTTAACCTTGCTGCAGGTTGGATAGCCTGTCCACTGCCCCTCCTGCCATTTCCAATTTCCAACACCCCAGGAGGGGGAGAAAAAAGGAATCAGAAAAGCAGTTTTAAAATGGTGTATCTCTCAGTGTTGATGTGCACTGCTATGAGGGCACTGCAAAGCTCAACTCAAAACACCACTATCTAGCCACATTACTTGGACACTTAGAATAGCTTCATTTTGAATCACAACTCCCAGATGTTTCTGATCAGTGTGGAGTGGTCATGCTGGTTAGGGCAGTGCTTCTCAGACTATTTGATATAGAAGGCTGGAAATTATTTTCCCCAGTATCCTATATTTGTGTCGATTGGGTACAATTGCTTTCCTGGAAACTTTCAGGGACTGTGCAGCCAATGGCTCAGAAATTGGCACTAGTCGAGGAACCTTCACTGAGTAACACTGGGCTATGGGATTCTGGAAGTTGTTGTCCAAAGAGTAACTTTTTTAGGCTCTGCAGATTTTCAAACAATCCTTCCCTGGTTCTGTCTTTCACTCTGTTTAGAGGCCTTGTTGAACTGTAATTTTCAAATGCTCAAGCCAGAAGAAGCAATGCTGAAGAATACTGGCAGTTGCACTTTCTGCCAATCCTGACTTTCTTCAACATTGGCTATGCTGACTAGGAATGATGGAACACCAGGAGAGCAGCCTAGTTCCCACCCTTGTTCTAGATCAAAGTACATTTGGTTGTGATAAATCACTTGGTCCATGTTCAAGATGTTGGTGATGTCTCTGAAAGGTCATTGGAGCCATTGGGAGCCTCAGTGCTTGAGAGAGGACCTCTTCCTATATACGCCTGTCCAACCATTACTGGGGGGGGGGGGGGGGGGGGGCTCTTCTCTATTTTACTGCTGGAGAACAGTGTGTTGTATAGGTGAGGGCCTTCTCATCTGTGGTGTCAGTGGCGTCTGTGTTGTGAAATGCTCTTTCTTTGGAGGCCTAACTGTGTGAGGGTCAGCTTCATTTTCATGGTTAGTTAAAATGTAGCTGTTTTACCAAGCTTTTGGTTCTTCAGGTTCTTCAAGTTTATGGATTGGCTGTTGGATTGTGGGGCTTTATTTTTTATTCTGCAGAATTGTTTTAAGTCATTTAAACTGATTGCTAAAAGCTGTAACTATTTACACAGTTTTAAAGTAGTTTTATTGTCTCTGTCCTGCCTTGAGATCTTCAGATATAGATTAGGGTTAAAGAAATAGTTAAATATATGCACACATATGTATATAATGAATCTGGTAGCTTACAAAACTCTTCACCAGCCTTATATTTCTTGGAGTCCTGCTGGATGAGCATCTGCCCGTACATCCCTATATTGAGGTAACTGCAAAGGAATGTAACTTCCATCTTTTCAACAGGATCCATTGGTTTTTGACTGCCAACACTGCCTATGTGCTTGTCCAGGCCTTGGTTATTTATATTATTATATTATATATAGTATATTATATTTTGGTATTTTAGTATTGTGTTTTATTTTATTTTGTTCTTAATTATATATGTCTGATGTTCTGCCCTTTGATGAAAAGGGTGTAACAACAACAACAACAACAACAACAACAACAACAACAGTTGTTGTTATTGTTTGTTATTGTTATTAGTTGCTGGAGATGAACTTCAATAATCCCTCACCATTGGCCATGTTAATTGGAACTGGCGGGAACTGTGGTCCAAAATATGAGGAGGGCATTAGGTTAGGCAATTTAAGACTTTATTACTGATTTAAGACTTTATTATGTGTCCATTAAATAATCCGATTTAAAAGTGCTCCTGAATATAGGTACTATTTGGCATGTCAGGCACTAGATCCTGCCTGATCTTGGAAGCTAAGCAGGGCCAGGCTTGGTTAGTACTTGGCTGGTGTAGGCTACATTTCAGAGGAAAGCAATGAGAAACCACCTCTGAATATTCCTTTCCTAAGAAAACGCTATGAAATCCATGGGGTTGCCATAAGTCAACAGGCAACTTGAAGACACACACACACACACACATACCCCTACCTTGATAACCCCACACACCTGAGAAACCTCCCCCCCCCCCAAATCAGGAAGGACATATTTCTCTGGATGGGCCTCACAGCTTTGAGGCTAGGTCCCTATATATAGTAACAGTTTTTAGCAAGTTAAACCATTTGATACACACAACCTGATTTGGTTCAATGGAGATATCTGTGGGGATCCTGGCGTATATTTTTCAGAGGCTCTAAAATTTCCCATTGCTGGTGGTTTCTTATCTGTTGGAAGCACACACATTTTCAGTCTAGAATCCAAATTGGCTGGGAAGTGGCTAAAATATTCAGTTGCAAAGGCTTCTAACTATAAACAGGCTAGTGTTATAGCATGGCTGATCTGAATAAATGTTTGCCAATAACATTATTAATTTTCTAAACTTGCTGAAAATGAAAGAGAATACCAGACTATGCTCAATGTGATTAAATTTAGCTGCTTTGATGTTTCTTAAACAAATCTTTGGGAGAAGGTAATTTTTAAGTCTTGCCTGGGTGTCCTGTATAATTTAATATCTTGACAACCTCACTGGGTTGCAAATTCAATGCTATTTAGTTTGCAGAATATTTTCACTATTGTGTTGGTCCCTTAACAACTAATGAACCAACGCTCTCCCTTCATCTTCCCAGCAATGCAATAATCCTTCTTTGATTTTACTTTTGGCTGTTGGTTAACTACACTTTCCTTGTCTCTCTTTCTTCTTTTCTATTGATATTCTGATCTTCCGGCACACTTGGAAAAAAAATCTCTTAATTCAAAATCCTCTGTACCAAAGTTTCCCAATATTTACCAATATCTGATCCTGTATTTATAAGATAGTGTTTGTGAATGAGACAGTAAGCCAGCCTTTGAATGACGAGACGTATTTTGCTTGTGTTTGTACAGAAAGCTAGCAAGCATATCTGAGAAGTCCATTAAATTCCCTCCAGCTGTCCTGATTTGGCAGGGTCTGATTACCATAATCCTTTGTCATCCCACTTTTTCAGCTGCTTTTAAAATGGCCCAGTTTCTCTCTCCTCCTTCCACTCTCCCACTTCAATTGCTGAGAACTACGCTAAAAGTGCAAAAATAGCTTGCCCACAGTTATCTCTGGGGGGGGGGGGGAAGGCAGGGCCAGAATCTCACCCTTCCCTGGAGATTCAAGCAAAAGCAAACCACAGTAGTCTCTTTTAGCTTGTCTGTAATTCCTCATTAATAATTTTTGCCCTCTTGATCTTTTCCCCTTTCAAATGAGCATGGGAGCATGGCACCATCTTATATCTGCCAAGTCCCATGTTAGGCCATCAGCAGGGGTGCAGGAGACTCTGCTTCCAAATATCCCCATTACATGTGACAAAATCTGCAGCTAACATAGTATTGAAATCCTTTTGGGGGCTTAATGTCTTCATAAGTGGGCTTATGTTTTCAGGAATTAGAATTTGGCAGTTCTGTAACATCTGTATCCAGTAAGGGGCTGCTGTTACATTATTATGAACAGGAGCAAGCAAAGTGACCAATGGTGCATTGGGACCAATGCATAATGGACCGACATGCATCAAGACCATTGTGTGTCAGGACACTAGCTAGGGATTGCTGATGCACATTGATAGAGTCTGATGCACATTGGGACATCCTTGCCAGTATTTGTTATGCATCTTCACAATTCGCTAACAGGCATCTTTTCTACATAGGACAAAAGGCCCATTCCTCCTGCCCACACATTCTGGTATTGTCTTGTTTGAACAAAGCATGTCTCAAATAACAGTTCTGGTGCGAGTAGTCTGGATGATGTCTGGCATGTTCCACACCAGAACTGGGGATTAGCACACTTAACATGGTTTAAAATAAGTTACCTGTTACTTGTAATCTTCTGGCAAGATCTGGAGGCCTGCATTCCTGTGTCATGGTGGGTGTCTGCATGCGTGTCCTGCTGAGCCACTCAGTGCATCCGCCGTCACATGAGTCACTTGTTCTGAGGTCAGAAAGAGGTGCTCCGCATGTGCTCATTGCTGGGTACCTTGTTCTGTCCTTGGAAGTAGTGAGCCACAGTGACGGACAGACTAGACTGCTCAGTGGGATGCCTGAACAGATAACCACCATGGCACAAGCTTAGGTAATGGGGGAAGCTGTGGGACCAGGATACTCTGGGCTGCCCCTTGCATATTGTGGCCAGTGCAGACAAGGAAAAGGGTTCTTAGTGCTACATAGAGCTTCTCTGTTACATAGCTACCTGTATGTGAAGTTATATAATGTAGACTGTGACAGATTCTGGTCATAATTTTCATTAATTTTCCATATGATTAATCCATACGATTATTCTTATTCATTATCTATACGAACCTGCCAGGGCCTTGAGGAAGGCTTTCTCTAGGTCCCACCACCATCTCAGGCTCACTTGGAAAGGACATGCGAGAGAGCCTTCTTGGTGATTGCTCCCACCCTCTGGAACTCCCTTCCATGGGGGGCTAGGTTGGCCCCCTTAAATACTATACTTTCCTTTTGTCAGCAAGCAAAAACATTTTTATTCAGGTAGGCTTTTAATACATAAGCATGGGATGGCTTTTATATGGGGTGTGTATCGTAGTTTTTAATGTATGTAATTTTATACTGTTTTTAATTGCTTGTAAAACTTTTATTGTAGAGTCTTTTTTAATTAAAGAATTTATTGTAAATATTAAAACATTTCTAACAACTCAAATCTACAAACAAGCAATATCACACACATTTATATAATACAATTAACAACAAACAACACACCTTTTAAACAAACATATAACATACCTACAACCATTGTAAACATTCAGCATTCTTCAAATCTTCTTATCTTTTCCACCCTCTTCTCCACCTGCTTTCTCTACTCCTTTCTAAATTCACCTTGAAGACATTGTAAAGTCATTTTAAATGTTTTTATTTGTGAGCCACCTTGGGAGGAAGGCAGCATAAAAATGAAACAAACAAACAAACAAACAAAATCTGCATACCACTTTTTCACCTAAATATGCCTAAAATGATTCACAACATTAGGAAAAAAGGAAATGCCTGTATTGTTCACATGCTGCTAATGTTTCAGCCTTTCACTGGCATATCTTTCCAAGTGGAACAGCTCAGCTAGCAAAAATGTTCCCCTGCTATACCTGAAGCATCCTGGAGGCATCTGAAGTATTGTGCCAGGGGTATTTTTAAGTTTCACAAGCATATCAGGACTCCTGCCAAACAAACAAGTGAACAGCCCTCATGAATACAGGATTCTGGCTTTCAATTTTTTTAAAAAAGAGGAAATAAAACACTGTAAAAAAATAGACATCTTCTGTGTTGAACCTTCAGTTAGGTCATTCTGGATTCTTTTTAAAAAAGAAAAACCGCATCCTGATCCTTTGTGACATAAGCGTTGGTTAAATAGTACCACTAAGCTGTACTGAGATGCTCTTGGGCTTTCCAAATAAATAGATAGTATTTCAGTAGATAAAAATGATGTGAATAATTACCTGCTGATCATCTAATTCTAACCATTGTGCTCAGGGATGAAATGTTGGATGTATGGCTCATAAATGACGAGGGGAACAAATGAATAAAAAGCGTTTGGTTTATTAACTTTTTAAAGCTGTATAAAGCTGGCATTATGGTTTCCTGTGATAAGAGGAGGTTTTGATGGATGTGAAATCCACTTTTTCTGCCCTTTCTGGCTCTATGTGGTCTCTAATTAAATGATTCACTAGGGCTCAGTAAGCTCACAGGCCTTTTTAGCTCTTCTCAATTTTTTTTTATTTGAATTTATCCAGAATCTCTGGAAAAGAAAAGGGGGAAGAATTGATTTTGTGTCCAAATCCCCTAATGGCTCTTTGACTGATTCATGCCCATCAGTGCCAGTGCAAAAAAAGAAGAAAAAAGTTCCATTGTTCAGACTCATTTTTTATTTCACCATAATTTAGTTCTTGAAAGCACTAGGCCTTTTTGTTTTTTAAAAACCCATCCTTTTTGAGCTCCAAGAGAGCCATTAGCTCAACCTCCCTTCTCAAATAGCCCATTTTGCAAGCAATCCTCTGAGTTGTTTGCTCCTAAAAGGCTCTTGTGACCAGGTGTTTGAAAAGGAAGACCCAGATCAAAACCCATCTAAATGCAGCAGTCTCAGGCCTTGCATGAAAGCTACCAGAGCAGGGGATCTTTCTGAACAGAAGGCAGATGGGGAGTTAATATGGAGGCAGAACATCTGCTTTTGGCTCCAGGGCTTTTGTATGGAGGATATTGCAACCATTAGCCTTCCGGAGAAAGGCTTCCCAATGCTCTTCTCCTGGAGAAGGCATCAAAGGCTGCATCTGCATTGTACGGAATCCTGGGATTTAATGTTTTATGAGACATCTAGCCTTCTCTGTCAGAGAGCTCTGATGCCCCAGCAAACTCCAAATCCCAGGATCCCATAGGATGGATCCACGGCAACTAAAATGGTGTCAAACTGCATTAATTCTGCAGTGTGGTAGCAGCCAAAGCTGCAAGGTGGGCCTGTTTATCTGGTGAGAATGAAAGAAAGAGAGAGACCTAAGGTCCAGTGAAGAGAAAAGTCAGTCCCTTCAGTTTGCAATAAGTGTTCTTCCACACCTCCTTTGAATTATATGTTTATTAGGGACAGAAGGACTGAGAAGGACTTATTAGGGACTGAGGAGATTATTGCATTACTAATAAACCCAATTTACCTCTTCCGAGTTAAATTCGAATTCAGGATGCAGCCAGGTATTACCGCATGGATTTTGCTGCTGTTGCTACCACCTGACTGCATCCCTGCAAAAATCAGGCTAAAATCCACTTGCATCTGGCCTCTTTGCAAAGGCAGGAGCTTCCTGCCTTTACAAATCGTAATAGTAATGCAATAATCTCCTCAGTTAACTCACCAGGAGATAGAGGAGAGGAGGGGATAGAATATTGCTTTCTTGTAGGGAAAAGCAAAAACAAACCACTGCAACCTCTCCTGGTTTGTGTGCTTTTTTTCATTAATAACTTTTGCCATTTGATCACACTCTATTTTTGCTTGGCCACATGTGTCCTGGCTTTTAATCCATGAAATGTTGGAAGTTATGAATAAAACAGAGCACTTCCTGCCTTAGACATCTGTACATTTGTAAGGTTAGCACCAAGTTTCAGGTGGGGGTGGGCATGACGTGCACTCAACCAGGCATTCAAAAATGTTCGCAAACACACCTTAGTCAATGGAAAAACATATAACAAAAAGGTTCACAATAGAAAAATGTGTCTAAAACACACCACATGCACACACACACGCCTCATGTCTTTCCATGCAGAAAAAAAGAAAGGGGTTATTCACACTGTGAAAATAATCCAGGATGAATCTGGGTTAAATGTCCATTGTTCACACACATCCTGAATGTGCCTGGTGAAGTTTTGGGAGGGACTGACCAAAAACCCACTTAATATCGGGTTTTCCCCTAAGTTATTTAAAAAGATCCACACCGTCGGTAGTGTGAATAACAGATGTGAATAGACCCAAATAGATCTGGGACAAAATGCTGCATATCAAAAAAAGGGGTTACGAATGCATTTATATTATCGACTCCATCTTTATTCAAATGCTTGCATGTGTGAACAACCAAACTTGCAGAGATGCGGATTGATGTGGGTTGATAAGGTTCCATAGTGTGAATAACAAACCCAGAATGTGTGAGTGAGATGATTCGCATCATAAAAAAAAATGACATGTGAATGACCCCAAAGAAAGAAAGGGCCTTTGCAGACTGCCAGAAATAGTGCACATTAAATTGAGGCACTGCCCTGGCTCAGTGCTAGGGAATCATGGGAATTGTATTTTTTTCTGGGACATTGAGCCTTCTCTGTCAGAGAGCTCTGGTGCCACAATAAATTACAGTTCCCATGATTCCCTAGCACTGAGCCAGGGCAGTGCCTCAATTTAATGTGCACTATTTCTGGCAGTCTGCAAAGATTGTAAGACAGATAGAAAGAAAGAAAGAATAACAAGAAAACTGGAAAAAGTCTTGCAACTGAATATGGAATCAGGATGGGGAAAAAATCATGTGGGATTCTGACAGATGCAGTGGCGAAAAGAATGGGAGATTTTTCACATTCATACTGCTTACTGCCTTTGCTTTAGTAAAAAATCCGATGTGGTCTGTAATTCAAATATCTGCTGCTGAGAGGATGCTGCTCTTATGGAACTCAGCTACATCTGGATCACTTAGGGGCGTTGCAGACCGGCCTAAAGGGTTGGCCTGGGGGTGGAGTTGGGGCTGTGCAGTCGCACACCGGCTGCCCCAACTCCACCCTGATACCCTCCTGACACCGTGTGCCCATCCGCATGGCGCACGGTGATAGGACACCCTCTTGGTGCAGTGTGTACACACGCTGCACCAAAAGGGCGCAAAAGAGCCACAGCGCTGGCTCTTAGGCCGACCTTTTGCAACCTCTAAAAGGAGCGACATTTTGCAGCTCTTTTCGGGGCAGCAAAAAGGAGAATCGGGGCCATGGCGTGCAGTTGCCATGGCCCCAATCTGCTGTTCCCAGGGGTGACTCAGTGCCACCCCAAAAGGTGGGTCTGTAAAGGCCCTTAGTACCTTGATCAGAAGCTAATTGGCTGAGGTAACTACCAGTTCACCTTCTGTATTATCAAGATTATAGTTACTTATCATAATTAGTTGAGGTCCACCTCATAATTCTGGCCTATTTCTGCATTTTATCTTTCCATGATCGGATAAATCAATAGGCTCATGCTTATCTTGTCAAAACATCCCAGGGTTTGGTTTGAAGGCTTTATTTTCTTTTTTCTCCTCTTAATTTCTTTTTGGCTTTTGCAGCTCTACAGAGATATCTGATATTGCAGTGGAGAGAGGGGGGGGGCAGCAAGTGTGCTCATCTACACAAGGATGTTCTCAGTCTGAAATTAAAGCTCAATTTAATTTAATTGTCCTTGATTTTATCAAGCATACCAAACGACTCATCCCCTATGCAAAACAATAAATTCAGAGAAAAACAACCCAGAAATGCCTCTCTCTGAGGAATAAACTGCACCATAAAATCTTGCCATTTGTCCTGTGCTGTTCTGGGCTGCTCAGGAAACCGGTTGCACAACAGCTGTTTTGGCCGGGGGGGTGGGGGAGAAGGCTTCTGAATTCAATGTAAAGTGAAATGGAGAAGACCAAGGCTGGCATCTCAATAGTGGTAACATTTGTCTTTTTTGTTGTTGCTATTTTTATGGAGGGAATGAATTCACCACCTTCTTTGCACAACACTCCTCAAAACTCACCTGTTGTCTGTGGGCCCCGTATCAATATGGCCATTTTGTGGTCAGTGGAGAGTGAAGGGCAGTAGAGAAACATCTTGCTATGTTCCCTGGTGGTGCAGTGGTTAAATGCCAGTACTGCAGCCACAAGTTGTCTTCCATCCTTTCGTAGGTTGGTAATGTGAGTACCCAGCTTGTTGGGGGCAATTGGCTTACAGACTGTAAACTACTTAGGAGATTATCACATGCCTTTTTTCATCTGATCTGGGCATGGGCTGGGCACGGGCTTAAACAGGTAAAAATGGATCTTATTGCACACCTCCATGCCCAACTCAATTGCATTGCGAACCCAATCCAGACTCTTGGTGGACTTTTTTGGTGAATGGGAAAGTTTTATTTGAAAAGTCCACCAGGAGTCTGCCAGGAGTCCAGATCAGGTATGTGATGTGGTTGAGTTGGGCGTGGAGACGTACAATAAGATCCATTTTCACACATTTAAGCCTGTGCCTAGATTAGCTGAAAAAAAAAGCAATAATCTCCTTAGAGAGTGCTGAGTTCACTATGAAGTGGTATAGAAATGTAAATGATGTTGCTATTGCTGTAGCTGGATGCATGATATCATTTTCCAAGACCTCTGGGAATTCCCTGAAGATGCCTTTGTCATTGTGTATCTATCAATAGGGACATAGCTGTATATACTTCTCTGCCATCCTCTCCTCTCCACTGGCCACTAAATGGGTGTATCATGGGTAGCATGTGAATTCTGAAGGAGGACAGAGGGGAAATGGAGCAGAGGTCCACCTGGACAGAACTTTACATTGTCTCCCCATACAGAATCTCAGTCCAAAGATTCAATAGACCCCTTCTTAGAACTGGAGAGTCATAGAGTTGGAAGATACCCTGGAGGTCATCTAGATCAGTCTTCTACTCCCTGCTGACTATAGTATCACCATTCTAACCTTAGGTGACATGTAAACCTTTGTCCTACAAGAGACAGCAGATCTGCCTTTTGTATCCCAGTCCATTTGACCTCTTAGAATATATTAGCTACGACAGAATATCAGTGTTCTACCTGGGATTTACAAATGAAACAGGAATGAGCCTTTTCTTATATGTTTGCAAAGTATGTGTGGCATATATTATGGTTCTGATGTTCACACAGTAGTTGGGAAAGTTAGTTTTTTGTACTGTAACTCCCAGAATGAATGCTGGGGGCAAAAACAGAGAGTCTTATTGTTGCTGGTTAGTCCTAACTAGAATTGACCCTTTGAAGCAATTTTTGAATGGTGAGTGAAAATGTAGACAAATCCCATTGATTCAATAGGCTTACTCTAGCTGGGACTAAGGACGTTATCACACGTGGGCCAGTTTTGTTGTTAAAGAGATAATAAAGTGGAAATGAAGCATCCTGAAAAGAAAGTGAAAATAGAGCTTAATTGCGCAAAAGCTTTTCACACGTAATTACAGTAATAACGGAATTAAGTTAAAAGCGAAAAAAGACATTTTTAACTTTCATACACAAGTGAAAAGAACCCGTACATGTACTGGAAATGGGTGTGTTTTGTGACCAGACTCCTCCTTTTCCAGGGCAGGTCCTGCATTTCCCGGGAGGAAATGTCAGACTGTCCTACATTTGGGGTCATGTCCTCCTGCACAATCTTCCGTTGGGGTTAGGACCTCTCAAGAGAGCAGAGGAGGAGGAGGAGGAGGAGGCTGGAAAGGCAAGGCAAGGCAAGTGGAGGCAAGGGAGGGATTGGGATGGCTCACCTTCCCTTTTCTCTCTCTCCTTTCCTGGCATTGGAGGCTGTCAGCTGCTGGGGAGATGGGCAAGGAGGACAGGATCACAGGCAGAGCTGGCAGGGAAGGAGGAGGAGGAGGAGGAAAGAGAAGGATGGAAGGAGAAGGAAGGAAGGAAGGAAGGTCTGGCTGTTCCCTGGGGAGAGCCAGAGCCTTGGATGATGCCCAGGAGAGGGGGAAACTGGAGGTAGCTTCCATGCCCCCCCCATAAGCCTTTCCCCTTTGTAGGACCTGCAGGGCAGAACGTCATGGTGAGATGGATCTCCATGTTGCTCCACAAGCACACCCCACACTTGCACCCACATCTACCCACAGCTGCTGTGAGGGAAGCCTTCTTTCCCCTCCTTTTCCCTCCATCCCAAATGCCAAACTTCTCATCTGTCCCAAACTTCCCTCTCCTGGGCTCCCTTCCCTTCCCTTCCCTTCCCTTCCCTTCCCTTCCCTTCCCTTCCCTTCCCTTCCCTTCCCTTCCCTTCCCTTCCCTCACAGCAGCTGTGGGTGGATGTGGGTGCAAGTGTGGGGTGTGCTTGTGGAGCAACATCTCACCATGATGTTCTGGTGCATTGCACTGAGGAGGAGCCCGGGACTCTCCCTCCCTGGAGGCCCCTCCTCCTCCTCCTCTTGGCCCTCCTCCAGGTTTTAAAAGAGAATTGTCCATGCGTATTTGCTTTTCAGATTAAAGTAAATGCGCAATTACTGTAATTTTGCAAATGCATTTCCTCTAAACTCCCGAAATTAAAAAGATCTTGGATAATACCACTTTCTGTCCACTTTCTGACCAGTTTCTGTGCGACGTCGTGTGAAATCGTCAGGCGCAAGTGTGGTTTTTTGGGGGGATTTGTGTGGGATAACCTACAGATTCCCCCCCGTGTGATAACGTCCTAACAAGAATACACCCAATAACTTCCCTAAATTCTTTGCATATTCTGTCAATCATCCTCAGTCCTCAAGGCTTTCTTCAGCTCTGAAAGGAAGAAATACCTTTCTTTCTCTATGAAATAATGGAATGACATCAGCCCAATTTTGGAAACAGATCCCCCTACAAAAAACTTTTATCACATTTTTTGGGGATGGAATTACAGATGTAGAAGCAGAATAAGCAAACAAACAATTTTGACAGAGCATAAACAAGTGACACCTTCCATGGATTCAAAATAACTTTTTAGTTTAGATAGCAAGATTTATATATGTATGGAATGACATTGAAGGAGAGGCAATGCCCTGGTTATGTGTTGCTCTATGAACAAATAAGATTGTAATCTGAATAAGATGATTTGTTCTAAACCTCTAATCTTCAAGAGTGGGGTAATGTCCAAATGCAGATACTCCATCTTTCCACATAAAGACTTCCAGTTCCTACTTCTTAAGACAATTAAATGTCTCCATATAATGTACCATCACTAATCATTGTGGAATGGTGGGACTGCCTATCTTAAAACTGATGTGACCAAACACAAATTATGCCTTTTTTCCCTCCCTTCCTTATTTTTATGAACCTCTGTTGTAGCAATAAAATAGCAGCAAAATTAAGAGTGGGAAGTCTGTGCTATCTTAGATGCAAATTATATCCTAATATTGTGTCATTACATGTGCATTCATACACACACAACACACACACAACTCCAGAGAAAAGTTTCCCAGGAAGCCAGAAGCATCACTAATTGTGCATCAACAGAGATTGACCCAGATTGATTGGGTTAGAATGACTCCAAAAGCAAGAGGATAGAATAATGCAGGAAAGCAAGGCACAGTGAATAAAATATGCTTTTTGCCTTGCTGTGCAATCACACACCATACATGCACAAAAAGAAGATGATATCCCCAGAATATCTTTTTGTTCTTACACAGTTGGAGGGCATGAAGAACTTCTTTATTTACTTATTTACATTTTCTATGTACTGCCTAAGAGTAGTGTTCCCTGGGCAGCTTACAAACAATTAAAACACAATAATAATTACAGAATAAGAAGGAGCACATCTCCCTTGAAAAATTAAGCAAAAAGCATTAAAAAGATCTCAGCAGTAGAGAATAAAACAATAGAGTTCTCAGCCGTTGGGCTTCAACTCCTAGGCTTTTATTACATCAGCCTGATGTCCTGTCATAGTCACGCTAGTTTAAGAATGGAAGTATACTGGTGTGGCATCATTTCTTATCACACATTTCCCCCGATAGCACTTTGGTGATTGTGATCATGTGATCTGTTTTTCTCACTACCAAATAAGTGTTGGCAGCCACAATAGCTGCTCCTCCTCCCACCTGAAGCATGGGGCTGCTTTGTGCATGTTCACATAATAGCCCACACTTTTTTTTTGGGGGGGGGGGACAAGCAATTGTGGCTGTCAACTGCCTCCTGAAGCCAGTTGCTCTGTGAACGTGCACAAAATAGCTGACTTTAAGCTATTGGCCACTGCAATCACTGTGAGGGCAAAGGGAAGAGGAGCTGAATCCCGGCCACTCACACCACTTGACTGTATGAGAAGTGGAACTGCAGCAGAAGGGATCTATCACATGAAGGCAGTAATGGAATGGCAGTGAGATTGAGAGCCTATTGATGGGTATTGCCCATCAATGAAAAGATACACTACAGTAACAGATGAAAGGCAAGGTAGCACCAGGATGGATATGATGTAATGTAATAAGTACTGGCCAAAGAAGCTTTTATCCTGTTAAAGCCCACTTTTCTAGCCTCATGTAGTAAAGTCCCCAGAAACTCCAGTCAGCATGGCCAACGGTCAGGAATTCTGGGAGTCAATGTTCAAAAGATCTGAAAGATGAAGGGTGATAACAATTACATTGGGGAATACACAATGGATGGTATTAAAAGTATTCCAACAGATTTAAAATTCCTGGATTCAAATGTTCACAATTTAAAAGTTGGAGAAAGTGAAAAACTTTCAAGAGATATTGAAAAGAAAACTAAGAAGGTACTGAGTGAGCCTTTCTGGTGAAGTCATGCCATAACTGGGTGTCACCACTGAGAAGGCCCTTCCCAGGGAATAAGAAACAGTCTTCAAGATGAAACAAGTCAGCAAATGTGGGTTCAAATTTCAAGAAAAGACCTTCTGCCTAAACATTAAAAAGAACTTTTTTCCCTATAAAAATGGTTCAACAGTGGAATAGATTGCCTTAGGCTTAGAGCAGGGGTAGGCAACCTTTCCCCTTTAAGGGCCAAGGGACTTCAGCTCCCAGAAGCCTCAGCCATGTTGGCCAATAGTCCCATGTTGGCCAATAGCTCCTGGGATTCTGGGAGCTGAAGTCCCTCGGCCCTTAAAGGGGAAAGGTTGCCTACCCCTGGCTTAGAGGGTAGTGAGCGCTCCATCTTTGGAGATCTTTAAGCAGAGATTGGAAAGGAATCTTCCAGGAATGCTCTAAGGGGGATGCAGATGGGCAGCCCTGGGTTGCCCCGGAAAATGGAGGATCATGGCCAAGGCTGCCAGACACGTCAGCCCTAATCCTTCCTTTCAACACCTGGGAAAGGAGCACCAAAACACTGTTCCTTTCCCAGGCAGTGAAGAGGGTGCCCAAAGAGCCGCCATGTGGCTCTTTTGTGCCTCTTCCGGCATAGTGTGTAAAAACACTGTGCCGGGAGGACGTCCTGACAGCACATGTTGTGCGTAGTGGCGCGCGCTGTGATGATGTCCTTAGGAAGGAGTAGGGGTGCCCAGTGTGTGGCTGCCCTTCACCTTCCCTGCCTCCAAGATGACGCTTTGCACCATCTGTAGAGGCCCTTAGTTGTATATTTCTAGATGGCCCTTGTGGTCCCATCCAGCTCTAGGATTCTGTGATTCTGTTCTATATCTGATAGAAGTACTTTTCTGTACAACTTGTCAGAAATGGGCATGAAAATATGAAAGCAGTCCTGTGTGAAAAAGATTTGTGAGCATGTGATGCATTTGTCAGTGATTAGCTGATGCATCTGTTGTTTCCCTTCACTCTGAAGACCTTTCATGACAATAACTCATGTTGTATCACAGCAAGAGCTTTCAGGGTTGATGCACCAGGATTTTTTAATCAAGAGGGATGGTACTGTTATTTGCTACCCCTCTTAAGCTTCTCTGGCACTTCTGAGCTTAGCTTCAATCTTCACACTAGCGGGTGAGGAAGTGTGTGTGTGTGTGTGTGTGTGTGTCTGTCTTTCTGAACACATGCATATTTATGTATGTGGTGGATATTCCCAGGAATAATATATATTGTCGTGAACTATGCCTTCTGTAATACAAAGTATTTTGGAGCAGCTCAGTCTCCAATGGGGAATTAAGAGCCATTAGGTTTTTTTTTTTTAAAAAGAACTGCTCTTGGTGGAGATGAACATTTTAGAACTGCTTCATTTTTGGAGTTTTTGTGTTACAGATGTTAAAATAACTTACTTGAAGTGTAAGAGGAAATTGATAACTATGAAATTTCAGCTGAAATAGTTTTTGGTTTTTGCATGGCTCGAACTAGTAATAAATATATTTCCAGAGGCCCTAGAAAGATTTTGCACCTCTTGTGAATTCACTCACTTCATCAATCTTTTACTGTACATTCTTCATTGCAATTTTTCCCTGTCCACTTTTGATTGGTAGGTTGCATTTGTTCTGTGGCAACTCCACCAGCGCTTGTTTTTCCTCTCTCTAACAGTAATGCAGAGACCTTCCAGCAAGAGCTGGCTACTTTTATTCACATGAGCAGCAAATTTAATTTCCCTCTCCTGTCATGGAGCGCAAAACTGTATGCCAGCCCAGTGAGTAATCAAACTTCAACTACTGTCAAGTATGCCTCCAAAACTTGTTGATGGTGGGACTTGAGCCAGAGTCTGTCAAAGCAAAAGGGCAGTAAAAAAAAAATACTTTCTTGACAAAAACACCTGCTTATATGCTTGGATTTCCACAAAGCTCAAACCAAAGCAGTGGGGGTGGGGGAAAAGGCTCCCCCTTGAAACTGAAAGGCCTAGCAAAAGCAGCAGAATCTTCCCTCTGCAGCTAAACTGGATTTATTTCCTGATACACCAGAAATAATGTGTGGTTCCTATTATCACACAACTTGAGAGGCCAAGGTAGCATGTGTCCTCTCCTTTTCCCTGCTGCTCAGTGATTTGGGAGATTGAGAGCTTCCTCTTTCTTTGGGCTTTCAAACGCACTTGATTTGCCTGAGAGCATCTTGCAATGAAGACAGACAAAGGTGGTCATGCTGAAAATAAGTCTCTCAAATAGTGAATATAGATTAATCTAACGTTGCAGCAGCTGGTCACCCTGCTAAAACCCTGGACACCACTTCAGCCAGAAGAGATGGGTGGGAAACTATGGGCAAATTCCCTTCACAACACGTCATCAAAAAATAATCTCTCTTGCATTTTTCTGCTTGATGTAGCTCTGAATCAAGTCTGAATGATAGGTGAATATCTCAGTCAGCCAGGAGGAGAGTTCATGTATTAATGGGTTTTTGTAAACCTCACAGAACTATGTTAACCTTCATGCACTAAGATTATAAAAAGAAGAAAGAACTTGCATTGTTTGAACTGTAGGAATTCCAATGTGTCGCAGTGTATCAAAATAACCCACCTCCAAAAGAATATTTGTGTATACAAAATCAAATGTTTTGCCCACAGCCAAGGAACACAAGGTGGAATTAAAAGGAAAATAAAACTGGATTTTTAAAACACCATCACTACCATGAACTTGTATGGTGGAGAAATTCCTGAACCCAATGAACTTCTATGTTTCTTCTCATGGAAGAAATTTTGATTTCCTCAAATGGGCTAAACCTGTTAATATGCTGAACATATCACTTCTGTTTCTGGCTTGAGGGAAGTAATCTATCCTGATTTGGTCAGACCTCACCTCGGACATGTATCCCATGCTGGGCACCACAATTCAAGAAGGATGTGGACAAGCTGGAGCTTGACCAAAGGAGGACAACAAAAATGGTGAAGGGTCTGGAAACCATATCCTATGCAGAGTGGCTTAGGGAGCTGAATATGTTTAGCCTGGAGAAGAGAAGGTTAAGGTAAGGGGTGACATGATAACCCTGTTTAAATATTTGAAGGGATGTCATACTGAGGACAGAGCTAGCATGTTTTCTGCTGCTCCAAAACCTAGGACACAGAGCAATGGATGCAAACTACAGGAAAAGAGATCCCACCTAAACATTAGGAAGAACTTCTGACAGTAAGAGCATTTTAAAGTACAGTGGGCCCTTCCTATACGTGGGGGATCTGTTCTGGATCACCCCCCCCCATATGGAAAAAATGTATAAGCTGGAATCCCATTGATTCTTATGGTGCTGCCTCAAGTGCGCCATTTTGTCCTCCCAGGCTTGCCATATGCGTAAGCTCAAATCAGCGTAAGGTAAGCCCACGTATGGTGCAGGTGCGCTGTAGTATTATTGTTAAAGAAATCCCAACATGTTACTTCAGCTGGTACAAAAAATGTATCCCATGGCAAAAATCAATAGATTTCTTCAGACATTTTTGGGTCCCAGTCATTTGGAAAATCTGTATTGACAAGTGACTGAAATTTGGGGACATTGTTTACAATTGTGCAAATAGCAATGTTGCAGAATCTCTTCTTTGCGTGTCTAATTCTATGTGGATACTTCAACAGAGAGAGCCAGCATGGTATAGTGGCTTGAGCATTGGACTATGACTCTGGAGACCAGGATTCAAATCCCTGTTTAGCCATGGAAACCCATTGGGTGACTTTGGGCAAATCACATTCTCTCAGCCTCAGAGGAAAGTAAGGGCCTTTACAGACTGCCAGAAATAATGCAGCTTGATGCCACTTTAACTGTCCTGGCTCAGTGCTAAGAAATCATGGAACTGTAGTTTATTGTGGCACCAGAGCTCTCTGACAGAGAAGGCTCAGTGTCTCAGAAAAAAAATACAATTCCCATGATTCTCTAGCACTGAGCCAGGACAGTTAAAGTGGCCTCAAGCTGCATTATTTCTGGCAGCCTGTAAAGACCCTAAATGTCTCTGAACAAATCTTGCCAAGATCTTGTGATAGGTTTACCTTAGGGTTGCCATAAGTCAGAAATGACTTGAAGGCACACAGCACAACAACTTCAACAGAAGATGATTCTGGAGGAGTCCTAGTGTACAAGGATTAAATGTTTCATTAAATGTTTCAATGGCCTGAAGACAATTTATAGAACAAAAATGCTGATGCTAAGTGGCATTGGATCTAATCAGTGTCTGAATGGAAAAGCTTCTGGGAACCCCTTGTGTTCTACTTTGAGTTCCATAGTAGAAAGCAAGTGGGAATATAAACATTTTTAATATTTAAATATATAGCTGTTATGAATTATGAAACTGGATCTGGTTTAACGATAATGTTAAGTGTGCTGCAAGGGGATTGAATGAAGTGCTATTATTCAAGCAGGTTTCTGTTTCAGTGGTTCCTCCTACTCCTAGGTGTTCATGACTCAAACTGGCATTGTGGAAGCCTTGTTTATGGTTTATAGCTGAATAGTTGTCCCTCATTGCTAAAAGGAAAGCAAAGATGGGTGCCTTCTGGCTGAGACAGAAAAGGTGCATCTTTGTTTGAGAGTAGATGTTGTTGCTTATCATAGCCTCCTTCAAAAACTCAGTGTTAAGGGGACCACATACTATTCTACCTGTTTAGCTAGTGACTTCCATATCATCAGGGCAGTAAATTCATACCAGACTTTACAGAAGCTATCCAAGATGGTTATTTTATCCCTCAAATAGGTCCAGCCTATTTCAGATTAAAACTCAGAGTGGATTCACTGTCCCACTATCCCGAAAGCCACCAGCTGCCCCAGTCACTTACCACGATCAGAAGCAATATTGGCAGTTTGCTCAGCATAAGAAGCAGTATGAATAGCTCTATTTCACTATAATAGGAAGATACAAGAACAAAGGGGGAAGGAAACCAGTAATTTCACATCACCCCCATTTACTGTGTGGAACAGAAGATGGCTAAATAAGTGGCAATTATAGGCTAGTTAATCACTAATCCTACCCAGCCATGAAGAACAGCAAAGCAATAAAAAGGGCTGAATCTGCCAACAGGAATCTTTTGATTACCAATGGGAAAGGAACTCTGCTGAATGGAACTTTCTCTGTGAGCCTTCATTAGAGAAGAATCTTGGCTAAGGGACAAGTTGTTGCTAGATAATACTGTGCTATATTAAAAGCTTGTGTGAAACAGCTGTTTTAATTCCACTTTCAACTCAACTAATAGGCAAAACCAATTGCCCCAGTACTATTCTACTATGGAAGAAACTCAGGGTAGCTGTCTCTAGCTGACTGCCTTGTTGGAATGACAGATATTTTATTGATTTTCTCTAAGAGCATTAGGTACCCCAATTTCCTTTAATTCCACATTGTAGTATTCTTTCATTGTCTTCAGGTAAGATAGGCTTCAGTACATTGGGTTAAAAACATCTATATCCTAACTTGTCACTGTACTGTTTCCCATCCTTCTCTACTGTGATTATTCATGTTTTCAGTCAAGAGAAAAGTCAATGGTGTAGGCCAGTGTTCCACAGTATGACATGTTTGAGACATGTTGGACTGCCTTACTCATCTTTACCAGTCAGCATCACAGTGCTAGTTGGGGATGGGAATTGTAGTCCAAGATTTCTGGATGGCACTAAGCCAGGTATGAATAAAAATGGGTCCAGGGGCTTTCATTCCCATGAAGCAGATCTCTCCACTCCTTGCTTCCACCCAGTTCTATTTCTTCTGTGTTCTTCATCATGCCTAACCCTAGATCAGGGGTAGGCAACCTTTCCCCTTTAAGGGCCGAGGGACTTCAGCTCCCAGAAGCCTCAGCCAATAGTCCCATGTTGGCCAATAGCTCCTGGGATTCTGGGAGCTGAAGTCCCTCGGCCCTTAAAGGGGAAAGGTTGCCTACCCCTGCCCTAGATGGTTATTGTGAAGGGAGAAGCTGAGCAAGCTGGGTTGTGAATCGAGACCTATGGCAGGGAGAAGGTTATATAGAGCAGTGGTTCTCACACTTTTGACTCCTGGGACTTCCTTTACATCTATATTGGGATGTTGCACCCTCCATGCTCAATGTTGGCCCTAAATGTTTGTGGGGCTTAGGGACTCAGGATCCCCACCTCTGTGCACCTCAAGCCAGGAGGTGTTGACTGGGTTGCTTTTCAATGTTGTGCTCCCTCACTTCCCTCCACCCCCCCAGCAGCATGGGCTCTCTGGAAAACCATGCAGAATAATTGTCCCAGATTGTGGTGCCGGGTTGGGAAACAAGGTAATGGATAATCAAAAAAGCAACCTAGCAAACATCTTTCTGCAGAGGCAGTTATAATGCTCTTTCAGCAGCCTCATCTTCCTCCGTTCTTCTCCCCTGAGCTCAGCAGACTGGCCTCTGCGTGCCTCATGGTCAATAAGGGTCATGTGCCTACTGCGCTATTGACGAAATGTTCAAAGAAGCTGAGTGGGAAATGCATTAAAAAGAGACTCTTTTGCAGGAACCAATCATTCCTTTGCTGTGCTTACAGGCTGACTTTTCTTGCACCTCCCCCCTTCAGAAACTCATACCCTGGGGGTTCTGCCCCACAGTTTGAGAACCACTGACCTAGAGGTTTGTCTGTAAAAGAGTTTGTTTGGGGGGGTCCGAGATAGAGGAGTTTATAACAAGGGAGTTAAGTGGCCAAATCCCATGCAGAAACGGGATTTAAATCCTGGAAAAATCATGCAAAAGCGGGATTGTTTTCAGACGTAGTGGGGGCATTGAGTATTAATGCGACATTAACCCACACAGAAAGTGGACAAAAATCCTGAAAGTAAAAAGCGGCCAATTTTGTCCACTTTCTGTGCAGGTTAGTGTCACATTAATGCTCAGTGCCTCTGACACCATCTGAAAACGATTCCGCTTTTGCAGGATTTTCTTGGATTTTCCTGGATTTGAATCCTGTTTCTGCATGGGATTTGGCTGTGTGATAAACTCCAGAGTAAGGATTAGACAGGAGGAGAGGAATTGATGATAAACTTAGAATAGGATTTTGGGAGCTAAGAATGTGTACAGAGTTCAGGGAATTCATGTTTCTGTTCATCATTATATAAGAAATCTTTACTGGTTTTGTTTTTTGTCACTATATGTGACTCTTGTCATTTGAGAAGTGAAAAGGGAAACTGGTCATGCTTCATCATGCTGATCTACACAGCCACTTGTCTAGCATAGAGGTTACTTTGAGACCTTATCCAGGATGGGTTCTTCAAGGGAAAGGGGGCAAGCTGAGTGACTGAAGCCCTAAGGTAGGAACTGTGGGGCAAGGCTGGACAGGGGATCCATCATAGCTGTGATGCCATTGAGGGGGAAAAAACAACATGCATTCTCAGAGCCCAGGCCACCATGAGCCAAAGTCCTGTGAAAGAGCAATGAAGCCCTAATCAGTCAGCATCACACACACATTTAAATGAACTCATTTAGCTGGGCTCTCCCCTTTGATTTATTGGCACCTGCCTCTTATTGTGGGAGCCATGTTAAATTTTGAGCAAACGCTTCACTGACCAGCTGTTCCTATTAAGCCCAAAGAGTGCTACTGCAATGCTGGGGTCAATTTCCTTCACTTTTGATGACTCTTGCATCTTTCATGGAGCTCTTGCAGTTCCAGTATCCTCCCCTCCCCACATGCACCTTGAGAACAGGCTAGTTAATATGAATAAAGCTCCCATTTCTTACACTTCTTGTGGTTTTTTTTTTTTTTTTTGCATGCTGCAAATCAACACAATCTCTAATAGGCTTCCTGTTGAGCGGCAGAGCAGCATCTTTTTCTAATTTAAGCATTTTGGTGAGTTATTAAATGCTGTTGACTATGAACTAGTCAGTTATTATTCAGATGAGCGCCCCCCCCCAAAAAAAAACACCTTTAAAGGAGCTGCTATTTAGCGTGTGTTGGTTTAGAAATCAAGGTTTGTTTTTGTGTCTTTGAGTCACAGAGGACTGAGGCTGATATTTAATATTCAAAAGAGTTTTTTTTTTAAAAAGCAAAAAACAACATCCATGTAAGAGGTTCTTCAGACACAAAGTAATAGTCCTGGTGTCTCATTATACTGGAGAGGTGACAGTGGATGTTTCCACACTTCTTTGCCAAAGTGATACTCCATCCTCAGTAGAGCTTGGAGGCAACTCATTACAAATAACACATTATTTGTAATTAATTCATTTTCCCCAATAAGGCTGTAACTTAACAAGTGATAACTTTCACTTCTTATGTAGCATAACTATGGGGGGATGCAGACCAGGGCGTCAGGGACGCCCTGGTCCGGAGCGCCTCGGGACCTCGGCAGCCGGACCGCGGCGCTCCTGCGGCGTCCCTGGAAGGAGCGCAAAATCAGCGCTCCTTCCACAAGACAGGGAAAATGCGCCCTAAACGCGTAGGGCGCACTTTCCCTGCCTTTTCCGCCGCAGCGCGTGTGGTCGCTGCGGCAGGAGGTTGCCCCAGAAGCGCCGGCCATGCGGAGGGCCAGCAGCTCCCAGGGCGACCTTAGGAAGAGAAAGGAGCGCCGCTTGTGCAGTGGCTCCTCCTCTTCCGGGTCTCGCAGACGACTCTTTTAGTCGTCTGCCGAGGCCCTATGTTTCCACCTCACTTTTTAGAATGTGGAGTTCATCTTCATGTGGCTCTTCATTCCATGTGTCCTTCATTTTGTTATGTCTTTTGTATAATTCTTCTGTGTATTGCATCCAACGTCTTTTTATTCCTTCCTGGTCTTGAATTATGTTATTTTTATTGTCATAAATTATCCTAGTCCTTGGTTTGAATTTATCTTTGATTTCCTGGATCTTAAATGGTGCCCCCCATGCATGCACGCATGCACATGATGCCCCCCGGTGCCATTTCCCCCCCGGTCCCCGGCAACAAAAAGTTGCCAACCCCTGGCATAGATCATACCCTATGGAATGCCCTTAAAGACGTGGGAGTGCCAACACCTCTGATAGGACGTTATCACACAGGGGAAATCTATAGGCTATCCCACACAAAACCCAGAAAAAAAGCGTATTTACGCCTAACGATTTCACATGACGTCACACAGAAACTGATATTAAAGTGCTCACAAAGTGGTGTTATCTGAGATCTTTTTACTTTCGGGATTTTAGAGGAAATGCATTTGCAATATTACAGTAATTGTGCATTTACTATAGTGTGAAATTCACATTCGCACGAAAAAATCTCCTTTAAAGCTTTTTGCCAGTTTTCCCATGGTTCTGTGGGGCTGCATTTACTTCCTGTTTTGCTTGGGCGACAAACATGCCAGGCAGACATGAGCCTCTCCGCTTTTTCTTTCTAAAATTTCCTGTCTGGTAGTATTTAATGGTGCTGTGGAGTTTCTGATGTAATAGAATAGAAGTACATATTTCTGAAGAGATCATATAATACATCCTATAAGACGTGTATATGTATGTGTGTGTATAAATATATATATATACGCACACACACATGTATTATATGATGACATATATCTATATCTATATCTATCTATCTATCTATCTATGCACGCACACACAAACACATGCATTATATGATGGCATATATATATATATATATATATATATACACACACACACACACACACATCTATTATATGATGGCGTATATATACACACGTGTGTATATATATGGCATCATATAATGTGTGTGTGTGTGCTTGCATATATAGATAGATATAGATACAGATATATGTCATCATATAATACATGTGTGTGTGTATGTATATATAGACATACATATATGCCATCATATAAGACGTGTGTGTGTGTATCTATATCTATATCTATATCTATATCTATCTACCATCATATAATAGATGTGTGTGTGTTTGTGCGTGTGTATATATGTATATATATCATCATATAATACATGTGTGTGTGTGCATATATATATATATATATATATATATATGCCATCATATAATACATGTATGTGTGTGTTTGTATATGTGTATGTGTGTATATATATATATATATATATATATGCCATCATATAATACATGTGTGTATGTGTGTGCGAGTGCATACATATATACACATACACACAATATGTATGTATATATTAAATATAAATATAAACATATATATAGAGAGAGAGGTGCTACTCCAAAGTCCAGCTAAATGCTCCTGCGTCACAAAGGAAATGATGCAACAAGCCCCCCCAAACACGCCGAGCATACTTATACCTGCGCATGTGCAAGGAAACCATTTCTAGTACATTTACGGGGTTTTTTTCATTTCTGTATGAAAGTTAAAAACGTCTTTTTGTCGCTTTTTGTGTAATTTCGTTTTTATTCTAATTACGTCTGAAATGCTTTTGTGCAATTAACCTCTATTTTCACTTTATTTTCGGGATGGTTTATTTCCACTTTATTGTCTCTTTAAACACGAAACTGGCCCCCGTGTGATAACGTCCATAGTCTTGATGAGGAATTTGTACTCTGGACAAGAGGCTACTGTCAGAACAGAACATGGAGAAACAGAATGGTTCCCAATTGACAAAGGAGTCAGACAAGGCTGTATCCTTTCATGCTATCTGTTCAGCTTGTATGCAGAATATATTATTAGAAAGGGTGGCTATGAAAGAACTAGAAAATATTCTAAAATGCAAAGATATACAACTCATAACAAAAGTTAGAATCATACAAGCCATTGTATTCCCTATTACCATGTATGGATGTGAGAGCTGGACAGTTAAGAAAGATGATAGGAAGAAAATCAATGCATTTGAGAGAATGTGGTGCTGGAGAAGAGTGCTGAGGATCCCATGGACAGCCAAAAGGACAAACAAGTGGGTCCTACAGCAGATCAAGCCAGAAACCTCCCTGGAAGCCAAGATGACCAAACTGAGGCTGTCGTACTTCAGACACATCATGAGAAGGGAGGACTCTTTGGAAAAAACAATAATGCTGGGGAAGATGGAGGGAACTAGGAAGAGAGGAAGGCCACATGCTAGATGGATGGACTCTATTAAGGGGGTCACAGGTATTAAGGGATTGCAGGAATTCAGCAGAGCAGTGGAGGACAGGGGGTCTTGGAGTTGTCTCATTCATAGGGCTGCTTGAGTTGAGATCGACTCGAGGGCATTTAACAACAACAGCAACAACAACCATGTTCTTGTTACACTTCTATATTTAATTTTATGTTTACAAGGATGCAGACTCACTAAATGGTGATAGTGATGGAGGAGGAATGTTGATTGGTTCAAATGTACTTTGGCTTGAGCTGCTGCCTCTTGCTCTGTTGTGGGTGTTGTGGTGATGGTGAAGTGGATAAGAGGAAAGGGTATTTTGCACCACAGGCAAATGGAACTAGATGGAAGCATCAGTTTGTCTCCTCATGTTTCAACAAACTTATGTAAGCATTACATAAATTGAGAAAAACATTATTGAACCTTCTAGAGACCACCTGAAGACTTCTTCCAAAATGCCTTCTTTCACTTGACTCCACTTTTCTTACGGCCAAATATATTGATATGTTGATTTTTTTAAAAATTTTTTTTGTTGAGGGTAGTGATGAGATAGGCTTATCTGCTCTCCCCTTTCTCTCTGCTTTGGTGTTTATGCATGCTCAGTAAGGGAAGCTGGAGGCAGTTGATGTTCATTTGGATGCAGACACACAGCTAGTGTAGGAGTATTTAAGAGTAGAATCCCACTCTTTCCCAGCTCCATCTTTGTTTTTTTGTATTGTTTACTATGCACATGCTGCTGCAGCCCAACATCAAAAATCTGTGTTCTCCAGCCCTTCTTCATCGTTTTCTAACCCCAGTGCTGCTAAAAAACATCCAGCCAGACAGAGATGGAAGAAGGGAGGGGTGGGAATCATGAGAATCCTTTGTGAAAAGGAGCTAACGGGAGCATAATTTTTAAAAGTAATCTTTCATGCCTTATGTACATACAGCTCAAAGACATCTTTCTGCCCCGTGATTAATGTAGATCTATCTACCAGTGCTCCTTTCCTGTAAAGCTGGGGGGAGAAAAGAAATGATGGACATGGATGAAATTTACAGGCTTCTGTGGGTCCTTGAAACTGGACATGTGCATTGTGGCATGATGAACATTCACAAGGAAGAGACTATTTAATTATATACAGGCTCTTTTTCTGAAGTGGCTATAGTCAATGAAGGCTGCCACCACACTACAAAATTAATGCATTTTGACACCACTTTAACTGTCATTGCTCTGTCCTATGAAACCCTGGTATTTGTAATAGACAGAAAAGGCTAAATATCTCACAAAACTACAAATCCCAGAATTCCATAGCATTGAGCCATGGCAGTCAGAGCGGTTGCATTAATTCTACAGTGTAGATGTAACCCAACACAGGGCCTTTACAGACTGCCAGAAATAATGCAGATTTAACTGCCCTGGCTCAGTGCTAAGGAATCATGGGATTCCTTAGTTTATCATGGCACCAGAGCTCTCTGACAGAGAAGGCTCAGTGTTCCAGAAAAAAAATACAGTTCCCATGATTCCGTAACACTGAGCCAGGACAGTTAAAGTGACCTCAATTGGCATTATTTCTGGCAGTCTGTAAAGGCCCACAGCTGCTCCTAAGGAAAGCTTAAGAAAGTTACTTTTTTGGACCACAAGTCCCAAAATCCCCTTGGTCATGCTGGCTGGGATTTGTAGTCCAAACAGGTAACTTTTCCAAGCTCTGTTCCTACAGACACAAGAGACCTTATGCAGCAGACTAAAGGTGCTTCTCGTCCAGCTTTCTGTTTCTCACACTGACAGGCAGGGCTGGCCTAAGAGATTTTTGGGCTTGAGTCAGAACAAGACATGGGGCACCACTCTAGTAATTTATAAATGTGCCATTTCCAACACTCAGCAAATTGTTTTGATGCATGTGATAAAAAAAAAAAAAAAATCCCAGAAGTGCCTCAGTGTTGTAAAATCAAAATAATAACATGGGTCAGAATTCACTAAAGCATTTATAAATGTGTGGCCTAGAATTATTCATTTGTGATTGATTTGTATTTATGATCCCTACATATTCACTGCTTTATAGAATATGTTGGGACTATAAAAGTTCTCCAGTCCTCACTTACTGGACAGCTCATCTCACCAAGCGATATCTGGTGTGACCCCTTGCAAAGGGGATTGCAATAGGGACTCTGCTTCTGCCTATGAGAATGGGAACATCAATCAACTGCTTCCTGATACAGAGGGGAACATACACGCCCCCCCCCCAGTCAATCACAGTGGCTGCTGCTTGATATGCAGGGCCTAGAGATACTATTTAGCTTCATAACTATAGTTGTGAAGTAGCAACATAGTTTATATAGAAATGTAGCCATCTTAAACAGCTAACAATTTCCTGCCCTTTCTTAACTCTCAGTGACTGAGACATGGAGGAGATGGAGTGTAACCTTATGTTTAAGGAGTTACTCTTATGGACTCACAAAGTCCTTGCACAACACCATCCTGTTAATGAATTGAGATGCCACACAACCAAATTTGCAACCAACAACACCTGGCCCTGGCTAAATCATTCTGGCACAGCACTTGTCACTTTTCTATGGATGTTATCACACGGGGAGTTGTGGGGAGAAAGTGGAAATAAACAGGACGAGCGGAAGACTTTAATTTACGGGATTTGTCCCGTTCCGCCTCGTCTGATAACTAAATTTGAATTTAAAAGGGGGTTAATTCGAACAATAACCTGATCTTTTCAAATCCTCAAAAATCCCGAAAATGAAAAGATCAGGTTTTCGTTTGAATTAGCCCCCTTTTAAATTTGAATTTAGTTATCAGACGAGGTGAAATGGGACAAATCCCGTAAATTAAAGACTTCTGCTCGTGCCCGTTTATTTCCACTTTCTCCCCTCAACTCCCCATGTGATAATGTCCTATAAGATGATGAGGAATAATTGGTGAATACTCTTCATCCATCAACCAATTGCAAATCCACCTAACAAAAGTATTGTCTAATTCACATTTTACCAGCTTGTCCATAAGAGGAGGACCTTGTTGAAAGTCTTGCTGAAATCAGGATATATTACACCCACGGAATACCCCTAATCCACCAAACGTGTAACTCTGTCAGAGAGAGAAAGAAAGAGAGAGATTAGTTTAGAATGACTTGTTTTTTGAGAACCCCAAGCTGACTCTTGGTAAACAGACTGCCTGTTTAATTATTTTTTTCTAGAAACATTCCTAGGGCTTGTCTGCATGGGCCAAATGAAGTGGTTTTCCCCTGCCCTCACTGCGATCTGTCTTCAAAACACAGCCAAATCCCCAATTGGAGTGCAGACTACCTTCACAATGTAAGGCCAGCTCTGCACTGAATCCACCCTTTCCCTCCCTTAAATTGGCTTAAAATAATGTACCTTAAGATCTAGATTTTGCTAGAAAATTCAGAGCACTCTGTAGTAACACTGAGCGGTTGTTTATATATGCATCCGCTACCACAAGTTGCTTCCTCTGAGGTCACAACGAGGTACCCAGCCACATGGTCAATGCTGGGCACCTCATTTTTGACCTTAGAGGGCCAGAGTCACTACTCACGAGTCACTATTTATGCCAGCAGCAGCGGTGCTGGGTGGCACAGCAGATAAATGTCATAGACAGCTGGCTGGTATCACTATGGAGTACAGAGGTAATGGGGGGGGGGATCTGGGGCAGCTCTAGGGCCAGAATGCACTGGAGTATTTGGTCCTAGTGACTGGTTGGCAGTTGCCCAACCTCTCCCCACCCATTTGAGCACAGGAACATAGTCAGTTGTGTTATAAAGAATTAAACCATTGGTGCATCCAGACCAGTACTGTCAACTCTGAATGGCAGCAATGGCTTTCCAGGGTTTCATGCAGGTTTCTCTAACCTTGCCTTGTATTCCCTTGTGATTTCCAATCTAAGCATTAAACAGGTCTAATTTTCCTTAGCTAATGTGACCAGATAAGATTGGATGTGTCTAAGAGGTGGTATGGTGGTATTCCTCTTGCTACAAACATAGATGACTTTTCCCACTTTTTATTATCCTGGTTGGTGAGTACATGAGATATAAGTGGTCTCTGAAGCAGCACTTCAGTTGTGGGGCTCCCTCCCAAGGGAAATGAAATTTGGCTCCATCCCTATTGCGCTTCTGTAGGATAGCCAATGCTGCATGTTTCATATGGCCATTGGTCCTTAAAATCATGTCTGGCTAGCTTCTGGATCTGTCACTCATTTTAAATTTTCTTTTGTTGCCTGAAGACTGAGAAATGCACAGTAATGCCCGAAGACTTCAGACAGTGCCCTGAGATGTGTCAATGCTGGAGAGAAGTATGTAGTATGTTCTTTTGCACAGAGCATATATTTTACCTGCTACATAGTGAAGGAGGAGGTGCATACCTGCTCCTTTGCCAAAGAATCAGACCAGGACCTGGGAAGCATCTGAATCATTATGCTGTCACATAAGAACATTGTTCTTACTCCTGTTTGGAGAGGAAAGTGAACATTACTTTAATGGCTTTATGTTCATCCTCTGGTGACAGTAACAAACAAGGATGAAAAATAGCCATAGTGGATCAAATGTATAATGTATGTGGCACATATGTCTCATAGATCAGGCATAACATATGCAGAGCTGGGAAAACTTACCTTTTTGGATTGCAGCTCCCCAGTTCCCTATGCCAGTTCCCTATGCTTCCCAATTCCCCATGTTCAGAAAACCATTTTTGGCCAGACTCTGAGCTTGTGTGTTTGCATATACCTTCAAGTCACCTGTCAACCCATGAATTTCAGAGGATTTCCTTAGGCAAGGACTACTCAGAGGTGGTTTTGCTAGTTCCTTCCTCTGAATTATACCCTAAAGCACCTAGTATTTGTTGATGGTCTCCCATCCAAGCACTATCCAGGGCTGACCCTGCTTAGCTTCCAAGCTTAGAGGGGATCTGGTGCCTTTAGGGTATACCTGTATTTTAAAAAACCCATGTAAAAACCCATGCAGTAATACATCATTGAACAGTTCTAGGTAAAAGATTTTAGCAGTATGAGTTGAATGCTTAATATGTAAGGATGAAGAAGACATCACACTTTATCCCTGGACTGTCACTCTAATTTAGGCCTTCCGAATATAGACTTTGTTCAGTTCAGCTTGTCAGCCTTTTTTTAAATGCAGAAGAATTGGCTTTAATTGACTTTAAGACCTGCAAGATCCTTTGATCTTACAATTTCCCTTTCTTCCCTTTTAGCTCCAGAAAATTTGAAGAAATGCATTTATTGATACTGTTTATATTATTAAAGATTTAAGATTTAAGATACTCAAGACATTTTAATCTGAATCTCTCTCTTCTCCACACTATTTTTTCCTTGAACAAAGTTTTTTTGTTGTTGTATTTTAAAGCATTTGCTCTCAGTATCTAGGCATGTAATTCTGGTTCAGATTTCCTTTCCATTCAGAGATAGAAAATGATCTTCAGTTCTCTGTTGCTACCTTGGACCAATCCCCACAGCAAGTGTTCTCCTATTGTATATTGGATTTCTTCAGATGACATGACAGGGATGCTTGCTTCTTGCAGTTTCTGTGCAGTCACTGGGCAAGTGACATATATCACAGATACCTGTCACAAAATGAGACAAGTCTGCCCACCTCTTTCAAGTACTGCTCATTCCTCCTATAATGACTCTACTGCACACTGGTCCGAGGCACAGAAAGATGTTACAAACCTCAAAGATCCTTGATGGCATTCACAGGCATGTGGCCAACAACAGCTTAACAAAACAAATCAACACACACCTCCTTGGCAATCTTGTCATATCCCAAAGGGCCCACAGTCCTGATATTGCCCAAGTTGGTCAAAATTTGTATTATTCTAATGTGAGTAATATCTATTTTTCATTCCACAGACTGAGCTGTTGCTAGCAGTGACAAAAGGTTACAGTGAGAGATGGATCTCACTCTAAGCAATGAAAATGGCTTTGCAACTCAAGGTTGATTTATTCTGCATATATAGCAAGAATGCTCAAAATCTCAAAGCTGATGAAAACGCCCAAGCTGCCAACAGCCATAGACTCTGAAAAACCTGCTTTGCTCTACCCAAGAGACTATAATCCCCATCACTGTTTATTCCATTTTACAAAAATATGCAGTTTCATTATCCAATATACCTGTTGTTGCAATTTCTAATTTCCTCTCCTGCTTCTTCCTCTTTAACAACCACTTTGCAGCTTCTGGCTTGATTCTCCCCTGCTCAAGTATTATGTTTTACATTTCTTGTAAGCTTTTCCTAGTTCCCTCTAACATGTCATCTGTTCATTTCAGCCAGCCTCCTGCCCATTGCTTATGTTGGCTCCTTCTCCCAACCTGCCTTCCAGGTTGAAGGGAAGACCCTGCAGAGAGAGCCTTGGATGCTTTACCTCCCTTTACCGTGAACCCTCTGGGTCTGCCACCAACCAGTTTGTCCAAAGCAGGCTTCATAGAACAAAACTCCATGTCTTCTGGGGCAGTTAAGGTACAATCCTGAGTGTTTTTAATCAGACCCACAGTCTGAAGGTATTCAGCTGGCTTAGAAATCCAATGGAGAAATACTAGGCTCCCTTCTAGGTTGGTCAGGCAGTCTGCATTACTCAAACATTCATCAGCAAAGGCACACGCCTCACCCCAGTCTTGTTCTCTTTCATCTTGTTTATCAAATTCAGTTTTTGGTTTTTCAGCCTGGCCTTTTGTTCCTGTTTGCCTGATCTGGGCCTGCTTCCTGTTGATGGCCCTGCTCCTACTTCTGGATCATGTGCCTGTTGTCCTGTGTCCCAACCAGACATCATAGAAGGAAAGCCCGAGGGACTCACAGATTTGTTTGTATTGCTTAGGGTTGCAAACTCTTACAATATACAGTTCTGGCAGCTGGATATGGTCTGGCTCTGGTGTGGCTTACAGCAGGTAAAAGAGACATAGCTAAAAATATGCCAGATGTAAAGGTTAAAAATATGGGCTAGAATCCTCTATCATGGTTACATTATGTAATTTTACCAATTTGCATTGGGACTACTGGACAATGGGATATACTTGGCTATGTAGCAGAAGTGCTAAGAAACCCTGTTAGTGAATTGTAAAAATGCATAATGAGACACTGGTAAGAGTGCCCCAGTTTGTATTGGCATCCTGTAGTGGTGTCCTAATGTATAAGGGGACCGATACACAATGGGACTGATGTGTATCAGTCCCATTGTGCATCAATCCCAATGTGCATCTATCATCCTCTATGTTACTGGCTCCTCTATGTAGTAACATAACAGCAGCCCTTTACTTGATATGGATGTTACACAACTGTCCAATTCTAATTCCCACAGACCTAAGTCTACTTATGAAGATGTAAGTCCCCATTATGATTCAGGCCAATATTAAACTTTCCAAAATAATTAACCATCATAGCGTAGAATAGATGTGGCAGGGGTTCCTTGGAGGGAGAGGAGTCCAGATGTTTTCTCAAGACAAAATCCAGAAATATTGGGGAGAGGACAGAGAACAGTGTAGTGGACAGGAATTTACTCAAGGCAGGAGAATTAAAATTGGTGCCCTCCAGATATCTGCCATCAGTCTTAGCCAGCACAGCCAATGCTCAAAGATCATGGGAGTGGCAGTCGAAAACATCTGGAGGGCTCCATTTGCCAATGGATGAACTAAAGCAGGGGTAGGCAACCTTTCCCCTTTAAGGGCCGAGGGACTTCAGCTCCCAGAATCCCAGGAGTTATTGGCCAACATGGGACTATTGGCCAATATGGCTGAGGATTCTGGGAGCTGAAGTCCCTCGGCCTTTAAAGGGGAAAGGTTGCCTACCCCTGAACTAAAGTGTAAAGCTAGACCCCTCCTCCCAAACTGACCAAGGTGAGCAGGAGCAGGAGAACAAGTTTTTACAGTTTAAAAGCTTTCTCTGCTGCCTTTCATTTTGATAACCACCATCATTAGCTGGAAACCTGAACTTGAGCCTACCATTTTGTATGATCACACATCTCTCAGCTCCCTTTCAGAAATCTTCTCAGCCCTCATGTTGTACTAGAAGATGAGGAAAGTAATGGACACTTCTAGGGTTCCCTTCTTAAATTGCTCAGGATCAATTAATCCATTATATCCATAACTAGTGAAAGAGGTAAGTGATGTTGATCTAATTTGGTAGATGGGTGGATCTTTTTGTATAACAATACTAATATGGGAGAAATAGAGTGGATATCCTGTCTATAGTTCTACTAATTACTATACTATACTGTTCAATGGCGCTACTCAAAAGAGGTGATTTGTGGACTGGTCTGGGGTGAGCTATTGACTGCTGGTCTGGAGTGAGTTTCTACAAAATACAGAAATGGTTGCAATGAATGGACACAAATATAGTGTTGGTCCCTGGCATGTTGTGGCGGGGGGAACCCTATCAGTACCTCATATTAGATATCTTAATTTCTTCATGTACAACTGTGTGTCATTAACTAATTCAGCAATAGAGACAATAGATGGTAGGCAGAAAATTGTGACTTTTAACAATGGGGCTTTGATGTGTACCTCTTCTGAGATGTGACACTGAAAAAGACGCCTGTCTCTGTAACATTTTATTAATGAAAAAAAAATAGGACAAAACACACCAGATGGCAAAGTACTACAAAAATATGCTGAATTAGTTAATTCAACAAGGGCTGCAACAAGTTACAGACTGGGCCTGTGAAGTGGCAAGCAAAATATTTCCAGGTACAAATGAGACAGAAGGCAGGCAATGATACTAATAGTGGATTATTGAAATTTCGGCTTGAAATTAACAATTACCACTTGAGAAAGAAGATAGTTCAGTATTGCTCAGAAAACTTAGTATAAAGGGTACACAGGAACTGTAAATTCTTAAAAAACTGTAAATTCTTAAAAAAATAATATTTCATAATAGAGGAAGTGATTGAAAACTGGCATCTCTCAAACTATTCTGGGTACTTTTTCTGGCATATGTGTGTCTGCTGAACCCATGAATTACAATCATAAATTAAAAACCCAAAATGTGCCTAGACATTTATTTCATCCTTCCCAACCTCGTGTCCACCAGACATTTTTGACTACAACTCCACTAAAGCATTATCTAGTATGGCCAATAGTCAGGTATTGTGGGAGTTGTAGTTCAAAACATTTGCAGAGTATCTCGTAGGCGAGGGCTGATCTCATCCATGTTATTTGCTCTATCCATGTGTTTATGAATGGAATTTGTGGAGGGGCTGCATGTGCTAGCATCATAGCTCAACAGATATGACAGTGGCAGAAATGGACTTGCACACAGATCAACACTACAGTTGTGCATTGGACATTGCACATCACCTAATCATTGACATATGTTGTGCAAGGTTGCTCTTTGTCAAGTCCAGCAGGACACTAAGGGCCTTTGCAGACTGCCAGAAATAGGGAATCATGGGAACTGTAGTTTATTGTGGCACCAGAGCTCTCTGACAGAGAAGGCTCAATGTCTCAGAAAAAATAGAATTCCCATGATTCCCTAGCACTGAGCCAGGACAGTTAAAGTGGCCTCAAGCTGCATTATTTCTGGCAGTCTGCAAAGGCCCTAAGTTCAAAAATACAGGCTTCAGTGGTTAAAACTCAGTAAACCTTTCTTCAGTAACTCTAGATCCAGTCTAGAGATGGTCATGGTCAGAACTAAACAACAAGTATTAGCATTGCATAATTAACTATGCACAATTTTAAATTCATAGTGGGCTCAATTGTCATGCACTATAATTAACAAACACATTTGCCTCTCTTGTTCCCATACTGCCCCTTCTTTGTTGTTACAGCTAGGTTCTTTTAATGTGAATGGCCTTGAACAGGCTTGACTCATCCCTGTCTCCCTTCCAGTATTATCTCACCACCAGTGTCTGAGATCACAATATCTCTGCAATAGTTGTTTCTACCCATCTCACCAAATACCCAATTTTTATGACAGGAAAGGTTCATTTGCAATTCCTGATACTCTTCTGCACGGGGGTTGGCTAGTGTTGGTACAGCACAAACAGCATACAATGGATATTTACCTTAGGCTGAGCGGATGTTGGATTCCAGCCATTGAGTGGACAGTCTGAATAGGAGTGATAAGTTTGTTCAACTAAATGTGGTTATAGGTCTCTCTGGTTGTTGCCTTCCCAAGACTTTTGCAGAAAGCCCGAATATGCATTTCAGCTTTCCCTTAACTATGACTTCATTCCATTTAATTACATTTTATGATTAAGACAATGTTCACTTAAGGACTGACAAAGAAGGTAAATTATTTTTCTTCTTTTAACAGGACCAGACTTACAAAATCAAATTTGGAACAGCAGATTCTGCAGATGACAGCATTCTTTTGCCTACAACCCTTTTTGTCATTATTATATAGTTATTGAGGTCTGTGAGACACTGCCACTGGAGCAGGGCTGGGGAATGTGGTGCTCCAGATATTGTTGGATTATAACATTATGAATCCTTATACCAATGACCATATTGGTTAGGGCTGATGCAAATTGCATTTGATAATTGTCATGCTCTTATTAAATCTATTTATTTATTTATTGAATTTATATCCTGCCTTTCTCCCAAATGGAGTTCTAGGTAGCTTACAATAATTTAAAGTATTAAAGTAAAACACTGATGAACAAAAGTTAAAAGGAAATTAAATATTACTATTATTATAAGCGTACTTGAAAATAGCTAGAACATTTGAACATATTTAAAATGGGGTTTCAATTAAAATCAAATAAAAAAGATTAGAAAACAGCACACCATTTACACACTACAGTGTCATAAAATTCACAATTCAAAAGCCTGCCTAAATAAAAATCTATTCACCTGCTGGTGGAAGAGAGGGGAGGGGGAACCAAATCTCCCAAGAAAGGGAGTTCCACAAATTGGGAGCAGCCACGGAGAAAGCTCTCTCTTGACTCCTCACCAACTGTGCCTGCAAGGCTGGTGGGACTGAAAGAAAGCCCTGTCCTGCGGATCTTAAGGCTCACACTAGTTTATATAAGGAGATATGATCTTTCATATATGGCTAGACCCAAGCTGTGTAGAGCTTTAAAAGTCAAAAACAGAACTTTGAATTCTACCTGGAAACAAAATGGTAGCCAATGCAGCTGTTTTAATAGCCAATGCAGCTGATCAACAGCTTGGCAGCATCATTTTGGATCCGCTAAAGTTTCTGAACAGTGTTCAAAGGCATCCCCATGTAGAGCGTGTTACAGTAGTCCAAATGACATGTAATCAAGACATGTGTTACCCATGCCAGATGTGGCTATTCAACAAACGTGTGCAGCTGGTGCACTAGTTTTAACTGTGAAAATGTACTTCTGGCCCTATCCCAGAGAGGCAACCCAGAAAGATGCCATGATTGATGATATCGAAAGGTCCAGCAGAACCAACCAGGACACACTCCCCCTGTCCAGTTCCCTGCATAGGTCATTCACCAAAGCGACCAAAACCGTCTCTGTTCCATAACCAGGGAGCTTATTACATGCTCTAAAGAGGCGTTTTACCCCTTCTGGCTTCAATCCTTGATTGGGGATACAGCCAGATGTTATAATTTGCTGCTGTTTCTGCTTCGATGCCACTGGACGAATGCAGCCTTGCTTGAAGCTGTGCTCAGCTGGCACTTTTGGAAACTGAAGTTTTCAGACTTGAGAAATTGGCTGGTTGTCCTTGGACCTGGGCTGTATTCAGTTGGTGGCATCATGGCAGAGTCAGCGGCAAATTATGTCTGATAACATCTGGCTGTATCCCTGATCAAGGATTGAAGCCGGAAGAGATAAAACGCCTCGTAAGGGCATGTGATAAGCTCCCAGGCCTGAAGCCAGATTGAAATAGATCTTGATGATCCATTTCATTCAGGAATGCCTGCAGCTGGGAGGCCACCACATGCTTCATTACCTTGCCCCCAAAAGGATATTGGAGACTTGCTGATAGTTCTCCAGTATGGTGGGATCCAGCTAGGATTTTTTTTCCAATAATGGCTTCAACACAGCCTCTTTGAGGCAAGATGGAAACCTGCCTTGTTGTAAAGAGGCATTCACGACTCCCCTTACCTAAACTGCCAATCGTCCTGGAACTGCTTTCAACAGCCAGGAAGGACATGGGTCCAGTATACATGTGGTGGCTCTCATGTCTCTGAGCATGCTGTCCACATCCTTAGATTGTACAAACTGAAACATAGCCAGTAACACTGGACAAGCAGTATGCAAAGGGATATTGTAGCATCTTTGAGACTAACTGAAAGAAGCTGGTAGCATGAGCTTTCATAGACTTGAACCTACTTCCTGAGATGTAGGCCCCAAGATTACAACTACCAGGCCTGTATCAACTATAGCATCCAAATCAGAGTGAATCTGAGTTATTTTATCTGAAAATTGCTCAGCAAACTCTTCACAACAGGCTGCCAAGTGATTTATATAGTGCTCAAGAATGTAAAAGGCCCCTGACCACTTGAAACAGCTCTGCCGGATTTTGAATACCGTGTACATGTAATAGTGGTAATGAAAAAAGCTGCCACCATCACCATGGCATAGGCTATCCAATGAGCTCTAGCCTGTGTTCAGTCTGACTTGTTTTGAGTCTTCCACCATCGTCACTCTAGTCTCTGTCCTACCTGTTTCATCACTGCCATTCCTTAGCAAAAATTGTGTAGTGAAAGCCACGTGATTTAGTTGGCCATCCCAAGACATTTTGCAGCCTCAGGTAAAGAGATAAATGTTGCATAGTACCCAAAGTCAACCAAGTTATTTCAGCACCTGAGTCAGAAATCTCAGATGCACACCATCTCCATTCCGGGCAGTCCAAACATACAAGAATAATGCCTTGAATAAGTATCTATTGCTGCCCTTTCATGGCACCCAAATCACCTGATTTGCACTAATGGCAGGACTGGTTCTTTGAATACCGAGAAAACCCCAGCTGTTATTCTAGCTGATAGCGTAGTACATGATACACACACACACACACACACACACACACACACATGTTGCTATGAGATATTTGATAGACAGATGTGAGCATGGGTGATTCATGTGTAAGGGCATTAGCTTGCTCCCACCATGGGAGCTATGCTTGTTTCTGAAGCACATCTATTACCTCCTTCTCTAGTCTTCACTCTTGGGGGTGAATATTGATTACTACTGTTGTCTTTTCCAGGTCTTGAGATTTTTCCAGGTATCAACACCCCCCCCCCCATGAGATCAGATCTGTGAAATTGATTTGATGTTTGATGGGCACTTTGGATGGTACTGGACTGATATGCTGTTTTTAAAGCTGGAATGGTTTCTCTAGGCACTAGGTAGTGTAACACTCTCAGAATTCATTAGAGTCATTCTATTATTTCCTTTTAGTACTTGGTGGTATGCTTTGCTTCAATGGCTCAACCTGAAGGCTTCAGAGAGAGATGATCCAAAGCTGATAAATGTAATTTATTACATTTGTGAGGTCAAAAAGAGGAAGCTTTTTGTTCACATTTTAATAATGCCTTTGATGGTGAGGGGGAGGTTTCCCTTATGCAATTTTCGTTTTGCAAGAGGCAGTGTTACTATGCCATTACACCACAGAGAAGGTTTGAAAAAGGAAGAGGAGAGTACTGCCAACAGAGGAAACATTTGCAGCAAAAGCTATGTGCATATATGTAGGAGCCTAGCCTTCTCTCTCTCTCTCTGCGTGTGTATGTGTGTGTGTGTGAGAGAGATACCCATCTCAGGGATGGAAAAATAATTGTCTTGGATTTGACAGTATTGATAAAAGCATCCTTTTCACACTTTTCAAGATTCACTGCCAAAAGAAGTGCACCTCACTTCAAGAATTCAAATGGTTGTGAGGCTGATGGGGTCTAGCAGAAGAACAATGTCTGCAAAATAATGCCTGCATTTTAAATTGCAAATAACTGAAATATGCATTGTTAGGGGGGGGGAATACACATAAACACGCTTTAGGGATGCATAGATTTGGAAAGCTAATAAACCAGTGCATACACTAGGGAAAATGTGCATCAGTTTCTAGGCAGATCCCCTTCCCTGCATAAGTTTTGCAACTCAAGAAGAAATAAGGACAGAAAGAAAGGGCAGGTAAGACTGCAACAAAATCAGAACTCAGATTTTCACATTTGTATTTCTGACATTGAATTTGAAAAACTGGGCACAACCCATGGCAGAGGTTTGTGCTGTCAAAACTGAGAGCATTCATGCTCTGCTTGGACAGGTGGGAAGGCTTCATCCAAATGTCCTCAGCATGGTTATCTTGCAGCTTTACTAAATATTAACCCCCACATCACGTCCACAAAAGTTCATAAGTCAGTGTGAGTATTCATGAAAACACTAATTGTCCTTATTGCATGAACAGGGCCAGGGCTGCATCAAAGAAACATCAAGATGAAATCTGAATGACTCAGATTTAGGAGTTTATCACATGGGAGGCTAAGTGCCCAAATCCTGTGCAGAAACTGGATTTAAATTCTGGGAATATCCTGCAAAAGTGGGATTGT
This sequence comes from Phrynosoma blainvillii, assembly GCA_026167975.1. NCBI lineage: Eukaryota > Metazoa > Chordata > Lepidosauria > Squamata > Phrynosomatidae > Phrynosoma > Phrynosoma blainvillii. Next base: position 142,571,376 of record JANUYF010000001.1, read on the forward strand.
TTTCAGACACATCAGGGGCATTGAGCATTAATCCAACATTAACCCACACAGAAAGTGGACAAAATTTACTCAGGAAAATCCCAAAAGTAAAAAGCGGCTGATTTCATCAACTTTCTGTGCAGGTTAATTTTGGATTAATGCTTAATGTATCTGAAAACAATTTTGCTTTTGTGAATTTAAATCTCATTTCTTCATGGGATTTGGCCAATTCTTTACATCTGGATACATGCAAATAGGAAAGATGTGTACCATGATCCTATATCAGCAAAACATTTCCCTCTCTGCTTTGCATAAATTTTAGAAGTATGGGAACAGAACATACAGTTGTTTTTACTATCAGTGAATCTATGAGACTTTCATAGTGACCTTCTCTTTTAATGAGATTGTTTATTTTTCTTTGTTAATACTGTTCATAAAATGATTTCAAAAATTTATTAATTTTTTCATTGCACTTATATCCTGACTTTAACTCCAAATGGGACACAAGACGTCTTACAATTATTTTTAAAAGGTCCAACTAAAACATTAATTTACAAAAGTTAAAAAGGAATTAAATGTGGAAGTTATTAGAAACACGATTAAAACAGCTAAAACACTAAAAGCACTTAAAACATATTTAAAAGACAGTTTCAATAAAAGATTGGTATATATATGTATATACACAGGACACCACTTCATACACTGTAACTTGGTAATTAAAACTCAAAAGCCTGCCTACATAAAAATGTCTCCACTGCCGGCAGAAAGAAAGCAGGGAAGGGGCCAGGTGGACTTCTTGTGGAAGGGAGTTTCACAGTCTGGGAGCAGTCATGGAGAAGGCTCTTTTCGGAGTTCTCACCAACTGTGCCTGCAAAGGTGGTGGGATTGAGAGAAAGCCTTCCCTTGCAGATCTCAATGCACACCCTGGTTTATATAAGGAGATATGGTCTTTCAAATAGTCTGGACTCAAGCCATGTAGGGCTTTAAAGGTGAAAACCACCATGTTGAATTCTGCCTGGAAATGAACCAGTAACCAATGCAGCTGTTTTGAAATGTTTTTAAAAGGGATTTTCACTTCTTTGTTTTTATTTTATTAAAACAAATATTTAAGCTTATTAACCACCTGGGAAGTCATCCTGAGGGTCAATAGGTAGTTGTATGTAACAACAACAACAACAACAACAACAACAACAACAAATTCTTATTCTAGTGGGGAGGGTTGGTATTCCTATGACCATAAGTCATTTCCCCCTTAAAAAAATATTGTTTTCATCCATGAAAGGACACTCTACTCATGCTCAGTTATATTCAGCTTACAATTCAAGACATTTTTGAAAAATCAAAAGCATTAAATGAGTGGGTCAATTTCCTTTTCAGCTCCTTGCCTAGGCCTCATTAGAGTAGCTGAAAGTGTGTGTGTGTGTGTTGTAGCCAAACGTCTAGTCTGGGGAATGTTATTTAAACTGAGAGGGGGTCGGCTACAAAGACCCTGCGAGACCATCTCCCACTTGTATACCAAGAGGCCGGTGGATCTAAGAATTGATGCAGAGACAGAATTCTCCAATTAAGTATTATGTTATTAAAGGGACAATCACATAGTAATTCACACTCATTCGTTCATTCAAGGCTCAGGAAATCAGGGGTTAGCCTGGCAAAGATCTTGAGGCAAAATATACTACAGATGAGGCTTTCTCCAGGATCCATTTGGGTGTAGTGGCATGGGACACAACCGTTCTGAGAGCATTGGTTTGAATAGAAGTGCCAGTAACTAGACTAGAGACCACAGTGACTCAGTGTCCCCATGAACTCCAAACTAGCACACTGAGGGGAAAAATCCAGGGGGTTTTAAGGCATAAAACTAGCTGCAGGGCAAAGGTATGAGATTGTATGGGTGAAGTAATCTGGTCTGGCAATATAAAAGGTGAATGGGAAAAGGATTAAGTCATTAGCTGGCCCATTAGGTGAGACATCTAGGCAATTATTGCCCATTCTTTCTGATTATGGAGGTGATGATGGTCCATTTGCAACTCCCACACCACCTGCCTGTCCTTGAGATGGTATCTGGTGGTCTTCCAAGTGACCTTGGTATGACCTGCTTGTCATTGCCCAGGTGGCATTTGGGGTCAACTGCAGGGTACATCTGGGGTCATGTGGAATGCCACACACACACACCAAAATTCAGAAAAATGTCATTTTCCCTGTATCCAACTGTAGGTGTCAGCAGCATATGTCTGGTAGATCTCTTGCCCCAAAGCTGTGCAGAGAAGTAGGCTAGGAAGCTCCCTTTGAGCATTGCTAAGCTGTTGGTTTGCCCTTGCTTTTTTGATAAATTACACAAACATCTGCATTCCTTTTGTGAGGCAAGGACACAGCAGCAGATCTAGACAGCCTAGTCACCTCCAGTGGTATTCCAGTGTAATTACCCTACAAGGCTTGCCAAAACAACTGTGGCAATGGGATATGATTTGCACATACGGTCACCAGTGTCATCAGTCTGGAGTCATTGATGCTATGCATTGGCTGTATTTTGCAGATCTTGTCAGTTACCCAACCATATGGAAAATACTGATGCTCATCAGACACATACTCCCTTTTTACTAGAGCAGAGCTGAATCAAAGATCTTGAATGAACTGAAACATGAGTAACACTTTTCCTTTTTCTTTTTTTAAAAAGCACAGTGTGTATTTGTGAGTGTGACAAACCAACTCTCAGGTGGGGTATCATCTCTCCTTCATCAAGAAAGACGAAGATGAGGAGGAGGAGAAAGAAAGAAGATTCATCTCTTAAAGAGAAAATTGGAGTGGGAGGCTCCAAGTAGGGCTGCCAGTTAAATCAGAGTGACCAGGTGTACTCCTTGTCCAGGACATGTGCTACATTTCAACCTTCTGTCCAGGAGGAATTCCAAAATGTCCTCCATTTTGAACATGACTAAGAAGCATGAATTTATATTTATATTAGTGTTTTAAGCTTTTAGTTTGTAATGCCCTATATTTTTCTTAAATGGCCTACATTTTGCAGTGCCTTGTCATCCTTTGTGGTTATGTCATCTTGTCACCCTGAATGACAAGGATCATTTGAGGCCTTGAAGTTTCTGGGCTAAAACCTGAGATGTAGGGATGGCCCATGGTGATGTCACTGAGTGTCATGCATTAAGTAGCAAGCACAGTTGCACCTTCTCATTCAAAGAAAAACACAGAGACATTTTTTCCCTGTTTGGAAATTAAGAAAGAAAACTTAGCTAAAGGGTCTCTTCCTAGAGGAAGGGGAAATGTGGGGATTATTCCTTCTCACTTACCAGAGTGTTGAGATAAGGACCATTTCATCTAGCTGACTTGCTTCTAGTCAAAAGACAGATGTTGAGCAGAGGGGAGAGTCCTGATACTATAATGACTGGCAGCTAAGAAGGAAGCTAAGTAAATACATAAACTCTCTGGAAAGTCTTTAACGCTACAACAACAAATCAGTTAAAGCCTTGCAAATTTTAGCAAGCTTCTTCTTTAATTGTTGAACTGAGATCTGCACATGGTCCTTTCCTCTTGCCTGGAGCAGAGTCCACCAAAACTTGGAGAACTTGCACCTTTGTCTGCTGCCTGTAGATGACCCATGAAAACTGGAAACTCAGAGCTGGATCCTGAGATCTGGCAACTCCAGCTGCAACATAAATTTAGTTTAGAAACAGTGCCACTGCCAAATAAAATGTGTCTCTTTAGCCCACTTGAGCTTGATATCTTCCTCTAAGAGGCTCCAGTTTTGTAGAGGTTATTTCAACCAAGACAATGAAGAAATAGAAGTAGTAAAAGAGTTCTCATACTGGGATCAAACATTGAAAGAAATGGGGACTGCACTCAGGAAATCAGAAGAAGATTAAAAATGGGGAGGGTGGCTATGAAACAACTAGAAAAGATTCTAAAATGCAAAGATATACAACTCAACACAAGAGTTAGAATTGTGCAAGCCATTGTTTTCCCTGTTACCATGTATGGATGTGGGAGCTGGATAGTTAAGAAAGAAGATAGGAAAAAACCCAGTTAATTTGAGATTTGGCACTGAAGAAGAGTGCTGAGGATCCCATGGACAATCAAAAAGACAAACCAATGGGTCCTAGAGCAGATCAAGCTAGAAATCTCCCTGGAAGCCAAGATGACAATACTGAGGCTGTTGTACATTTTACACACCATGAGAAGGCACGACTCATTGGAAAAAAACATAATACTAGAAAAGGCAGAGAGAAGCAGAAAGGGTGGAAGGCTGCATGTTAGATGGACAGACTCTGTTAGGGAGGTCATGGGTATGGGTTTGCAGGAACTTAGCAGAGCAGTGGAAGAAAGGGAGTCTTGGAGATATGTCATCCACAGGGTTGGGATGGGTCAAAATCTTCTCAAGGGCAGTTAACAACAAACACAAATTTCGGTTTGTCATGTCTGTCCCATGATCCATTGATTTCTACTCCCCCCCCCCCCCCCCACGTAAGCATAGCCTAAATGTCTTCAAAGGAAATTACAGTAAATAGTAGAGGTCCTTAAAATGCAGAAATATTCAAAAGGGACTTGGGAAATTTAAAAGAAGTAGAAAAAGAAGAAGAAAGTAAGGTTGTGATTAGAAGGAGAGGTTTAGATAAAGTAAAATAGAGCTTTAATTTTGTTTCTTTCTCATGTGCCTGCCCACTGCTTTTTAAAACTGTGAGACTGAAGGAAAAAAGATTCCTCTGAACTTTGGGCCCTTACCTGGAGAGGTTAGTCTAATTAAATTCCCAGACAATGCCAGTGTTGGAGGAGAGGAGGAAACCCAACTATAAAGGTTATCTGTGGTCCTGGTCTTTTCCTTCCTCCCATTTCCCTTGATATGATGTAGATTTTTAGCTGAGCCATTTTTCTTTATTCATGAATCTCTTACAAATATTAAATGAGACCCTATCCCTGTGTCCAGAATAACCAATGTACTTTTATGAACTGCTTTCCCAAGACAGGTCTAATACATTAAGCTCCTGAAACAAAGGAAACAATGGAGATCCCCTATAATTTTAAATTTTAAATTATAATTTTAATTTTAAAGAAAATTAAAGAACAGTAGTAGATCCACTGATCTGTATTTGTTATGCTGGAGGTGTATCTGAACATCCCCTAATATATTTATCAACCCAGATACAATTTGATGCAGCATTAAGGCACCAGCATGGGTGGAAGTGGTCTGTGATGACATGCATAGCACTGGAATTAGGTAGTGTGAACAGCATGTAAGCTCAGCCATCCAGAAAGGCATGGGGATGGAGGAGCTTGCAAGAAACAGCACCACCACTCCCACCTACTCCTTATTCAGATACCAAAGGCCAAAAGATGAGTTCTGTCAGATCAAACAAGGCCAGAATCATCCTTCCATCTCTTGTGTATTCCTAAGGACTCCCTTCCTGCCATCTCATTCCTTGGGACTCCAGATCTTGTCTTGGTGTTGTAAAGTTCATGAAACATCATTGATCACAATCAAGCATTCTCATTTCCCATCTATCTAAACAAACTCTCCAATTTGGAAACCTTCTCTAGTTCTGTTAAGGGGCAAACTTTTTGTTTTCCACAGAACTTTCATGGATTTTGGTTGGTTTTAAGGGTATAAATATTACCCCCAAAGTGAAAACTTTTGCTGCATTCAGCCCCCTGCATACACTGTGACTAATGCCCTTGGGCCTTGGTCTGAGTTCCTTTGTCTGCGCTGCCTGCTCCCCAACGCTGCTTCTCCAAGCCTCATAGTTTGTACCGGTTCTATTTTCTTGCTTTCCATGGATCCATCCTTCAGGATAAGTAACTGTATTCCCTCTCCCGATTCTCTAGGTCCGCTATCCTATCTTGCTTCTCTATTTGGTTAGCTCTGTATATTAATTGTTCGGATGAGTTATCTCTCTGTGTGTTCTTTATATTTCTTCCAATAAAGGATCTTATCGTTTCATATGCTTGGTGTCTCTATAAGTTATTACTAGTATAGTTGATGCTGGATCATGCAGATTATGTTACCCTGTCTCATCTAGCCAAGTCAAGTGTTCCCCAAACTAATTAAAGATAGATTGCTGCTGTCAATGGAGGCTCTACAAGCCCCACATGTTTAGGGTAGCACAGATCTGGGTGGGTGGAACTACTCTTTCCCCCTGGCTGACCAACTGCAAATGGTGTCTTGGTGGCTTCTTGCTCCCTTGGCCATTAATCAACTGTGGCCTTTTAGCTAGGGAGGGGGTGATTGATAATGGAGGCAGTGGATATATCCTTGCACAATTTCCATCCCAGTACATATATCTGTATAATTGTGGTGTTAAGCTGGCGTATGCCACCAGTATAACCCCAGCCAGAAACTACATTTTAATCTTGCTTTACCACTGTCAACCCCTGTAGTTTTGTCCTTACACCCAAGGAAAGAAAGCTAATTTAGTGAGAGCAGGATTGGACATATGGTACACATAGCTTTGTCCTCAGTAGGGAAGGGAGTGGTAGTGTTGTGTGTGCGTGTGTGTGTCCAGGAGGAACATTTGGAGAGCTCAACCTGTACCCCCAATCACCCCCTAGGGGTATGTGTAGTGAAATTCAACCATATGTTTGCCTCATTTGCCATCTTAGGTCTGGGAGAGACCCTTCTGTTGCAACAGGAACTTCCCTTAAAGGCTAGAAGATAGCAAAGAAGAACAGCAGGCATAACTATGGAATAAGGCAAGGTGTGGAGAAAATATTCAGGAAAAACAAAAATATGCCTAAGGGAACCATAGAATCATAGAGTTGGAAGAGACATCAAGGGTCATCCAGTCCAACCCCTGCCATGCAGGAACACACAATTAAAGCACCCCTGACAGATGGCCATCCAGCCTCTGTTTAAAAACCTCCAAAGAAGGAGACTCCACCAAATTCCGAGGGCCTGTGTTCCACGTTTGAACAGCTCTTACTGTTGGGACGTTCTTTCTAATGTTTCTAATTTTTTCCTGTGGTTTGCATCCAGTGCTTCATGTCCAAGACAAGCTTGCTCCATCAGCAGTAGGACACCCCTTCAAATATTTAAACTGAGCTAATGTATCACCTCTTAACCTTCTCTTCTCCATGCTAAACATATCCAGCTTCCTATGTCACTCCGCATAAGACATGGTTTCCAAACCTTTCACAATTTTGGTCGCCATCCTCTGGACACATTTCAGATCATTGCCTGCCTGGAAAGAGGGGATAGAGATGGGCTGGGATGTACTCTTGTCTTTGCCTTTCTCTGTTGAGGGAGGTATGTTCAGAGGGACTAGTTTTCTTTTGATCCCATCATTCCACTGGTGTCTATATAATCTGAACACAAAGTAATCAGAAGAACAATGTAACAATTCTTGGACCTCTGATAATGAATAGAAAGTGTAAAGTCCAAATAGAAGTAATATCATATCACCGAATTTCCTCTCCCTTCCTAATTCCAGTGCGATGTTCTGAGAGCTGTGTGATCTGGATCTGACTTGGGTTGTAGGAGATAACATCAAAGTTATTTATTTAATATTTGTTTTATTTACAAATATACAAGTGGTACATAAATGGAGGCAAACAATAGACTCTCCTGCAAGGGAAAAGCCCATGTTATTGATGTATGTCATATCATTTTTAACCAATTCTTCTTCCATTTCTAGGCTTAGCAGGAACTTATAAAGTTTTGATATCAGATGTTGATCTTCATTTATTATTAGTTTATCAAAATCTGAATGTTCTTTTTCAATTCTATTTAGTTTCTCATCCCTCCTAAACCTTTGTGTAATTTGTCTGTACGAAAACCAATCACAGTGTAATCCTTCTTCATTTAACTCTTCTTGTGTTTTAAATCTATATAAGCCTTTATCTTTTAAAATAGTTCTGCATATGTTATCCATCTTCCTTTTTAAATTTCATCTCTATTGTCAAATGCTTCATTTGTTGAGGTCCATCTTGGTATTTTATTATTTAGATGTGTTCCATACTATTAATAGTGATTTTCTTATATATTGGTTATTAAAGTCACTATTTACTTTCACTTTGTTATAGTTTAGAAAGGCGTGCCAACCATAATTTACTTCCGAGCCCTCTAGTTGTGAAGTTTTCTACTGTCTAATCTAATCCACTCTTTGAGCCAGTCAAAACAATAAGTGTGATAATATATTTTTAGGTCTGGCAATCCTAAACCTCCTTTTTTTTTGCTATCATTTTGAGTCTTTTTTAGTTTTACTCTGTCCCCCCCACCCCACCCCATTCCAAATAAACCATGCACAGTTTTCAATAAGTATTTGCAGTCTGGCATTTATTCTGTGAAACACACATACTTTCCCCCCCCAAAGAATGTGGACAGAAAACATGATTTTCTATGCAGAAATGTGATTTTCTGCACACAAATTATGCTTTAAGTGCAGCAAACTATATTTTCTGCACAGAAAATACTGTTTTCTGCAAGTCCCTCCCACATGCATTTTTTTTTTATGATGAAGAAATCCTCTTTGTCAGGTATTCTGGACATTTGGGAAACACAGATTTTACCTATTATTCAAATATTTTGTAATATTATTTCCATTCCCCCTCCCTCACACATACACACAGGCTATAGCAATGTCCTTCAAAGTGCTGGTGGCTACCTCACCCTATAGCCAAAGGAGATTTCTCACTCCCATCATGGACTTCCATCAACCAACAATGTCCCTAACAAAGGAAGGTCACACAAGCCTGTAACTCCATCTCCATCTCCTCTACAGTTCTTCTTCTTCTTCTTCTTCTTCTTCTTCTTCTTCTTCTTCTTCTTCTTCTTCTTCTGTTTCTTCTTCAACCATAGTTGGATGCCTCTGGTCTGGTCTGGTCTGAGCAATATCATAGTTACAGAGCTCTTGTGAATGTCAGAAATTAGTAGTAGAATAGTGACTGGATGGGGACCTTACAAGCCAGGAACAATTCAGAAGCAATAATGGGCAATTAGCCGGAACAGGTGCTTGTGAAGTTGCTGACTATATGGCCAGCAAGCAACCGTGCTATGATTTGTGCTGACACGGCACAGCAATTACAGGAGAACCTGCTGCTCTTCCATCTGTTGTGTCCTGTCCTTTCTTGTGTCCTCAGGCAGCTGCTGGACAGTCACAAGTCTCCCTCCGCAGCTTGCCATATGCATTTCGTTACTGGTGCTCAGAAAACACACACATATTTTGCACTGCACAAAGCATCTTTTTAGAGATGGTCAATGTGCGTCATTGATCTACGCGTACACATATTAAAAAGACAAGGAATGCATGTTAAGGCCAGCCCAAGACATTTTGCTGCCTGAGGTGAAAAGGCAAATGGTGCCCTTCCCAGTCCATCGAAGTATATACCCACCAGCTAAAACCAGCCATGTTAATCTGGTCCAGCAGACAGGAAATCCCCCAGGCAATATAAATACAATAATAACAAAGCAAAGCTGGTGTGGTGCAGATTTGGTGCAGAACTGGCCTTATGTCATGCAGACAGTCCACATTTGAATTAGGGATTTGGCCCTGCATCATGAAAACAGGTCGCAGTGAGGATGGGGGAAACCATTTCCAGTGTAGAAACCATCGGCCAGTGTAGACATGTCCCCTGACTTGTCAGGAAATGGAGGAACATCTTCTTTTTTATGGACACTTAGGATCAAACCAGAGCTCTGAAAAGTTACTTTTTTGACATACATTCTTCCAGAATGCCCAGCTTTCAGTTTTCAGGATTTTCAGCATTCAGTCTTGTGAGATATTGACAACAAGAGAAGGAACAAATGGGTAAATGTGTGACTTGTGTCCTTGTATTTTTAAAAAGAAGGGTTCTGGTTTGAATGATCTTGTTTGGCAAGTGAATGGGACAGGAAAATGGTGTTGTCAGTATTTTCCATTATACCCTCTGCTCAAAGGAAGAAACATATTTCCTTTTGGGGTGAACATTAGGAAGAAATCAGGGCTGCTCATATTACTGTATCTGTTATCAATTCTGCTAAAGCAATTGTAGAACTGGGAAATCCATTTGCACATCAGCAAACATGATGCTTTGGAGGCCTTTTCATGTTAAGAAGAAAAGAAGGGCTTTTAGAGACAGTGGAAATGTAATATTCAATTTTGGTAATGGTTTCCTAATGTTTGTAAAATGAGAAGCCTGTCTCGTTCAAATACTTTAATGTAAAGAATAAGAAATTGTTCTACATTATCAGAAATCATCAAGTCTGCGAGAGAACATTTGGTGTACATTTGCTGTCTGTGTACAAATAGATTTACTTGCAATGATAAATATCTTCTAAGGATTGCATTTTACATTCAATAACCTCTGAATTCAGATACTTTACGGTATGCTTCCATTTCTTTATAATTTAATGTACTGTGCAGAAACAAAAGAGCCTTGTGTACTAACAGGGATACAAAGTCTTACATTTACTGACATATAAACATCTATGGCTTGAAGCAATGAGGTACATCACTAAGCAGAAGCAGCTTTTGCACCTCAGTGTTCATCCAAGCTATCCTGAAGCAGCTGATCACCACTGTGGCTCTGGATGGGGGAGTCCCCTTCTCCCCTAGCACTAACCCTAACCCTAAAAGTGGACTCAATTTGCACTATTTCTGGCAGTCTGCAACCCCCCTAAGACAATCTATAGTGTACAAATAGTGAAAATTATTATCAATGGAGGGAAAAAAATCTGTTTTTAAAATTAGTAAGGGCACCAGGCAAGGCTGTCCATTGTCCCCTTTGCTCTTTTTAGTGGTTATAGAAATTTTACTACAAAAAATAAAAAAGATGAATTAATAAGGAGTCCTGTAATAAAAGGATATGCGTAAAAGTGAAGGCATTTGCAGACGACGTTGGCCTCTTTTTAGATGATCCACAGCTGAGCCTGGTAAGAATATATCAAACCCTAAAAGAATTTGGAAAGTGGTCTGGAGTTAAAATAAACAAAGATAAAACAGCCATCTTAACCAAAAACATGCAAATGCAAGTAGATAAATAGGTACCACTTTGGTGGAAAGTGGATCATGCCCACATGATCACAGAGCAGTCTCTGACAATGCTGGCTCTTTGGCTTAGTAACAGAGATGAGTTACACTGACATGAGAAAGAACTGTTGATAAACTGTGTTTGACTTTATATTTTATAGATTGCATATTTAAAAACGAAATAAAGACATATTAAAAAAAAGAAAAAGAGATGAGCACTGCTCCCTATGGTAGGACACGACTTGACAACCTTGGCAATGGGGAACTTTACCTTTACCTTTATAGTGGGAACTATGCTTCACCTGGAATTGATTCACCAAGCTGGTGTGAAAGCGAATTGCAAACCAGTATAAATGCAAGTGGGAATGAGCCCATAGTAGTTAAAAGCAAGAAAAAGAGAAGACAACTACAAAAGATAATAAAAGCAGATAATATTAATGCAAGACCCTATAGGGATAAAGCTTCAGCTTTTCAGTGGTCTGTATAAATAGATTTACTGTTTAACAGCATTCCCTTGGCATACTGGCCTAGGGATCTAGTGATTTCTTTGTCTAATTTAATAATAATAATAATAATAATAATTTATTTATATCCCGCCCTTCTGTCACACAATTTGGATTTAGATAATGGGCATTCTACTTGCTTCCCCCCCCCCCCCCCACTATGAAAGTTCTCCTAAAAGGCCTTACAATAAAAAATCTTAACAACTCAAGTGGTGGTAGATTTCCACCAGGCGGCCATCTAAATTGATCCTAGTGGAGGATGTGCATTTCACAGTGATTGAAACACACACCTGAAAAGTACAATCTTACCAAAACTGTAGTCCATCTAAACTTGTATAATGTAGTTAGATGAACTACAGGAGACAGACATAGGAGCTTATCTCATTAACTATTATACTGGCTTACCTGAGCCAACTTAAAATTTAAAATGGGTGGCATCCTGATCTTGTCTGAAGGATTTAGCCGCTGAATCCATCACCCGGGTCCATTCCCACTCCCAGGGCTGCTCCAGTGGCCATTTCCTTAAGCCAAAAAACTCCCAGCTTTGAGTAGAGGTGTGCTGAGCACCCCTGCAAGTGGGAATGGACCCGGGCAGTGACTTTGGCAGCTAAATCCTTCTGATAACAGCAGGATGTCACCTGTTTTAAATTTTAAGCTGGCCCAGGTAAGCAGGTTTAATAGTGAATGCAATAAGCTCATTAGTGGGTTTGAAACTGCAGTATGTGCCCTTTACTGTCCCCAAACCTGACAACTGTAAGCCTAACTTCAACTCTTATAAGCCAAGAGTGGTCTTTCAGAGTCAGTTTAAGAAATGTTTGCTGTGAGAAAAACACATGCCTATCTTACATGATGGTTGGCTAGATGCATAGCAGAGCACATTGTTGTTGTTTTCAGCACAGAAAAATCTGTTTTCTGCCCAAAGGAAGCATGTGCATTTTTCATGTAGAATAAATCCTGATCTGCAAAATTTCTCAACTGTCTAGGATTTTCCTTGTCAGGCTATCCTGACACTCAATGAATCATCATCATCTACTATTTTTAGCATATTTTAAAATATTCTTTCCATCCCTAATAAGGATATCTACCTTGGCATGACCTGTAAACCCAGCTATTCAGCTGATTCAGTTGTCCTAAGGGCCTAAGCAGACTGCCAGAAATAGTGCACATTAAATTGAGGCACTGCCTTGGCTCAGTGCTAGGGAATCATGGGAACTGTAATTTATTGTGGCACCAGAGCTCTCTGACAGAGAAGGCTCAATGTCTCACAAAAAAAAAAAAAAAAAAAAAAAAAAAAAAAAAAAAAATACAATAATGTGATTCCCTAGCACTGAGCCAGGGCAGTGCCTCAATTTAATGTGCACTATTTCTGGCAGTCTGCTTAGGCCTTTAGTTCCTGTTCTTGCTGCCCAGCAATTCTTGCTGCCCACTTTGGTCACATAAAGGACGTTTTCACACGGGGCTTTGGTGGAGGCAATCCTACCTCCCGCCGGCCCCACTCCGGAATGGCTCCGGCGGCGGCAGGCTAATTCCTTTTAAAAGTCGGAATTACCTTTCCGCCACTGAAGCCGGAGTTGGAGGTGCTGAGGCCGGAGGGACGCCGGAAGGACGCCGGACTTAAGGCTCCGTGCGTTTGAACACACGGAGCTAGAAGCTGGACGTACGCAGGGATGGCACCGGAAGGGGCGGGGTTTTCTGCGGCGTGCGTCTGAACAAGCTGGAAGAGGAGCCGGAGTGGGACCGGCGGGAGGTAGGATTGCCTCCGCCTGAAGCCCCGTGTGAAAACGTCCTATGAGAAGGCAGGGGATCAGCCATTCCTGCTACTAGATTTGTTCTCCTTCACTACCTGTAGCTGGCAGAATTGGAGTAGTATATCTTTCATATGGGGTTTTGGATTAACCTGGAAAAGAACCATGTAAAGAAACCACTTTCATGAGCTGCATCTACATTGCAGAATTAATGATGTTTGACAGCGCATTAACTGCAATGGCTATTGAGGAATGGCTAAGGAATTCTGGAATTTACAGTTTTTTGAGCTATTTAGCCTTCTCTATCAGACAGCTCGGATGCCACATCAAACTACAAACCCCAGGATTCCATAAGATGCAGGCATGACAGTTAAAGCCATGTCAAACTGCATTATTACTGCAGTATGGCAGCAGTTTGAGGTTGCATAATTGCTTCAGAGAGTATGAGGCCCCTTCATTCCTATGCTCCCACTGAGGTGACAGGTTGCTCTGGAGATGCAGGCTGAGAACCTGTTCACTGACTGTATAAAGAAAACTTGTGGCAGCATAGTTAAAATGGAATTAGTGGATTGCATCACTTGCTACTGATTGTGCAGTGAGCAGCATGATTGTTCACTGTCTAACTGAACAACTGCTGATCTAACTCTCTATCCATTGCTAAGGACTACATTTACAGAAGCAACTTGACAACAGCACAACCACTTGCTCAATAGTGCAACAGTACTTTGGTGCAACAGAGTTTGCACAGCCTGAATAGGATGCCCCCTTTGCACTTTCCAAGAAAGCATCACCATTTGTAAGGGTACTCAAGCCAGTGCAAAGCCACACCAGGATTATATAGTTATATAGATCTGTATGAATTAAAGAACAGTGAAAGATACTAATTGGTCTGGCAATAAAGCCTGGACTGAGGACGTTTTCACACTTGGGGTCTCAAAGCCGCCTGGAGCCATTCCAGAATGGATCCTGCAGCTTCAGACCTGTGAAAGCAGCATTATGGCTCTGGCAGCGACAACTTAATTCCTTTTTGAAAAAGGAATTACAAAGACCGGGGATGATGCCGCCCAGCGCCGGGGATGGCGCTGGATGGGGCGGGGCGGGGCGGGGCTTGCTGCGACGTAAGTGTGAACACTCGGAGCAAGGACCCGGACTGACGCCGGCTAGCGCCAGGGATGGCACTGGATGGGATGGGGCTTGCTGCGACGTCGTGTGAAAACTTTGCAAAGGAGCTGGACTGGGGCCGGACGGAGGTAGGATAGCGTCTGCCTTAAGCCCCGTGTGAAAACGCCCATAGACAAAGGACCTACATAAATTCAACCTAGATAATAAGGAAATTGAAATAGTTAAAGAGTTCTTGTATCTTAGATCAGACATTGATAAGAATGGAGACTGCAGTCAAGAAATAAAAAATAATAGGATTAGGAAGGGCAGCTATGAAAGAACTAGATAAGATCCTTCTCGGCAACCGCTCCCAGACTCTGGAATGGCCTGCCGGATGAGATCAGTCTTACTACCACTCTTGCTGCTTTCAAGAAAGCAGTAAAGACGGATCTCTTTCGGCAGGCCTTCCCGGAATAACAGTCGGCCCAAAAGAGGGGCCACCATTTGTCTGACTCCTTTGTAAAAAATTTGTTTTAATTTTGTTTTAATTTATTAATTTAATTAATACTGCATTTTAACTACTCTGTGGTTTAATCTTGTTTTAAGGGGATGGGGTGGGGGGAGGAAAGGATTAAAGGGAATAGGAATGTTTTAATGTTGTTCTGTTTTAATATGCTGTTGTCCCCCGCCCCGATTGCCTTGCAGAGGGGCGGGCTACAAATAAAAATTTATTATTATTATTATTATTATTATTATTATTATTATTATTATTATAAAGTGTAAAGATATACAACTGAGCACTGAAGTCAGAATTCTCTAAACCATTGTATTCCTGTCACTGGATAATGAAGAAAGCTGACAGAAAGAAAATCAACTCATTTGAGATGTGGTGCTGGAGGAGAGTGCTGAGGATACTATGGACAGCCAAAAAGACTAACAAATGGTCCTTGATTTTATCAGGCTTAAATACTCCCTGGAAGCCAAGATGATGAAACCAAGGCTGTTGTATTTGGTCACATCATGAGAAGGCATGACTAACTAGAAAAGGCAATAATGCTGGGAATGGTAGCGGACAGGAAAGAGAGGAAGACTGCATGCCAGATGGATAACTCCATCAGAGAGAACACAAGCCTGAATTTATAGGACCTAAGCAGAGCAGTGGAGAACAGGGGGTGATGGAGATGTCTCATCCACAGGATCACCATGAGTGAGGCTGACTTGAGGGCTGTTAACACACACACACACACACACACACTGGGAAAGTTGCTTTTTTGCACCATAACTCCCAGAATCCTCCATCTAGGACAGTCAAGCTCTGGGCCTGGTAGGCCTGTTGGATGGCATGTTGACACTTGGCTCTAAAAAACAGAACCAGGCACTTCTTTTTTACCTACCAGAGTTTCAGAATAAGTCATTCAATCTACAGATTACCACCAAATGCAGGTGGGTTTGAAATCCTGATGAGCAGACAGTGCAACAGTAGTAGTGGTGGGTGTAAGCATTTAATCATTATCCTGTTTTTTGTAGCTAGGGGTGGCCTGAGCATCCTAAAGTCCAATTCCTGAAGGTCCAGGTTTTGCAAGCAGCCAAGAGTCAAGGATTCAGAAAAGCTCAGTCTTTTTTATGTGCCTGGTAGTTGTTGCAAAACAAACAAACAAACAAAAAAACTCAGGGGTCTGAAAGCAACATCACCTTCTTGCATTTTGACCTAAACTACATACTTTAAAGCCAGTGGACAATGACAGCAGAGGCAGTGCAGTTGGCTCTCTTCATCCACAGATTCTTTATCCATGGATTCAGCCATCCATGGCTTGAAAATCTTTTTAAAAATATAAATTCCAAAAAACATACCTTGATTTTGCCATTTTACATAAGGGACACCATTTTACTTTGCCATTGCATATAATGGGACTTGAGTAGCCATGGATTTTGGTATCCATGGGGAATCCTGGAACCAAACCCCAGCAGATACCAAGAGCCCACTGTATGTGTTTCTATATGTCATGACATGAAAAGATGCTCTGCCAGGAAACTGGGGGAGTGGGCTCAGCTTTCTCAGTTGCCATTACAACCTCTGCAGAGCTTGGGAAAATTGGAAAAGTTTGGACTCCAGATCACATCATATCCTGGACATGGGTCAAGGATTCTGGAAGTTGTAGTTTAAAAGAGTAACATTCCCCAGCCATGAGGCATAACTAGAGAAGGGGAGGTAGCATTCTGTTACTAAAGCCGTTTGCAAACAACATCCTATTTTTTTCTAATCTGCTTCTAAGCAGTTGAACACAGGTACTTATTTTTCATCCTCCTCCTCATTCGAATGCTTGCAGCATCCCTAGTTAATACAGCATCCACAGAGTGTTGCCCAGTGCAGGAGTTCTTCTGCGTGGTGAAGGATGATTAGTCTCTGAACCATCCCAATCTGTCAGTGAGGCAAATTCTCCACTTATTTTTTTTGCAGATAAAAAGCCACTCGTCTTGGGCAGAACTGGGAATCTGAGAACTGCATTGCAGAGTTGAATTCTCAGAAACCTCTTGAAAGTGCTTTCCATGCATTATAGAAGTACAGTGAGAGGAAGGCAGGAGAGGCTTTTTCTCCACTTTCTTCCCACTTCTGTATCTCCCCTACTTTGAAAATGTATGCCTGTGCATTTTTCATAAGCGACACAAGAGATTATTCTTAAAAAGATAAATAGACTAGAGAGATATAAGGCAGAGCATAGGAAAGTTACTTCTTTGGCATTGCTTACCAGCATTGCAGGTAAGGGGCATTCTGCGATTTTCATCCAAAACATTACCTTTGCAAGCTGTGGTTTAAGTCAGATGTATAGGAGTTTGGTGGCATTTCACTGATAACACATTTTCCATTGCAAATGCGTCAAAGTTGTTGCTATCCAGTCCCTGTGTATGAAGAATAGTGTGAGTTAAAACCTTGGAAAATAATGTTAATTGCACATTACCAAGATGATAGGACTTGGATGCTCTTTATAATGTTTTTAGACAGTTTTTTTTTTAAAACAGAACATGTTTAGACAAGAACTTTGTTCCACCATATGGGCTAACACCCGTGGCCATCTAGTACATCTTGAAAATTGGAATTTAGCAATGCTTGTAATTAGGCATCTAAATTTAGACAATACATTTGCACGTGTCAGTAATTATTCTTTGTTATCGGTCATGCAGTTTGCTACATTTCCCACAGAACAACTTGGTTTCCTGTTCAAATGCTTCTGAAATTTAAAAATGCAATTTTCTACTACCACATTATCTCCACACCATCAATTAGAATGGCTGATATAAATGAGGCCCAAAAATTCCTGTTGTTCTTGTCCAACCTATTAATGTCATTCCAGCCTTGTATTGAAGTGCTGTTGTTAATGATTCGTTAATAAGCACTGGGAATTTTCTTCTAAAATGCACAACCCAACCCAAGAGGATAGATTTCAATAATAAGGCTCCAAAGAACTTCATTTGTGTTCTTCTTTCTTTCTTAGTGGGAGCAGTGTTTCATATGATTAGTATAATTTTTCCTGTTGCTATTGTGTGACAAAGAAGTTTAGCATCTTACTAAGTATACCTCTGAGCCTTGTACGACAAACATAATCCAGACAAGAGGGAAATACTGTGGGTGGGAGGACTTCTAATGTGGGTTTAAGAATACAGCCTGTTCTTCATAGAAGTCATCGATCTGTGGTGGTCCTGGATCTAGTCCACCTCCCAGAGACTTCTGTGATCTTGGTCATTTTTTGTTATTCCTATATGCCTTCATGTTGGTTCCAGCCTATGGAGCTCCTATTATTCTTGGCAAGATATGTTCAGATGGGGGCTGCCATTGGCTTCCTCTGTGGCTGAGAAATTCTGAGGCCCTGTCTACATCGACCAAATAAATTGGCCTCTCCTTGGTCCTCTTGGTGAGGATATTGGATGATGCATGGCCCAAACCCTGCTTCTGGTGTGAACAGATAGGATGACAACTGCCCCAGTCAGCACCGGAATCAGGGAATATGAGAACTCATACCTCTCTTAATACAGATTTAAATACTTCACCAACACTAGATGACTGTTTGAAACATGTCCTGCTCTTCTGCTCATTGCATCTGCCACCGCCACCATTTGCTCGCTCTGAGGTCAGAATGATGTGACCTCAATGTGATTGAGGCTGGGTGCTTCGTTCTGACCTCAGAGTGAAGTGACCCATGGCATCAGTGGACACGCTAGGCAGCTCTCCAAAATGTGCGTCTGGCATGAGAATGGAGGGCCTTTTCAACAGGGGAGGGCCAGGACACTCTGGGCTGCTGTGCACCAGTGTAGACAGGCCCATAGAATGATAGAGTTAGAATAGACCACAAGGGCCATCCAGTCCAACTCCTTGCCATGTAGGAATACACTATCAAAGAATTCTTGACAGATGGTCATCTATCCAAAGACTGCAACTGGTCCAAGGTCACCCACTGTGTTTCCATGGCTGAGCTTGATGTCCTCGAGTCCTAGTCCAGCATTGAAACCATTTTAGGTCAACTTCCCAGGCCACCAGAGTCAGACTTCATTGTAGTTGTTCATATCATAGCAACAGAGTTTGGAACAGTTCTAGTTTTTATTACAGCTTCCAGAATGGGATTCTGGGAATGTTGTCCAAGAATGTAACATTCCTATGTTCTTTCTAACATGCAAAATGTCACAACCAGTCTCAGGGGCAGATTGTGGAGTCTGCCACTGCAGGGGAACCAAATTCATTCTGGATTCACTCTGGATTTTACTGTTGCTTCTCCTCCAGTTGCTCCAAGTTGCTCTCTTAATGCTCCAAGTTGTACAAAAGGTGAGCTGGTGCTGAAACTCTCAAGGTATAGGGTCCAGCAGCAGGAGAGGTCCTTTTCAGCTCAGAGCAACTGGAGGAGCAGTGATGTTAAAACCAAGAATGAATTCAATGTGCTGTGGTAGATCCACTGTCCACCCTGGCCAAATTATGGACTGCAGTTAGAAAATCAGAGGCTCTTTTATACTATTGTAGCTCTATGATTTCTCTTTAATTGCCATGACACCTTCTCATGGAATCCAGTTTAAGCAAGGGCTTTAAAAAGGAGAGAGCTCCATATGGCTTCATCACCAAACTGCAAACCCCAGGATTCCATAGGATGGAGCCATGGCAGTTAAAGTGGAACCATAGCACTATGGGTGCATCCTACACTGTAGAAATAATGCAGTTTGACACCACTTTAAATGCTGTAGCTCCATCCTACGGAAACTTAAGATCTGTAGCCTTACATGGCATTTAGCCTTTTCTGCCAAAGAGTACTGGTGCCTCACTAAACTACAAATACTAGGATTCTGTAGGATGGAGCCACAGCAGTTAAAGTATCAGAATGCATCCTATAACTGTATGGTTTGAAACGGCCCCAGAGCAAGTTACCCTGCATGAATTGCACTGGGGCACTATATAGTACTATGTGGTTTTGTTTGCCCCTCCATACACCTTGAAGTCAAAGACACCTTTTGTGTGATGTGCTCCTGCATTAGTATCTGAGGCTTGCTCTCCATGCCATTGCTGAATGAAGGCCAGCACCCTTCCTAAGCAGCAGTGCCTTTTTGATAGTGGTGCCAGCCTTGTGAACTGCTGCTCAGAGAGTGGTTCACAAGAGTTGTGCCCTATACCCTCTTAGCTACCAAGCCTGAAATTGGCTCTTTGGGAAAACGTTGTAGGTCAATGTAGTTCTGATTTTTATCCTGATTTGTTGGTCTCTGCTGCTGCGGGAATAGGTATTTATTATTATTTTTTCTATTACTCCCCGGATATTTTGCATTTACAAAAAACAAACCTATTGTTTCATTGATTCAAACTTGTGAGTCATTTTGGGTTCATTTCTAATAAAGAAAAGAGGAAATAAATGAGATTATTGTTAATGATGAGAATGGCAGAGTAATGGAGTCAGGAACGTTTTTCCTCTCTGGTTTACCCCTGATTGAGTTGTTCTTTCTGTTTCCTCCAGCATGTGGTCTAGCTTCCTTGCTTCGGTCTTCTAGAGACATGTATTCTGGCCACTTCACTCTGAAGCGTATGGTGTTTGTTTGTATGCTAAGAAATAGTTTAACATGCTTCCATTTTTTCCTTAACTGAACAATAAAGAATTTGTGCAAACCTTTGTTTTGTTTTATAAAACCAGGAACATGTTGTTTAGTGTCTATGTGTATGGTAAAAGGAAAAGTATGAGAATAATTTTGACAGAACTGAATGCACTTTTTCCAAACATATCCACTGGGGGAAAGGAAATTTGCTGTCGCTAGAGGGTAGGATTGACAGAGGCTAAAAGCTTGGAAAGCATGAATCCTTGCGTTCAACTAGAAAAGAGGCATCTGGATTGCTGGAAAATATAGAAGGGGAAAGGGTGATGGGTGTGCATACGTGTGTGATTCTGGACACTGTACTTCGAAAACAGTAATTTGTCCAAGCTCTGCCTAACAATTTCTCAGTCCCTGAACTGAACTGAAGTCTACAGTGATATGGCCCTGATAAAGCAACAACTCAGTTCTCCTGGCTATTGGTTTGTTTCCAGGCACAATTCAAAGTGCTGGTTATACCATATAAAGCCATGTACAGCTTAGGTTCAGTATCTGAAAGATCTTTTCTCTCTACATGAGTTTAAAAATCTTTAGGGGAGGACTTTCTCTGTCTCACCCATATCACTAGCCCATCTGGTGAGGACATGGGAGACAGCCTTCTTACTGGCTCCACCAAGGCTGTGGAACTCCCTTCCACATGAGGCTAGGCTGACATCCTCTCTATTTTCCTTTAGCTAGCAAGCAAAGCCCTTTCTATTCAAACAGGCAAACAGGGAGTTTGTTTATGGATGTGTGTGTTTTAACCTTTTTGTTATATCTTAAAATGATTTCACACTTTAAAAAAATTACTTGCATTTTAATATGATAGCTGGTTTATTTATATTTTAACTTTGTTTATTACCAAATGTTTAGCTTTCACTTGTTTTAGCATTTGTGAGCCACTTTGGATCCAATGCTTGGAGAAGGCAGGATTTAAATAATTAAATACGGTTGGGAGAAAAGCAGGCTACAAACCAAATCAATTAAAATAGACTTTCAGAAATACACTTATGTGAAGTTGTGCATGTACATGTGCATGTGTGTGTTGGGCAAAGACTTTGGGTTTGAGTTCAAAGAGAATGGAAATTATAAGGTGCTCCAGATACTGTTGAACTGCAATTCCTGCATTCCTTGCCATTGGCTGTCCTGCCTATGTTTGCTGGTAGCTGCAGTCCAGAAGCATCTGGAGGGCCTCACAATTCCCACCCATCTCCAGCTCTTTTATTGAGATACTATGCCAACTGAGTAGCTCCAGCATTTGGAATCATAGCATCATAGAATCATAGAGTTGGAAGAGACCACAAGAGCTATCCAGTCCAACCTCCCCTGCTATGCAGGAACTCACCATCAAAGCACCCCTGACAGTTGGCCATCCAACCTCTGTTTAAAGAAGGAGACTCCAGCACACTCTGAGGGAGCTTGTTCCACTGTCGAACAGCTCTCACTATCAGGAAGTGCCTCCTAATGTTGAGGTGAAATCTCTTTTCCTGTAGCTTGCACCCATTGTTCCATGTTCTAGTCTCTGGAGCAGCAGAAAACAAGCTTGCTCCCTCTTCAATGTGACACCCCTTAAAATACTTAAACAGGGCTATCATGTCACCTTTTAAACATCTCTTCTCAAGGCTGAACATACCCAACTCCCTAAGTCTTTCCTCATAAGGCATGGTTTCCAGACCCTTCACCATTTTGGTGCCACTCCTCTGGACATACTCCAACTTGTCAATATCCTTTTTGAATTGTGGTGCCAAGAACTAGACACAGTATTCCAGGTGAGGCATGACCAAGGTAGAATAGAGTGGCACTATTACTTCCCTTGATCTAAACACTATACTTTTATTGATGCAGCCCAAAATTGCATTGGACTTTTTAGATGCTGCATCACACTGTTGACTTATGTTCAACTTGTGGTCTAGTAGGACTCCTAGATCTCCTAGAGAGTTGCCTTCTAAATGTTCACAGACTCTCTGTTTAATTATCTACTCTAGAATCTTTCCTGGTATTGATGTCAGACTAACTGGATGATAATTGTTGGGATCCTCTTTTTTCCCCTTTTTGAAGATGGGGACAATGTTTGCCCTCCTCCAGTCTGCTGGAACTTCTCCTGTTCTCCAGGAGTTCTCAAAGATTATTGACAATGGCTCTGAGATTACATTTGCTAGTTCTTTTAATACTCTTGGATGCAGGTCATCTGGTCCTGGAGACTTAAATTCATTCAGATTAACAGATATTCCTGTACTTCCTTTTTACTTATTCTGTGCTGCATTTGCCCTATTGTGTCCTCTGCTCCATTTTCCTCAGGTTGAACACCCTTTTCCTTTTGTGAGAAGACAGAGGTGTTGAGTAATTCTGCCTTTTCTCTGTCCCCTGTTAGCATTTCACTATCTTCTCTATGAAGCAGCCCCTCCATTTCCTTCTTCCTTTTGCTATGGACATACCCCCCAAGCCCTTTTTATTGTTCTTAACCTCTCTAGCAAGTCTGAGCTCATTCTGTGCTTTTGCTTTTCTGACTTTATCCCTACATGTGCTCACTATTTGTTTGAATTCCTGATTTGTGACTTCCCCCTTTTTTCCATTTCTTATACACATCCCATTTAAAACTTAGCTCAGCTGAAAGTTCCTTAGTCATCTATCCTGGTTTCTTGAGACACTTCCCATTTTCCCTTTTCATTGGAACAGTTTGAAATTGTGCCTTCAGTATATCCCTTTTGAGAAACTCCCATCTGTCCTGAACTCCCTTCTCTTTTACTGTTCCTGACCACAGGATCACCCCAGTATTTCCTTGAGTTTACTGAAATCAGCTCTCCTAAAGTCTAGAATGTGTGTCTGACTATGCCTAGCTTTTCCTTTCCACTGTATAAGAAACTCCAGGAGAACATGATTACTCCCACCTAAGGATCCCACCACTTGCACTCCATTAACCAGGTCATCCCTGTTGGTTAGAATCAGATCTAAAATGGCTGATCCTCTTGTTGCCTCTTCCACCTTTTGGACAATGAAATTGTCTTCAGGCAAGTGAGGAATTTGCTAGAGCTTAATGTTTTGGCTGAGTTTGATTTCCAACAAATATCAGGAGAGTTGAAATCACCCATCACTACTACATCTTTCCTTTTTGAGTGTGTGGTCATCTGTTCTAGAAAGGCATCATCCAGTTCCTCAGTCTGACTTGGGGGTCTGTAGTAGACTCCCACAATAACATCCCTGTTGTTTCCCTCCCCTTTAATTTTTATCCAGATACTCTCCCCTTGGCTTCCAGGAATTAAGTCCTGATTGCTTCCAGCCTCCCAGATCAGACTTGCCTTCTTGGCTGTGACCTGGCAGTAGCAAATGTGACTTGGCTTTTTGGATATGGCCCTTGCCTTTCTGGGTATAACTTTTCTGTACCAGAGCGTCTGTGAGGACTTGAATAACCAGTTGCTACATGCCAACCAGTACATGGTGTTTCCAGGAGATGTTGTTGTTTGTGTGCCTTCAAGTCATTTCTGGCTTATAGAGACCCTAAGGTGGACCTATCATGGAGTTTTCTTGGCAAGTTTCTTCAGAGTGGATTTGCCATTGCCATCATCTGAGCCTGAAAGAGTGTGACTTGCCCAAAGTCACTGAATGGCTTTCTATGGCTGAGCCTGGATTTGAACCCTGGTCTCCCAGTGTCCTAGTCCAACACTCAAACCACTATGCTATGCTGGAGGTCCACCAAGTAAAAAAGAAAGTATATCAACACATATGCCTCATGGGTTACATTCTTCAGTCTTTTGTTCTTGCCACATTTTGAGTAAAAACATTTTGAATGTCCAGCTCATCCATAAGCCCAAATTATATTGACACTATGAGCTCAGACTGTGCAGAGATGTAGGCGATACATGAGAAAAAAGTAATATCTGGAAATGCATACATCAGGTAAGAGAAGACTTTGTGCCTCCTTATGTTAGACATCAGGTTCCAGAAGTGCAAGCCAGCATGGCCAGTGATGAGAATTTATGGGCATTGTAATCCTAAACATGGGAAGGCCACAGGTTCTCTACCCTTAACATGTATCACACCTCTTCTGAGAATCAGGACTGACTCTTATTTATTGAGAAACCCCAATTCACTGTCATGTAATATGTCTACACACATCCTCTGAATCCTGGCAGAATTGTGTTACGTGCCATGTAATGCATGTAACACAATTTGAGACAGGACTCAGATGACATGTGTAGACATATTTCTGAAGCAAGGACTATTAAGCATGGGTTAAACGGGTAATCCTCACTGCTGCGTAAGAAGAACCAGTCTCCAACTGGCTCAGGTGGGTCTGAACCCCAGCTCTTTCATTAAGGAACTGATGGCCAACTGTTCTTTGTTCTGCACTAGGAGGATGGAAAAAGAGGTCAGGCCTTGCCGACCATTTTGTGGTTTTTTGAGGTTTTTCAAAGTCCTTTGGGCATTCAAACGATAGCTTTGCCAATGCTATTAAAGGGAAATGGCTGAAGCCAGACTGAGAAGCAGATGAGTAACCCCGGGGGATGTCAGAGTTATCTAGTGAAGCAAAGGGCAGCAGCCAGAAGACAGCAGGAAGCATCCAGGTGAAAAAGCTGTTGTCAGAAATCAAAGCGTATTTCCTTCCCTACCTCCCACCCCCTGTCATGTATTAGCTTGGAACAAAGGACTCTAGGGGTGGTGATGGAGGGAGAAAGGGGGGAAAGCAACCAGATGCGGGGCTATTATTAACAGTGGAGGTGGAAGGAGCTCTCATAGCATTTCCTTTCAAATGGGAAATTTGGAAAGGAAGGGAAAATGTTTATGTGTGTTCATTTTTGTAAGCACTTCTGTGAAAGCATCCCCAACAGAGAGCAGCACACTCATTCGCTGTTATGAAAATACGCGAACATTTGAATCTGATAAGCCATTAAGCACTTGGGAAGCATGGACTGTGTAATAACAGAAAGGCAGAGGAATTACTGGGAACAAAGGAAAACGATTTCTGAGGTTCCTTCTCCAAGGGTGAAGGAAAGGCAGTAATGAAAGTGTTCTTTCTTTGGCAAAAGAAAATTAAAATCTATCTTTTTTTAAGGGTGAATGTTGGTAAAAGTTGGACAACTGATTATGAAATTGACCAGTTCTACAAGGCAGGTAATGGATGAAATAGCTATGTGGGAAAAGTCTTTGCGTGCCGTAACAGGAAATAATGATCAGAAGTATTATTTTGGGCACACAGTGTTGTTCCAGTAATTGTCGTTGGTGTTTACAGTGCATGAAATCCAATCAAGTGAGAAATGTCAGCAAATACCAAAATACCACTTAAAACCACGAAGATTAAAAGAGTACCTTGGTTAGGCTCTTGGCGTTATTTTTTGCCCTAGATAGATGTAATCTTATGATAGAATTTACAGACTTCTTAAAATTCCTTTTAATTCTTTCTATTTCCACTTCTACCCAAAAGAAGAAGAAGAAGAAGAAGAAGAAGAAGAAAAAGACAGAAAAAGAAAAGTTGACATTGCTTTTCTTAAAGCAAGTAAACACAGCCAATCTCTTAATGGAAATTGAATTCTTTCTGGAGCTTATGAAATTACTTATTTGGATCACAACTCCCAGAATCCCCCACTCAGAGTGGTCAATCCTGGGCTGTAGTGGGGGGGGATGACGACACATTGCTCCACCTAAATAGGAATTTTCTTCAATGAATTTTTCTTCAGTCTCCAAATTTTTAGCATTACAGTACAGCAAAATTTCCATTGAGCACTTAGAAGTCCACTAGAAGCATCCATCCAATGGAAAGGGGCAATGTTACCAAGGGTATGCAAACACAGTAAATATAACCATTCTAGCTGTGAACAATTTTCAGCACCTCACTTTCTGCAATGGAAGAAATTTGGGGACCGAAGGAAAAATTCAAGGGGGGGGGGGAAAGAGTTTTTCTGGGGGGATGATACCTGCATTTAGGGAGACAGTGTGGTTTAGGGGCATAAGTGTTGGACTATGATTCTGGAGAACAGCATTCAGATCCCTGCTCAGCCATGGAAACCCACTGGGTGAGCTTGGGTAAGTCACACTCTCTCAGCTTCAGAGGAGCAACCTGCCTTGAACAAGTCTTGCCAAGAAAACCCCATGATGGGTTTGCCATAAGTCAGAAATGAGTTGAAAGCACACAACAACAAACCATTATTTGACTCTCTCTGTAGCTACAGTCCTGCCAATTGCCATGCCGGGTGGAAGTTTCTCACAGTTGTAATCTCCTCTCCACCACCACATTTTTCTCGCCAACAGATGTCAGTTACACCATGGCAACAGGACGTGTTTGGGTTCATTGTACAATTTCCACATAAATCTGAAGGGGTCCTCTGCCCTGTGTTGGCACCACAGAGATTTGAGTGGATGAAATGATGCGTAAGGAAGAGGTACTTCAGTGTAGGAGACAGGAGGAGAGGGATTGCTGCGAGGAGTTTTGGGCTGGCTACAACATTTATCTATTATTAACATAAATATATATCCCAGTCAAGAATGGTCCCCAAAGTGGCTGACAATATAAAGAGATAAAATACCTACAAGGTCATGGAACCAGAAAAAAAAATTAAAGTGAAATGAGAGTGCTAAGCATAATGCTGTTTGGCTTCAGTGAAACAGGTCATCGGAGCCACATGTTCTCTTGAAGGTGCTTTCATATGAGTAATTAGAAAAATGAGCAACAATTCCCTCCAGAAAAGAAAGGTTTTGATCAGTCTACTAAACAAAGGGAGAGATGAAAAGCTAGCTGAGCAGTTGAACCTCTCTTGGGGTGCATCTACACTGTAGAAATAATGCAGTTTGACACCACTTTAACTGCCATGGCTCCATCCTACAGAATCCTGGGATCTGTAGTTTGGTGAAGCATCAGAATGCTTTGGCAGAGAAGCCTAAAAGTGTTGTAAAACTACATATCTTGGGATTCCATAGGCCAGAGTTACTGTGCTTAAAGTGGTGTCAAGCTGCATTATTTCTACAGTGTAGATTTCACCCTTGGAAAAGATTCTAAAAAGGATGTCCTTTCCAAGTCATTGGTTACCATCTCACAACACGACAGTAGCAGGGTTTCCTGTTTGGCTTTCTTCAGAAGAAGCTTACTTCAACTACTCCTGAATACTGGAGAGTAGCCTTCAAGGACAATGTTCCTAAAGGCCTTTGGACTAGCCTTCTTTTGGTCTGTGGGCAGTAAAGGTTGCTTTTCATGTTTCTGTGAAACTCCTGCAGCTTTGGGTTGGCACAACTATCTATTACGTGAGCACTTTGACACTCCATGCTCCGGGAGGTGGCACCTGTGATGCAGAGGTGTCTGGTTTCAAGGAGGAGGGGTGTTTTTGGAAGAAGTTCTGGCAGGGTGACCAGACACCTCCCTTTTTTCAGGACATGTCCTACATCTCAATCTTCTGTCCAGGAGGAATTTCAAAATACCCTCAAATTTAAGGATGACTCAGAAGCATGAATTTATATTTATATTAGTGTTTTTAGCTTTTATTTGATCCTGTCTTCAATTTCTCTGGAATTTTCTACATTTTGTGGTGCCTAATCCTCCTTTGTGATTATGACAGCTGGTCACCCTGAGTTCCAGGGAGAGGGTGCCCTTGGAACCAAGGTGCTCTGAGAGGAGTGGCGCAAGTGATTGTCTAAGGTTGCATCTAAATGTATTCCCCATTGACAAGGTTGTCAAGTCGTGTCTGATCACAGGGGGTGGTGCTCATTTCTGATACTGAGCCAAAGAGCCAGCATTGTCAGAGACTACTCTGTGATCATGTAGCCAGCATGATTGCACAGAACGCTGTTTAACTTCCCACCAAAGTGGTACCTATTGATCTTTTATAGTATCCTCTAACAACCTAATAGGTTATCATGAGATTTTCTTGGCAAGATTTGTTTGGGGGAGGGGGTGTCTTTGCTTTCTTCTGAGGCTGAGAGGGTGTGACTTGCCCAAGATCACCCAGTGGGTTTCCATGAGCGAATGGAGATCTGAACCCTGGTTTTGCATGCTTTTGAACTGCTAGGTTGGCAGAAGCTGGGACTAGTGATGGGAACTCACCCCATTATGCAGCACCTGGGCCTCAAACTGCCAGCCTTCTGATCTTTCAATCATCAGAATTGGTATCTTAGCCACTTGAACCTCCACAGCATCTACACTGCAGAAATAGTCCAATTTGACACCACTTTCACCGCCATGGCTCCATGTTATGAAATCCTGGGATTTGAAGCTTGGTGTGGCACCAGAGTTCTCTGACAGAAGGCTAAGCGTCTCACAAAACTACAATTTCCAGAATTCCCTAGCATTAAGCCATGGCAGTTAAATTTCTGCAGTGTGAATGCAGCCTAAGCCACCCTTCCCAAAGCATAAGGACTTGCCTTTCCCAAAGCCAAGCATTCAGGGATCAGGTAGTTTGAAGCCAGGTACCAGTCCCATCCCTGCTGCTAGCAGTTTTTACATTTCTTTGACACCAGGGCCCTTTCCTCCTTGCAACCACTACTACTTTCTCTTCCATCTTCACCAAATAATTACACTGGTGGAGAAACAGGACCTGAACTGTGTCAAGCTAGACCTTTAAAACTTTTAATATATTTTTAAAAACTTGGCACATGAGCATTCAGTGCTGTCAAATAGGTTTTAGCAGTACAGTAAAACTTTTACTTCTTCTGCCTCAGTAGCTGGGGAGGATCCCAAACCTATTTATTAGGTTGTTAGAGGATACTATAAAAGGAGAAAAAACAAAAGTGATGCCCTAAGAACCAGAGAAAAATATGGCTCAAGGTCACCGAGCAGAAAAAAGTTACTGGTATGAAATATTTGCAAGTCTCTAAAGGTGTACTGTGATAACAGACCTGTCTTATACCAAATCATTCTTCTAGCCTAGTATTGTTGATGCTGACTGGCTGGGACTCTTCTAGGACTGAACCTCTGCTGGCAAAATGGCCTTGTCTGCATGGATGGAAAACCCATTGGGTGCAGTCTGTTTGCATGGGACACGACAACTTCCAGTGAAATAACATGGACTTTCCCTGTTAAACTTTGCCCACAGTTGGCAAAGTCACAGGAAGCCCCAGTGTTTCCCTGGGTCAAATGGTGGGTCATGTGGTACTGTTGAATTTTTAAAATTAATTTTAAACAAAGAAACTAAAATAACAATTTTATTTGTTTTACAGGAACTTATAAGTAAAAATCCAGTTTCTTCCTCCCCTCTCCCTTGTGCAAGCATTGTGTCATTTTGGCTATCTAAGCAGCAATGTTCACAGCTGTAAGGTCAGAAAAAGGGAAAATAATGTTCCTGACACTTGTTCTCTGGACCCTTACATATCTTGGCTTGTGAAATTGGTCAGTGCTGTGTTGAATACTTGGACGTCCTTGAAGGATACTTTGGTCACAGTTTGTTTTTAAAAACTACAGTGGTAAAACCTTGACAAATCTAGATCCTACTGGTTTGTATAATTACCAACTAGTATCTAAACTGTTGAGGGAGCCAGCATGGTGTAGTGGTTTGAGTGTTGGACTGTGACTCTGGAGACCAGGGTTCAGATCTCCATTTGCTCATGGAAACCCACTGGGTGATCTTGGGCAAGTCACACCCTCTCAGCCTCAGAAGAAAGCAAAGACACCCCCTCCCCCAAACAAATCTTGCCAAGAAAATCTCATGATAACCCATAAAATATGGAGACTCCAGACCTGGCCCTGAGATCTGGCCACCCTTTGCCCAAGGCTGTTTTTGAGGATGCCATAGGGTGGTTAAAACATAAAGCCTTAGGAATGCTATAAGCTGGAAATCACTTGACAGCATAAAACAATATTTAAACTGCTAGTTGGGGGTAAACTGACGGAGAGATGGTGGCTTCTCCACCAGGCATTTGAAGTTATTTTAATACACCTTGTTGGTGAATATTTTTAAAAAGATGGCTGCATGTTTTCTTGATTGTGTGTGCGTGTGTGCATGTGTATGTTTTGATTTATGACGGGCATTGCAAATTAAACTATGTGTGCATTTCTGAATGCAAATTGTGGTTGAGTCTATATTCAGTTCTCTCGGAAGTGTAAATTAGGTCCCATATTGGGAAAAAAAAAGACCGGATATCAATCAATTAATTAATTAATTAATTAAGTGAACCTCACTTTAAAATGCAAACCAATTTCTCATCTCTCCTTACTTTGAAGATTCATTTATTCTTTGTGGATTTCTCCCCAAGGTGTTTAATGAGCTGCTGCATCAAACGTGTTTTAATTTGTTATTGATCTTGATGTGCATTTTTGGGTGATTTTAATTTTAACATTGGTTTGTATTTGTCAGTTTTGCTTTTGGTTTGATGCTATTGATGTAGTGCTGTAAACTACCTTGAGAGTTTTATTTTTATTTTTATTAATTTTTTTACCATGAAAGACTGCAAATGAAATGCGGGCCAGAGCAGAACTCCTGGGATTAATAAAGAGCAGTTATGGTGTCAGCCTTACAGTTTGACCAAAGCACACACCTCCCGCTTTGTAAATATCAAGGTGGTTTCTGCAAAGCTTACAACGTGATGACAGTGCAGACAAAAAAAGGAAGCACGCTTGCCTTGAATTTCATATCTGTTTGCTTCCCTGCCAAGCTGGAAATAGAACATTTGCATCTGGAGCAAACTCATCTCCTGGAAGATATGAAGGGAGATAGGAAAATTCTGTTTTGCACATGAAGGAAATATGTGGCGACAGGGTGTACATGGTGCCTTCACCCCTGTTCTCCCACCTCCCCCTATCTCTGTTGTGCCTGAAGTGGATGTCAGACAGCGATTCAGGATTGATTCATCACAGAGAGAAGCCTCTGGTTCCCAAAATGCTTCCACTCAAATTTGCTGTCTTCCTCACCCACAGCTCCATGTTAGGATAATATGGTGGATCTCTCAGTTCTCATCACTGAAATAGCTGGAATTCCCTTGCAAGCATCTGCCATTCACATGTGCATGGCTGTCTCTTTCTGAGGAATAGCTGTACCTGGAGTGGGGAGATTCTTTCTGAGGGATTATAAACTAACTAAACCCCCACTAGGTTGTAATATGTTAATTATTAATGGCATAAGAAAGTCTGTGTGTGTGGTGGGGAAGTGCAGTCCGTGGGCCACAAGAAGCTGCCCAAGTCGGGTTGTGAGTTCTGGGTCATCCCAGGCTCTGAGATTTCTGGGCCCAAACCTGAGACCTTGTGACAGCTGCTGGTGATGTCATTAAGCATTACACGCTTATTCGAAAGTAAGACAGACATTTTAAATAGAGAATCTGTTCCCAAATCATGAGCCAGGGTGGCATAGCAGGTTGAATCTATGACTCTGGAAATCAGGGTTCAAATTCTGGCCATGTAAACCCACTGGACAAGTCCGAATCTCTCAGCCTCAGAGGGTGGCAATGGCAAACCCCTCTGAAGAAACTCCAAGAAAACCCTGCGATTTTGCCTTAGGGTTGCCATAAATTGGAAACAACTTGATGGCACACAACAATAATCCCAAAGCAAGGTGAAATGAAGGGATTGCTCTTTCTCAATTACTTAGACAGATGGGGTAAAGAATACAGTATAATATTTATTATTACAGTCCACATAGACCCATCAGTACAACCAACAGACAAAAAGTGTACAACAGCAGATAAGATACAATTTAGCATGTTATAAACATACTCAATAAAAACATTGTAGATACTCTGGCCAGTTTTAGGAGTTTGTAAGGAATACTTAATTTAGCCAATTTGCTTCTAACCAGAAGGTGGATGCACAGCAGAGAGTGAGCCCTGGCAATGCAACAACTGGGAGGGAAGAAAGAAGCTCTCTAAGCAAATACATAGACCCCTGGAGAGGCTTTGTAAATTGCAGCAAGAAATCAGTGCAAACTTTACCAAGCTGCTGCTTTACAAGCTGAAGGTGAGAGTTGCCTGGAGCTGACAAGCCACTCCATACTGGAGAATTTGGACCTTTGTCTCCTGACCAGAGATAAACCACAAATGCTGGAGACTCAGGGCCTGGCCCTGATATCAAGCAATCCTATGACCAAGGCTGTTTTTGCAGGCCCCCAGCGCCCAGCCCAACCTTGGAGAGTGGTGGTTAAAACATAATTAAAAAAAACAAAAACATAAAACATAAAATGCACTACTACATTGTTTTCAATTTATTTAGGTTCAGCATTCAGTGCAACTGCCCTGTGACAGGTACTTCATTTAACATAAAGTTAAATTTAACATAAAGTTCTGGCCTGGGTCTATACAAATAGCTTTCTGGCACAATGAATGTTTGACAGGACATAAGGCAAGCCTGAAATCTGGAAACTCCTAGATTGCCAGATTGAAAATTGGAGTGGGTTCCTGGACCTTTAATGTGTAGAAGAGGGAGTTTCAGCAGCTGTTGCTTGTCATGCAACCAGGTAACAAACAACGCTGGCTGAAAGTACCTCTGCTACACAACCATGAAAGGTAAAGGAATCTGTTTCAGTTTTCAGTCTGGTAACCCTACGATGAATAGGAAATAGCAGGGCCACCCCAAGGCACCTTGTCACCAGTGGTGTCCCTAGGATTGGTGTCACCTGGTGCAGTAATTTATGGCGTCATCCCCCATTGACCTCCTCCCATTTCACACAATACAGAATCCTTAGTAATTTTTTTTTGCACTAATGTTACTTATAAATATTAATTCTTATAGACCACTGAATGTGTAATGCAGATAGTTGTGACATAAACACCTAGCAAAATTAAAATTATACCTTCAAATTACAATATCATACATATGAGGGGGTATCGTAAAGTTTTAATTATCACCATGCAGATTTACACTTTTCCCCCAGCGTTTCCTGACCCTCAGAATACCTGATATTGTAGAAGTCAGCAGATTGCACCTTACAAGGGGGTATAGTAAAGTAATAATTATCACCCAGAAGTTATTATGGTATATTGATGAAATTTTGTCAGTGTCATCATTGGTCCCTAAGTGCACAATGTTGAGAAAATCAGCTCATTGTATCCTTTATTTTTGTGACAGGTTGTTCCAGAAGTGACTAAAGTGGAAAATCCTCGTAAGGCACAATCTGCAGACTTCTACAATAATGGTATTCGGAGGGTCAAGAAATGCTGGAAAAAATGTGTAAATATGGATAGTGACTACATAGAAATAAGTTAACAACTACAAATCAAAACAAACTTTCTGTCAATTTTTTTTAAAGGTGATATTTAAAACTTTACAATATCCCCTCATATACCTAGTGAAGATTTGGTTAAAAGGTGATTGTTTTGAAAGAAAATTTTATTTTGAAAACATTTCAATTTTTATTTTTTATTTTTTAAAAATTAAACTTTTGACGTTTGAAATTTTAATTTTAAAAAAATTCTGGGGCCTCTCCTCCTCCCACTGAGTTTCTCCCCAGTCCCACCATCTCTTAAAGCATTTTAAAGGGAAGCAGATGAATGCCACAGCCCATTTCTGCCAAAAGGTAGGTGTTTGGGGAGCAGTGGTGTCACCCCCCTTCGGGTGTCACCTGGTGTGGTCTAACCCCCCCATACCCCCTAGTGACGCCACTGCTTATCGCCTGAGGCAAAGCACCAAATAGTATATTTCCTCCAATCTATGGTGTATAGCCAAGCCTCAGTCTTCACATTGCAGTACAGCTGATCAATACTGCTGAACCATGCACATCTACACTTCAACGGGAAAAGATGCAACACAGTCCTGTGTACACTTCCCTGGCAATCAGTCAGGGCTTACTGCTTAACAGCCATGCACAGGATTTCACCATGAAATTTGCAGTACCTCCTGGAAAGAAAGAGGGTGCTGGAAAAACAATGAGTCAAGCAGAAGAAATAAATGGAAACTCTTATCTGTAGCCATAAATTGATTTTCATATTCTTTCTGTGTTTCATATTTTCTAATGCTGAAGAGGAATACAGCAGCAGCATTGGAAGAAGAAGATTTTGCAAGCAAAATAAAATACAGCCAGAAAGAAGGAACTGGCCAGTGCTTACTAGAACAGGATTGTGGGGAATGCATTTAATGCATTCCCCACTATTTGGTGCTTTGCCTCAGGCGATAAGCAGTGGCGTCACTAGGGGGTATGGGGGGGTTAGACCACACCAGGTGACACCCGAAGGGGGGTGACACCACTGCTCCCCAAACACCTACCTTTTGGCAGAAATGGGCTGTGGCATTCATCTGCTTCCCTTTAAAATGCTTTAAGAGATGGTGGGACTGGGGAGAAACTCAGTGGGAGGAGGAGAGGCCCCAGAATTTTTTTAAATGCCCATCATAATCCAAAGTATTTTAAGATGATGTGGGCCTGAGTGTGCAATTCAGAGCCATCAACCTTACAAAAGACCTGCTTTTGTGGAGCTGACCACAGGTTTGTTGACTCCAAGAGAGTATATCTTTGTCCTGAGGTTGATCATACAAATTCCTTGAGCTTCCTCACATTATTTAGGGAAGCATTAAATCCATTTCTCAATGTCCTTAATCTTCTTGTGCCTCAGAAGCAGGAGGGGAAGATCCTCAAGCCCCTTTGCCTATTGCTCTCATGCTTTTTGCCATTGTTTTTAAAAAGTCCCCAAATAGATTGTTCTGCTATTCTGTCTCCCATCCTGCCTACACTGCAGGATCTCTTACTGGAAATTGATCAAATCTCACAATTGTTGTTGCTAACTGCCTTGGAGACCTTGACAGGTGATCCTGTGGATAAAACATCTCCATCACCCAGTCCTTAACTGCTCCACTTAGATCCTGCAGGCTCAGGACCTTGGCCTTACTGACTGACCATCTGGCATGTGGTCTTCCTCTCTTTCTACTGCCTTCTACCTTTCCTAGCATTATTGTCTTTTCTAATGGTTCATTCCTTCTCATGATGTGGCCAAAGGATGACAGCCTCACTTTAATCATCTTGGCTTCCAGGGAGAATTCAAGCTTGATTCTAGGACCCATTTGTCTGTCTTCTTGGCTGTCCATGGTATCCTCAGCACTCTTCTCCAGCATCACATCTTAAATGAGTTGATTTTCCTTCTATCAGCTTTCTTCACTGTCCAGCTCTCACATCTGTACATGGTGATGGGAAATACACTGGCTTGAATGATCCTCACTTTAATGCTCAGAGTTATATCTTTACACTTAAGGATCTTGTCCAGTTGTTTCATTGATGCCCTTCCCAATAATCCTGATATCTTGACTACAGTCACTGCTCTGATCAATATTTGATGCAAGGTATGGGAAATCTTTCTATTTCAAATTTCTCATTATCTAGGATGAATTATTGTAGATTTTCCATAGCCATAATTTTTGTTTTCTTAATGTTCAGGATTAAGCCTACGTTGGCATTTTCTTCCTTGGTCTTTAGTAATTGCTCCACATCTGTTGGTTTCTGCTAGTAGTATTATGTTGTTTGCATATCTTAGGTTGTTAATGTTCCTTCCTCTAAACTTCATATCTCCTGCCTCTGAGTCTAAGCCTGCTCTGTGTATGATATTTTTTGCATACAGGTTTAATAAATACGTTGATAGTATGCAGCCTTGCCTGACCCCTTTGCCAATTTGGAACCATTCTATTCCAATGTATTATATTCTGATATCAGCCTCTTGTCCCAAGTACAGGTTACACATCAAGACAATCAGATGTTGTGGCACTCCCATTCCACTAAGTACAAGCTGTAGCTTGTCATCTATGCAGTCAAAGCCTTTGCTGTGGTCAATAAAGCACATGCAAATTTTCTTCTGGAATTACCTGGTGTGCTCCATTATCCAATGTATGTTTGCAATGTGGTCTCTATTGCCTCTTCTTTTTTTGAATTCAGCTTGCACTTCTGGAATTTCCTGCGACATGTGTGGTAGGAATCTTTGCTGCAAATTTTTGAGCATGACTTTGCTTGCATAGAAAATTAGCACAATGGTTTTGTAATTACTGCAGTCTTTTGTGTCTCTTTTTTGTGTGGATGGGAATATATATTGATCACTTCCAATCTATGGGCTGTGGAGAGAAGGCAGAATAGAACATGCCTTAGCAACAGCCAATACAATGTAAAACAATGCATACTAAAAGCAAAATATGTTGATGAGAACAATCATGTGACATCTTTTACTACTTCAGGACTCTCTTTTTAAAACATTTTAAATGTATTGCCTGATTTGGGGACCTGGCTGGTATTGTCTTTTTAGTTTTTTAAAAATGCTTCTGCCTCTTCCATCCCCCAAAAGGTGTCTGATGTTTTTGAACACTTGGTCTGGAACTTTAATTCTTTTATAATTCAGCAATTGCACATGTAGTTCAGAAGTTCACCTACACTGTATGCTGCACTCAGTCTGAACCTCTACTTGGTTGCTTGACTCTCAAACTGTCAAGTGATAGCAATAGCAATAGCAGCTTCATTTATATACCACTTCATACCGCACTAAGCAGTTTCTAAGTGGTTTACAACTGTAAGCTAATTGCCCTCATCAAGTTGGGTACTCCTTTTAGCAACCTCAGAAGGATGCACAGCTGAGTCGACCGTGAGCCCCTGGCTGGGACTGAACTCACAACCTTGTGGTTTGTCAGTGAGTGGCTGCAATAGCAGAATTTAACCACTGTGGCACCAGGGCCTTTCAGCAATACCCCCATTCAGCATGTCTAGCCTCTCTTTTTTGTACCACTCCAGACAGGAAAGCTGCCTCCCCCCATGGCAGACCCTCAGGCTGGATTTCTTTATTCTCAAGTAGTGGGAGGGCAGGAGGGGATCAAAAACATGAAGCTGGCTAATGAGGTTGGGTGGTGGCTGATGCTGATCAATGCAGCAGCAGGTTGGGTAAGTCAACCAGTCAAAAAGCTGTGGCAGGCAGTGGCATGCTGTGGTTGTCTGGCATTGATGTGACCTGAGTGGGAGAGTGAAGGGCAGCTACACAGCTGGGTAGAAGGGCAATGGGCAATGGCAACGATGCAAAGGAAATAGCACATGGGAGGACAGCTGCAGCAGACCAGAGAGCAGGCAGAATCTTCACCTTGATCCTCCACCCCTTGAAATTTGCCACCTGAGACCAAGGTCTCACTCCATTACTAAGAAACAGGATGGTTACCTGGATGTCTTATTTTTGCTTATGCCTGCTTTTACCTTCCAAAACTCCTTTGATTGTTTCCGGCTGCTACCACTCCATGTACTATTAGTTGGCATGGTTAAAACATTTCATCATAATTAATGAACCTCTCATTTCCACTGTTGTTGGCAGTCAGCCATTTTGTATTTTTCACCCGCAGAGTATTTGATTGTTGTCTAGAATGGTGTTTCCTAGCCACAGTACAGGAATGCTGTGGATGTAGCGTATCTTGATTTCAGCAAGGCCTTTGACAAGATCCCCCATGATATTCTAGCAAGTAAGATAATAAAATATGAAATAGACAATTCTATTGCCAGGTGTGTTTGTAGCTGGTTGACTGACCAAACACAAAGGGTGTTCACCAATGGATCCTCTTCATTCTGGAGGGAAGTGACTAACAGGGTGCCTCAGAGTTCTGTCCTGGGCCCAGTGCTATTCAACATCTTTAGTAACAACTTGGATGATGGAATAGGGGATATGCTTATCAAATCTGCAGATGACACTACATGAGAAGGATAGCCAATACCACAGAGAACAGGATCAAAATTCAAAATGACCTTAGAAGATTGGAGAGCTAGATCAAAACAAACAAAATGAATTTCATCAGGGAGACATGGAAGGTACTACACTTAGGCAGAAAAAAGGAAATGCACAGATATGCACTCATATTCAGCTTGTAGTTTACTAAAATGCCTAAATATCTTTCACATGTACTGTTGTCAAGCCAGATGTCACCCAACCTAAATAATAATAATAATAATAATAATAATAATAATAATTTTTATCCCGCCCCCCTGCATACGCAACCGGGGTGGCTTACAACATTAAAAATACAGTAAAAATACAATGCATATCCCATAAAGCCACCCATGCCTTAAAATAGTATTAAACAATGTAACAATTTAAAACATACTTAAAATAGGTTACAATAACAAACAACAAACAAACAACAATAACTGCATAAGATTAAGGGAGAAAGTAGGCTGACTCTTGAAGGCTGGGGTATAGATAACTGCAATAACTGCAATAGATACCCTGGCCTTCAATTATTATTATTATTATTATTATTATTATTATTATTTAGGCTGGGTAACATCTGGCTTGACAACAGTACATGTGAAAGAGATTTAGGCTTTTTAGTAAACTACAAGCTGAACATGAGTCAACAGTGTGATGTGGCAGCTAAAAGAGCCAATGTGAGTGTAGGTTGCACCAACAGGAGTACAGTTTCCAGATCAAGGGGAGAAATAGTACCACTCTATTCTACTTTGATCAGGCCTCACCTGGAACACTGTGTCCAATTCTGGTCACCACAATTGAAGAAGGATGTGGAGAAGCTGGAGCATGTCCAGAGGAGGGGACCCAAAATTGTGAAAGGTCTGGAAACCATGCCCTATTAAGAGAGACTTAGGGAACTGAGCATGTTTAGCCTGGAGAAGAGAAGGTTAAGAGGTGATATAATAACCCTGTTTAAATATTTCAAAAGATGTCATATTGAAAAAGGAGCAAGCTTGTTTTCTGCTGCTCCAGACATTAGGACATGGGGCAATGGAATCAAACTAAAGGAAAAGAGATTCCACTTAAACACTAGGAAGAACTTCCTGATGGTAAGAGTTGTTTGACAGTGGAATACACTGCCTCAGAGTGCAGTGGAGTCTCTTTCTTTGGAGAGGCTGGATGGCCATCTTTCAGGAATACTTTGTGTATTCCTGAATGACAGAATGGGGTTGGACTGGATGGTCCTTGTGATCTCTTCCAACTTTATGATTCTATGATTCTAGGCACATAAAATATAATGGAATCATTCTTGGTATGTAAATGAAAATACACAACAATATATGGTATGATATTTATTACATGGATACCAATATTTAATACAAAATCCATGGTACACTATATCAAAATGTATTACCCTTGGATATAAAAATGAAAAATAATACTGGCAACAAATAAATACATTGTATGCAAACTCTCTGCAAATAATAAACCAGGGAGAAAATCCCAGTTTAGGGCTCTTCCAGATAGGCCAATAGTCCTATCTTTAATGGGCCAACTAAAAGGCCCAAAATACATTATGCAAGCTTTCAAAGCTTCCTTGGCTTCTTCATCAGGCAACGGTGTTAAAAATCATACAGGAGAAGAAAAGAGTGTTAAGGAAAATGCAACATGGGGCATACAGTAATAGAAATAAAATATGTATGTGATAGTCACAGTGACTAAGCAGGAACAATTATGAAGCTACACAGGTGAAAAGGATAATGTAATTTGGAAGCCTTGAGAGCCAAGGACAAAGTTATAGAGTGTATATTGAAAACACCTGTTATAGATTGCAAACACCTGAGATTCATTAAGTAGTCAAGGTAAAATGATGAAATACTTGGGTTGGTCTTAAGTATGGGATGATCTATGTAAACCAATCAAAATGAATGTACACACCCACTGGGTGGAAACTGACTAGTGGGTGGTGACTAACAATGGCTATAAGTGCAATGTTTGCCAATGCATAGTGTGGAGTATTTTGGTGGAGTAGAGATTGTGATTTGTAGGGCATATAGTATTTATGTATATAGTAGAATAAAGTAGATCTTTTATATAAGACTACTGAGTTGTCTGGTGTCTTGAGGGAAGATACAAGAGCCAGAAGAATCCTGGAGAAGTTTGGAGACATCTCAGGAAGAAGAGTGAGAAGGCTTGGAGAGTTTGTCAGGGTCTTCAGCCTATTCTCTGAAACTCTGCTGCTTGGGAAAGAAGCATCAACCACTGATCAAAGCTGGTCAGCTCTGCTGCATAACAAGGTGGTGAGTTAGAGCCAGAGGTGTAGAGCTACAACTCCCATCATCCCTGACAAAGAGAAGTGACCTTTGCATGCATTGAGATCCCTCTGGACCATCTTAACTGACAACAGAAGTAACATCTCAGACAAAATGTAAGCTTGTAACTCTAACACTATCACTTTTCTTCCCTTGTATAATGTTAAACATCTTTGCCTGATGAAGAAGCAAGTAAAACATCAAAATCTTGCACGGTGTATTTTCTTCTTTTTAGTTGTTCCAATAAAAGTATCACTGTTTTGTGAATTTTGAATGTTGTTATTTTGTTGCATGGCTAACACAGCTACTTTTATAAGTTTCCTATAAAATTGGATGCAGTGTCTGGAAAAGCCAGTGTGGGTCCACTCCTTGAGCCACCAGCTGTCTCTGCTGTTCCTTATCATGAGTTGTATGGTTTCAGATCTAATTTAAAAAACTGATTAATTCCTTTGTTAATGAATAACTAAACTGATAAAGTAAAATGATTCTATGCTTTCACACTGTAAAGAGAATATTTTAATTTTCTTCAGACACCAAAAGGTCACAACCAGAATGGAAATCATGCAGCCCTCCAAATACTGTTGGACTGTAAGTCCCAGAAGATATAGTCATCATAGTCAGTGTTGAGAAATGCTGGGAACTGCAGTGCAGCAACATTTGGAGTGCTGCATGATCCCCACTTCAGAGTTACTGCAACAAATGGCTGAGCTTTGCACAAAGATGGCACAGTTCAGCTGAATCGTCATGCCAACTATGCAAACTGCACAAGTGTCGAAAATATAAATTAGCTCTTAATCAGTTTTTGTTTGAATTACAAAATTATTAGAGCTTTTTGGATTGAAATAAAGGTTCTTTAAAGGCTTTAGAATTGCATGCCTAGTAGATTCAGCTTATGGTCTAATATTGACTCTCAGCAGCATTACTGGTTGTAATGTGATTGCAACATATGGTGAGTTAGTCAAGAAATACAGTTAGTGCATGGTGAGCAGCTGTGGCCCTTGCCTCGAAGACAATTTCATTGTTCAAAAGGTGGAAGAGGCAACGAGGGAGTCCGCTATTTTGGATCTGATCCTAACTAACAGGGAAGACCTAGTTAATGGGGTGCAAGTGGTTGGATCCTTAGGCGGGAGTGATCATGTCCTCCTGGAGTTTATTATACAGTGGAAAGGAGAAGCCAGGCATAGTCAGACACGCATTCTAGACTTTAGGAAAGCTGATTTTGCTAAACTTAGAGAAATACTGAGGGTGATCCCATGGACAGGAATACTAAAAGAGAAGGGAGTTCAAGACGGATGGGAGTTTCTCAAAAGGGAGATACTGAAGGCACAATTTCAAACCGTGCCAATGAGGAGGAAGAATGGGAGGTGTCTCAAGAAACCAGGATGGATGACTAAGGAACTTGCAACTGAACTATGTTTTAAACGGAACATGTATAAGAAATGGAAAAATGGGGAAATCACCAAAGAGGAATTCAAACAAATAGCTAGCACGTGTAGGGGTAAAGTCAGAAAAGCTAAAGCACAGAATGAAATCAGGCTTGCTGGAGAGGTTAAGAACAATAAAAAGGGCTTTTGGGGGTATGTCAGTAGCAAAAGGAAAAAGAAGGAAATGGTAGGGCCACT
The DNA here is from genome assembly GCA_026167975.1 of Phrynosoma blainvillii. Lineage (NCBI taxonomy): Eukaryota > Metazoa > Chordata > Lepidosauria > Squamata > Phrynosomatidae > Phrynosoma > Phrynosoma blainvillii. Next base: position 142,613,194 of record JANUYF010000001.1, read on the forward strand.
GTGTGGAGAAGATGGCAAAAAGTTAACAGGGGACAGAGAAAAGGCAGAATTACTCAACACCTTCTTTGCTTCAGTCTTCTCAGAAAAGGCAAAGGGTGCTCAACTTGAGGATAATGGAGCAGAGGACAGAATAGGAGAATTTCAGCACAGAATAAGTAAAGAGATAGTACAGAAACATCTGGTTAATCTAGATGAATATAAGTCTCCAGGACCAGATGAATTACATCCAAGGGTATTAAAAGAACTGGCAAATGTAATATCGGAACCATTGGCAATAATCTTTGAGAATTCCTGGAAAACAGGAGAGGTCCCAGCGGACTGGAGGAGGGCAAATGTTGTCCCCATCTTCAAAAAGGGGAAAAAAGAGGATCCCAACAATTATCGTCCAGTTAGTCTGACATCAATACCCGGAAAGATTCTGGAGCAGATCATTAAACAGAGAGTCTGTGAACATCTGGAAGATAATTTCATAATCACAAAAAGTCAACATGGGTTTCAGAGAAACAGGTCATGCCAGACAAATCTGATCTCTTTTTTTGATAAAATTACCAGCTTGGTAGATGAAGGGAATGCTGTGGATATAGTATATCTTGATTTCAGTAAGGCCTTTGACAAGGTTCCCCATGACATTCTTGCAAGCAAGTTGGTAAAATGTGGGCTAGACAAAGTAACTGTTACATGGATTTGTAATTGGTTAACTGGTCGAATGCAAAGGGTGCTCAACAATGGCTCCTTTTCAACTTGGAAAGAAGTGACCAGTGGGGTGCCACAGGGCTCTGTCCTGGGCCCAGTGCTATTCAATATCTTTATTAATGACTTGGATGACGGTATTGGGGGCATAGTTATCAAATTTGCAGACGACACCAAATTAGGAGGAGTAGCTAATACCCCAGAGGACAGGATCAAAATTCAAAATGACTTGAACAGACTAGAAAATTGGGCCAAAGCTAACAAAATGAAATTCAACAAGGAGAAATGTAAGGTTCTGCACTTAGGACGGAAAAACGAAAAGTACAGATATACGATGGGGGACACCTGGCTGAATGAGACTACGTGTGAAAGGGATCTAGGAATCCAGGTGGACCACAAGTTGAACATGAGTCAACAGTGCGATGCAGCAGCTAAAAAGGCCAATGCAATTTTAGGCTGCATCAGTAGAAGTATAGTGTCTAGATCAAGAGAAGTAATAGTGCCACTCTATTCTGCTTTGGTCCGGCCTCACCTGGAATACTGTGTCCAGTTCTGGGCACCACAATTCAAAAAGGATGTGGAGAAACTGGAGCGTGTCCAAAGGAGGGCAACTAAAATGGTGAAGGGTCTGGAAAGCAAGCCCTATGAGGAACGACTTAGGGAGCTGGGGATGTTTAGCCTGGAGAAGAGAAGGCTGAGAGGTGATATGATAGCCGTGTTTAAATATTTGAAGGGATGTCATATCGAGGAGGGAACAAGCTTGTTTTCTGCTGCTCCAGAGACTAGGACTCGAAACAATGGATGCAAGCTGCAAGAAAAGAGATTCCACCTCAACATTAGGAGGAACTTCCTGACAGTAAGGGCGGTTCGACAGTGGAACACACTCCCTCGGAGAGTGGTGGAGTCTCCTTCCTTGGAGGTCTTTAAGCAGAGGCTGGATGGCCATCTGTCAGGGATGCTTTGATTGGGAGTTCCTGCATGGCAGGGGGTTGGACTGGATGGCCCTTGTGGTCTCTTCCAACTCTATGATTCTATGATTCTATGATTCTATGATTCTAAATTTTGTTGGCCGAGGCTGTTCAGAGCTACAGTCAGAGGTGGCTGCTGACATCTGGCTCTATGTGACAGTGAACCTGCTCTGGGTTTTAGTACAAAATTTAAGAGAGCTATCCAGGGTGTTGTACCCTATTCCCATAATGCATCTAGCACTTTACTCCTATAAAGTCTGGATTAAAATCCAGAATGGATTCACACCCCCACTGAAAAGGGGGCAAACAGTCACCACTGGTTGTAGCTGAATAGCATGTGGAAGGCCATATATTTCCCACCTTGAGTTAGAACAACAATTAAATTCTGATAGGCTTAAATAATGGACACTGCAAACCTACGGTCATAGAGGATGAGGTCTGTGATACTAGAGGAGTTTTAGGACATTACCACACAAGCCCTGTTCTTGCCCCAATTGCATCAGTTAATAAAAATGGAAACATACCAGTTTCAAAGATGGATGATGATGATGATGGTAATGAATCTATTTATATCCTGCTCTTTTCCCAGAACTGGGATCTAGAGTGGCTCACTACATTAAAAGGACAATACAATTAAAACATAGAGAAATTGTACATTAAAATAGATGTTGATAAGGTGCAGTGTGTCCAGAGGAGGGCAACCAAAATGGTAACAGGTCTAGAATGAAAACAGTGCCCTATGAGAAGCAGCTTTTGGAGCAAGGCATGTTTAGCCTGGGGAAGAGAAGGTTAAGAAGTGACATGATTTGTTGTTGTTGTTAACATGATAGCCATGTTTAAATATCTGAAAGGATGTCATATGGAAGAAGGAGCAAGCTTGTTTTCTGCTGTTCTAGAGCAATGGTTTCCTAACTTTGGGCCTCCAGCTGTTTTGGAGTTCAACTCCCAGAAACCCTAGCCAGCTTGGTCAACAGTTAGGAGTTTTGGGAGCTGAAGTGAAAAACATGTGGAAGACCAAAGTTTGGGAATGACTGCTTTAGAGGTTAGGACACAGAGTAATGAATTCAAACTACAGGAAAAAAGATTTCACCTAAACATTAGGAAGAGTTTCCTGATGGTAAGAGCTGTTTGACAATGGAAAATGCTGCCTCAGAAAATGGTGGTGTCTCCTTCTTTGGAGGTTTTTAAACAGAAGCTGGATGGCCATCTGTCAGGAGTGCTTTGATTGTGTATTCCTGCATGGTAGTGGATTGGATTGGATGGCCCTTGGGATCTCTTCCAACTCTATGATTCTGTGGTTTCTGCAATTATGTGACTGAGACTGCTGCCGGCATCATGTTCTCATCTGCACTCCCTCTTCACCACACCTCCCTGCACTATGCCCTTCCCAGCATACTTTTTTTTTAAATATTTTTTTCTATTTAATAATAATAATAATAATAATAATAATAATAATAATTTATATACCGCCCGGTGGCGGACCAATCTAGGCAGTGTACAGATAAAAAGCAATGCATACAATTAGAATAAAATAACTTCCCCCCCCCTTTAAGAAAGAATTAAACTACATATTAAATTAAAACAATGGTTGAAATTACAACCAACTTTAACAATTAAAATCTAAATCAAAGCCCCATGTGACTTCAATTCAACAGGGCTAAAAAACAGTCAAGGGAAATCCAAGTCCCAGGATCCCAAAATCCCGATCATTCCAGGCTGGGTGTTTTAGACCGGAAAGGCCTGCCGGAAGAGATCCGTCTTGACAGCTCTCTTGAAGCTGTCTAAAGATGTTAGCTGACAGATCTCATCCGGCAGGCCGTTCCAGAGCCTGGGGGCGACAACTGAAAAGGCCCTCTGGGAGGTCACCGCAAGCCTAGGTTTTGGAAGCTGCAGGAGATTCCTCCCAGAGGAGCGGAGAGCGCGGGGAGGATTGTAGGGGAGGAGGCGATCTCTGAGATAGCTTGGACCCAAGCCATTTAGGGCTTTAAAGGTAATAACCAACACCTTGTACTGGGCCCGGAAACTAATAGGCAGCCAGTGGAGGGACCGCAGAACCGGAGTAATGTGGTCCCTCCTAGATGTTCCAGACAGAAGTCTGGCCGCCATGTTTTGAACTAGCTGAAGTTTCCGAACCAGGCACAAGGGTAGCCCCATGTAGAGAGCATTGCAGAAATCTAAGCGTGAGGTTACCAGTGCGTGCACAACAGTCTCAAGGTCCCCTACTTCCAGAAAAGGGCGCAGCTGGCGTATCAGCCGAAGCTGATAACAGGCGCTCCTGACCGTCGCATTAACCTGATTTGCCATCAGGAGCGACGAATCAAGGAGCACCCCCAGACTGCGAACACAGTCACTGGAGGAGAGTGTGACCCCATCCAGGACTGGAGGTTGCAACCCGATTCTTGGTTTCGGGGCCTGTACCGTGAGCACCTCCGTCTTGTCTGGATTCAGCTTCAATCTATTTTTCCTCATCCAGCCCATTACCGCTTGAAGACATTCATTGAGGGAAGAGATGCCATTGGAATTCAAGGCCGACGAACGAGACACGGAGAAATAGATTTGGGTGTCGTCAGCGTACTGATAACACCCAGCACCATAACTCCGTATAATCTCACCCAGCGGCTTCATATAGATGTTGAACAACATCGGGGACAAAATAGCTCCCTGAGGGACCCCACAAGTGAGCTCCCTCTTACTGGAGCTACAGTCCCCGAGCAGCACCCTCTGGGACCGACCTGAGAGGAAGGACCGGAACCACTGCAAAGCAGTGCCCCCGATGCCTAACCCCTTCAGGCGGCCCAAGAGGATGTTGTGGTCTATTGTATCAAAAGCCGCTGAGAGGTCTAAGAGCACCAACAGGGTCACACTACCCCTGTCGATGCTCAGACGCAGATCGTCGGTCAAGGCAACCATGGCAGTCTCAACCCCAAAGCCTGTCCTAAAGCCGGTTTGAAATGGGTCTAGATAATCGGTTTCATCCAAGACTGCCTGGAGCTGAAGAGCAACCACCCTCTCGATCACCTTGCTCAAAAATGGTAGTAATGATACCGGCCTATAGTTCTTCATATCCAGGGGGTCCAGGGAAGGTTTTTTCAGAAGCGGCCTAACCGCCGCCTCCTTTAAACATGATGGAACATGTCCTTCCCTGAAGGACGCATTGATGATATCCGTGAGGAGTCTCATCAATGCATCCCCCCCCGGACGGCCAGCCATGATGGGCAAGGGTCGAGAGGGCAAGTTGTCTTCCTCACCTTACCAAGCAGCTTGTCCACGTCCTCGGTACTCACAGATTGCCACTGATCCAGTAAACTTACATCGGCAGAGTCACTGGACACCTCATCTATAGTTCCTGCCACAACAGTGGCGTCTAAGTCGGCTCTTATCTGAGAGATTTTATCTGCAAAGAAGTTATTAAATGCGTCACAGCAGGCTGTTGTCGGGTTAAGTAAGGGATTTGGTGCAGGAGGAACCCGCGTCATCTCCCTCACCACCCTAAACAGCTCTGCTGGATAAGACTCTGCAGACGCGATACGTGCAGCAGAAAACGCTCTTCTTGTTGCACGTATCGCCTCCCGATAGGAACTAAGAAATTTCCTATGGCGAGTTCTGTCTGATAGGAGTCGAGTTTTCTGCCACTCACGCTCTAGTCGTTGTCCAGCCCGCTTCATTCTCCTAAGCTCTGGCGTATACCAAGGCCTTCGGTTCGAAGCGGTTTGGCAAGGACGCTTGGGAGCGATCGTGTCGATAGCCCTGGTAAGATCGGTGTTCCATGTATTAACCAGAGCCTCGACAGGGTCACCGGCATTCCCAACCAATAAACCCTCCAAGGCTTTCTGGAATCCTGAGGGCTCCATTAGCCTTCGAGGGCAGACCAATCTAATGGGTCCACCACCCCCGGAGAGGCAGATCTTGGCTCTCAGTTCTGCCTTGACCAGGAAATGATCCGTCCATGACAATGCGGAGGTACTTACTACCTCCGCCCACGGATATTCCTGCTCCGTACTGAAGACCGCATCGAGTGTATGACCAGCACAATGTGTGGGCCCAGAGACCAATTGGGATAGGCCCATGTTTGTCATGGTCTCCATAAACTCCCGAGCTGCACCTGTTAAACTGGCCTCGAGCGGAATGTTGAAGTCCCCCAGAACTAAAAGTCTGGGGGTCTCCAACAGCAGCTCAGAGACCAGCTGTGTCAGCTCAGTCAGGGAGTCTGCTAGACAACGGGGTGGTCGGTAGACTAGCAAAATCCCCAAACTATCCCTGGTCTTCAGGCTGAGATAAATACACTCGAAGTGGGCTGTGTTCCGGACAGGTATCCTGGTCAAGGTCAAGGTGTTCTTATGAACCAGAGCCACTCCACCCCCCCGCCCACTTCCCCTCACCTGCTCCTTAACGGAGTATCCGGCTGGGAGGACGTGCGCCCATATAGCAGCGCTATCTTCTCGCAGCCAGGTCTCCGTGAAGCAGGCCAGGTCGGCATCCTCATCCAGGAGAAGATCCTGGATGATGTGCGTCTTATTTTTAACCGACCTGGCATTGCAGAGGAGCAGAGTGAGGTTCTGTGGAATGGTTGGTCTGCTCTCCAAACCAATCTGAGACACAGGGGGAACTGAAGGCGGGATAGCTATCAGACAGCGATCCCGTCTTCTTTTGTAACATAAATTCCCACTGTTTCAGCCATACCTCCCATTCCCCTGCACAACTCCAATGGCCGCCCCCGTCTCCCTCCCGACCTCAGGTGAGGTGACATAGCTTAAACTCATAACTGGACAGCATGTTCATATTCCACTCAAGACTGAATAACTCAAATAGCCCTTTCATTTCCTTGAAGTCCGAGCAGAGGAAGAGATGGAGTCGGCCCAAGTCAGATATTATAATCTCTTCATGGCCATATAGTGGACCTAAACATATAGAGTCCACTACCAATGTCAAACTCCAGTATAGAATCATAGAATCATAGAATCATAGAATCATAGAGTTGGAAGAGACCACAAGGGCCATCCAGTCCAACCCCCTGCCATGCAGGAACTCCCAATCAAAGCATCCCCGACAGATGGCCATCCAGCCATCTATAAATATGCATAAGCGGCCGCAACAGATGACAAGTCCACGGGAGAGAAGGTGATAGGCGGCCACTTGCCTCTTCCTGGGGGAGATGGAAACTGGGGCCGGCTTTTAAAGATGCCGCCCCAAGCCTCCAGGGAGGCTTGCCGCGTCGCCGCAGCTGATGGCAAGTCCTGGGAGAGAAGGTGTTGGGCGGGGTCCTGGGCTCCGCCTTTCGTCCCAGGCTACGCTGCTGCTCTGCCGCCGCTTGCCTCTTCCTGGGGGAGATGGAACTGGGGCCGGCTTTTAAAGATGCCGCCCCAAGCCTCCAGGGAGGCTTGCCGCGTCGCCGCAGCTGATGGCAAGTCCTGGGAGAGAAGGTGTTGGGCGGGGTCCTGGGCTCCGCCTTTTGTCCCAGGCTACGCTGCTGCTCCGCCGCCGCTTGCCTCTTCTATTTTCATTTTTCATGCAGCTCCAGAGTTCTGCTAATGTGAATTAAGCTAAACAAAAGAAGAAGAAAAAAACACAAACAGACACAAATGAAACCACTTGTTTGGGAATAGTGAGGGGAAGAGGAGACACTGACACTATTTGTCTTCCAATATCACAACTGCCCCAGCAGTGATATTTTGCTCCTGGGGACTTGCGTGATTGAGAGGTCATTGATGAGTTTCCCCTTCAGTGAAAAGGGATGCCCTAACCATGCTTCAAAGACACAGCAGCTACAGTTTGGAGGTGATGTTGTATGATAAATATTGCCAAAGGCGCTTTTCCCCCATCTGTAATTAGCCAGTGTGGTGTAGTGGTTTGAGCATTGGACAATGACTCTGGAGATCAGGATTTGATTCCCTGATGAAGCATAAAAGCCCACTGGGTGACCTTGTGCAAGTCACATTCTCTCAGCCTCAGAGGAAAGCAAAGGTAACCCCCCCTCTGAGGAACATTGCCAAGAAAACCCTATGATAGGTTCACCTTGAGTCACCATAAGTCAAAAATGACTTGGAGGCATACAACAACATTTGCAATATAAAAGCTGTGTGTAGTAATCTCCTTAGTCTTACATCTCCTCGCCTTCTCAACATGGGCAGAGCTATTGGAGCTCCAGTACTGGACAATGTGACAATACGGAAAGACTGGTTGGTAGAACAGGAGATGCTTTCTCTCTGCAGGATGCAAGCTCCACCCAGTCCTTGGCTATGTTTCTGCCTGGGTTGAGAATTCAGACCAGCCCAAGAGCTGGAAAGATATTCCTTTAAAAAGAACCCAAGGAAGAATGCAGCTAATAATAATAATAATAATAATAATAATAATAATTTGTATCCCACCTCTCTGTAAAATACAACCGGGGCGGCTTACATGATAAATCGAACAATCCTGTCCCCAATAGCCCCCCCCAATACAATTAAACAATCAAAGTTTAAAAACATACTTAAAAATAACAAACTACTATAATAATGAAATGAATATTGCTTCTACCCACCCTTAATCCTCATGGCAAAAGCCTGGCAAAGTGTTGGATGCCATAGATTCTCCAATTTGGGAGCAGTCCAGTGCTATCCTGTTAATTAGTTAATAGCTGCTTAACAAATAGCTGGTCTACAGCGGAGTACATAAGGGAGATAGGTTAAAATGAGGGCATTGCCCCTCAAATAAGAATTCTGCCCCCAATCAAATTTCTTGTTCAATCCCCAAATTTTAAGCATTGTAGAAAGTAAGAAATTAAAATATGTTCCCTTCTAGATCTCTTATATTTGCTGTGATTGCATCCCCTGTGTAACTCTATCTGTCCCTTTTCTTTAGCTGCCAGAATTCTGTTTCTAAATACATTGGGCCCTTGGTATTTGCTGGAATTTGGTTTCAGGACACCCCCCCTCCCGATACCAAAAGCTGTGTATACTCAAGTAGATGCTCAAGTCCCATTATATACAATGGGGTAGTAAAATAGTTTCCCTTATATAAAATGGCAAAATCAAGGGTTGGTTGAATCTGTGGCTTCAGAATCCATAGATATGGGAGGTAGATATGGGAGGATGAATTTTAAATTTCATGCAGTGCTAGAAATGTGGGAACTGAAGGAAAATTGCAACATTCATTGGTGAGGACTAAATTCATGTATGGGAGCAATGCTCTCACCCCCACCCCATACTTCTACCCTACAATAAGTATAGGGTCAGCTAAGGCCTCCTCTTTGGTTTAATAAATTAAAGAGAGCTAGCCTTATACATCTCACTGTGTTATAACACCACATGAATAATCCTGGATGAGAGAGAGATTTGGAAAGCAAGATAGCAGTGTCCATATTGTTCATACCCTAAGGTAAATTTCCAATGGAGGGGATAAATTGGTTGGCAGGAAGTCCTACTAGAGAAGGATGCTGTCTCTTGGCAGATTGCATGGCACCTTCATCAGTCAACAGTTTCCAGCTGCTCTTACCCAAGGACAAAAATAAACTACAGTTACATAGTCTGTTGTGGAATATAATTGGGCCAGATGTTTTGCACTACAAAGGTAATTTGCTACCATTTTGGCCAAGGACAATCAAATTAACTACATGAAGCATTTGGAAGCTTGGAAAAAGTCAAGCGAATCTAACATAATAATAATAATAATAATAATAATAATAATAATTATTTCTATCCTGGCCTTCTGCTGAAGCAATCGGGGTGGCTTACAAAATTAAAATGTCACAATATACAGTCCCAAAGAACCCCCTCCCACCCCTTAAAATACCATTAAACATCAAGCATATAAAACAATAAAAACAATAAAACAATCAGCTATAACATCTAAAAAAAATCATAATAGCAGGCAGGCAACAGATTATGAATGCGACAGAGGGTAGAGATAGGGTGAGCTCACTCCTTAGGCTGGGAAAAACTAGTCTGGAAAGGCCTGCCAGAAGAGATCCGTCTTTCCGGCAGGCCATTCCACAATCTGAGAGTGGTTGCCGAGAAGGCCCTCTGGGAGGTTGCAGACAGCCTAGTGCACAGGGGGGATCATATGGAAGGAGGCAGTCCTGGAGATAGGTTGGATCCAAGCCATGTAGGGCTTTAAAGATCATAACCAACACCTTGTACAGAGCCCGGAAACTGATTGGCAGCCAGTGATGTCTTTTCAAGACAGGTGATATATAGTCTCGTCTGGATGCGCCAGAGACCAGTCTGGCTGCCATATTCTGTACTACTTGAAGTTTCTGGACTAAGCACGAGGGTAGCTCCATGTAGAGTGCATTAAAGAAATCAAGATGAGAGGTCACCAGCACATGTACCACAGTTTGGAGATCCCTTACTTCCAGGAAAGGGCGCAGCTGGCGGATCAGCCGAAGCTGATAACAGGCACTCTTGACCGTCGCATTTACCTGATTTGACATCTGGAGTGATGGATCCAGGAGCATCCCCAGACTGCAAACACAGTCCCTGACAGAGAGTGTGACCCCATCCAGGACTGGAGGTTGTATCTCAATACCTAGTTTTGGGGCTGCTACTGTTAGTAACTCCGTTTTTTCTGGATTCAGTCTCAATCTGTTTTTCCTCATCCAGTCCATTACCACTTTAAGTCAGACAGTCATTGAGAGGAGAGACGCCATCAGAAGCCATGGCCAACAACTGAGGCATGGAGAAATATATCTGGATGTCATCAGCATACTGATAACACCCAGCCCCATGCCTTCGGATGATCTCTCCCAGCGGCTTCATATATATATATATATATATATATTGAACAACATCAGGGACAGGATGGTGCCTTGCAGAATGCCACAATTAAGCTCCTTTTTTGTGGAGCAACTGTCCCCAAGCACCACCCTCTGGAATTTGCCCGAGAGGAAGGAATGGAACCACTGCAATGCAGTGCCTCCAATTCCAAACCCTCTCAGGCGATCCAAGAGGATGTTGTGATCTATTGTCAATGAAAACTAGACTGGTGGTGACTTCCCAGAGGACCCCCAGGGGGTCCAGGGAAGGCCGCTCCTAAAATTTGGAATGATCTGCCAGAAGAGACTCGCCAGATTACATCCCTTGATATTTTTTTAAAAAGTAATAAAAATGATTCTCTTCTGGCAGGCCTTCCCAGACTGACCTCTGTCCTGATCTGAAATAACTGCTCATTTGATCTAGCTCCCCTAGACATTGCCACTGTTATTGAAGGGAGGGTGGGTCGAAGGGGTGGGGGGGGTTCAGGGATTATTTTCTTCTTCTTATTTCTGTAATTGTTTTAATCTTTGCTGTTACTGCCTCGATCCTCAACAGAGAGAGGCGGAATACAAATAATAATAATAATAATAATAATAATAATAATTCTTATATCAAAAGCTGCTGAGAGGTCTAAGAAATGAAGGTCATCACTCAAAGCCACCATGGCAGTCTCAACTCCAAATCTTGTCCTAAAGCCAGTTTGAAATGGGTCTAGATAATCGGTTTCCTCCAAGACAGCTTGGAGTTGAAGAGCGACTATTCTCTCAATCACTTTGGTTAGAAATGGTAATAAAGAGACTGGCCTGTAGTTATTCATATCCAGGGGGTCCAGGGAAGGCTTTTTCAGAAGCGGCCTGACAGCCGCTTCCTTCAAGCAAGATGGAATATAACCTTCCCTGAGGGATGCATTGACAATATCCCTAAGGAAAACCCTCAATGCATTCCCCCCCTGGATGACCAGCCAGGACGGGCAAGGATCGAGAGGGCAAATCATCTTCCTCACACTTCCAAGGAGCTTGCCCACATCATCCGTACTTACAGATTGAAGTTAAGTTGCTGGTGACCTCTTCAATTGACTATTTCACAACACTGGCATCCAAGTCGGCTCTTATCACAGAGGTTTTATCTGCAAAGAAGTTGTTAAATGCATCACAGCAGGCCGTTGTCGGCTTAAGTAGTGGGTTCTGTGCAGGTGAAACCCGCGTCAGTTCCCCTACCATCCTAAACAGTTCTGCTGGACGGGACTCTGCAGATGCAATACGTGCAGAGCAGAAGGATCTCTGAGCTGCACGTATTGCCTCTCGATAGGAATGGAGAAAGTTCCTATGACGAGTCTTGTCTAACCAATTGCTCTTATTTATTTCTTGCAAACAAAAAACCTAAGGATTTGGAAGTAGGCAACAGCATCAACATAATTAGAGAGGGGTACCAGACACTTTTTAAAACAAGCCTCATTGAACCAATATAGTATAACTGGTTGAATCAGGCTCATAAATGTCAAGTGAAACATCAGTCACTAAAATTTGTCTAGAATTGTGATGTTAATTTTATGAGAGTAAATTTGATATTTTTTTGAGTGTAATTTCCGAAGTCATCTGTTGTTGCATGCCAAGACATTCTGTAATTTGCTTATAGCTGAAAAGTAAGTCCTATAAATAAAAATCAAAAGATATGGTTGCATATCTTATACCTGGCCCATATTGTGGACAGTTTTAGAACCAAATCAGCAAAACAGAACCACTTGGAAAACCTTACTTTGGCAACCTACTGGTACAGTGAGGGTGGGAGTGGGGGGGAGTTCCCAATTCATTTGATCACCAGGGCCCACATCCTGGCATATATTTCTTAGGAATTCAGAACCAACAATAGAGAAATATATACTTCTTTTTGCTGAAAGACCCTGTCATCCCTTAGATTGGGCAAACATCTGTATTACATGACCCTGTCTAATATTCATGATCAGCAGTCTCTTGTGCTGACATTGATTGTTACATTGTACCACTTCAGACTACAAATCAGGGATCAAATCCCACATATTTAAAACAACAAGAAACACACACTGGTACACATTCAAAAACCATTTGTCTGGATTGAAGCCAGAAAGATTTTTTTCTCCTTGATATGTTAGAGTTGGGGAAAGTTACTTTTTCAAATGTCAACCTCCCAGCCTGCACAGATTCCTCCTCCCTCTATTTTGCAACAACAACAACAACCAACAACAAGCTGGTTTTGTGGAAGAATGCTTTTTGGGTCCAAAAATTTACTTCACACAAAATAAAATGTTTTTGTACAAAGAAAAATGTTGATGAAATTTTCATCAAACAGCTCTTAAATGCCTCCTGCTCTTCAAACTAGGAAGCTAGTTGAGTTAGGAAGAAATCAATTTTATAGCTAGTTACTGGTTACTCCTTTTGCATCAACAAGGTGAAATTGAGTTATTTCCCATCCTGTAATAGCTTTACCTTTCAGTAGAATGAAAAAAAAAAGTGTCTCTGTGTTATTCATTACACCAGTGTACATCCTTTTAGTGTAATTGCTGATAGAAATATCCAGCACCACTATGCACACTGACCCCCTGCCAGTGTCATTTGCTTAGTCTTCTGGGAAGGGTGGCTAGCAGAGTGACCAGATGTCATAACTGCAAAGGAAGACAAGGCACCACCAAATGTAGGACAGTCAAGAAAAATGTAGGACATTCCAAAATAAAAGCTAAAAATGCTACTATAAACATAATATAAAATAATTTCATATTGTTTATTTACAGCTATATGACATATACTGTATTTTCTTACATAAAGGTAAAGGTAGTCCCTTGACATGAATGTCTAGTAACTGACTGTAGGGGGCGGTGCTCACCTCCATTACTAAGCTGGAGAGCCAGTGTTGTCCAAGGACTGCTCTGGTAGTCATGTGGTCAACATGACTGCACTGAATGCTGTTACCTTCCCACCAAAGTGGTACCTATTTATCTACTTGCATTTCCATGCTTTCTGCTAGGTTGGCAGAGGCTAGGGACGTTTTCACACTGGCCTTTTTGAGGACGCTAGCCGGCCTCCTGCCGGCCTCACTCCGGCTCCATTTCCCGTGTGTTCACACACACGCGGCGGCAAACCTCGCCCCTTCCTGTGTCATCCCTGCGTCCGGCCGGCTTTTGGCTCCGTGTGTTCAAACACACGGAGCCCTAAGTCCGGCCTCACTCTGGCAGCGGCAAGCTAATTCCTGGCTAACTCCGGCTTCAGGTAATTCCAGGTGGCAAAAGGAATTAGCCTGCCACCGCCGGAGTCATTCCGGTATCAGTGGCACCTTGTCCAGCTGGCTTTAGGGGAAGGGCTCCAGCCGGCTTTAGGGAGCCCAGTGTGAAAACGTCCTAGGACTGGTGACAGGAGCTCACCCCATCATGCAGCACCCGGGCCTCAAACTGCCAACCTTCTGATCTTCTGATCATCAGAACTGGTGTTTTAACCACTAAGCCACTGCATCCCTCATTATTATTATGTACTCAACCATATTTTTCTGATGAACCTTTCTTCCTTAAAATGCCTTGTTGGCTTGTGATATCCCTATAGAACTCTTAAGTAAGACAAAGGCTTAAAATGGTACTTTACTAGCAACACATCTTTGACTGAATCTACATTTAAATTATTCCTTTCATTTGTCCATTGTGCTGAAATGGGGGGGGGGGGGAGCCTTTCAACATTTGCATTGTGTCCTCAAGCAGCCTATTGGCTAACACCTGTGTTGTCCTTTTTTCCTCCAAATACACCCTGAACTTTGCTGCTGCTCCTAGGAAAAAGGAACTTCAGAAAGATCCATCCTATCCCTCTATTTGCAGAGAGAACAGATTGCCAAGTAGACACATATCTCAAAGGGCAACAGTAACAATGTGCTTCTCATGTGCTTCTTAGTCATGCTAAAATGGTGGACATTTTAGAATTCCTTCTGGACAGAAAGTTGAAATGTCATGGAAAAGGAGGATCTTTGGTCACCCTGTGGCCAGGCAGTGTCCAACTGTGCTTCTGCAGTTGGGCACATGAAGAAGCAGACATGTTTCTGGACCTCCCAGGGTCCTTTGGAGGTCGGGGGGGGGGGGGATGTCTCTTGGTGTTTGGATGCAAAACAAAAAACACATGAGAAGGTGATGTTAGGGTAACAATTGATGCAAAATTAAGCCCAGAAGATTAACACAGAATTGTTACAAGCATTTTGTTGAAATTTGGATTATATATCAATTTTGGTGACAATCAATGAAGGTCATTTTACTCTACTAAGACATTTAGGAGAGCCAGAGTGGTGTAGTAGGTTCAGCATAGGACTAGGACTCTAGAGATTGGCTCTCTACTTCAGCCATGGAAACCCGCTGGGTGACTGTCAGTGAGTCACACACACTCAGCCCCAGAAGATCCCATTGTAGGATTGTCTTAGGGTCACCATAAGTTGGAAAATGACTTGAAGGTACACAAAAAACAAAACAACTTGATAATTATATTTTACCATTAGAAATGTTTATACATTATATATAAGTCTGTAGATATGTTCTTGCATTATTAGTTTATTTAAGGTTATGTTAGCACATGTTTTATGTTAATATATGGTGTTAGTTTTCTGGACTTAATTTTGCATTGATTGTTAGTTTGTCATCACCTGCTCATGTTTTATTCTAGTTTTCCTTATTTCTCAGAGGTGGATTTCTCAGAAGGGTATTACACCTGCTGTGTGCAGTGGATGCAAAAACATGTGTGGCATGCCGAGGTGGTAGGGAGGAAGGTGATGTGCATGGGGAGAATGGGAGAGGTCAGGAGGGAGATCTATGCTCTGCTAGGGCATAAGCAGTAAAGGCTCACACAAGCTGAAAATAATAATAATAATAATAATAATAATAATATCCTTGACTTTTCTGACTTTTCTTTTTTCTCAGCCCTGAAAGAAAGAAGAAAAGAGTCAGCATGAATGTCTGCACTGGGGGATGGAGGGAAGGGAGAATGGGACTACCTATCTGGTCAGAGAACATTTCCCTACAATTTTCCAGTGGCAAAATACTAACAGAAATTGGAACTTGTTAGTACTTGAGTAATCTGGTGTACAGGCATACCTTAGTTGACAAAACCTCTAATAAAGAAACTCCTTTTTACAAAGTCTTTCAGTGCCTGACCAACACCCTGTTCCTCTGTTTAGCTAAAAAAAGCTTAAGCGGCAAATATTATAAATAAAATCCAAAAAGCAAAATTTGATTTTGCCATTTTATATAAGGGACAAAATTGGGAAGATAGTGGATGAAGGCTGGAGAAACACAGACTTTCAGTGTTGGATAGCATCAGCTTGTCTGCAGTAAACAAGATAGTAAAGCTGGAGCTGAGAAAAAATGGCATTCTACTGGTGCTACTGTAGCTGCGTGTACCTGCCTACAACTGGCAAGGTAAACAGTAGCTACATCCACAGTCTCTCAGTAAGCATGTGTGAACAGCAAAATAGGGAGGAAAAAGAGAGAACAGATGTGCCTGCTTTACCAGCTATCACTGGAATAAGCAGAAATCTGTAAGTTTGTTCATAAAAATGGAAATAATAAGAAAAGTGGAGGCTGGTGAAAGAAAAAAAAATCCCTGGATGTATTTTGGAAGAAGCTTTCAAGCAGTCTCTAGAAGGTTCAACATATTTTTGTTTAATTATGCAAACTTTACCTGACCTGGTGGTTTCATTTCACGTACATATGCTGTTAGTTTTGTGTAAAAAGTTTGGTAAAACATGTTGAACTGCTCTTGTTTGCAGAGCAGAAACCTCTGCCTATTCTTTCCATGTTATTTCTGCATCTAGTACCAAATTTTCTTTTTTTTTCTTTTTTCTTTTGAGCTTCCTTTATTTATTTATTTATTTTTAACAGTACAAAAGTGTACAATATATATAGGTCCACTGGCTATCCAATATAACAAATATAAAAAAGGTTATAGCATATGTTCATCAATAATATTATCTGGTTATTACTACAATAATCCAAAATAATTTTCCACTTTTTCCCATTTCTTCTTAAATTGTTGATCTTGTTTTCCATTCATTAACATGGTTAGTTTATCCATGGTCATGAAATCGTTTAGTTTTTCCCCCCATTCATCTATCAATTGTGTATTTACCCTTTTCCAATATCTAGCGAAAACCAAACGTGCACCTGTAATCATATAGAGTATCACGCCAATTTCATCTCTATTCAACTTCCCTTTCAGATTTTCCGTTATATTCAAAAGGAATAGTTTTGGGTTGAGTTCTATCTTAATTTTGAATATCTCTTGAATTATATTATGCACCTTGCTCCAAAATTGGGTAGCAAAAGTGCAACCCCACCACATATGGAATAAATCCGCGTCTTCTTTTTGGCATTTCCAACATTTGCCAGTTTCCGCTTTATTTTGTTTTGCTAATTTTTGTGGGTACAAATGCCACCTATAGAGCAGTTTATAATAATTCTCTATTAAATAGGCACTTTTAGTAAATTTCAAATTTATTGACCAAGTCTTTCCCCATGTTTCTAAATTAATATTTTCTTTAATATCTCTCATCCATTTAATTGCACATTCTTTTATACTTTTAATTCAATTTCTAATAACATTTTATATACTTGTTTAATCATGTATTTTTCTCCTTTTTCTATAATTTTTTCTAGTTCCTTCTTTCCACTTTCAATACCGTCTGTTTGTATGTCTTTTTTAAACCTTTCGTTTATTTGAACATATCCAAACCAATGTAAATTGATTCCTTCATTTGATAATTCTTTATGCGTTTTAATTTTTAAATCTCTTCCCAGATTTTTTGTTATCTCATTATAAGTATGCCATCTTCCTTTATGCATAATTTCTGATTTAAAAGCTTCGAAAGGTGAGGTCCATCTAGGTATTTTTTGATATATATGACATTTGTATTTTTTCCAGACTTTAAAGAGAGCCTGTCTTATTCTATGTTTATTAAATTCTTTTTCAATCGGTTTTTCATAATAACACAAATACCAATGCCATCCTTTTGTTAAGTTATCCCCTTCTAATGTTAGCAGTCTTTCATCTTTAAGAGTAATCCAATCTTTAATCCATGTAAAGACTGCCGCCTCATAGTAGATAAGTAAATTGGGTAAACCCAAGCCTCCTCTTTTTTTTTCATCCTGAAGGACTTTGAGTTTAATTCTAGATTTTTTCCCTAACCAGATAAAGTCCCTTACATCTGTTGTCCATGAATTAAATACTGATTTTGGTATATAAATAGGAATGGTTTGAAACAAATACAACATTTTAGGTAATATATAGGATTGTACCACAGCAATACGACCCAGAAGAGATAGTTGTAGTGATTTCCATCTGCACATTTTTTCTTTAATTTGCTTCCATATTTCACTATAATTGTTTTGAAAAAGATCTTGGTTGTTATTTGTTATGTGTATACCTAGATATTTAGTTTTGTTTAATAATTTTAAATCTGTTTTGAGTTTTAACTCTTTTTCATCTTTTACCGAAAGATTTTTTGTTAGAATACCACTTTTTGGTTTGTTAATTTTTAAACCAGTCACTTCTGCTATTTCTTCTAGGAGTGTCCATAATTTTTTAATGCTTTGTTTAGGGTCATCTAAAATGATTGCTACGTCGTCCGCAAAGGCTCTGATTTTATATTCTTGGTTTTTTTATCTTTAAGCCCTTAATTTGCGCATCTTTCCTTATTTTCCTAAGTATAATTTCCAATGACATTATGAATAATAATGGGGAAAATGGGCATCCTTGTCTTGTCCCTTTGTTTATTTTACATTTCTCAGATTTTTCCCCATTGATATTGATTTGAGCTTCTTGATAGTTATAGATTGCCTCAATCCAGTTTAACATTTTATCTCCTACATCACTCTGTTTGAGAACTTCTTTTAAATAAGCCCAGTTTACATTATCAAAGGCTTTCTCATAGTCGAGGAAAATAATGCCCAGTTTATTTTTTTTGTGGTATTCATAGTATTCGATAATATCTACTAAAGTTCTTATGTTATTTTTAATTTGCCGCCCTGGTAAAAATCCAGCTTGATCATCACCTATCCAGTTTACTAAAACTTTTTAAAGTCTTTCTGAAAGTATCGATGCGAATATTTTATAGTCGATATTTAATAAAGATATTGGTCTGTAATTTTGAATTAATGATACATCTTTTTCTTCTTTGGGAATTAGGGTAATTAAAGCTTCCCTCCACGTCTGTGGATAATTTCCTAAGTTGATCTTATTAATAATGTCAAATAGTGGTTTCATTAATTCGTCTTTAAATGTTTTATAGTATTTGGCTGTCAGGCCATCTGGGCCTGGAGCCTTATCGTCCTTTAAGTTCCTTATTACAATTTCAATTTCTTCTTTCGAGATTTTTTGGTTTAATATCTTTTTTTGTTCTTCCGAAAATTTGAGAATTTGTTCTTTTTTTATGAATTCCTGGATTTTTGTTATTTTACCTTCATCATTTGTTTCATCTCTAAATAGTTTTTGGAAGTAGTCTGTTGTTATTTGTTTAATTTTTTCTTGTTGTGAGTATTCTTTTCCTTCTTTTTTCAATTTCAAAATCAGGTTTCTTTCCTTTTGTTTTTTGATTTTATATGATAACCATTTACCTGTCTTGTTTGTGTTTGCGAAATAATTTTGATTGATAAATTTAAGCTTGTTAGCTATTTGTTGAGTAATCTTTTGATTAATTTGCCTATTTAATGATTGAAGTTTTTGATAAATTGCTTTATCACTTGGTGATTTTTTTAGTTCCTGTTCTTTGTCTTTTATTTGTTTTAATATTTCTGTTTCTTCCCTTACTTTATTCCTTTTTTCCCTTATTTCCTGTTGTAAAAGAAGACCTCTTGCTACTGCTTTACTTGCATCCCATACAATATGGGTTGCTATTTCTTTATTTGCATTCTCCTTAAAGTACAGCTTTAGTTGATTTTTCATTCTCTTTACAAATTCTTTGTCATTAAGAATATAATCCTTCATTCTCCAATTATATTCTCGCGAAGTTGTTTTAATTTCTAATTTTATAGGGCAATGATCAGATAAAATTCTCGGTAAAATTTCTGTGTTTTTGATTCTTTTAACTAAACTCTTAGAGACACATATTAAATCAATCCTCAACCAGCTCTTATATCTGTCAGAGTAGAATGTAAAGTCCTTACCTTCACTATGATAAAATCTCCAAATATCAATTAGATTCATATTTTTAACAAGAGAGTGAGCTTCCTGTGGTAATTTCCCATGGCTTCCCCTTTTCAGTTTAGTACTATATCTGTCTTGGCTTGGAATCCACACGCCATTCCAATCTCCTGTTACCATACAATTCTCATAATCTAGATTACTTCATTCCTGATACAGGTTTTTGTAGAATTTTCCTTTATTGTCCTGGGGCGCGTGTATATTAACTATTAAGATTTTTCTCCCATTATGTAACCATTCTATCGCTATATACCGCCCTTCTTCATCTTTCAAAATTTCTTTAGATTGGCCTTTATTTTTAACATAGATTGCCACTCCCTTTTTTTTTCTTTGTTTTATCACATGCCACATACATATCGCCCATGTTTTTCCTCTGTAATATATGCTGATCCTTTTCCTTAATATGTGTTTCTTGAAGGCATATTAGATCTGCCTTTAAAGATGTTAAGTAGTGAAACACTTTCCTTCGTTTGAATTTTGAGTTAAGTCCATTAACGTTCCATGATATTAATTTATTGTTCATGTTTAGATAAAATTTGTTTTGTTTTGTTTACCACCCCAATTAATGTTTGTTTTTCCTAGATCTTTTTTTTGTCCTTTTCCCTTTCCTGTTCTCTATCTTTAGTGTATCCTTCCTTGTTGTCTTCTTTTCTGGTCTTTGTCTATTTGAGGAGTCATTTAAATCAGAGTTTAAGTCTTCCTCTGATCCTCCTTCCTCTTCTGTTGACTGTCTGACAGACTCTTCTGAGCTAGTCTTCCTTTCTTCTTGCATTATTTTTCTAGCTAACTTGAAATTCCTAGTTTCCATTCTAGGTCTATTATCATAATTTTCAGATTCCTGGTTCACTATTCCATTCAACCTCTCTCCATCCTCCTCCTTTTCTCCCGTTTCTTCTTTTGCTCTGTTTTGAATTAGAAATTTTTTCATCTTTTCTTCAGAATTTATAGTATATCTTTCCTTTTTAAAAGTGAAAGAAACACCTTCAGTTTTCTCCCATTTATATTTGATATTATTGTGTCTAAGAAATTCAGTTAATAAAACATAATCTTTTCTTTTTTAAAAGATTTGATTTGGAATTACTTTATAAATCTTTACTTCTCTTCCATCTATTTCCAATTTTTTTTATTAAAGTTCATATCAAGAATGAGGTCTCTAACCCTTTCTCTTACAAAATATATCATTATATCACGAGGCAGCTTTTTTTTCCTCGCAATCCACGAATCTACTCTGTATAAATTATCGATCTCAACATCTAATTGTTCATCTTCCCACTTGATGTATTGAGCTAGTGCTGGAATTATTCTTGTTACCAAATTTTCATTTGTTTGTTCACTTACTCCTCTTAATTTTAATGCTCTTCTTTGGATTCTCAGTTCCAAATTAGTTGTATAATATTCCTCTTTTATTTGTTTCTCTTCTATTATGTCTATTTTTTTCTCTAATGTAACTGTTTTCTCTTTAATTACAGAAGTGATATTTTTTAAGCTCTTGACTTCTTCTATTGTTTTAGTTATTGATTCTTTAAATGCTTTTAATTCATTCTGTAATTCTGATTTTATCTCTTCCTTCAAACTTTTTATTTCCTCCTTTATATTGGCTAGCAGTTCCGTTTTGATATCTGTACCAATTTTTCTAAATTCTTCTAGTAATAATTTGTTTCCCTCATTTTCAGTGTGTTGTTCCTGTATTGGATGAGTTCTAGAGTCTAATGGAGTGGGGTCTTCCTGTTGAATCATTTTATTAAGTTTTATGTTATATCTCTATCTAGTCTACTGTTGTTTATATTCCAGATGCTTTCCAGCACTACTTCCTCCCCTCTAATATGCCACCTACTTTTCCTAAATCTGGTTAGTTGCCTTTTATACTTATTTAACTGTTGCTTTTTTACTTATCACACTCTCCACCTTCCCAAGACCCTTAGTAGCTATTCAGAGGCTTGGTATGTTTAGTCCTATTTTCACCTTTCAATGTTGCTACTATACTGCCGGTGTCTTGGTCACTGGGGAGCCAAATGCTCTACCTTAGGTGCTGCCGTGCTCTCTGGAAATGAGCTTGCAGAGCTGGGTCCTGCCCTCTGCTGTTGCTGCTGTGCTGCCGGTGTCTTGGGCACTGGGAAGCCAAATGCTCTACCTCAGGTGCTGCTGTGCTCTCTAGAAATGAGCTTGCAGAGCTGGGTCTGGAGCCAAGGCCTGAAGGCTTTATAGAGGGCGGTTCCCCGCCCTCTGCTGTTGCTGTTATGCTGCCGGTATCTTGGGCACTGGGAAGCCAAATGCTCTACCTCAGGTACTGCTGTGGTCTCTGGAAATGAGCTTGCAGAGCTGGGTCTGGAGCCAAGGCCTGAAGGCTTTATAGAGGGCGGTGCCCCGCCCTCTGCTGTTGTTGCTATGCTGCCGGTATCTTGGGCACTGGGAAGCCAAATGCTCTACCTCAGGTACTGCTGTGGTCTCTGGAAATGAGCTTGCAGAGCTGGGTCTGGAGCCAAGGCCTGAAGGCTTTATAGGGAGCGGTGCCCCGCCCTCTGCTGTTACTGCTGTGCTGCCGGTGTCTTGGGCACTGGGAAGCCAAATGCTCTACCTCCGGTGCTGCCGTGCTCTCTGGGAGTGAGCTTGCAGAGCTCCCAAATTTTCCATTAAAGAAATAATGCTCAGAAACACAGTTACGGCTGGCCTTCCATATCCACGGATTCTGTATCCACAAAATCAATCATCAACAGCAAGAAAATATTATAAATAAAATCTAAAAAGCTAACTTTGATGTTGTCATTTTATATAAGGGACACCATTTTACTACAACATTATATATAATGGGACTTGAGCATCCAAGAATTTTGGTATTGATGGGGGTGGTGGTCCTGGAATCAAATCCCTGTGGATATCAAGAGTCCGCTTTAATGTTAATGGTGGTATACAATAACAATGACTTGTGGGGTGATTAAATGTGTGAAGTAACTACAGTGTTCTCCACATTTACTGGGTTTAGGAGTGAAGGACCCCCCATAAATGTGGGAAAACCACAAATAAAAAAAATACTATTCTTTTTACCTAACATAACACTTCTCTAGGAATCTCCAAGTCCTCCAGTGCAACTCTATGGTCAACTTCTGCCAGAATTTGACCATAGAATCATGCGGGAGGATATACAAATGCCTAGAGAAGTGTTTTCTCTAGGAACATCTAGAGTTCTCTAATACAACTCTATGGTCAACTGCTGGCAGAGTTGCATTGGAGGACTTAGAGATTCCTAGAGAGACCATATTAATCAAAACCACAGATAATCAAATCTGCAAACGTCAAATCTGCAAATGTGTAGGGCTGACTGTATTTCATTTAAAAAACCACAACATTATTCCAAGCTCTGATAATCTATGACTCTACTTTTTCTGACAAAAATCCATCAGTGATACCTTTATTGGCCAACCAAAATGCACAATATACTTGTTGCAAGTTTTCGAAGCTCCGTGGACTTCTTCATCAGGCAAGATGTTACAAACCAAACAGGAGAAAAACAATTGAAGATGTTAGTCAGATGCCTACATGTTGTTTCAGTCTTAGATGGTATATGGTGGGGAGGATATCTTTTGCAGGCAGGTCCTCCTCCTTTTGGCCATGTGGGTATAGGGAGATTCTCAAAGTCCAGGAAATTTAAAATCCATTTGCATCTCAACTTTTTTCTGTTTCAGCTCCAAAATAATGTATGCCAAAAGGTTGTAGGATGGGTCTAGAAATTCAGTTAGGAATCTTAACCTGACAATGTCCACCAAATGTCATGGCTGCTTGTCTTCATCCATGCAGTTGGGGATCTGGGGTGGCTACAGAGGACATGGGCTGGCATCCTGCTGGTGACATATACCAGTGTCTCACTGGTGTATGTCTTATTTTGGTCTTTGCAGCGGGAGGAATTCACTGCCTTTCCTGCACACCCTCCAACTCCCTCAAACACCCTTGCTCTTGTTTCTCCCCCATGGTCATTTAGTGAAGAGTGGAGGATGGTGGAGAAGTATCCAGCTTCGTGCCTATAGCTGGATGCACAGCAACTACATCATCCTCCAGGACCCAGAAGGACTGACTGGTGCTTCTATCTCAAATTCAGGAGCAGAATGAGGGGGGAAAATAATGACTCCTCTCCCCCTTAACTGTGGCTGCTGCCACACTCCAGAATTAATGCAGTTTGACACCACTTTGGGCCTTTGCAGACTGCCAGAAATAGTGCAAATTGAGTCCACTTTAAGGGTTAGGGTTAGGGAATCATGGGAACTGTAGTTTATTGTGGCACCAGAGCTCTCTGACAGAGAAGGCTTAATGTCTCAGAAAAAAACAAAAAAAACCAAAAAACAATTCCCATGATTCCCTAGCACTAACCCTAACCTTTAAAGTGGACTCAATTTGCACTATTTCTGGCAGTCTGCAAAGGCCCTTTATCTGTCATGGCTACATCCTAGGAATCCTGGGATTTGTAATTTGTTGTGGCACCAGAGCTCTCTGAAGACTAAATATTTCAGACTGAAGACTAGAATTCCAAGATTTGTTAGATCAGTGTCAAACTGCATTAATTCTGCAGTGTAGATGCAGCCTGTGATCCATTCTGCAGGGCAGACATTTACCATCTGTTCCATTCTTAAAATGGGACTTTGACAGAACAGTTTAAAAAGAAGACACAATATCGGATAATAAGTGAATAATAACAAAGGCAGAAAAGAACAGGGATAAGCCCCTCAGGGGGAAAAGAGTCAAAGAAGAGATTATCCTAATTTCTTTCAACAGCACACAAAAGACTGAACAAAAGGTGATCAGGCTGATACTGTTAACAAACTTTTAACGCTCCTGTCCAGGGAGGCCAATGGAGAAAAGAAAAGGGAGAATTAAAATTCCCAGAGAAGAAGCCTGGGTGCTGCTGCTGGACTCCATAGAGTAGGTAGAAAGAATGAAAAACAATATATCCCTGATGCTGGTCAATGCTGAAGTGAGTGGGCTGCCACTAAAATCAGGGCAGAGCGCCAGAGTGACAGCTGACAAATATATCAGTTAAAGAGAAACTGATTGAAAAGCTCAGGCGCTTAGCTGTGCAAAAATGCTGGGCAATCAATAAAATAATGCAATTTTCCCCTAAGACAACTTCATGTTGGTCAGAGTTTATTCTGTATCAGAATGGGACAATGCTAAGAGGATTTTGTGTTCCAATGGGGTCTAGCTTCCTATCATTCAGATTCAGTATTATTGAGCTGCAGGGACATGCTAAAAGCAATAAATAAATAAATAAATAAATAAACAAAAATACAGCTGCCAAGAAAAAGATGAATGCACTCCCAAATCAGGCAGACCACTTTATTTTATTTTTTATTTCTGCCAAGGGATGTTGCTGTTGCTGCCGGTGGTATATTTTGTAAGTAGATTGCCAACAGGCATGATGATTCCCTCCCCAACCCCAATTTTTGACCCCGCTTTGGGAAATTTTCCGTTGCTGCCAGGAAAGAAAGAAAGCAGTAAAAATAAAAATAAAAATAAAATGGAGGTCAGAAGAACTACACAATTAAGTCATAATCTCAACCCCACTCTGTTCTCCATGTTCAAATCCCCACGTAGCCATGGAAATCCACTGGGTGACCACAAGGCATCCTCTCTCATCCTCAGAGGAAGGCAGAAGTAAATTTTCCCCTGAAGAAATGTTTCCAGGGGTGCATCTACAATGTAGAAATACAGTCAGTCCTCTGTATCTAAGGATTTTTTAATCCATGGATTCAAGCATCCATGGCATGCAAATATTTTAAAAATATACTGATCCCCCAAAGCAAACCTTGATTTTGCTATTTTCTATAAGGGTCACCATTTTACTCTGCCATTGTATTTAATGGGACTTGAGCATCCACAGATTTTAATATCCATGATAGGTCCTGGAACCAAACCCCAGCAGATACCAAGGGCCCACTGTAATGAAGTTTGACATCATTACAAGTGCTGTAGTTCCATCCTATGGAATAATGTGATTTTCAGTTTTACAAGGTCTTTAGCCTTAGACTAATAGAATCACAGAGTTGGAAGAGAATACAAGGGCCATCCAATTCAACCCCCTGCCATGCAGGAACTCACAATCAAAGCACCCCCAACAGACAACTATCTAGCCTCTGTTTAAAGACCTCCAAATAAGGAGACTCTACCGTCCTGTCTGCCAAAGAGTGCTGGTCACTCATAAAACTGCAAGTCCCAGAATTATGTAGGATGGCAGTTAAGGTGGTGTCAAAGTGCATTATTTTTACAGTGTAGGTGACCTCAGGACAACCTATGATGAGGGTTGCCATAAGCCAGAATCAGCTTGAAAGCACATAACAACAACAAAAAACAATAAGAGATCTGCACCCAGTGTTGGCCAATTTGTATAATATGCACGTTTTCAAGAATGGTTTCATCACATTCAATATTATACCTCTTTTGGTATAATACTATTAAAAGAGCAGATTCCATCTGATCTTGGATGCTAAGCTCTAGTTAGTACTTGGATGGGAGATCACCAATGAATACCAGCTGCTGTAGGGTATATTTTAAAGGAAGGAACTGGCAAAACCACTTTTGAGTATTCCTGCCTAAGAAAACACAATAAAATTCAAAGTCAACACTTAACTAAAAGTAGCTCCCACTGAACTTAATAGAACTTATTCCTAAGTAAACACATACAGGATCGTACTGAAGGCAGCTGCTTGTTGTATCCTGAACCATATTCCCTGGTTTTATCTATGCTTAAAAGTAAAGCCAAGGAAACAGGCAGATATTTTAACATTTACATTCATTATGGTCAAAATGTCTAAATGCCTATTAAATGTGAAAAGATCCAACATTTCTGAGTGCTCTGTTTTAAGACTGATTTAAGCATTTTTCTAAGCACCTTTGGTTTACTGTGTTCCCTGATTGAGAAAATTAGGAAGAAATCAAGAAGGTTTTGTTAAGGTTGCAGCCCTCTCATCCCAGAGATGTATCTCAGCAGCCACAGGAAGGAGTGCATCTCCTTTGAGGTCCTCTATGATGGGGGAGAAGAGATCTTGAATCAGATTCCCTCTGAGGTCTGACCTTTGAGAAGGTAAAAAAATGTGCCAAGTGTAACAATGGATGGGGAGAGATCCCTTGGACCCTGATGCCTCAAATCCAGCATCCTAACACACCTGTGAAAAGGGTTATGTCTGCATGGGCCAAATAACACGTGTTCCCCCTGTCCTGAATGCGATCAGTCCAGATGATGCAGGCCCAATCCCTGATTCTGATGCAAACTGTCCCAATGACTTACAGCCAATTCAGCCCAAACCTGTGTTATACCACTCCTAACACAGCTACAGCGGAGGCAGAGAAGGGGACTCGGTGGTGGGTGTGTTTGCACTCCCCCCTCCCCCTCCGGAACACCTGGCCTGACATTTTTGGAGGCTGCGGAGGATTGTTTTTTTTTATCACGCAGCCCTCTTGGAGGCTGCGGAGGACTGCCTTTCTACTTGCAGCCCTCAATGAAAATGGCCTATGATATACTCTGATTAGCCATCCACATGGCGAGCGGTGGCATCCTGGAGGCGTGGAGGACTATTTTTCCCACCTTGCAGCCCTCGGAGGAGCACAATGATATTGAAAATCATGTATTTTTAAATTGTATATTTTTAATCACTGTTATTTAATTTGTTTAGTATGTTTGGGGGGGATGAGGGAAGGAGGGATGGGATTTGATTCTGATTTATTTGTTTTGATGCTTTGAATTGTTGTACGCCGCCCCGATTGCCTAGCAGAGGGGTGGGATATAAATAAAAATTATTATTATTATTATTATTATTATTAAAATGGATTTTAAAAACTCACATTTTGCTCTAGATCAGAAAATCTGGAGCCCTCCACAGTGATACTGGGTGGCTGTTCACACATGCATTCCGTTGTTTCTGCCCACTGTTGGCACAAGTCATTCCTTCTGAGGTTAGAATGAGGTGCTCAGCTATGTGGTCAATGCTGGGTGCCTCATTTTTGGCATCAGGGGGAGCGACTCACACTGATGGGTTCAGTGGTGGGTGGCACAGAGGCTCATGCATGTGAACAGCCACCCAGCATCTCTACAGAGCGCCCAGGTAAAGAGGGGAATTCAGGGCCGCTTTGGGGAAAGAGTACTCCAGGCTGCTCCTGGAGTATTCTAGCCTGTGCAGATGTGGCCCAGGTTAGGAATTGAGATGTACATCAGATAATCTCTAAACTATTGCCCTCCCTAATTGCTTGGTTTATTTGTCAAAGGAAAAAAACAACAAGACTTGCGAAGGTGAGCACAAGCAATAACTGGCCTCACAAAGAAGGGCTGTGCAGGAAAGAGCCCACCATAATGTGACATCCATGATAGCCTATGTTGAAATTGGTGTTTGGAATCATCAGGAAAACACTGTTTTCAGTGAAGAGAATGTTTTAATAGTGTGATGTTTTGGTTTGAGTAGGACACTGGGAGACTAGGATTTGAACCCTGGTTCTGCCATGGGAACCCACTGGTTGATCTTGGGCAAGTCACATTTGCTCAGTCTCAGAGAATGGCAGTGGCAAACACATTCTGAAGAAACTTGCCAAGAAAACTCTATGATAGGTATGCCTAAGGGTTACCATAAGTCAGAACTGACTTGAAGGCACACAACAACAAACAATCTGGGGGAGAGAAAAGATGGGGGGTTTCCTAACAGTACTTTAGTCATGTACTAGTTTGCTACATGACTAACGGGGAAGGTGGATGAGAAGTGTGTAGGGGGAAGTGAAATCAACCTGGGAATATGAGGCAAAGAAACAACAGACCAGAGAAGAGAAAGATGGTTCACCACAATGAAATCTTTAACTACCTGTCTTCAACTTTGTTGCCCCATAGAGGTGCACAGTCATCTCTGCAAGCTCAGTCATACCTTGCTCCTGTTGCAACCATCTGTGCACTTCCTCTTTAGCACTATAGCCTAAAAAGCTTGGCATATAGATAGCTCATATTTTAGGACTGGTTTCCATGTTAAGATTGCCATCCAAAACCTTCAGGGAGCTTGGGACATAAGCTGATATTCTGGCAGCACTTGTATACATGCACTCCTTTCTTCTTCAATATGTTTTCTTCTACAGCGAGGGGGATGACAACAACGGACTGTTACTTCTGCCTTTGAATAGGGCTGTCCTGTTAATAAAAATTCATTGGAAAGGAGTCTTTTGTAACCACACAGTCTCATCCATGAATCCAACAAAAGAGGCTAGTCTCTAAAGGCTTCTATATATGTCATTGTCAGAGGCCCTTCAGTTCAGAAGTACACTGTTACCAGGAGATTAAATGAATTAAAAATTGATGAACGTTCTGTACTAGATGTCTTGCAGTCAAGGATATTTAAGCAGATAAAAGAGTACTAGGGGTAGAGGGAGGAGAAAGAGAAAGGGAGAGGGAAAGAAAGGTTAGTTGCTAATGTTTTTATAATGGAGAGGGCTTTTATAAGAGAGGAATGAGAAAAGAATTGCAAGGTTCCAATATGTGCTTGTCAGAAAAGTGAAACCAAGAAAAACAAGATCTATGGCAGTTTCTTTGTGCCAACTACATAGAAGGAATTTGTAGAGAAATAAATAAACAACAACAACAAATTATATTGGCAATATGAAACATGACCACAGATAGGGTTTTCTCAGTGGTTGTTCCTAGGCTGTGGAACTCCTTGCCAAGGGAGGATACTACTACTACTACTACTACTACTACTAATAAATTATTTGTACCGTGCTCCTCTGTACACAATCGGGGTGGATAACAACAATTAAAAATACATACAATATAAATCCAAAAAGACCCAATATCCACCCACCCCTTAAAAAAGTATTAAACCAAACACAATTAAAACATCTTAGATTAAAATAACATACAATAAAATAAAACCAGAAACAGCAAAATATAATAGGACAAGCAGAGCAGTGGCAGCATCCAAATTAGGAGAGGGCAGAATAAGGGGGTTCCTGAGGCCGGGAATCTATTCTGGCAGGAAAGGCCTGCCAGAAGAGATCTGTCTTAACAGCCTTTTTGAAGCTGTTTAGCATTGTAATTTGACGGATCTCATCCAGTAGGCTGTTCCACAATCTGGGGGCGATTACCGAGAATAGACTGATTTCCTCCATGTTGTCTTTCAGCAAAGACCTTTTTGTTTTCCAGTAGGGCCTGTGGCAACTGACCGTGCTTGCTGGCTTTTAACTGGGTGGATGCTGTGTTTTCATTTATACTTATGTTTTTAAATTGCATTTTAGTGCATTTATTCATGTTATTTTTGATTGTATTTGTTTTATTCAGTAGCAAGTTTTCTTGAGTACCATTTTTGAGAGAAAGGCAGAATATCAATCAATAAATATCAAAAGGTAGAATGATATAGTCAAGAAAGCATACTGCGGAGATTCACAGCATCAGTGTTAAGTACAATAACATCCAAAAGCCACAAAACAATGATACCATTAATTGGTCAAGAAAAATGCATAAAATACATGATGCAAGCTTTCAAAGGCTTCTTCATCAGGCAAAGGTGTTAAGGTTCATACAGGAGAAAAAATGATAAAATGACATGTTAGTCATAGACTTGCATTTTCTCAAGGTGTTGTTGGTGTTCTTTGGAGGGATATCTTTTGCAAGCAGGTCTCTCCTCCTTCTGGCCATGTAGTACTGGGAGCAAAATATTCCAAAGTCCAGGAGATAAAATTTGAATTCCATTACCAATACAAAAAGGTACTTCTCAGATCCCAGATGTCTCCATCCTTTGTGAAGTCCCAGCCCCTTTTATTAGGCAAAGAACATTGAAACTCCATGCTTTTGCATTATGAAAATTTTAATAAGCTTATCGCACCAATACCTGTAACGTTCCCATCAATTCCCTGGAACGTAACAATATGGGAACGGGTGTTACCGCATTAGACTATTGATAATGGGATAGTAATGTTATGAGAACACATATTATCACACTGCATTTACTGTTGTACTGGTATCAGCACTAAAGTAGTTCCTCAACCATCCCTCATTGGTGCATGCTCACTGTTGTGAAAACCCCTATGTCTGCATTAGAAAGAATGCTACTGAGAGGTTTAGGTAGCGAGCATTTGTTGTTTTTTCTTGTAAACATGACACAATTCAATCTACAAAAATATATTTTTTAAAAAAATTACCTGTGGCACCTTCCTTGCGCCAACACCAGAAGAGTTGAGTTGAGTTTGTGGATGTTTTAGGATGGGAGGGGAGGAGGTAGTCTTAGATAATCAGAACATGAGGACAGATTGAGACCGGTTAGGATTATCGTACACACATCATATCAAACGGCCTGAAAGCATTCTTGCTGGCTGAGGACACATCTTTACAGTTCTCCTGCTGGAACAGGCTAGGGACTTTCAGAGCACGGAATGGGAACTCGATGAGGATTATACCGTGCGATAAAATACATTCCGTTCCGTTCTCATCACGTACTCATTACGTTCCGAGAACACAGTGTGATAAGCTTATAAGTGATCTTTTGGTAGAACATGCCAAATATAGTCCCATTTTTAAAATAAAAATGTTTCACATTTGTGGGATGTAGAAACCCCTGAAAGCACAGTCCCAGTCAGTTGGCTCCTTCTTTAGGATTATTTTGAATTATTTAGGATTAAAGGTATCACTGTTCTGTGGATTTTGCACATTATTGTACTTCGCTACATGACCAACAAAGCTCGCACCAATGTTAGTATTTTGTGCACATTTTGTGCTTTTCAAACCATTGGGTGCAGCACAGACCATGGAGAAGTTATGTTTTAAGATTAGAATTCCCAGTCTCCCCTACCTAGTATGGCCCTGGGCCTCTGGAAGTTGCAGTTTAAAAAAACAACAACTTGTGAATATTCCTATAGGAGATTGGTGTGAAGTAAAAAAGAAAGAAAAGAAAAGAAAAGAAAAAAGAGAAGAGAAGAGAAGAGCAAGAGTAGTGAGTCCTACCCACAGAAAAGTCAATTGTTTGTTTAGGTCCAGGATTGCATCTATCCATCATCTTGGCCCATTTATGCTGATAACAGAAAAAAATAGTAGTGGGTGAGGGTTGCCATGTAGGCAGAGAATGACACTTTTGAAAAGCTTGTCCTGCTATTAAGCAGAAGGGAATTATTGCCTCAGACAGCTGGTTTTGGGTATCGTAAATCAGCACAACATTGCTAGGCATTGGTTGGCTTGAATTTTGTACTGCATGATACCTGACACACAAACACCTGGTGAGAGATTCTACACAACTGGATTGTGTGAATTGTTTTTTCAATATTTGGTTTGAAGCTGGTAGTCTTTTTGATGAATGTTGGGGAGAGATGCTGCAAAGATCCAGCTGATAATGTAATGGCAGTTACCTATATTTGGCTTTGATTGAATTCTAGAGCCTAAAGTGGGGAGCGGGGGGGAGATGGAATACAACAGCAGCATTTGTGCCTTCTGGAAACAGTGATGGAAACAATACTGAGGCAATCTATCAGAGTATATTAGAGACTAGGCAGGTTTGCATCCAGGCTTCTAGGGAGCGGGGAAGGCTTCAAAAGTGAAGAACAGCTGCTAGGATGGAACCAGAATAAATTAAAATGTGTCCTTACAGGCAATTCTGTGTATTAAAAATGTGAAAGATAAATGAACTGTCATTTAGTGTGGAAAAGGGATCTGTGTATCAAAGATGTGGGTCTGGTGAAAAGAATTGTTGCTCATGTATAGAAGACTTGTGCTCAAGAACCAGGTTCTTGGTAGCATCCTAGTTTATTTCAGGGGTACTTTCATTGGCTGTGTGTTTGCCCGGTTTGAGGGGACCCTGGGTAGGTTCTCTTGGGAGCCCCAAAGTTACCATGTTCATTTTGTCTTCTGCACAACTCTCTGCCCCTGCCCTATTTTCTCTTCTTTTTCTCTGCAACCAATCTGGCTTCTCTCCAGTATTTCTACCCTGCTTGCATGCCTCTGTGGTAATTATCCCATTATCCCACTGCTCTAATAACTCAGCTTACCTCTTCCAAACTGAAGTCTAATCCAGGAGGCAGCTGGGTCCTATCACAAGGATTTTGTCACCGAAGCCACTGGGCGAATCCAGCCCAGATGCAGCTCAGGTCCCTGGTGCGCTTTGAGGGCTATTTTTTCAAGTTCCCGATTTCAAAATAAGGCTGCCAAAGTGCACTGGGGACCCAGGTTGTAGCTGGGCTGGACTTGCCTGGTGGCTTTGGTGGCAAAATCCTTGTGACCCAGCTGCCTCCCAAATTAGACTTCAATTTGGAAGAGGTAAACTGGGTTATTAGAGCAGTGGGATAATCTCCTATGTAATCACTGCTTTCCTTCTAAAAACCCATATTACCAAATCTACTGCAAATCATCCTGGGTGGGCTTCTGCTTTCCCAGTGGCTGTTGCATACTCTCCAGGTGTATTGATTTGGAAGAGATAGTCCCAATTAATCCTCTGTCCCACTTTTTCAGCTGCTTTTAAAACGTCCCCATTACTGCAGAGATGTGGGTGGGATTGGGATGGTAGCAGAACATCATGGGCCTTTGGTTTCCCTCTCCCACAAGAGTTAGGCCTGTAGGGCTCAGACTCATAGCCTAGAGTTGTTACATAGCAGTTCCAGAACTCTTTGTGCAAATTAAAAGGTCTCTGCAGTGGTGCAGACTGGCTACAAAACAGGAACTCATGGGCTTGTTCTCATAACATTTGGGCTATCAATGAATCCTTAATCCCCAATCCTTAATCTCCCCCATCTCTATTATGGTACACAATGATACTGATTTATCTGATGCTGTTGTTGCAAGGATTACAACTAGATAATGAATGTGAATTAACTGGAACACCTGAAAAAGTATGATAATGTTAAGTATTAAGGTGATTAGCCTTAATACTAAGGTGTGTTCTCTTATCGGTGTTAATTTTGCCCAGACCTTTATCACTAGCAGTGACTGAACTATCTCTTGTCCTCTCAGTCATTCTTTCTCTCTTTCATCTGTTCAGGTCATCAACCCCCAACCCCTTCAGCAGACCCCTTATGCCTTTTAAGGCAATATTTCCCAATATTTACTGCTTTACCCCCTTTTCCCTTTGTTCTATCACATTTGTAGGAAATTTCCAGGCTTGTCATTCTGTCTGCTTTGTTCTTTGCTGAAGCTGTTAACAGTGCTGTTGGGTTTCTTTCTCAGTCTGTGACAATAGTTTAGGGTCTCATTTCAGCCATATTAATAAACTGCTGTAGATTTGTCCTTTTACAGGAGCAAGGTAAGGACATCACACACTGTCATGTCCTTGATCTTGTGGTGTTTCTTTTGGAAATGAAAAGAGTTTGCTTAAAGCTTTCACTCTATGAAAGGTGATCACTAGTACAAATCAGTTCTTTTTATTCTCTTCGTCTCTGGTCCCATAACTGTATAATCTATAATAGGACTGTCTGGCAAATGTAATACTATGATCTTTTGTACAGACTCTGTGTTGTTCCATTGCTAAAGCCAGTTCTGTAATAAAATCAGGAGAAAGATAATGATAAGACAGTGTTTTGAAGACTGGAACTTTCTTTTTTTCCTTTGTGAATGGTTAAACATCATTCTTAAGGGAATCTCAAGGAACCCCTTAAAAGCTGGCTCCTTTTTGAGCACAGGCTAAAGTTCACATTGACCTCAGCAAACACTTGATGTGCAACAAATTGAGGAGGTATCCTTGCACACCTTGCCTTCTTTTATACATACTTTCTAAAAAGGGAATTGCTGTATCCTGAGCTGCACTAAGATGACTGAGGCTAAGGTCTCATGCTGTGCATCCTTCTTTTGAAGGCCTGAGAAAAAAGAATTTGAACAGATCTCTCCTGGATGAGGTGTGGTCCTCTGTATGTCGAGAAAGACCTTGAAGCAGATGTCTGCCAGCATCAGTGAAGGTATCGTAAAGCACATCACAGATCGTTATTTTATTCTGATAAAATTAGCACACATTTCAAGGGTCGTACAATGTTAAATGTTGTCAGGGATGCTGCAAAATTGGTACCTATTACTATCTGTGGTGGAGACGTCTCATGGTGGCCATGTTTTGGATTCAGAGTGAAGTCGGTCTGATTTTAAGTTTTAGACTGGACTAAACCAGGGCCAGAATTCTGTTGGTGTCTTATACATGTGTATATTCCTCTAGAAAAACCATGGAATATTTTTGTCCAAAGGGCAACATCTGCATATGGTACCATTCTACCTGTAGAGGTATGCATATGGTACCATTCTACCTGTAGAGGTGAATGCACATAAGATGTGCATTTAGTTGTGCATTCAGTTGTACAATGGTACTATTCAACACAAGGGCTGCACAATCAATGTGTCTCTCCACATGCAGAAATTCAGTATACAACCTTAAAGCAGGATTTTGGCTCCAGTGTTAGCCCCCAAGGTTGACACATTGGAATTAATGGGAATATATGAGTATTGACTAGCAAGTCCCATTCATTGCATGGGCTCTAAGCTAATTGGGACTAGATAACTTGCATTATTGAACATTTATATTACATTAACAAAATTGTTTTTATACAAAGATTGTGTTTCTTTTCTTTTGGTTATAGCTCACTTACAAGTGGATAGAAGGAAAGACAATGGGCTCTTTTACCCTACATGATTGTATCACTTTGATTCCACTTTAACTGCCATGGGCTGATCCTATGGAATCCTGATATTTGTAGTTCATGATGTATTTAGAATTCTCAGTCAGAGAGTTCTAGTTTCTCCCAAAATATCAAGTTCCAAGATTTTACAGAATTCAGCCATGACAGTTAAAGTGGATTTAGCATTCTCTAATTGTGTAGTATCACATGGCCCAAGAAGCCAGGTTCCATTGACAGGTAGAACAAGAGAATATGGGCCTGAATTCTTTTGTTAATTTTGACTAGAACACAATAAATGAATCAATTGGATTTATTTTTGTGTTGGCTCAGTATTTAGCCATTGATTTAATGAATCTACTCTAGTTGGGACTAACCAACAGAATTCCACCCATGGTCTTTATCCATAGAGGAGAACTGACACACACATTAAAATGTCTAAGAACACAGGCTTTTCTAGCACAGTGTTGTAAAAACCTTACTCATTACAGTCTCACTAAATGGTAAAGGAGGACACATACTTCAAGTGCTGAGTCACACTGTGCCTAGTGCTGCTTACTTGTGCACTGTTGTGGCTTACATCATAAAAGGAATGAGATTGTTCCTTGTTAACCTGGACCCCCTGGATATGAGTAATTACAGGCCTGTTTCTCTGTTGCCATTTTTGAGTAAGGTGATCGAGAGGGCGGTTGCTCTTCAGCTCCAAGCTGTCTTGGATGAAACCAATTATCTAGACCCATTTCAAACCAGCTTCAGGACAGGCTTTGGGGTTGAGACTGCCATGGTTGCCTTGACCGACGATCTGCGTCTAGGCATCGACAGGGGTAGTGTGACCCTGTTGGTGCTTCTAGACCTCTCAGCGGCTTTTGATACGATAGACCACGGCATCCTCTTGGACCGTCTGAGGGAGGTAGGTATCGGAGGCACTGCTTTGCAGTGGTTCCGGTCCTTCTTCTTGGGTAGGTCTCAGAGGGTGCTGCTCGGGGACACTAGCTCCAGTAAGAGGGAGCTCACTTGTGGGGTCCCTCAGGGGGCTATTTTGTCCCCAATTTTATTTAACATCTATATGAAGCCGCTGCGTGAGATTATATGGAGTTATGGTGCTGGGTGTTATCAGTACGCTGATGACACCCAAATCTATTTCTCCATGTCTCATTCATCGGCCTCGAATTCCAATGGCGTCTCCTCTCTCAATGAATGCCTTCAGGCGGTAATGGGCTGGATGAGTAAAAACAGATTGAAACTGAATCTGGACAAGATGGAGGTGCTCACTGTAGCGGCCCCGAAACCAAGAATCGAGTTGCAACCTCCAGTCCTGGATGGGGTCACACTCTCCTCCAGTGACTGTGTTCACAGTCTGGGGGTGCTCCTTGACTCGTCGCTCCTGATGACAAATCAGGTAAATGCGATGTTCAGGAGCGCCTGTTATCAGCTTCGGCTGATACGCCAGCTGTGCCCTTTTCTGGAAGTAAGGGATTTCGAGACAGTTGTGCACATGCTGGTAACCTCATACCTGGACTTCTGTAATGCTCTCTACATGGGGCTACCCTTGTGCTTGGTTCGGAAACTACAGTTGGTTCAAAACATGGCGGCCAGGCTAGTATCTGGAACATCTAGGAGGGACCACATCACTCCGGTTTTGAGGTCCCTCCACTGGCTGCCTATTGGTTTCTGGGCCCAGTACAAGGTGTTGGTTATTACCTTTAAAGCCCTAAATGGCTTGGGTCCAAGCTATATCAGAGACCGCCTTCTCCCCTATAATCCTCTGCGCACACTCCAGTCCTCTGGGAGGAATTTGCTGCAGCCACAAAAAGCTAGGCTTGTGGCTAGAGGGCTTTTTCTGTTGTCGCCCCCAGGCTCTGGAATGGCCTGCCGGATGAGATCCGTCAACTAACATCTTTGGACAGCTTTAAAAAGGCTGTCAAGATGGATCTCTTCTGGCAGGCCTTTCCAGACTAAATATCCCGGCCTCGGGCTTCCCTCCTCTCGCAGTAGTACTTCTAGAACCCCTGTCCTCTTGAAAGAAAGTTACAGAGCTCATTATGACTGTATCGTATCAATTTTAATTTCTTGTTTTAAATTGTCAATTGGTTTTAATTATAATGTAGTTTAATAATGTCTTAAGGGGGGGCAGGGAAAATGTCTGTTTTACGCTGTATGTTATTTTATGCTGTAAACCACCTGGATTGGGTTACCAATGGGTGGTATATAAATAAAATTTATTATTTATTATTATATTATTAACTTAAATTCAAAATGTAGCTTAGTTTCCCCTCTATCCTGGCAAATTAATTAATTAATTGTTTTTGCTGTGCAAATGAATTAGTTACAAAGCTCTGCCCCTGATCTTAACTAAATTAACTAGGCTCCTATGCTCCAATAATCAAAGAGGAATCTCTTAAACACATGCTCCAGTATCATGATCCTATAAGAATGTATCCAGGTTCTTTCCCTGAAATCCAACAGAGATGAGAAATTGTGAATGGAGTATTGACCATGAGAATTTTTCTTGGCAGATTTGAAATTTGCAGTAGGAGCTGGTGGCTCCAATGTCAATAAGGGAGTGAATCCATTCCAGGCTTTAGTCCAAAGTTTAAAAGAGCTATCAAGATTTGGCACAAGTTCAGTACCATGAATAGCTCCTTTAAATTTGGGATTAAGGGCATCTTAAATTTGGGACATCTGTCAGAATACATGTATATAATCAGCTGCCCGCTGTTGCTACAGAGTGCTCTGGGTTTTCCTGTAAAATATGGAGTCAAAAGTGAATTTTTAAAAACTGAGTTAAGAGTGGTATTATGTGGATTCAATGTGGAACTGGCCTTACATCATGAAGACAGTCTACACTCAAATTTGGGATCTGCTCCTGCACTGTGAAGTTGCTGTGAGGATGGGGTGAAACCAATGTATTTGGCTCATGTAGACAAGCCCCATAACTCAAAAGCAGGGGTAGGCAACCTTTCCCCTTTAAGGGCCGAGGGACTTCAGCTCCCAGAAGCCTCAGCCATGTTGGCCAATAGTCCCATGTTGGTCAATAGCTCCTGGGATTCTGGGAGCTGAAGTCCCTTGGCCCTTAAAGGGGAAAGGTTGCCTACCCCTGCTCAAAAGGGATTCACACCCCTAGTGACATTGATGCCACCAGCCGCCATTGGAAATTGATCAAGGAGGATGTAGACCAGGGGTAGGCAACCTTTCCCCTTTAAGGGCAGAGGGACTTCAGCTCCCAGAAGCCTTAGCCATGTTGGCCAATAGTCCCATGTTGGCCAATAGCTCATGGGATTCTGGGAGCTGCAGTCCCTTGGCCCTTAAAGGGGAAAGGTTGCCTACCCCTGATGTAGACCATTAGCTTGCTTAGCTGATAGGAAACTGGAGTGTGTCCAAAGGAGGGCAACTAAAATGGTGAAGGGTCTGGAAACCAAGCCCTATGAGGAACGACTTAGGGAGCTGGGGATGTTTAGCCTGGAGAAGAGAAGGTTGAGAGGTGATATGATAGCTGTGTTTAAATCAGGGGTAGGCAACCTTTCCCCTTTAAGGGCTGAGGAACTTCAGCTCCCAGAAGCCTCAGCCATATTGGCCAATAGTCCCATGTTGGCCAATAGCTCCTGGGATTCTGGGAGCTGAAGTCCCTCGGCCCTTAAAGGGGAAAGGTTGCCTACCCCTGGTTTAAATATTTGAAGGGATGTCATATTGAGGAGGGAACAAGCTTGTTTTCTGCTGCTCCAGAGACTAGGACCTGAAACAATGGATGTAAGCTCCAGGAAAAGAGATTCCACCTCAACATTAGGAGGAACTTCCTGACAGTAAGGGCTGTTTGACAGTGGAAGACATTCCCTAGGAGAGTGGTGGAGTCTCCTTCTTTGGAGGTCTTTAAGCAGAGGCTGGATAGCCATCTGTCGGGGATGCTTTGATTGGGAGTTCCTGCATGGCAGGGGGTTGGACTGGATGGCCCTTGTGGTCTCTTCCAACTCTATAATTCTATGATTCTATGATTCTGGGAAGCATGCGCAAAAGTCAAATTATTTTAAGCTTTCATACAAGAGAACTGCTTCTTGGGCACTCTGAGAAACATCCCTGACCATTCTGTTATTCTCTAAGCTAAAATATAACTGACAGACATTCCCATTCTCCCTTGATGAGGTTTAACCCAACAGCTGTCATTTGCTATAGAAACGTCATCTAAGAATGATAAACACAACATACCAGTTAGCAGGAGTAACTCAGAAACTGAGCAACAAAGAACCTGAAGAAGGAGATAGAATCACAATGATCGTCTATGTATGAGGCAGCTGACACTATCACACATGACTTGATTTGCCTGAATATTTAAAAGAGAGAGAAACTGGGACCAACATCACCTTTCAGCAGAGGCGTATTTTCACACCCAAGGGTGAAACTGGTTTTGTTCTCAAAGTGTTCCTAACACAAGAATGTAAAACCTTGGCTGGTCACAGTGTATGCAGTGTTTTTTGTTTTGTCCAAATTCTGTTGTGCATGAGCATCTTCGTAAGGGATGTGACAAAAACAAGAACAGCTCGGATCTGCTTTTTCAGTGCCACATATGGCCAACTTCCTTTTAAACTGCCTCACAGGCTGCATGGAAGAATGGATTATTCTCTTTTGCAGCTCTACTGTGAGATAAATGCTCAAGTGGGAACAATTGTTGAGAGGCCGAATACTGTCCTTCAGCTTCAACAGCTGCTCTTGCAGAGTAGCCACAGCACAGAAGGTGAAGAGCTGCTTTTAATAATACTGGGGGGTTGGGGACTGAAAGCTGCTACCCACCACATAACTTACTTGGGCTACACAAGTGCTGTCCACTAAAAAGGAAGACTGCATGTGTGTAATTATATTGCTTTGTGCCAATGCGAATGAAACCTCAGTAAGACTACTCTTTTTGCTAGAACACCTTGCAAAACATAAGCTTCTATCTGTTTCCACAGAGAGAATGAGTCAGAATATAGCCATACCCGAGTTAGCAAAGCTGGCACTGCAGTGAAGCTCCTTCTTTTAAACACTTTTTATGTCTGCCTAGCTCCCCCTTTCTCCCTCTTCCTCATCCTCTACCTACTTGGGAAGATTTTTAAAAGAAGTATGAGCACTGGGAGAATAGTGAAGGAGGACTAGAGAAAGGAGTGGGGAAGCAAAAATGGAATGTGGCAGCATCTTTGGGACTAACTGGTTTTTATTTGAGCAGGAGCTTTCATGTATTTAAACCCACTTCTTCGGATGCAACACAGTGATACTGAAACCTCAGGTATAAAGCACGTTTATACAGTTGTTGGAGTGGAATAGAATGTAATAGGATCCAGAAGTGGGAGTGGGACACAACTGTGTAAACAGTGAGATCCTGTATATGTTTAATGCAAGTTCATAGTGGTGGTTTCAGTTATATGTGACAAATCCCCCCGAGTTCTCTCTAGGCATTCCTCTAGCATGATTCTGTGATCAATGTCTGGTAGAAGCATACCATGGAATCATGCTGGAGAACCTAAAAATGCCTAGAGAAATGTTCCCTCAGGTAGAATAAAGAGCATTTGTGAATTTGTGTGAAAATTGTTATATGCAAAGGGTCCAAAAATATCCCTCACATTATCCAGGGTCTTATGATATGCTTTATACCCAAGGCTTTAATATCACTAAGTACTGTATCTGAAAAAAAATCTTAAGGGTGCTACCACATTCCTTCCCCACTTTCTTCCCTTCCTCCTTTTTATGCTGCAAGAGATTAACATGAGGATTTCAAGAGACTACTTGTTTGAGGACTGGAGAAACACAACTTTTCAGTGTTAAGATCCAGCCGCATGTCTGCAGTAAACAGTGTAATAAAGCTTGAGCTGGGAATGAGTGGGATTCAACTCTAGTCAATCTTTCTGTAGCCATGTGTGTCTGTCTCTAGCAAGCAAGATAAATACCAGCTCTCTCCAGAATTCCTTACTACACATGTATGAACAGCAGAACACAGAAAATAATAGGGAGCAGATAAACTGCTTCACCAGCCACCCCCAGCATATTAAAAAAAAAGCATAGATTTATAATTCTGACCATCAAAATGGAAATCGTAAGAAAAGTGGAGACAGGTGAAAGAAAAAGTCACACCTAAATTAGTTCCAGAAGGTCCCAATTGCTTTTATCTACTTATGCAAAGCTTACCTGACCTGGTTGTTTCATTTCAACTGTGCATATTGTTAGTTTTTAATAAATAGTTTACTGAAACCTGTTGAACTCCCTTTTATGGTGTAGGAACCTAACCCTACTTTTTCCATGTTGTTTCTGCCAAATTTCTACCAAATTTTCCATTCAAGAACAATGCCCAGAAACATATTTGCTTCCTTA
The DNA here is from genome assembly GCA_026167975.1 of Phrynosoma blainvillii. Lineage (NCBI taxonomy): Eukaryota > Metazoa > Chordata > Lepidosauria > Squamata > Phrynosomatidae > Phrynosoma > Phrynosoma blainvillii. The sequence goes on from JANUYF010000001.1 coordinate 142,654,687, forward strand.
ATTGAGATATACCTCTATTGTGACAAGTAGCTTCAGGACACTTCATAAGTGACTATAGAATTGCAATTTTTTTCCACTAATGCAAGTCACAATATAATTGATGTGGTGTGGAACTAGAGCTATAATTCATTTGAATGATAGTCTCTCAGCTGGTGACTGGTTAATTTCAATATTCTAGTCACTGGATTCCAGTGAACACATGTTTTCTGATTTAAAAAACCCCTGTTGTCTTAAGGATGTGCAGGATCAATTGCCTGTTGCCATTTTTTCCCACAAAACACAAGAATATGGACTGTCCTTCAGAGCAATGAGTCCTTTCCAACCCTTGAAATGCTGAGTGCATTGTTTCTAAAAATGTGAAAATAAAATGCATAAGGGCGATCAGTCTGACATCTTTGTGTAGAAGAGTGTCCATTTTTTAAAATTGAGAGGTGAGGGAAAAAGATTAAACATCTCTTGAGAAAGCAACCTAAGCTTGTAATGAATCAAAACCAAGGAAACTGTTGCAAACTGTTCTAACATGGTGTCTATGTGTGTGTGTGTGCATAACAGTTAGTTTACTCATACATTTAACTGAGCATGATAAGTTGAGGTAACAACTTTGCAGAACCATCCAGTATTGGAGGAGTGGCAGGTAGTTGTGGAAGAAAGTTAAGCATTTTCCCCACCGCCTAAACATTTATTTCAGCATCTAAACTTCTGGGGGACACCTGGCTTAACAAGACTATGTGTAAAAGGAATCTAGGTGTCCTAGTAGACCACAAGTTGAACATGAGTCAACTGTGTGATGCAGCAGCTAAAAAGGCCAAACCATGCTCTGTGAGGAACAACGTAGGGAACTGGGTACATTTAGCTTGGAGAACAGATAGTTAAGAGGTGATATGGTAGCCCTGTTTAAATATTTTGAGGGCTGTCATAATGAGGACGGAGTTAGCTTGTTTTCTGCTGCTCCAGAGAACAGGACCTGGAACAGTGGATGCAATCTACAGGAAAAGAGGTTCCACCTCAACATTAGGAGGAACTTCCTGACAGTGAGAGCTGTTCGACAGTGGAACACACTCCCTCGGAGAGTAGTGGAGTCTCCTTCTTTGGAGGTCATTAAACAGAGGCTGGATGGCCATCTGTTGGGGATGCTTTGATTTTGAATTCCTGCATGGCAGGGGGTTGGACTGGATGGCCCTTGTGGTCTCTTCCAACTCTACGACTCTAAGATACAAGTAGCTGTAGTATAGAGGTCTTGGACTATATCCCATTAACGCTAACCAGCATGGCCAGTTGTCGAGGATTCTGAAAACATCTGCAGTGCCTCCAGGTTGTCTGCCCTGATATTAAGGCATAGAAGTCTTGACCTGGGCCAGCTTGGCTGCTCTGGCTGCCACTGACTCAGTGCTAGGGAATCATGGGAACTGTAGTTTATTGTGGCACCAGAGCTCTCTGACAGAGAAGTCTCAATGTCTCAGAAAAAAATACAATTCCCATGATTCCCTAGCACTGAGCCAGGGCAGTTAAAGTGGACTCAATTTGCACTATTTCTGGCAGTCTGCAAAGGCCTTTTTCAAGATGTTTATCCTGAGGGAGATCCAGTTGGAATGAGATGAGGATAAAGAAAGAACAGAAAAAAGTGAAAAAGTTGTGAATTTTTATTTATCCAATCCGATGATTTACTATGATGTTTATTTGTGTTTTACTATGACGTCGGTTGATTGTTGTTTATTTGATGTCTGATTGGTCGATCATAATAATAAATATATAAACTGCATAGTGTCTTAGTCCAACTGGCAAAGCTTTCAAGAGGCTGTTGTGCTTTGTACATATCAAAAGATGATGTGATTTATTGGAAAAGATGATGCTTGATAAAGTAGAAGGCAGTAGAAAAAGAAGAAGGCTGCACTACAGGTGTATTGATCCAATTAAGGAAGCCACTACTCTGTGTCTGTGAGTAGCTCCTTTTAGAGGTCTCTTGTTCATAGGATCATCATATGTCAAAGCCAACTTAACAGCAAATGTCAGCAACAACATTTTCATTTACTTGGAAGTAAGTATATATTTTTTTGAAACTTCTAGCCCAAGCCTTCCTCTTCCATTTCCAAGCTGTTCCTCTCTCTTAAACCTCCATTAAGGCTGCATCCACACTGCAGAAATCATTCATTTTGACACCACTTTAACTTCATGGCTCAATGTTGTGGAATTCTGGGAATTTCTGTAGTGTGAATGAAGCCTAGCTCCTTTAATTTAAACTTGGCCTAACAGTTGATAAACCACTGATTGTATATGTGGATTGTATAAGGTTCTGTTTGTGCTGCACTGAATTTATGCTTGGCATGCTGAAAATATGTTTTGACTAATGTTCCCAATGTTTTTTGTTTGTTTGTTTGTTTAAAATAGTTCTATATGACCTTTGGAGACAAAGGTGATTTACAAGAGTAAGGTCCTGTAATGAGGAACTTTTCCTGGCAGGACCTCGGATTGGTGCTTAAAACATTTCCTACAGGATACAAGGAAGTCCATTACAGAGCTAGTGGCTAAAAGTTTCTTTTTTCCACACAAAGAACACGCAAGTCAATTCTTTCCTCTGTTCCATAAAATTAATTTGGTTTTTAAGGTATGTTTTGTAAATATTGAATGTTTAAAATTGTTTTTATATATCTTATGAGTTTTGGTGGGTCTGTGACCGCAGAATAATACACACACACACACACACATGAGAGTAAGATGTTAAAAGATAAAAATAGTTACTCAAAACAGTATAAAACATTTCAAATGGTCACAGCAGTACAGGATCACAGGAAAAGATGGGTCAATATTAAATAAGAAGTAACCTAGAACAACTAGATCTTTAAAAGAGAGGAGCCATGAACACATCTTGTGATACAGCATTCCATAATGGGATAGCTGGAGTGGTATAGTGGTTTGAGTGTTGGACTATGACTCTGGAGACCAGGGGTTGATTTGCATTCGGTCATGAAACCCACTGGATGATCTTGGGCAAGTCACATGTTCTCAGCCACAGGGGAAGGGAGTGGCCAATCTCCTCTGAACAAATCTTGGCAAGAAAACCCCACAATAGGTTAATCTTAGGCTCACCATAAGTTACCATAACTTGAAGGCACACAGCAAAAACAATAATCCCATAAGGAGGGGGACCTTAGTCCGTATCTCTTGGCCTATTGTCAATTATTCTTGACTTCTCTGTGTTATTATTTACTATAAAAACAATTAATAAAAGTGCACCTTCACAAAATCCATCCTACATCTGCTATCTTATTGTGCTGTGAAGGTATCCCTTGATGGCTGTGGTAAATTCTATCAAGCTGGTAAGGCTTGGAGTGCAGCTCCAGCAGCAAACTGCAAGCTTGCTGTCTGAGGACCAGTCCAGCTAAGTGCAAAGAGACTGTTCACTAGAAATGATAGTGAGCTATTGCCAGTTTTGTCAAAGTTTTTTTTTTTAAGAGAACAAGATGTGGAACTCAGGGGGGTGCAAAATCAAGTGAAAGGTGCATGCAGTCAGTGCAGGCCATATGTTATCTGCTCCTGCATTAGAGAAAGGAAAGGTATAGCTGAAGCAAGAAACTTCATTCCCGAGCTTTAACAAATCTCAATAAAAGCAAATTACTTTAGAAAGACGGAACTCACAATTTAATAGATTGGCCTCTGGAGCTCCCCCCCCCTTTTTTTTTTCTTTTTTCTTTTTTGACAGTGCAGATGTTACTTTCCAGCTGGGCTTGAAAGGGTAGTCCTGGTGTTTGAAGATACTCAGTAGATTAAGGGATTAAGCAGGAAAGGCTCCATTGCAACATTTTCTCTCCCAGCTGGTGCTCTGTTGCTGTAAAAAGTTGGCAAAACTAGAGGGAGGGGAAAAGAGGGAGATGGATGTGTGGAAGGTAATGATTAGTGCTATTTAATACTAATAACATTTTGTCTATTGCAGCAACACTACATTACAGTAATATCTTTTGGTGCCTTTAAATTGAAAGGGGAAAGCTATGCTTTTACTAAGGGCAGGAAGGAATCAGAAAACCACATTGAGAATTTGCAAGCTAGCTATGTTTGACTGAGGCAACATTTTCCATTTTTGTGTTGCAATTGATGTTTGCACATGATACAATTCTGGGGGGAGGGAATAATGAAAAACGGTGAGTAGATTTTGCAGGAACACTGTAATATATCTTTTGTTTTGTTGATTCAAACCATCCAAGATATCCTGCACATAGGCACATGCATACTGGTGTGCTGGACATGTACGCTCTTTCCTATGAGTGACCAGAGAACAAAACAAGACCCACACTTAAGAGCCTGTTTTTCCTATTTTTCATTGCTGATGACATACCCTCCAACTGTTCTAATTTGGCAGGGCAAATTAATTAACCCTCTGTTGTCCCACTTTTCCAGCTGCTTTTAAAATGTCCTGGTTTTTCCTCTCCTTCTCTCATGCCCCCCCCCTTTTGTTCTCAGCTTCAAATTGCAAAAGTAGTTTGGGTTCAGACAAAAGTGAAATGCATCAACCTTTCTTAGCCTGTGAGTTCTTTCTCACTGATAATTTTTGCCATCTGGACTACATTCTGAAGTTGACTGGCCACATATCCCCTGGTCTTCGTTTGTGAAATGTTGGTAGGTATGTGATGACAACCTCATAATAATCTGATCTAGAAGCTTTCATTCCAAGTTGACAAGTTGGTAGTTGTCTGGCTACCCCCCCACCCCACCCCCACTTTTTTGTACAAAGGAACAGAGGAATCCATTGAGCCCAGTTTTTCAGCCCTGGTTAGCAGTAATTATTCTTTGTGGTTCTAAAATCAAGCAGAAGGAGGGATCTAAAAAATAACAAGAAAAAGAAGCAAAAACCCAATTATTTTTAGATGCAACCCCCCGCCCCCAAACCCACTTAAATGAACTCTGGGTAATGTATTCAGTAAGAAATCTGATATAAGTAAAATGATAAAACACTCACAGTATTATCCACAATGTAAGTATGAATGCATGGAAATACATTTAATAGAGACGAGGGATAAGAGCATTTACAATCATATCAGTATATGTAGGTAAGATCCTATTAAAGTAGTGACAGAAGCAAGAAGAGGTAAGGTGCTCAGTAGACCAATATCAAAAAGTTCCAACAAATCAGTTTTTGGGCTGCTGAATACATCCAATTTCAATATAGACGAAACAGCCAACAAACAATCCAATAGATAATGTAACAACAGCAAGTTACTTTAATTATAAGCACAGCAGAATAATAAATAGAGAAGGATGGCTGCTTCTGCATGTTATGGAGATGTTTCAGATATCTCAAGATCTTGAAATATTGCTGTTTTAGTGTTTTTCTACATTAGGTTGTTGTAGGCTAAAGCCTGGATTTTAAAGCCTCGTCTGCATGGACCAAATGGGCCTTCCCGTGTCCTTTCGGCAGGGAGTCCAGATAACAAAGGGCCCAGTTCCCAAATCTTGTGCAGACAATCTGGATGATGTCCAGCCTATTCAACACCAAACCTGGGATATACCTCTCTTAAAATTTGTGCAGTCTGAGAATGTGGACAGGATCCTTGGAGAATAACAATAATAATAAAATTTATTTTTATCCTGCCCCTCTGCATAACGCAACCGGGGCAACTTACAATATTAAAATATGCATTCATATCCCATGATCCCAGCCCCCCTATTAAACAGTGACAATTTAAAACACAGTTAATATAATAACACAAATAAATAACAATAACTACAGCAGAATCAGGGATATGCAGGATGGCTGTCTTTTGATGGCCAGGATATCTATTCAGGAAAGGCCTGCTGGAAGAGATCTGTCTTAACAGCCTTTTAAAAGCTGTTTAGGATGGTAATATGACGGGTCTCATCCGGCAGGCCATTCCATAATCTGGGAGTGGTTGGCAGCCGAAAAGGTCCTCTGGGCGGTTGCAGATAGTCTAGTTTTTATAGGCTGCAGCAAATTCCTCCCAGAGGACCTGAGTGCATGGGGTGGATTATACAGGAGGAGGTGGTCCCAAAGATAACCAACACCTTATGCTGGGCCCGGAAACTAATGGGCAGCCAGTGAAGTGATCTTAGGATCGGTGTTATGTGGTCTTTTCTCATTGTCCCTGAGACCAGCCTGGCTGCCATATTCTGTACTACTTGAAGTTTCTGGGCCATGTACGAAGGTAGCCCCATGTAGAACACATTACAGAAATCAAGACAGGAGGTTACCAGCGCATGCACCACAGCTTCAAGGTTCCCAACTTCCAGGAAAGGGTGCAGCTGGCGTATCAGCAGAAGCTGATAACAGGCACTCCTGACCGTCATATTTACCTGATTTATCATCTGAAGCGACGGATCCAGGAGCACCCCCAGACTGCGAACACAGTCCTTAGTGGAGAGTGTGACCCCATCCAGGACTGGGGGTTATATCCCAATACCTGGGTTCGGGGACGCTACTGTAAGTACGTCCATTTTGTCTGGATTCAGTCTCAATCTGTTTTTCCTCATCCAGTCGATTACTGCTTTAAGACAATCACTGAGAGGAGAGACGTCATCCGAAGTCAAAGCTGAAGACCAAGACATGGAGAAATATATCTGGGTGTCATCAGCATACTGATAACACCCCGCCCCATGTCTCTGGATGGTCTCTCCCATGGCTTCATATATATATATATATATATATATATATATATATATATATTGAATAGCATTGGGGACAGGATGGCGCCTTATGAGGGCCACCACGTGCATACTGAATCCTTGCCCTTCCTGGCTTCTGAAATCAGCTAGAGGGGGACTGGCTGAGTGGATGAAGGGAGTGGTGAATGCTTCATTGCAGCAAGGCCAATTTCCATCCTGCCTAAAGGAGGCTGTGGTGAGGCCATTACTGAAAAAGATCCCACCATTCTGGACAACTATCAGCCAGTCTCTAACATTCAGTTTCAATCTGGCTTCAGACTGTTTAGTAGCTATCCCGCCTTCTGTCCCCTCTGTTTCTCAGAATAGTTTGGGGAGCAGACCTTCCATTCCACTGACTCTCAACCTGCTCCTTTGCAATGCCAGGTCGGTGAAAAATAAGACCCACATCATCCAGGATCTCCTCCTGGATGAGGGCGCCGACCTGGCTTGTTTTACAGAGACCTGGCTGGGAGAGGGAAGCGCTGCTATATGGGCGCAGGCTCTCCCAGCCGGGTACTCTGTTAGTGAGCAGGTGAGGGAAAGTGGGCGGGGGGGCGGTGTGGCTCTAGTCTATAAAAACACCTTGACCTTGACCAGGATACCTGTCCGGAACATGGCCCATATCGAGTGTATGTACCTTAGCCTGAAGACCAGGGATAGTTAGGGATTTTGCTAGTCTACCGACCACCCCGTTGTCTAGCAGACTCCCTGACCGAGCTGACACAGCTGGTCTCTGAGCTTTTGCTGGAGTCTCCTAGACTTTTAGTGCTGGGAGACTTCAACATTCCGCTCGAGACCAGCTTAACAGGTGCGGCTCGGGAGTTCATGGATTCCATGACAAACATGGGCCTATCCCAATTGGTCAACGGGCCCACACATTGTGCTGGTCATACGCTCGATGCGGTCTTTTGTACAGAACAGGAATATCCGTGGGCGGAAGTTGTAAATACCTCCGCATTGTCATGGACGGATCATTTCCTGGTCAAGACAGAACTTAGAGCCAACACCTGCCCTCCCGGGGGTGGTGGACCTATTATAATGGTCCGCCCTCGAAGGCTGATGGAGCCATCTGGATTCCGGAAAGCCTTGGAGGGATTAATGGTTGGGAATGCCAGTGACCCTGTCGAGGCTCTGGTCGACACTTGGAATAGTGATCTCACCAGGGCCATCGACACGATCGCTCCCAAGCGCCCTTGCCATCCCGCTCCTAACCGTAAGCCATGGTTCACACCTGAGCTGAGGAGGATGAAGCGGTATGGACAACGGCTAGAGTACAAGTGGCGAAAAACTCGACTCTTATCTGACAGGACTCGCCATAGGAAATTTCTTTATTCCTATCGGGAGGCATTGCGTGCAGCGAGGAAAGCTTTCTCTTCTGCACGCATTGCGTCTGCAGAGTCACGTCCAGCAGAGCTGTTTAGGGTGGTGAGGGAGATGACGCAGGTACCCCCTGCGCCAAATCCCTTGCTTAATCCGACTACAGCCTGCTGTGATGCATTTAACAACTACTTTGCAGACAAAATCTCTCAGATAAGAGCCGACCTTGACGCCACTATTGAGACAGAGTCTATAGGCGAGGTGTCCAATGACTCCGCCGATGTAGTTTTACTGGATCAGTGGCAATCTGTGAGTACCGAGGACGTGGACAAGCTGCTTGGTAAGGTGAGGAAGACGACTTGTCCTCTCGACCCTTGCCCATCATGGCTGGCCGTCCAGGGGGGGGATGCATTGATGAGATTCCTTACGGATATCGTCAATGCATCCTTCAGGGAAGGACATGTTCCATCATGTTTGAAGGAGGCGGCAGTTAGGCCGCTTCTGAAAAAGCCTTCCCTGGACCCCTTGGATATGAAAAACTATAGGCCTGTGTCATTGCTGCCATTTTTGAGCAAGGTGATCGAGAGAGCGGTCGCTCTTCAGCTCCAAGCGGTCTTGGATGAAACCGATTATCTAGACCCATTTCAAACCAGCTTCAGGACAGGCTTTGGGGTTGAGACTGCCATGGTTGCCTTGACCGACGATCTGCGTCTGAGCATCGACAGGGGTAGCGTGACCCTGTTGGTGCTTTTAGACCTCTCAGCGGCTTTTGATACAATAGATCACGGCATCCTCGTGGACCGCCTGAGGGGGTTAGGTATCGGGGGCACTGCTTTGCAGTGGTTCCGGTCCTTCCTCTCGGGTCGGTCCCAGAGGGTGCTGCTCGGGGACTGTAGCTCGAGTAAGAGGGACCTCACTTGTGGGGTCCCTCAGGGAGCTATTTTGTCCCCGATGTTGTTTAACATCTATATGAAGCCGCTGGGTGAGATAATACGGAGTTATGGTGCTGGGTGTTATCAGTACGCTGATGACACCCAAATCTATTTCTCCATATCTCGTTCGTCGGCCTCGAACTCCAATGGCATATCTTCTCTCAATGAATGTCTTGGGGCGGTAATGGGCTGGATGAGGAAAAACAGATTGAAGCTGAATCCAGACAAGACGGAGGTGCTCACGGTCTCGGCCCCGAAACCAGGAATTGGGTTGCAACCTCCAGTCCTGGATGGGGTCACGCTCTCCTCCAGTGACTGTGTTCTCAGCTTGGGGGTGCTTCTTGACTCGTCGCTCCTGATGACTAATCAGGTTAATGCGACGGTCAAGAGCGCCTGTTATCAGCTTCGGCTGATACGCCAGCTGCGCCCGTTTTTGGAAGTACGGGATCTTGAAACTGTTGTGCACGCATTGGTAACCTCACGCCTTGACTTCTGTAATGCACTCTACATGGGGCTACCCTCATGCCTGGTTCGGAAATTACAGCTGGTACAGAACATGGCAGCCAGACTTGTATCCGGAACATCTCGGAGGGATCACATCACTCCGGTGCTGAGATCCCTCCACTGGCTGCCTATCAGCTTCCGGGCCAGGTACAAGGTGTTGGTTATCACCTTTAAAGCCCTAAATGGCTTGGGCCCAAACTATCTCAGAGACCGCCTTCTCCCATACAATCCTCCCCGCGCTCTTCGATCCTCCGGGAGGAAATTGCTGCAACCTCAGAAAATGAGGCTTGCGGCTACCTCCCGGAGAGCTTTTTCAGCTGTTGCCCCTAGGCTCTGGAACGACCTGCCGGATGAGATCCGTCAATTAACATCTTTGGATAGCTTTAAAAAAGCTATTAAGACGGATCTCTTCCGGCAGGCCTTTCCAGAGTAGTATACCCCCACCCCGGATATAGGTAGCCATGCTAAATGATGTTCCTGCGTGGCCCCATCGGCAGATGGAAGGGATCATCCAGCTTGCTTACCGATTCTGTGTGGATTTTAATATAATTAATCATGTTGATTTTATATATTGCCTGATTTAATAATTTTTTAAGGGGGGGGTGGGGGGGTTTCTGTATTATGTTTTATGTATATTGTGTTTTAAATGATGTAAGCCGCCCTGATTGGGTATCCATTGGGCGGGGTATAAATAAATTATTATTATTATTATTATTATTATTATTATTATTATTATTATTATTATAGACCTGGCTATGGCACAGAGACAGCTTTGGTCACCTTGGTGGATTACCTACGTGGTGAAATGAAAAGGGGGAGTGTGTCCCTGTTGGTCCTGCTAGATCTCTCAGTGGCTTTCAATACCATCAACCATAGTATCCTTCTGAGCTGCCTTCTGGGGTGGGACTTGGGGGCACTGCTATTCAGTGGTTCTGGTCTTTCCTGGAGTGGTGGATCCAGACGGTGGTGTTGGGGGACTCCTGTTTGACTCCTTGGCTACTGGTCTGTGGGGTTCCACAGGGTTCTGTGTTGCCCCTCATGTTATTTAACATCTACATGACACCGCTTGGAGAAGTCATCTGGAGTTTTGGGGTGCAGTGTCATCAGTATGCGGATGATAGCCAACTCTATCTCTCTTTTCCATCTGACTCCAAGGAAGGTGTCTATGTGCTGAACCAGTGTCTGCTGTCAGTAATGGACTGGATGAGGGCAAACAAATTGAAGCTTAATCCAGACAAGACAGAGGAACCTCTGGTTAGTTGGAAGGCAGATCAGGGAATAGGGGCTTTGCCTGTGCTGGATGGGGTTACACTCCCCCTGAAATCTCAGGTTTACAGCTTGGGTGTGCTCCTGGACTCCACTCTGAGCTTGGATACCCAGGTTTTAGTGGTAGCCAGGAATGTATTTGCACAGTTAAAACTAGTGTGCCAGCTGTGCCCAGTTCTTGAGACGTCATATCTGGCTACAGTGACACATGCCTTGATTACATCCTGTTTGGATGACTGCAAACTCTATGTGGGGGGGTCCCTTTGGAAACTGTTCGGAAAATTCAGTGAATTCAGAACACCGCAGCCAAAATGCTGACTGGAGCCAGTTATTGGGAGCATATAACTCCTGTATTGAAACAGCTTCCCTGGCTACCGGTTCATTTCTGAGCACAATTCAAAGTGCTGGTCATGACCTATAAAGCTCTACATGGTTTAGGTCTAGACTATTTGAGAAACTGTATCTCCCCATACGAACCAGCTAGAGCCCTAAGATCCTCAGGAGAAGGCTTTCTCTCAGTCCTGCCACCATCACAGTATCGCTTGGTAAGGACACGAGAGAGAGCCTTCTCAGTGGCTGCTCCCACTCCGTGGAACTCCCTTCCATGGGAGGCTAGGCTGGCCTCCTCCCTGTTGGCCTTTTGAAGGCAAGCAAAAACATCGATCCTGCCTTCTTTTGTAACATAGTTCTACCCTATTATCGCCATATCTACCTTTGCCCCATACTCCCAACACTGGTGGAGACTTTAAGAGGCTTCCATCTCTCCCTCCCATGCTACAGCGATGATGGTGGGAGGACTGGGGGCATGTTTCTTGCTCAGCCCAATTCCAACTTTCCACCGGCAGCGCAGTGTTGAGCGAGGGTGGGCGCGGCTATAAAGCCAAGCCCAATTTGTGTGCTTGGAGAAGCAGCAACGACAACACTGGACACTCTGTGGGTTATAGATAACCAACTAGAATGGAGAGGGTTGGGGGAGAGTTAAAAAGGGAAACTTTGGGAATGCCTATCAAGGTAGTACTGGGCAAAGGTAGATATGGTGATAATAGGGTAGAACTATGTTACAAAAGAAGGCGGGATCGATGTTTAAAAGCGATCCCACTTTCAGTTCACCCTGTTGCCCAAAGTAAGTCGGGGAGCTTGCCAACCTTGCCACAGAACCTTAACCTGCTCCTCTGTAATGCCAGGTCGGTGAAAAATAAAACTCATATCATCCACGATCTTTTCATGGATGAGGAAGCTGACCTGGCATGTTTTACAGAAACCTGGCTGGGGGAGGATAGTGCCATCACCTGGAATCAGGCTCTCCCAGCTGGGTATTCTGTGTTTGAGCAGGTGAGGGAAAGTGGGGGGGGGGAGGCTTGGCTCTGGTTCACAAAAATAACTTTTCCTTGATCAGGATACCTATCCAGAAAACAGACCATTTTGAGAGTACGTACCTGAGCCTGAAGACCAGGAATAGTATAGCGATTCTGTTGGTATACCATCCACGCCATTGCTTAACAGACTCCCTATCTGAGCTGACACAGCTGGTCTTGGAGTTGTTGCTGGAGTCGCCTAAACTTTTAGCCTTGGGTGACTTCAACATCCCTCTCGAGACCAGTTTAACAGGTGCAGCTCAGCAGTTCATGGATTCCATGACGGACATGAGCCTATCCCAATTGGTTCACGGTCCTACACACTCAGCAGGTCATACTCTCGATGCGGTCTTTAGTACGGAGCAGGTATATCCGTGGGCAGAGGTAAAAAATACCTCTGCACTGTCATGGATGGATCATTTCCTGATCAAGGTTGAACTACTGTCCAACCCACCGGGGGTGGAGGACCTATTAAAATGGTCCACCCTCGGAGGCTAATGGAGCCAATTGGATTCCAGAAAGCCTTGGAGGGTTTCTTGGTTGGTAAGGTTGGTGACCCTGTTGAAGCCCTGGTAAACATTTGGAACACCAATCTTATCTGAGCTATCGACACGATCGCTCCCAAGCATCCTTTCCAACCCGCTCCAAATCGTCACCCCTGGTTCACAGAAGAACTCAGGAAAATGAAGCGGGTTGGATAACGACTAGAGTGCACCTGGTGGAAAACTCAACTCTTATCTGACAGAACTCGTCATAGGCAATTTCTTTATTCCTTTCGAGAGGCAATACAGGCAGCGAAGAAGTCTTTCTCCTCTGCCCGTATTGCGTCTGCGGGATCTCATCCAGCAGAATTGTTTAGGGTGGTAGGGGAACTGTCACAGGCTCCACCTGTGCAGAACCCTTTACTTAACCCAACAACAGCCTGCTGTGATGCTTTTAACATCTATTGCACAGACAAAATCTCTCAGTTAAGAGCCAACTTAGACTCTGGGATTACAACAGAAGCAACTGAAGAGGTGTCCAGTAAACCCGTTTATGAAATTAAACTGGATCAATTTGAGTTAGTGAGTACCAATGACGTGGACAAGATCCTTGGAAAAGTAAGGAAGACGACGTGCTCTCTTGATCCCTGCCCATCTTGGCTGGTCGTCCAGGGGGGTGATGCATTGATGGCCTTTCTTAAGGAGGTCATCAATGCATCCCTTAGGGAGGGAGTTGTTCCATCAAGTCTAAAGGAGGCAGCTGTTAGACTACTCCTGAAGAAACCTTCCCTAGACCCCCTGGACATGAAAAACTACAGACCAGTCCCACACTTACCAATCTTGAGCAAGGTGATCAAGAGAGCCATCACCTTCCAACTCCAAGTGATCTTGGATGAAACCGATTTTCTAGATCCATTTCAAACTGGCTTCAGGCCTGGATATGGGGTGGAGATGGCCATGGTCGCTCTGGCAGATGACCTTCTCCTGAGCATCGACAGGGGTAGCATGACCCAGTTGGTGCTTTTGGACCTCTCAGCGGCCTTTGATACTATAGACCACAACATCCTTTTGGAGTGCCTGAGAGAAGTGGGAGTGGGAGGCACTGTTCTTCAGTGGTTCCGCTCCTTTCTCTCGGGCAGGTTCCAGAGGGTGGTACTCGGGGACAGCTGCTCATCAAAAACAGAGCTAAAATATGGCATTCCTCAGGGAGCCATTCTGTCCCGGATGTTATTCAATATTTATATGAAGCCGCTGGGAGAGATCATCAGGAAACATGGAGCAGGATGTTACCAATATGCTGATGATACTCAAATACTCTGCTCCATGTCTCGGTCAACTGCTATGATGGCAGATGGCGGTTCTCCCCTCAATCTGCTCCATGTCTCGGTCAACTGCTATGATGGCAGATGATTCTCCCCTTAATCAATGCCTTGAAGCGGTAATGGACTGGATTAGGAAAAACCGACTCAAATTGAATCCAGACAAAATGGAGATACTTACAGTAGGGACCCCCAAACCAGAGATTGGGTTGCGACCGCCAGTCTTGGATGGGGTCATGCTCTCTACCAAGGACTGTGTCCGCTGTCTGGGGGTGCTCCTAGACCCGTCGCTACACATGATAAATCAGGTGAATGCAACAGTCAGGAGCGCCTGTTATCAGCTGCGGCTGATATGCTAGCTGCGCCCTTTCCTGGAAGTAAAGGACCTAGAAACTGTAGTACATACTCTGGCAACCTCACGACTCGATGTCTGCACTGCACTCTACATGGGGCTACTCTTATACCTAACTAGGAAACTGCAATTAATACAAAATATGGCATCCAGACTGATCACTGGAACATCACGAAGTGATCATATTACTCCAGTTTTAAAATCTCTGCATTGGCTGTCAGTTAGTTTCCGGGCACAGTATAAGGTGTTGGTATTAACCTTTAAAGCCCTACATGGCTTGGGCCCATCTAACCTAAGGAGTCACCTATCTCCATATAATCCGCCCCGTGCCCTCAGGTCCTCTTCCTCTGGAAGGAAGTTGCTTCAGCCAATAAGAACTAGGTTGGCAACCTCCCAGAGGACTTTCTCTGTCACGGCTCCTAGACTGTGGAATGCCCTGCCAGAGGAGATCCGTCAGATAACCAACTTAGATGGCTTTAAAAAAGCCATCAAGACGGATCTCTTCTGGCAGGCGTTCCCAGAATGATATTTCCCATATTCTCTCCCCCACCATTAGATCACTCCTTTATAATCAGAGTACCCTGTTTAATTCGTATTGCATTTGTAATTTTGTTTTAAGTTAAATTTTAATGCTGTTATGAATTTAATATATTTTTGGGGTGTGTGTGAATGTTCTTTGTATTGTATGGGATTGTGTTTTTAGATTGTAAGCCGCCTTGATAAAGGCAGGATATAAATAATAATAATAATAATTATTATTATTATTATTATTAAAACATTTTTATTCAAGCAAGCTTTTTAAAATCTTGCAGGCCTGGTTTTATCTGAGAGGGGGTTGTTTTAGATTATGTTTTTTAACTTTTGCATGTTTAAATTTTAATCTTCTAATGTTTTAATTAGGTTAGTTTAATTGTTTTTAAAAATGTTATTTTAATTAATTTTATATTGTGACCTGTCTTGGGTCCCTTTTTGTGAGAAAGGTGGGATAGAAATAAAATAATTAAATCAATCAATAAAATAAATTAAAACAATGTTTAAAAAGACACGAATTCCTCTGGATCTTCCTGGAATAGCTGGATCCCTCTGTTCCAATGCCGGACAGCTGTTTCAAAATGCATCCCTCTATGCCACCTGGTGTGGTCACTGCTGCCATGTGGTTGACTCTGGAAGCCTCATTCTGAGCTCAGAATGAAGCAACAGCAGGCAGCACAGTGGGGTGTGCAGGTGAACAGTTTCTCAGTGTCAGAATGTATGACCCCAGATAACTGGAGGAGATCAGGGCAGCTGTGGGGTCAGGATACTCTAGTGTCCTCTTGGAGTATCCTGGCCTGTGCAAAAACTGCCCAAGAATCGTACCAACCTGGTATGATTCTACTGAAGAAGACATGAAAGATCTGTTGAAGAAGATTAAGTTTTGCTTATAATCAAAGTGATTTGCTATTGCTGTGCTATCTATTGGGTTGTTTGTTGGCTGGTTTGACTATAATTGGTTTTATTTGGCAGCTTAGAAACTTCACTGATTTGTTGGGACTTTTTGATATTCACTACACTTCAGCCTCTGGAACAGCTTACTTCATTTTGGCTCTATCACTCATATAACAGAATCTTACATGTATTTTTACTTGCATATTCTGACATTATTGTGCAAATTATAAAATGTAGCGTGAGATGTAGTACTAGTTTTACACATTCATTCTGCAACTGCAACTTTGAACAGATAAGATTTCTCCAGGGCTTCAGGAAAAATTCTTCCCTAGTCCTACCTTGAAATCTCTGGTATTCTCTGATGACCTTCCATCCAAGTATTAAAAAGGCCTGATTCTGCTAAGCTTTTGAAATCAGACAAGACTGGATGTTTTCAGGGCAGTAGAGTGGTACAAAAGATGGGGAAAACATTCGTGTGTCTCCAGTCTTTAGGGTCCTCTCCTGTTCTCCAAGAATTTTCAAAGATTATAGAAAGGGTCTAAGATTACACCTACATGTTCCTTGTGTATTTTGGGGATGCATTTTATCTGCCGCTGGAGACCTGAATTCATATAAAATATCCAAGTGTTTCTGTACTACTTCACTGCCTTTCTTGCACTACAGGACTCTCACTATATCATTTATTCTGTTTCACCAGGTTGAGCACTGTTTTCCTTTTGGGAGAAGACAAGCAAAACAAGGGCTGAGCAGTTCTGCTTTCCTTCTGTTACCCATCAGTATTCCATCATCATCTTAAAGCAGATCTCCCTTTGCGTCTCCAAACATAACTGATAATTCCCTTTTGATTATGTTTCATGTCTCTTACAGGCCTACGTTTATTTTGAACTTTATCCTGACCCATAAATATTGGCTTACCCATTTGCACTTTCCCTTGGTGACTTGCCTTTTCTTCCATTCCTTTTACATGCCCTACCCCTCAATCACAGCTCATCAAATAACTCCTCATGCAGCCACCCTACTTTCTTTTGAAACCTTACTTGTCTTTCTAGGTGGACATATTTGTGGTTCTGTCTTTGATATTTCACCATTAAGAAACTCCCATCCATCATGAACTCCCTTCTCTATGAATATTTCTGACCTCAGTATCTCACCCAGCATTTCCTTAAGCTATGAAAATCTCCTTTCTCAAATACTACCCCAGGGGTAGGCAACCTTTCCCCTTTAAGGGCTGAGGGACTTCAGCTCCCAGAAGCCTCAGCCATGTTGGCCAATAGTCCCACGTTGGCCAATAGCTCCTGGGATTCTGGGAGCTAAAGTCCCTTGGCCCTTAAAGGGGAAAGGTTGCGGACCCCTGCCCTACCCACTGCTAATCTGTTCTCAGGATACAGACTCAGCCATTCACATGGACAATGCTGACTCAACCAGTGTTTCTAGGAACCACTCCTGGCTGTGCCCTGTGCCATTGCTGTCCTTATTAGACCTACAGAGTGGCAGGCAAAGAAGAACCCTTGAGGTACCAGCAGAGTTGGGACTGGCCTCATGCCCTCCTCACTTTCCTGAATAGAAAAGAAGAGGATGGAACAAAGGGAAATGAATTGGTATCTTGAGTTGTATTGCCCTTTCCCTTCTCTGAGGGAGTAGGGCTTTTGGGAAGATGGAGGAGACTACGGTTCTCAGATTTCATTCCTGGTCCTGATTCCCAGAGCCTTTCCTGTGGCACCAAGGCTCAGTGGGAAGGAGCAGTCTGCCTCTATATTTGTTGCCTTGGGAATAATTGAATATGGTCCTGTAGAGTGATTACTGTAGAATTTGTGACCTTTCCTCTCTTACTATTAACTTTTCCAGTTTGCATTTTCCTCACTGTTCCCTAAATGATTAAAGCTGCCATAGATTTTCCCCCTTTCTTAGTCAGAGGCACATGTGGGTTGTACCATTATTGGCAAAAGATTGGACTGTTTTTTAATTTTAATTTTTTATTTGATTGACATGTTTTGGCCAACTGTGGTTAATGCCACAAATCTCACGTCCTAGGATACTCCTGAAATGGCCACCCCAGAGAGAACTCACACTCTTTGGACTCACAGGGTGGGCAGTCAGGATTGGAAGATCCTCATTTATCTGCTAGAGAAATCTGTTCTGTGGTGGATTTAATAAAATACGACAACACAAAATATTATTTGGAAGCAATAGAGCTGTGTTGTTGCTGTGTGCAATCAAACTGTTTCTGACTTATTGCAGATCTCTGCCAATCCAATCATGAAGTTTTCTTGGCAAAGGACTTTATCACACGGGGGCCAGTTCCATCTTTAAAGAGATAATAAAGCGCAAATAAACCATCCCAAAAATAAAGTTGTGCGAATGAAAATCATGCAATTACAATAAATGCATAATATGCAAAAAGTGGAAAAAATCTGCTTTTGCATTTCATACAAAAGTGAATGAATTCCGTATATGATGTAGAAATGGTATACTTGCACATGTGCAGAGGGATGCATAGCACCATTAAATATTACCAGACAGGAAATTTAGAAAGAGAAAGTGGAGAGGCTCATGTCTGCCTGGCATGTTTCTTGCCCAAGTAAAACAGGAAGTAAACGTGGCCCCACAGAACCATGGAAAAACCTGAAAAACTAGTGAAAGGAGGATTATTGCATGAATAAACTGAATTTGACTTTCACAGTAGAGTAAATGTGCAATTACAGTAATATCGCAAATGCATTTTCGCTAAAATCCCGAAAGTAAAAAGATCCGGGATAACACCACTTTCTGACCACTTTAATGATGAGTTAAATCAGGGGTAGGCAACCTTTCCCCTTTAAGGGCCGAGGGACTTCAGCTCCCAGAAGTCTCAGCCATGTTGGCCAATAGTCCCATGTTGGCCAATAGCTCCTGGGATTCTGGGAGCTGAAGTCCCTCGGCCCTTAAAGGGGAAAGGTCGTCTACCCCTGAGTTAAATCATTAAAGGGGGACACCAGGTGAGGGGGACACCTGGTTGAATGAGACTATGTGTGAAAGGGATCTAGGAATCCAGGTGGACCACAAGTTGAACATGAGTCAACAGTGCGATGCAGCAGCTAAAAAGGCCAATGCAATTTTAGGCTGCATCAGTAGAAGTATAGTGTCTAGATCAAGAGAAGTAAGAGTGCCACTCTATTCTGCTTTGGTCAGGCCTCACCTGGAATACTGTGTCCAGTTCTGGGCACCACAATTCAAAAAGGATGTGGAGAAACTGGAGTGTGTCCAAAGGAGGGCAACTAAAATGGTGAAGGGTCTGGAAACCAAGCCCTATGAGGAATGACTTAGGGAGCTGGGGATGTTTAGCCTGGAGAAGAGAAGGTTGAGAGGTGATATGATAGCCATGTTTAAATATTTGAAGGGATGTCATATCGAGGAGGGAACAAGCTTGTTTTCTGCTGCTCCAGAGACTAGGACCCAAAACAATGGATGTAAGCTCCAGGAAAAGAGATTCCACCTCAACATTAGGAGGGACTTCCTGACAGTAAGGGCTGTTCGACAGTGGAACACACTCCCTTGGAGAGTAGTAGAGTCTCCTTCCTTGGAGGTCTTTAAACAGAGGCTGGATGGCCATCTGTCAGGGATGCTTTGATTGGGAGTTCCTGCATGGCAGAGGGTTGGACTGGATGGCCCTTGTGGTCTCTTCCAACTCTATGATTCTATGGTTCTATGAGTTTTGTGCAACGTCATGTGAAATCATTGTGCGTAATTACACATTTTTGGGGGGATTTGTATGGGCTAAACTACAGATTCTCCCCGTGTGATAAAGTCCAAAGTTTGTTCAGAGCTTTGCCTTTATCTGAGACTGAGTGTGTGTGACGTGCCCAAGGCCAGTTGGGGATTTGAACCCTGGTCTCCTAAAGTCCTAGTTTAGCACTGAAACCACTACACAACACTGGCTCCAAGGACAGCTATTTGAGAAGTAAAATACTTCACTTCAGACTTGGACATAGTCTATAATCTTTTGTTTAGTTTTCACACTTACTCTCCTTCTTACTCCCTCTCCTTGCCTTCCCCACTTATTTTCTCTTCCTTTGCATCTAACCTATTCCTCCCTCAATCCCTGAATATCCAACTATTTTGCATTATGCTCACTTCTTCTCTCCCTGTAGAGACATGCAACATGATTGCTTTTGTTAATTTAAAATTAATAAAAATTAACTTTTAGTGAGGTTTGTGATTATACACTCTGTTCATAATGAAACAGCATGGCAAGCTGCAAACTTGTATGATTGTATAGGAACATATTGCTTCTTGTTGCTTCAGCTGTTTCTAAACCTGAACCAAATGGAAAACAACTTTCACTCAAGTGTGCACAAAACCCTTTTGTGCCCAGGGAATGGAAAAAGGCAATAGGGGGCAAGTCAGAGAAGGTCACAGAGAGAAATAAGTGCAGCCCATAAAATATTCATTAAAGCTAAATTGCTAGTTTAATGTGGGGTTTTTTTCCAGCAAAAAGCCCATGCATATTTTTGTTATGTTGGGAGACTAGGCTTTACTTGAGATACACTACCTATGGGGCTATATAGAGTTCAGTGGAAATACTGCTATACTGGCAGAATGTGTGATACACCTACTGCCAATATGGCACATCTATTGATTTGGAGCATGGTGTAGTGGTTTGTGTGTTGGACTGTGACCCTGGAGTTCAGGATTCAATTCCCCACTAGACCATAAAAACCCACTGGGTGACCTTGGACATTCTCTCAGCCTTAGAAGATGGCAATGGTAATCCCCCTCTGAAGAAACTTGCCAAGAAAACCTATGATAGATTCATCTTAGGGTTGCCATAAGTCAAAAATGACTTGGAGGCATATAACAACAACCTCTTAAGCCAGCAGCAGAGGAGCAAGCGAGGCAGACGGCAGCCTTAAAACCATGCCCCCCCCCGCAAGCACCAGTTAATCATCAGTGGCACAGCAAGTGAGAGAGGTGGCAGCCTTAAAACCATGCCCCCATGGAAAACCAGCTAGCCAGCAGTGGCAGAGCAAGTGAGGGAGGCGGCAGCTTTAAAACCACACTTGTCTGGGAAAGCTGCCAAATGCTGATAGCCACAGTCTAAACCAGGGGTAGGGAACCTTTCCCCTTTAAGGGCCGAGGGACTTCAGCTCCCAGAATCCCAGGAGCTATTGGCCAACATGGGACTATTGGCCAACATGGCTGAGGCTTCTGGGAGCTGAAGTCCCTTGGCCCTTAAAGGGGAAAGGTTGCCTACCCCTGGTCTAAGCAATATGCAAAATAACACCTCACTGAGCTTGTGAAGTTAAAGCAAAAGTAAAGGCAAAGTCCAGTATCAAAGGTCTGTGGTATCAAGTCAAGGGGTCAAACCAAGAGCATAGTCAAGCAGTCCAAGTCAAGGGTTCCAGAGAAGCAAGATGATCAGGCAGTCTGAGAATCAAGGGTCCAAGCCAAGAAGAAGTGAAGGTCAGGAACAAGTGTGCTTTCTCCAGTAAACTCAGATAATCTCTGACAACTTGTCTGGCATCCTTCCCCTGTTCATATAAATCAACTGTCATAAATTCAGCAGTTTTGTGATTGGCTGGCATTTCTCATAAAGCCTCCTTCAGCACTGGAGACATGCCCTTTCAGACCTTCTCTGGCTGAAGATAGATATGTCGATGTCCTCCCCCATCTCCATATCTCCTGTGCCAAGAAGTTCTGCTGCTGGGAGGTGTGGTTGCTGAGTCTCTTTTGAGGCCATAGACTCTGCTTGAGCTCTCAGGGCAGAACTAGGGCCAGGCTCAGGTTCGAGCTGAGGATCCAGCCCAGCCTCAGAATCCTCCTCTGAGTCCTCAGCCAGGCTGGACATGACAGCGGCCTTCCCCCACTGAACACCAGCTGGCCAGCAGTGGCAGAGCAAGTGGGGGAAGCAGCAGCTTTAAAACTGTGCCCCCCACCAAACACCAGCTAGCCATCAGCGATGGAGCAAGCAAGGGAGGTGGCAGCCTTAAAACTGTGCCCCCCCACCAAACACCAGCTAGCCAGCAGTGGTGGAGCAAGCAAGGGAGGTGGCAGCCTTAAAACTGTGCCCCCCACCAAACACCAGCTAGCCAGCAGTGGTGGAGCAAGCATGTAAAAGCTCCAGGTGGTGAATGGAGACGTGACTGGCTATGTTTTGTGAGAGCTATGCAAAATTAAGCTATAGTGACTGGGGTTGAACCTGTGTAACATTGTCACCTATTACAACAGGGCAAGTACCTCCTGAGGAAAGGAGGTCTGGAGATCCCCATTCAAAGTCTAGATTCAGAACCCAACCACTAAGTAAGGGAGGAGAGCAACGGAATAGAGGGAACTGAAGAACAGACAGGGAGTCAACCCCAGCTCCTAAGAGCCTTAGGGCTTTAACGTCACCCATCACTTTTAATGAAGACAAGGGGCAAAGATAGGAGGTAATTATAGAATCCATCCAACTGAAAACATATAGATAAGAGAGTGTTTGATTAAGATATAATTCCATTTAACCTTACTATGTGAAGCCATATATTAAGCATATCATAAAACTGTGCCCATTACAAAGGGGAATATATGGGTTAAGGATTTGTAAAATACTATGAAAGAATAATTGGGATAAGTAAGAATGGTTGTTTGCTTGTGCAGTAGGTCTTAAAGAGTACGGGCCTGAACAGACTGCCAGAAATAATCCAGTTTGAGACCACTTTAACTGCCCTGACTCAGTGCTAGGGAATCATGGGAACTGTAGTTTATTGTGGCACCAGAGCTCTCTGACAGAGAAGGCTCAATGTCTCAGAAAAAAACTACAATTCCCATGATTCCCTAGCATTGAGCCAGGATAGTTAAAGTGGTCTCAAACTGGATTATTTCTGGCAGTCTGTTCAGGCCCTAAGATATTGGTAGGAGATCATTTTTGTAATAATATTTGTAATATGTAAGTGAATGAACTTAAAACATTTGTATTGGGAAATTAATTAATTTAGAAAAACTATGGTTATATACTAACAATCCCAGTCAGAATATCAATTGTAAATTGTGAAATCAGAAGGCTCATATTAAGCTTTGTACAAAATTGTTGATTGGTACAAAAAATCAGAATATCCTCACTTCAAGTACAGAAGTGGTGGACAATATTATAATAAAGTCATTAATAAGGAAAAAAGAAAAGTCTTATTAACAAAAAGAAGAATCATGGCAACTAGTAAAAGGTCAACACAAACATAGCCCCAAGAAGCAGACCAAAAAGAACTTTCACCAGAAGCTCACAAAGAATTAGACACTAACACCATTTTATTAGAGGAAATCAGGAAAATAGGAGCAGATATAAAGGCAGCAGATCTAAAAGCAGAAATAAAGGAGCTTAGAGATGAAATTAAAGCTGATATACAAAAAGAATCAAGTGAATTCAAAGACAGTATAATGAAAATCACAGGAAAAATAAATAAATAAATAAATAAAATGATAGAAATCCAGGAAAAAAACAGAAATACTAGAAAAAAGTGTGTATAACTGAAGAGAAACAACATCAAGAAGAATATTATAAAACAAAGTTAGAACTAAGACTACAAGGAAAAGCATTAAGAATAAGAGGCATGGAAGAACAATTAAATGAAAACCTTAATACAAGAATTATTCTGCCATTAGGACAATACATAGGCTAGTCAGGAGAACAATTCAATTTAGAAATGAATCAACTTTACAGAGTGAACTCATTGATAGCCAAGAACCATAACGTACCAAGAGACATCATGATATACTTCATAAGAGAAAGAGTAAGAGATCTAATTCTAGAAACAAATTATACTAAAAAACTAGACATTGAAGGACATGAAGTTAAGATCTATAAAGCAATCCCAACACAAATTTTGAAAAAAAGAAAAGATTACAGGGTTCTGACAGAACATTTAAGACAAAAAACATCAAATGGGAGAAGACTGAAGGAGTTTCCATTTCAATTAGGAAAAAGAAGTATATCATGAACACAGAAGAAAAGATGAAAGACTTCTTAATCAATCACAAAAACGTATAGGAACTGGACAAAACAAGAGAAAAGAAAGAAAGAGGTAGAGAAAGAAAAAGTAAGTCTACAAGGAGTAAAAAGATCAGAAAGAGAAAACAAATTGGAAAAGATGTATGAATAAAAGGATATTACAGAAGGTTCAGAAAGAATTCAGAAAGATGGATGAAGAAGAAGGAGAGACAGAATCAGAACAAGAGGAAGAAAGCAAAGAAAATGATGAAAAAGAAGGAAGAAAAAAAGGAATTACAGAACAAACAGATTGAAAAAGGAAAGGGAAAAGAAATGCAAGGAGGCAATGGTAAGAAAGGTACAAATAAACAAATAAGTAAATAAAGAATGAAAATTAAAATTTTCTCTTGGAATGTAAACACCTAAATTCAAAATATAAAAGAAGGAAAATATTTTATTACTTGAAGAAACAAAAAAATTGATATAATTTGCCTCCAAGAAACTGACATTAAAAAGAAAGAAAATCACATATTGGTAAATAAAAAGTTAGGAGAACTATTTACAGCACCAAATGAAAAATACAAAAAAAAATAAAAAAATAAAAAAAAATAGGTAGTGGTAATCTATGTTAAAGACAAAAGAAAGACAAAAGAAATATTTAAAGATAAAGACGGCCATTATATTGCAATAGAAATAGAGTTACAAGGGGAGAAAATATTATCAATAAATATATATGCATTACAAGACAACAAAGAAAAATTCTATAAAATTACACAAAATCATAGAAGATCTTGAATATGAAAAACTTATAATGGCAGAAGACTGGAATGGGGTCTGGGACCCATATATAGACAAATGAACCCAAAAAATCAAAAGGAAAAAACAAAGGAAACTCTCCATGGTAACATTTGACTTATTAGAAAACCTGAATTTATTAGATACACACAGAGCATTACACAGTACAATTAAAGACTATACATTCTACTCAGAGGATTGATATGATATGTGCTTCAAAATCTTTGTGTAAAGACATCAAAAAAGCAAAAATATTACCAAAGGTATTCTCAGATCACATACTTACTGGCAGATGAAGAGATTGTAAAAACAAACAAACACAAGAATTAAAATTCTACTTTCAAGAAAACATGACTTCAGAGACATTTGGGATGCAAACAAAGCTGCAATAAGAGGGTTATTCATACAAGGCTAGAAAAAGGAGACTGAGAATGCAAAAAGAAAAAGAATTAATGGATGGGCTGAAAGAAAAAAAACCACAAGAATTTAAGAAGAAACCCCAAGACAAAAAACTACTTCTACAACTGCAAATTATAAGGAATCAATTAAACCAGAAGATTATAGAAGTAATAGCAGACAAGATAAAATATCTGAAACAGTATCACTTTGAGCATGCTAACAAAACAGGGAAATGGCTGGCCCATAAAATAAATAAATAAATAAATAAATAACAAAGAGAAAGGAAGATAATACTGAAAATAAAAGACAAAGGAAAAAAATACACGCAACAAAATAGAACAAATAGTTATTGAATATTTTGGGAAGCTATTTAAAGCAGATAAAATAATAGAAGAGGAGGAAATTAAGATACATGAATTCATCAAGAAAGAACAACTTCTTCAATTTATGGAAAAGCAGAAAAAAGATCTAAACACACCAAATACATACTGCAATAAGAAAATTAAAAGAGAACAAAGCACCAGGACCTGATGGCTAATGGCAAACTATTATAAGATATTTGCAGAGGAACTATCTATACCACTATATAAAACCATGAAAGAAATAGAGGAAGGTAAACAACCACAAACCTGGTGTAATGCAATCATTACTTTGATACCCAAAGAAGACAGAGATCCTGAATTAATAGAAAATTACAGCCCAATATCTTTATTAAACCTCAGTTATAAGATCTATGTGTCAATCCTTGCAGAAAGATTTTTAAAAAGCATTGAACTACTGAATAAATGAAGATCAAACTGGATTCTTACCAAGAAGACAACTCAAAAGTAACTTAAGAACCATTATAAATCTAATAGAATATTATGAACACCATAAAGAAAAAAGATTAGAAATTGTCTTCCTGAATCTTGAAAAAGCTTTCGACAATGTAAGCTTTTTTTTTTTTTAAGAAAGTATTAGAACAAAGTGGAATAGATCGATTCCAGAATTGGATCAATACCATCTATACCAAGTAATACGCCCAAATAATCATAAATGGAGAAAAATCAGAAAAATGTGAAATCAGTAAAGGAACCCAGCAAAGGTGCCCTCTCTCCCCACTCCTATTCATTATGGTGATGGAGGTATTAGTGAGGAAAATAAGAAAAGACCATCAAATTCAAGGCCTATAGACACACAATCACAATTTCAAACTGTGAGTTTTCACTGACGATCTAGCAGTCTTTCTAGAGAATTAAAAAAAGAGTATCGCAAAACTTACAGATGTCTTGAAACAATTCGGTGTTATGGCAGGATTTAAACTTAACATAAATAAAAGTGGAATACCCATGAAAAATCTTATGAAATAATAATAATAATAAGAACTAAGAGCCAAAACAGAAATAAATACAGTAAACAGAATGAGATATCGAGAAATAATAATCACAAAAAGGAACTCTGAATTATACAAAAACAACTATGTTAAAATATGGAAGAAAATAAAGGAAGACCTTAAAATATGGAAGACATTAAAATTATTTCTCCTAGGGAGAATAGCATCTATACAAATGAATATACTGCCAAAAATTCTATTTCTGTTCTAGACAATCCCCATAATAATGAATGATAAGTCTTTTAAAGCCTGGACACAAGACTTAAGAGAATACTTATGGCAAGATAAGAGACCCAGAATTAAAATGTCAGCACTACAAGATTGCAAGAGAAAAGGAGGTCTGGGCACACTAAACTTACAAATATATTATAGTGCAAGTGCCCTTACCTTGGTAAAAAAGTGGATCACATTGGAAAATGAAAGATTGCTAACTCTAGAAAGTGATAGCCTGCAGGAAGGATGGCACACCTTCCTTTGCTATGATAAATCAAAAACAAATAATTTAACAAGCATACAGTAAGAAAAGTCCTACTTAAAATCTGGACCAAATACAAGAGATTTCTCTATATGAAGATTCCCAGATCCTAATTAAAACAGAAAAAGGAGACAAAATAAAAGCAGCAGAAGAACTGTAAAAAGAAGGAATAGAAGTGCATTGGCTATTCTACCGGCAAATCCAAGAAAACTTTAAGGACATCAGAACCCAAGGAATCGAAAATGAAACAAGAGAACTAGAAAAGATCTTAGCTCAAGGAGAGAAACACATGATAATAAAAATCTACAAGATGCTACTAGATACAGAACTAAAAGAAGAAACAATCAAGGTGAACATGATAAAGTGGATGCAAGAGATAGGAAATTAAATTCTGCTAACAAGTTGGGAAAGAGTTTGGAACAACAACCTAAAGTTTACCAAAAGTAGCCAGCTGAAAGAAAACTATTTTAAATTATTCTATAGATAGCACATGACACCATCAAAACTAGCAAAGATCTACAATAATAACAAGAATAATTATTGGAAATGTGAACAACCAAATGGAATGTTCTATCATATGTGGTGGAACTGTAAAAGAGTAAGGAAATTTTGGAAAATAATTCACAGAAAGATATCTGATACCCTTCAAATCAAATTTAGAATGAGCCCAGAATTATTTTTGTTAAATATAACAGATGAATGTAAAGATAAACTCAATCAAGAAAAAACAAACATCTTGTTATATATGATCACGGCAGCATGCATACCTGGACTGATCTGAAGGCTGGTTGATTCCACATAGGTCTACTTGATTTGGAAATCCAAATCTTTGTACCTCAAACCTTGCTGGGAATCAACTAATGGAACTGTCAGAACTGAATAAAATTTGTAGGCACAGTTGCCCATCATATATGGATTTTGTCTGATAGTCATAAGATAAATACATATGGTGTGTGTGTTTTATGCATCTTTATTTTTTTAATTTTTTAAAGTACTGCTGATAATAAATTTAAAAAAATTCTTGATAGGACTAGATGAAATCTGTGGGGAGTAGCTATCCCTTTTGAAGGAATTAAGTCAGCCAAGTTTCAGATGAATAGGTGGGGTGAACATTATGTAAGAGCATTCTTTACAGTTTGGAATAGGATGTACCTGTTTTCCTTTAGGAGGGCAGTTTTTGAAAATATAGAAGTGATGTTTTTCAAGAAATATACGTATCTTGATAGATGTCTTTTATGAAAAGAGGAGTGGTTCAGTTTGGAAGGGGTCCAGTGTGGAGACCATACCCTCCTTTATGTTTTTATTGTGTGTGTGTGTGTGTGTGTTTTGCCATATTTTTTTGGAACAATATATTTTTGGCATATGCTGTATAGGTGCACCTAGACAGGAAACTTACAAAATTTCAGAAGTAGAAGTACAGGGGTTGGGCAGTTATGCTAAATAAAAAAGAATATAAGACTTCTTTAGTATTTCTTCTCAGTTGGTTCCAAAGCTACAAGAAAGTGTGACAGGAGAGGGGTGGATAAGGCACATACCGCAGTAGAGACAGGACTCAAAACAGCCAGCATTTTATAATAATAATAAATAATAATAAAATTTTATTTCTATCCCGCCT
Source organism: Phrynosoma blainvillii (assembly GCA_026167975.1). NCBI lineage: Eukaryota > Metazoa > Chordata > Lepidosauria > Squamata > Phrynosomatidae > Phrynosoma > Phrynosoma blainvillii. The sequence goes on from JANUYF010000001.1 coordinate 142,682,879, forward strand.
TTAGCCAAGGCTATCAAGGCGGCTTACAATTTAAAAATACAATCCTGTACAATACAAAGGACATATCACCCCCTCCTTAAAAATATATTAAATCCATAACAACATTAAAATTTATCTTAAAACAAAATTACAAATCTTATACAATTAGACAGGGCACTCTGTTTATAAAGGAGTGGTCTAATGGCGGGGGAGAGATTGTGGAAAGTATCATTTTGGGAATGCCTGCCGGAAGAGATCCGTCTTGATGGCTTTTTTAAAGTGATCTAAGTTGGTTATCTGATGGATCTCCTCCGGCAGGGCATTCCACAGTCTAGGGGTCGTGGCAGAGAAAGTCCTCTGGGAGGTTGTTGCCAATCTAGTTCTTATTGGTTGAAGCAACTTCCTCCCAGAGGACCTGAGGGCACAGGGCAGATTATGTGGAGATAGGTGACTCCTTAGGTAAGATAGGCCCAGGCCATGTAGGGCTTTAAAGGTTAATACCAACACCTTATACTGTGCCCGGAAACTAACTGGCAGCCAGTGCAGAGATTTTAAAACTGGAGTAATATGATCACTTCGTGATGTTCCAGTGATCAGCCTGGCTGCCATATTTTGTATTAATTGCAGTTTCCGAGTTAGGTATAACGGTAGCCCCATGTAGAGTGCATTGCAGAAGTCGGGTTGTTACCAGAGCATGTACTACAGTTTCTAGGTCCTTTACTTCCAGGAAAGGGCGCAGCTGGCATATCAGCCGAAGCTGATGCCAGGCGCTCCTGACCTTCGCATTTACCTCATGTGAAGCGACGGGTCTAGGAGCACCCCCAGACTGTGGACACAGTCCTTGGTGGAGAGCGTGACCCCATCCAAGACTGGTGGTCGCAACCCAATCTCTGGTTTGGGGGCCCAATCTCTGGTTTTGTCTCCTGCTCCATGTCTCCCAGTGGCTTCATATAAATATTGAATAACATCGCGGACAGAATGGCTCCCTGAGGAACACCATATTTTAGCTCTGTTTTTGATGAGCAGCTGTCCCTGAGTACCACCTTCTGGAACCTGCCCGAGAGAAAGGAGCGGAACCACTGAAGACCACTGCCTCCCACTCCCAATTCTCTCAGGCGCTCCAAGAGGATGTTGTGGTCTATGATATCGAAAGCCGTTGAGAGGTCCAAAAGCACCAACTGGGTCACGCTTCCCCTGTCGGTGCTAATGTGAAGGTCATCTACCAGAGTGACCATGGCTGTCTCCACCCCATATCCAGGCCTGAAGCCAGTTTGAAATGGATCTAGAAAATCGGTTTCATCCAAGATTGCTTGGAGTTGGAGGGCGACGGCTCTCTCAATCACCTTGCTCAAGAATGGTAAGTGTGAGACTGATCTGTAGTTTTTCATGTCCAGGGGGTCCAGGGAAGGTTTCTTCAGGAGTGGTCTAACGGCCGCCTCCTTTAGACTAACTCACTAACTCAAATTGATCCAGTTTAATCTCATAAACGGGTTTACTGGACACCTCCACAGTCGCTTCTGTTATAATCCTGGCATCTAAGTCGGCTCTTATCTGAGAGATTTTATCTGCGAAGTAGATGTTAAAAGTGTCACAGCAGGCTGTTGTTGGGTTAAATAAAGGGTTCTGCACAGGTGGAGCCTGTGACAGTTCCCCTATCACCCTAAACAATTCTGCTGGATGAGATTCCACAGACGCAATACGGGCAGAGGAGAAAGACTTCTTCGCTGCCTGTATTGCCTCTCGATAAGAATAAAGAAATTGCCCATGACGAGTTCTGTCAGATAAGAGTTGAGTTTTCCGCCAGGTGCACTCTAGTCATTGTACAACCCGCTTCATTTTCTTGAGTTCTTCTGTGAACCAGTGACGATTTGGAGTGGGTTGAAAAGGATGCTTGGGAGCGATCGTGTCGATAGCTCAGATAAGATCGGTGTTCCAAATGTTTACCAGGGCTTCAACAGGGTCACCAACCTTACCAACCAAGAAACCCTCCAAGGCTTTCTGGAATCCAATTGGCTCCATTAGCCTCCGAGGGTGGACCATTTTAATAGGTCCTCCACCCCTGGTGGGTTGGAGAGTGGCTCTTAGTTCAGCCTTGATCAGGAAATGATTTGTCCATGACAGTGCGGAGGTATTTTTTACCTCTGCCCATGGATATACCTGCTCCTTACTAAAGACCGCATTGAGAGTATGACCTGCTGAGTGTGTAGGCCCGTGAACCAATTAGGATAGGCCCATGTCCATCATGGAATCCATGAACTGCCGAGCCACACCTGTTAAACTGGTCTTGAGAGGGATGTTGAAGTCACCCAAGACTAAAAGTCTAGGCGACTCCAGCAACAACTCTGAGATAAGCTGTGTCAGCTCGGATAGGGAGTCTGTTAGGCAACGGGGTGGACAGTATACCAACAGAATCCCTATACTATCCCTGGTCTTCATGCTCAGGTACATACTCTTGAAATGGTCTGTTTTCCAGATAGGTAAGCAACTAATTCTACACTTTGCCATGTCTCCCAGACTTCATTCTATACGTGGGAGGGAGAATGGACACTGGATCAGTCCTGGATTTTGAGATGTCATTATCCCTGCCCACAAGGACTGAGACCATTCACATACCCTTCAGCATTTCACAGATGGAAACTGGGACATGTGTGGCCAAGCAGCACCATAATCTCTTCAAGATGGAAAAGGGTATTTATCCTCACTGAGTGCCAACTGATTTTGCATTTTGAACTCAGTTTTTGCAGCAGTTAAAGTAAGCTGCAGCAGTTAAAGTAAGGACAAAGGAGGAAAATGGGAAGAACAGAGAAAAAATGAGATATTTTAAAAGCAGCTGGAAAAATGTGATGATAGAAGATTCATCTGATTGGTCCCTGCTAAATTGGGATAGTTGGTGGGTATGCATTCACTCTGACAAGAAGTTTAAGCTGCCAGTCCCAAAATTTAATATCTTCCTCTTCAACACCCTTCACCCCACCCTAGCATTTTCCTTCTATGGAAAGATGGTATGGTGAGAGATATAAATCCTATTGTTAGTCCTGATTCAGCCACTGAATCAATTGGGTTTATCTATTTGGTGACTCAATATTCAACAAATGAATGGGTCTATTCTAGTTGGGAGTAACCAATAGGATTACCTCTCTTTACCTCTCTGAGTCCATATTGTTAATGAATTTCCAAGTGTGTTTAGATTTGGATTTGGCCCACTTTAGTACTGCTTCTGTTTGGACATTTCCAGAAGCTGCCTTGATCACCCCAATTTAGTTATGAATTTGGAGGCATGCTTTTAGTAGGCTTGGCTCATCATCTGAAGTAGAAGCATTTTCCTCTCTTCAAAATGCCCTCCTTTATGCCCCACTGGACCTAGTTCCCATCACATCCCTATTGAGTTTCAGCTGTGTCTGCTGAATTCCTTGCAAGTCAGAGGCTCTTTAAACCTAGTCAGCTCTACATGGGTTTTCAGTAAGCACAAACAAGGTGTTTGATTTCTAGCTCTTTGACAGGTAAATTGTCTTAAAATCCACTGAGGCAATAACTTTGTTCAGAACTCTTAGGACTTTTCTAGATAATCAGCTTATAGGGCAATAACTTCACAATTACACCTCCTTATTTGTTGTGGGTGGGTCCAGATGTCATCACTCAAAAGTTGCACTGAGATCACTTCTGTTGCAATGAGATAACCTGTCTGCATCATTCAAACAATATTTTGTTGCTGAGAAAATGCTGTTCTCCCCATAGCTTTAACTCACATATTTCTTGTTCTCCCAAGTACTTTGTTGGATGTGTCTGCACGGCTGCCACAGAAGTCTAATGGACAGTATCTGTGGCTTTTATATTAATAATAAGTGAAGCAAGCCATTGTCCAGGTCTGTGCTATTATGTGACTGTTTTATGCTCAAAATATATGCTCTGCATGAGTGCAGCCAGTAACCCAGTGGGAGGCATAGATTCTCAGCACTTCAGGAATCTTTGAATATGTTATAGAAAAAATGTCCTATAAAAATATAAATTTGAGAAAAACAACACTAGTTGTTAAAATTCTGCAGCATTGTGAAACATGGTTTACATATCAGAAGAGGGTTGGTCCCATCACCAAAAAGATAATCTGATGCACATAATCTGATACCAAGGTAGGAATTCTGTGGTCCTTCAGATGTTGTTGGGTTACATCTACCAGCATTCTTTAGCAGTGACTGTGCTGGCTAGGGCTTCTGAGAATTGTATTTCTAAAACATAACATGGGAGAAAAACAGAGAAATGATAGGGAAGGGTATGGTAGGGGCAAACAGGACAGCAAAACACAGGTGGCTCAGTTTCATATGATTAGACCTGGTTATAGACTGTTTTGTTTTGGGAGGGATCATGTCATCAGACCTTTTGGCAGCAAAGTGCAATTTCTTATGTTTGGAATCTATTTTTCTTTGGATAGTTTGCACTCATTTTTTTCTAATCTTAGAGGGAATGAACCTTTTGGTTTTGTTTTGTTTTTAAAGAAATCAAGGTGCTATTTCTCCTTTAATAACACTATCAAACTTGACTAAGGGGGGTTGCAGACTGCCAGAAATAGTGTGAATTCAGTCCACTTTTAGGGTTAGGGTTAGAGTTAGGGAACCATGGGAACTGTATTTTATTGTGGCATCAGAGTTGTCTGACATAGAAGGCTCAATGTCTCAGAAAAATAACAGTTCCCATGATTCCCTAGCACTAACCCTAACCCTAAAAGTGGACTGAATTCACACTATTTCTGGCAGTCTGCAACCCCCCTAAGAATCTTATCACATTATTAAACAAACCCGGCAGACAAACGAAAAGATGCATGTTTTTCCCCCTCCCTCCGCATGACATTGTTCATTCCCTTCCGGTTGTAAAACTGTGGGAGAGGGTTGTAAAAGTATCCCATTTGCCAAACTGAAATAAACCTTTTGTGACACACTCCCGTGCTTTTACAACCTGAAGAGAACAAGAGTCACGTGGAGGGAGAAAAACAACAACCCACGTGTCTTTTCGTTTGCCTGCTGGGTTTGTTTAATAATGTGATAAGGCTCTAAGCCAGTCAATTCTTCCATTCCGTTCCAGTAAATTTCACTACAGTCTATTGACTGGTTGTAATCAGCAGTTGAGCAGCTGAGAGCATGCATACTGTGGTCCCTACAACATCATTGTTGCAGGCTGTACCAGGTCTCAGGTATATTATTTATCAAGGTATTTTAAAAAAAGTTCCTACTAGATCTCAGTTTTCGCTTTCAAATGGTTTATGAGTGGAAACCTCTCTGCTACATAGTGTCCTGACATTCAGATTGGGGAGACAGTGTGTTGTTGTTGTTGTTTTAAAGGGAGTAAGTACATAGATGCAAATACATTTCCACATGTTATATGCTAGCTTTAGGGAGCAAAGCTTCTAGTTCTCAGTCTGTGTTCTGGTTTCATTGAAATTGTGTATGTCGATTTATCTTCTAAAGCAGGGACCGGCAACCTACAGCCCGGGGGCCGGTTAAGGCCCAGGTCCCTGGACTTACCGGCCCAGGCGGAAGGTTGCCGCCGCGGCTGTGCGCTGCCGTGGCCGTGCGTTTTTGCCACCATATGGCCACGCACGCTGCAACTGCCATTTTGGAAATCAAAATGGCGGCCGCGACGCGTTTGCGCATGTGCAGTACTCCTGCGCATGCGCAAACGAGTTGCGACCGTCATTTTGAAAATTAAAATGGCGGCCACGAGTGGCGGCTGCCATTTTGGAAATCAAAATGGTGGCCACGACTCGTTTGCGCATGCGCAGGAGTACTGCGCATGTGCAAATGCGTTGTGACCACCATTTTTATTTCCAAAATGGCAGCGGTGGCGCGTGGGGAGGTGGCTGCACAGAGGCGACGGCAGTGGCAGCGGCAGCACGTGTGGGGTGGCAGTGCGCGTGGGGCAGTGCGGGCACGCGCGCGCCACTATTCCCCCCTCGGCCCAGCGGCGGGAGGGACTTCGCGAGACCGGCCCCAAGCGCAAAGAGTTGCCTACCCCTGTTCTAAAGCTAAGACCGGGTGTCCATTTGCACACACAGTTCTCATTTTAAATTGTGCTATTATTTGTGCAACTTTGATAGTACTTTCACATTCATGTGTAAAAATCCTCAAGAATTGTTTTTCTTCCTCTATAATAAAACAAATGCCTTCACACTTGTATGTGGAAGTATGGTCTAGGTATATGTCAGTATTTCCATAAAGGATTGGTCTTCTTTTTGTCTTTTGCTCTGCATCAAACCAGGAAGAATGTCTTCTTGTTCCCCAAGTCCTCCAGTGCCACCCATATCTTCCCAGATGGCTGTTGCTTCATCATTTGATGGCTGTGGCTCATCACATTAACCCAATTTTCAGCATCTTGCTGCTGGACCTGCAAAGCATGGCAGACTTTACCTGCTTCCTTGGTGTGAGTGTGTGGGTTCTAGATTGCAAACAGGAGAGTCTGAATTGCAATAGTGGCTTCAGATAATACAATGCTGCTTCCACATAGCAAGTGAGAGAACAGTGATACTTCCCTCTGTAGCTTCTAAGGGAGCAGGGGGAGGACATTTGGGAAACTCTTTCCATGCTGTAAGCTTGAAGCACTGCTGTGAGTTCCTCAACATGGTCTATTAGCATCCTCTCCTCAGCTTTCAGACAACAGTCTTTCCACTTGTACTGGCAAAATGTTCTTCAGGCGGTCAAAGTCGGCAAGCACACATAGGAGTATGACATTATATAGTAGTTTCAAAGTCCATAGTGTCTGCTAAGGGGATTACTTCCCCATGCTAGACATGAAGTACCAATTAGCACTTCCCCCAATGTTATAAAAGCAAGCTTATGCAAAGGTACACTGCAAATCCATGGCTGAAATGGAATACGTCTGGGCTGGAGGAGGTCAGTTGACATTTAGAATCTGATCCATTTGCCAGATTTGGGATATTCCCTGGGGTTTAGGCAAGGGTAAAGGGACAGTAATTCAACACCTAATCCATTCAGCAACAGACAACAACAGGAGAACAGTACCTTTTCAGCATTAGTAATCACCATAGAGATAGAGTCCATTGTTTCATTAAAGATTCTTGCTCCTGTTTGCTCTCCATCCGTCTTCATCAATTACATCATGCGTGGGTGCTGTCTGCTCTACATGCCAGTTCTTTGTTGTGCAAATAAAGTTTCCTGACCAGAAAATATCAGCTTGGACAAGTGCAGTGTGCTTTAGCTAAAACTTCCTGTGGTTTGATTCACTATAGCATAAGTGTCTTATACCTGTTATGAACAAACTGCCCCCTACTCCTATCACCATCTATGAAGATATTAAATAAAGGAATATTTAGGGCAGGAAAAGGGTTCCTGTGATCAGACCCCAGAAGACCTAAAACATTCCTGTTTAAAAAAGAAGCGTATGGCAAATGAGTGTGAGGTGCCAATTACCTGCACAGCTTGGAAACATTACTTACTTGAACTATAGCTCCCAGCTTCCCCAGCGAGGATGGCCACTGGGTGGGGGAATATGGGAAATGTAATCTCCCAAGTGCTGAGTAGCAGTGTGATTTCCCCAAAGAATACTAGAGTTGGGCCAAATATCCGCTCCCTCCTAATGATTGTGAGACCATTTATCCTGCAATGGATGAAAGAAGAGTAATGAATCAGTCACACACTCTTGCAGGAACATTTAACTAAGGAAAATGAAAGGCAGCCTTTGAACATGATAAAAGATCCCAGCATCCTGCTGCTCGATAATTGATTCAGTGCTTTCATCTATCCCATCTCTTCTTTCCTCCATCCTCACACTGCTATCATTCTAGACACATTTACCTGAGCTTAATGCAGAAGTGCATAAATGCATAATCTCTATTTCTGTCATTTGGACTCAGAGCGGCACTCATAGGCTGGCAGGCTGGAGTTTTTGAAGACTCGCTTATGTTTTGCCAGGAGTGGGAAGCATGATGGTGGGGTGGCTTAGCGCCTGTCCCTCATGCTGTGGCAATGAGTGACTTTGGATCTTTTTAGCTAGGCAGAACTACACAGTTCTGTTCCAGTTGCTTCCCAGGCTGGGTGGGTGGGGGGCAGCAGCACACAGGCCAGACAGTGGTTGTCAGAGCTCAGAAAATTTCTGTTTCCAAACTCTGGTAGTGGTGACACCCAACTTATGTTACTTCTCCCTCCAGCACCACCAGCCTGCTGCCATCCAACTGTTCATGCTTGCAGAAATGCTGTTATCAGCTCAGCCTCCGTTTTCCTTGATTTGGTATTGCAATGCTATGGTATTACTTTATTTATGCTCTGGCCTGACTCCAAATTTAGGACTTCAAGAGTCTTACAAAAGTCACATACACACACACATAGATTTAAAGAGCATACAAAAATGTTTAAAATGTATTAAACTATTTGTAGAACCTAAAACAGTTTTTTTTTTAAAAAAAGACCCTCCATTTAAAAGCAAAGGATAAAAAGGAGTACAACACACTAAGAAAATCCCCTTTCTTTTTTTAAAAAAGAGTCAGTTCCCAAAGGCCTGTTTGGATAAAAAAGCCTTCATATGTTGGCATAAGGACAAAGAGGCAGTCAGTTTAACCTTACTAGGAATAGAATTTCAGAGCTTAGGAACAGCTACCTTGCTCACAAAACAGGAGAGCACATACCACATAAATAATACCAGGAGAAAAGTCAGCCACTAGCATCAGCTTAACAGGAGCTCTGGCTGGGGTTTTTTGGGTTTTTTTTTGGGGGGGGGGCTATAAGGAATGTCAGTGGTGTTGCTGCAATTGGTGTCACCTGGTGCACGGGGGACACATTGCTCTACTCTCCTTTCCTCCCTTTCCAAACTGGCTACCCACCTGCCCAGAATGCAGTAGAGGCATTCAGAGTTTGATGTGGCAGCTGTATGAGCAGCCATGCTGGACTCTGAAAGCAATGTCCCCCAGCAGTGGGCACGGTTTAGAGTGATGGCATTGCAGCCTCTGAAGGATCTGTTCAGGGTCTGGTTTGGCTGCTTCCCCATCAGCCATGCCAGACTTTGAACTGAAGACACTCCCACCCCATCCCAAGCAGCAACCGTTGCTGAGGAGGGCAGTGGGATCTGGTATTGCTGTTGTGTGAGCAAGAAAGGGACAACTTTTCACTTGTTCATTAGCCATACCAGTCCTTCTGGGTGTACTGCCTCCTGGGTGAACATTCCCCTCAGGGATGTCACCCAGTGTGGTCTGCACCACCCCTGCACCACCCTACTGATGTCTCTAAGGTGTTGTGGCTGTGATGGTGGTGGTGGATCCAGGTCAGAGTACCATCCTGATGTACCACCAGGAGCCCTGGTAGTGCAGTGGTTAAATGTCAGTACTGCAGACATTTACAGCCACAACGTTGTGAGTTTGATTCCAAGCAGGGCTCCAAGGTCCACTCAGCCTTCCATCCTTTCATAGGCTGGTAAAATGAGAACCCAGTTTGTTGGGGGCACTTGGCTTACACATTGTAAACTGCTTAGAGAGTGCTGGTTTACTGATAAGTTGGATAGAAATGTACTTGCTATTGCTACTTGCTATTGCTATGTCATTTGGGGTCCTTTGCTCTGGGCCCATAGATATATGATTCTAAGCCAGGAGTAGGCAACCTTTCCCCTTTAAGGGCCGAGGGACTTCACCTCCCAGAATCCCAGGAGCTATTGGCCAACATGGGACTATTGGCCAACATGGCTGAGGCTTCTGGGAGCTGAAGTCCCTTGGCCCTTAAAGGGGAAAGGTTGCCTACCCTTAAGCTCCTCCGTAATGGTGCCACTGTTGCATCATTTGCATATTGCTAGGTTGTTTGAATTGTCAATGATGTCACTATCTTATCCAGGATTTTCAGAGTAGGCTGCAATGAAATTCTCTTTAAAAACAACAACACACAAAACAAACAGATCAAAGAAACATTAATAATAGCACTGCTCCAAATGTTAGCTGGAGCTGTTTCCTGAATAGTAAGGAAAAGCTTGCCCAGCTTTTGCAGAAGAGGAAATTATATGAAAACTATATATGCCAAACATTGCTAGTAAGCTAGGCATGCAGATAATGAGCCAGGAAATCAGAATACAAGCTTTACTGGGAAAAACAGAAACCATTTGGCAATTCAGTCTAGAAGCTATTTGTTAAATGGTAGCATCTGTTTAATATTCATTGCTGGTAGTTACAGTTTCTGGAGGAATGAAGTTAAAACCAAGACATAAGCATTTTACTTCTGCACCCAAATGCAGTGGAGCATACTAATATCCGTTCCACTAATTCAGCTACAAATGAAATGAATTGGCAAACTTAGCTGGCTTGTAAATTCAGGGATTGCCCTTTAACTGTTAATATTGCTTTTCAAAAACATTGCTAGGATATACTGAAATATAGCTGTCCCCTGCTTATTCAACTAGTTAGGGCCAGAGCATTGTTGAAAACCAGAAATCATCGAAATGCAGAAGCCAGTCTTTTGTTTTAGCTTGCCAATGCATTTAGGCTCCCCCAAAAATAAATAATGCACTGTATATCACTTGTGGATGCATGTGAGAGCACATTGAAAGTTGTGGAAACATGACAAAATAGGTTGAAAGAGCAAGCCATGCATCAAATGTATGGGTTCTGGGCACAATTGAAAAGGGTTGAAAGAGCAGATAATCAAAAAGCAGACCCTGGAAAAGTGGTGTGTGTGTGTGTGTGTGTGTGTGTGTGGTGTCTGTATGTATCAATCTTTTGCAGAGCCACAGTAAAACAAGAAGCTTTGCGGAATGGTTTTTTCTTTGTTGGAAGAAGGCTCTTTGATGACAAATACTTGTTACAGACTGGAAACAAATGTCTTAGAGTCAAACTAGAGGATACATCTATCATGGTGTTTTTTGTTAGTTTGTTTTTGTAGAGGTTTTACCTGAAATGGTAAAAAGCACATGTTTGTTGTTGTATCATGTGGTTTTTGTCGCCTATGTATCTTGCATTCAGAGTGTTTTGCCCAGAGCACCACAAGAATTAACTATCAATTAAGGAAAAGAAGGGAAAAATGAATTGTGGAACAGAATAGTGGACATTGCTTGGCTCAAGTGTGTGTCAACAAATTAGCAGTGGGGAAAATTGATGTTGAAATTAACTGAAAGAAAGAAAGAAAGAAAGAAAGAAAGAAAGAAAGAGAAATTGTTTAACACCAGCATAGAACAGGGAACATGAAATGATTGGCATGGGTCCTTACATTAGGATCCATTATACTATACTACAATGATCTCTCCAAATTCGCTGGGGTTAGGAGTGAAGAACCCCCGTGAGTGTGGGAGATTACAAATAAAAAAGCACTCTTATTTTTACCTGAGAAAACCTTTCTAGGAATCTCCAGGTCCTCCAGTGGAACTCTATGGCCAACATCTTCCAGAAGTTCACCAATAGAGTCATGCTGGAGGACCTACAAATGCCCAGAGAAGTGTTTTCTCTAGAAACTTCTAGGTTCTTCAGCACAACTCTATGGTCAACTTGCAGCAGAATTGTTCTGGAGGAGCTAGAGATTCCTAGAGATAACATACTAATCAAAATCACATCTGCAAGTGTCAAAGCCACAAATCTGGAGGGCCAACTGTATTATTATATGAACACTTTTCTAGGATTACATGGCATTTATGTGGGAAGATACAGTTTTTCCCTTTGAAAGGCACTAATATTTTTATGGGTTTGGAGAACACTAGCTGAATTTACTCATTATGCCCCCCCCCTCCCCCAGTCCTGCACACACTCTATTTTTTTCTTGCAAAAAAGATTGCCCTCAAAAGGTCAATTGCCATTCCTGGAGACCACCATAAGTGGTGGGTTAATGAATCGTGCCCCCTCTCCCAAGCCCAAGATAAAAGCCCCCCAAAATCTGGAAATGGGAATGAGTAGTCACTTCCAGGTCAGATTTACTTCTGAATTTGGGGCAATTTGGGAGGCATTGCAGCCCACTAATGGGGAATTTGGTACCATTCATGGCATTATTGCTCAGGTTAATCTAAATTTGGAACGGTTGTAAGATTACATTATGTCCCCATCTCTCCTGGTGCTATCCCTGTCCTCTTATCATTGAGTGAAAGGGGAATCTTAACAATGGATTCTTAAGAATGTATCTATACTACACTGTTATAGTAGTTTCATACCACTTTAAATGTAATAACTCCATTCTATGGAATTTGTAGTTTGGTGAGGATTCTTTGGTAGAAAAAGTTAGTGTACTCCCCTGGAGTACAGCATTATAGCTATCTGATAGAATGTCCCTGCTAAAATGAAAATCCCAGCATTTAGGATGGAGCTGGGGCAGTTACAAATGGTATCAAACCCTCTTTCGCACAACACAATTATAGTCTTTTGATACTGCTTTATCTACCATGTCTGCATCCTGTGGAATCCTGGAATTTGTAGCTTCAGGGAGCACTAGAATTGTCCAGCAGCAAATTCTAAACACCTCAAAAACTATGTACAAATCCAACAAAGTGGAAAGAAAATGCTATAATTGTGCAGTGTGAAAAATAGCTTTATTGCACAAGTCCTATCTAGCATTAAATTAGCTTTTTAAAAGCGCTATGTAATCGGGACTGCTCTCCTCATTACCACAACTCCTTGAATGTGTAGATAGGGTTTCAGATGCAACCATAACATATTTCTGTCCTATTCAAAATAACATATAGGGATGGAAAAGACAAAAGGGCAGGAGGCAGTGAGCAAAGTGTTGGCTTCTCTGACAAATGGAGGTGAGGGTAGTATGGTCATTTTTATATAAAGGGAAAAAAGTCTAAAAGTTTAGGAATCTGCTGTAGCCTCTCCTGCTTGTCCGTTGTTTCTCATTTATACTTTTTACCATCTTCACCAAACTCTGATGTTACTCGACTGTGAAATATTGAGGGTATGGGATTGGAAAAGAAGGTACCCGAACTTGGCAGTCCTTTGGGGTGGAAGCAGGGTTGGAGGAGAGAGTTTCCATTGGAAGACCAAACTGAAATACCTACCCTTTCTCTTTCCCCAAGCACTCAGGTCCTCTGGTGGACATTTGCTTCAGTTAGCCAGAACTAGGTTGGCAACTGTCAGCCAGAGGTCTTCAGTTACCCCTAGACTGTGGAATGACCTGACAGAAGAGAGTGACAGCTGAATACACTGTCTGAATTTAAAACAGCATTAAAGACCAGTCCCTTCCAGCAGGCATATCCAGATTATTTTTCAATTGTGAATTTTAAATGATACATTTTAAATGTGGATTGTTTTAATATGTGTACATCTTACTTGTCCTTTTAAATTGATGTGTGCTGAACTGATGTGTTTCGAACTGTCATTGTGTATTTTTTAATTGTTGTTGTTTCCCACCTTGATCCATGGGGAGTGGCAGGTAAGAAACAATAACAATAACAATAACAATAACAATAGCAATATCATCTTCCCTGATCACCTCCCTGGAGGTGGACTGGCATTTCTGCACCCACCAGCCCTGACCTCCCCAAATCACCATACAATTGTTATTGAACTTTTGTACTGGAAATCATAGTGTAACAAAGGTAGGAAAGGGGCTCATTAACTGATTTTTTGATAATATTAAAAAGGAGAACATTTTAAATGAGGGAGAATGGGAGAAGAACAGAGCTACAATGACATTGTGCAATAACCCCCTTCTGAGGGCATTATTATCCCATTGCAATTCCGCATTGCTTGTTCATATGATCAGAGTCAGAGTTTGATACCACTCTAATTATGTTTGGCTGAAAGAATTTAAAATATTCTTTGCAGTCAGAAGCCCAGGGACAGGATTTTATATTGTTATACCTTATACTCACAAGGAGCCCCTGAATGTGTGGTTAGTGCTTCATATGGAAACAATATATTTCTATCCTATTCAATGATCAAGCTCTGGCAGTGTCTTACAATAAAAATAATAAAAATGCAATTAACAACCCATACACACAAGAACATGTAATGGAGCACTAAAACAAACTATTTCAGATTCTGAAGCGATATTGTAAAACAAATCTAAACCAATTTTAAATATTTTAAATAAATAAATAGGCTTTCAAAATGTATACGTGTACCTATGCATCCATGCACAAATAGAGAAAGAGTTGGAAAAATAGGAACTTCTTAATCTTCTCTTTGTCATTCTATCTGTGTTGTGTCCCAGCCAGTTTTTTTTAATTGACAAAAGCCATCTTCCCAATTTCTTGGTCTGCTTGTTAAAGGAATGCAACATAATTGATGTCGACGTGCTTTCCTGTAGCCTCCAGCCAAGATATTTACTCAGCTAATTCACTAGAACTGTATTACATACCCTCTCTTTCATGGGCTATTAAATTCAGTTTACCTGGCAGAATGCCAGAATATATCACAAAGGTATAGAATCTGAGCCCCGTATTCACTTCTGCAGTGCCCCTAGGCACATCTATTAGTCCTGCTAATAAGCAGGACTAAGCTGGTCGGTTCCTAGAAATGAACTCTAAAGCATCTACTGCACATTGATCTGGAACAGGCATCCATGTAGAAAGATTCCAGCTAGCTCCAATAATGGCTGGATACCACCACTTACAGACACTTGAAAATCCCCAAAGAGGTAAGTCAGACTTTTGCCCTGCAGTGTGAAGACAAGAAAAGCAGAATAATTGCAGTCAGAACACCTCAAAATTTCTCAAAGTGAACAGCTTTCTTTAAATGGCAGCTCCTATTTCTTTATTTTTATTATTTGTTTATTCAAAAATATTTATACTCCATTCCACACAAAAGGATCTCAGGGCAGGATGAGACACAAAACAACAATAGATAATTTAACCCAAGAGACTATGAAAGGACATTTTAAAACAAATCTGGACATTTTTAAAAAACTTAATTTAAAAAAATAAGGAAAGGAAAAACAATATACTCATTATACTTGTTGTTGTTGTGTGCCTTTGAGTTTCTGACATATGGCGTCCCTAAGATGAACCTATCCTGGGGTTTGACAAGATTTGTTCAGAGGAGGTTTGCCAGTGCTTTCCTCTGAAGCTGAGAACATGTGGCTTGCCCAAGGTCACTCAGTGGGTTTTATAGATGAGCAGGGAACCAAACCCTGGTCTCCAGAGTCATAGCCCAACACTCAAACCACTACACTACACTGGCAACCCATTATACACTAAAACAGAAATCTGTGATCAAGCTATGATCACTGATTATCATTAAGCCCTCAAAAGCTTTGGAGAAGATGCAAATTTTAGCTTAGCACAGAATGAAGCCAATGTCAGTGCCATTAAGTACAAGGTGCCCAGTCATGTTTCCTCCGCAAGCCCCAAGGTGGGATCTGGGAAGTCTTAATCCCTCCTACACACACCCATACCCTCCAATTTTCCCAATTTGTCAAGGACAGTCCAGATTAATAATCTGTCATCCTATTTTTCAACTGCTTTAAAAATATCCATTTCTCTCTCCCAGTTTCCTCCTTTGTCACCAATTTATTGCATTGGTGCAAAGTGTGTTCAAAATGCAAAATGCAAAAAAAAAAAAAAAAAAGGTAGTTTGCATTCTGCAAACTGCTACATCCTCTCCTAGCTTGCGTTCTCTTTGTCATTAATACATTTTGCCATCTTGAACACACTGTGATGTTGCTTGGCCACATGTGTCCCAGTTTTTATCTGGGAAATGTTGGGAGGGTATGCACACACTATAATTTGATATATATTCAAAAACAAATTCAGCAGGCACATCTACTGGGGTTCAGTGAATTTTTAAAAAGTGATTAAAATGTAGTAGTTGGGATAATTTAACTGTCTGAGGCCCAGGAGATGCCTCTAGTATTAAGGAATTAAAGAGAACCCAATTCCTCCTTTACTTACTTTTTAAAGACCATTCTTGTGCATAAAATAAGCCACAGCGGGAGTATAAAGCATGGCAAAATCCCCTACATAGTTGTGGGGGATTTTTGCATGTGCGGAGGAAATGGGACATGAAGGGGGACTCATGCAGCACATAAGACTACTTTTCCAACTCTAGAACTAGACTATATGTTTATAAACTTTGCAAAGATGATATCCCAAGTGGTCAAATATGTCTGTTTGTCATGGCATGTGCTTTTTCTTAGCTATGTCTTTTCTACTTTTTGTGCTTAGTTTTGTGATTGGTCTTTAGAAGGTAAACATGGACTTATTTTGTAAGTCTGATTCTTGAGGCAAATATGTTTGAGGAAATCCCATCCAGTTGTAGGTATAGATTTATTGTAGGAAATACGCATTTCCCATAACATTAATTTTGACCTTCAGCTGCAGCCAGATTCAGATCTACATACCATCCAACCATTCCCAGTTTGTCAGGGACAGCCCTGATTAATCCACTGTGATGACACTTTTTCAGCTACTTTTAAAATGTCCTGGTTTCTTTCTCCTCCCCCAGACTTTCTCCCTTTGTCCTTGCCTTACTTCCATTACTTGAAATGAAGTTCAAAATGAATAAAGAAAAGAAATTCCACATTCTGTTAATTCTGTTAACTCAACTCAAGGCAGAGGAGGGGCAGAACTGTGCTCTTCCCAGTAGGCTCAGCCAAAAACAAACTGCTGCAGCCTTTCCTAGCTTGTGTGTTCTTCCTTATTAATTGCTTTTGCCATACTCTGATGTCGACCATACTCTGCTGTTGCTTGGCCACATCTGTCCCAGTTTTCACCTGTGAAATGTTCATACAATCATAGAATCCTAAGTTAGAAGGGACCATAAGAAACTACTAGTCCAGTAAGCTTATCGAACTGTGTTCTTGTAACGTAATGAGTTGTGATGGGAATGGAACCAAAAGTATTTTATCGCACAGTATGATCCTCATTGAGTTCCCATTCCGTGCTCTGACAGTCCCTAGCCTGTTCCAGCAGGAGAACTGTAAAAATGTATCCTCAGCCAGAAGAACGCTTACAGATGTTCCAGATGATGTGTGCAATAATCCTACCCGATCTCCATCTGTCCTCGTGTTCTGATTGGCTAAGACTACTTCCTCCCCTCCTGTCCTAGAACGTCCACAAACTCAACTCAACTCTTCCGGTGTTGATGCAAGGAAGGTGCCACAGGTAATTTAAAAAATATTTTTTTATTTTTGTAGATTGAATTGTGCCGTGTTTACGAGAAAAAACAATGAATGCTTGCTACCTAAACCTCTCAGTAGTATTCTTTCCAATGCAGACATAGGGGTTTTTGCAACTGTGAGCATGCGCCAATGAGGGATGGCTGAGGAACTACTTTGGCACCGGTACCGGTACAATAGTAAATGCAGTGCGATAATATGTGTTCTCATAATGTTACTATTGTGTTATCAATTGTCTAATGTGGTAACACCCGTTCCCATATCATTATGTTCCAGGGACTCTATGGGAATGTTACAGGTATTGGTGCTTACAAGTCTGGGCCTTACAGGAATGCACAACTAAAAAATACCTGAAAGATGTCCAACCAATCTCTGTTTATACACTTCTAAAAATGGAGTCCACCACCTTTGAGATAATCTGTTCCACTATCAAACAGCTCTTACATTAAAAAAGGTTCTTCCTAATTTTTACACAGTAATCTCTTTTCTTGGAATTCAAAAAAATTCTTCTAGAAAAGCAGAAAACAAGCTTGCTCCACTGTCTACATGCAGTCCATTCAGATATTTAAAGATAGCTATCATAGCACGATTTCAATGCTGAAATTAAAAAAATTAAAGAGAGAAAGAACCCTATTGTTTGTAGTCGGGGGTTTCCTAGCAACTTTTACAATGGATTCCAATCTGTTCCCTAGCTTCTACTCCCAAATGTACAAAATGTAGCAGATAGTGGCACAAAAAAAGGAACTCCTTCAGTGCTACTTGCCCTGAGATTTTTCCTTCCAGCTGGAGACAACAATCACCTAAAAGTTCAGTTGGCACCCAGAGACCTGATAACCCTATCTAGAACACTTTGAATCAATATTTTGTCAATGAGCAAAATTCCTAGGCAGTAAAGGCTGTCTAGAATAACACAATTAACAAAGCAGGGCTTTGTTTTACTCAAAAGTAAGTCCTGTTGTATTATGTCCTAATGAAGCTGTTCCATATGTGGTGTTCCTGGGTGTCACAACATGCCTGGAGACATAACATGGTACCCCAAGGCTCATCCTCCTTTCTGCTCTATCTCCATAACTGTGAACAAGGAAGGGGTTGGCATGACACTGGGCACCAGTGACAAGATCTCACGAGATATAATTGCATCCATTGGAGATCTATTAGTAGCCATAAGGAGCTGTGACCTGTGAAAACTATGGAAAAAAGAGAAATAAGAGAAGCGAGTTGGAGAGAATACATTGTGGGGAGGAGGGCAGCATGGAGCCAGAAACAGGCACTGAGAAAGACACAGAGATTGGGAGTGAGAGAATGAGAGCGATCGATCATGTAGTACAGATGGGCACAGAAACATTCTAAATAAGCGCATTTGAAAATTCCATATGTACTCACTACTCCCCCAAATGTTTGGGGACCACTGCTCTAGTAAGTAAGTTGAGGGTTACATGCTTAGACTTCAATATCTGTGCTGTTCCCAAATTCTTGGGAACCCTTCTCCCTTTCACTTGCATCTTGGCTGATCAGCCAACAGTTGAATCATACAGAAAAGACTACTGTTCCCCTGAGATGACTGCTGTATCAGCAGCACTGCTGTTAGCAGCACCTGGAGTGCAGTCATAATCAGTGATTTTTGTCATGATTGATCTGTGAAGGAAAGAGAGGCTTTAACCCTCCCCAGTGATGTCAATTGTAATGGTATCGGGAGGAGGTAGAGTGGTTTTACTCTCCCAACCCCTTAGTAGTATCAACGGAGGTGAGATCACTTGAAGAATTGGGAGAAGATTTAATGGCTCCCACACAGAGATGCCATCACCTGATCTTACCTCTGCAGTAGTGCATGTGTGTGTGTGTGTGTGTGTGTGTGTTTGTTTGTTTGTTTGTGTGCATGTGTGTGTACATGCTCTAACCATCTGGTACCACTTGTGCCCCTCAGGACCTAAAAGGTCCAGCCCTAATTTCCATGTTGGCAGTACTATTGTCTAAATATCCCAGGGAATCATAAATTAGAATATTTCCTTGATTTTTCATGACTCTCAAAGAACATACATAATATACACATAATATAGGCAGATTTTTTTTAGTTAGTTAGGTCTTCAGAGACTAAACATCATTGCTGTTGAAGGGATTAACTTACCTACCCACCCACTGAACTGACATGGTGCTGTAATTTCTTTCCATTGATAATTTTATTGTGTTTTAATCTGTTTTTATGTTTTAATTGTATTAATGTTGTTGTTCAGAACTGGTGCTAGCTACCTTCTGCCATTTTTAAACAAAAAGCTGGAGTACACATTAAACTATATATCTAACTAACTAAAAATATTATGATTAACCAGAACTTAAATATGAGTTGGAAAATGACTACACAACTCAAAGAGGAGGCTTGCAAATTTCATTATTTCCCAAGATGTCCTGTCCCCTATTCTGCAGAATTTCCACTAAGCAGTGGCATCCCTAGGGTTGGTGCCACACAGTGCAGTCACTCATGGGGGAATGGGACTTATGGGGCGGGACTTCCAGTGCACTATTTCCGGTGCACTTCTGGTGTACACAGCAGTGAATGCACACAGAGATGCCCCACATGCCCCCAGGCAGTAGCCACCGTGCCCAGGGTGCCTCTGTGTGTGGTCTAGGCAGCCTGAAAAGACCCTGCACAGGGTCTAGGCCACCTGAAAAGGCACTGTGTGGGGGTGGAAGGCTGGCCTGGCATCACTTTCCCTTCTTGGATGTCACCCCCCCTTCTGGGGTACCACCCGATGTGGCCCACACACCCCGCACCCCCCCCAGTGACGCTACTGCCACTAAGTACCTATGAAGAGAGGTCTAGGAAGCTGGGTATGTTTAGCATGGAGAAGTGAAGGTTAAGAGGTGACATGATAGCCACGTTTAATTATTTGAAAAGATGTCATATTGAAGAATGAGCAAGCTTGTTTTTTCCTGTTCCAGAGACGTAAAGACATGGAGTAATGGATTCAAACTACAAGAAAAGAGATTCCACTAAATATTAGGAAGAACTTTTTTCCTAATTAAATTTTTATTGAGTTTTTACAATAAAACACATAAAGTCTGTAGAACAATTACTACAACAACAACAACAATCGACTACAAGGGCCAAGGTATGTGTCTGATGAATAATTATTCTGCAGCAGAATAAAAAAATAGTTCTCAGCAAGAGCCAGAGAGTCCCGTTTGTCAAGGTGTAGAGTGTCCGTCCAAAGATCTATATGTGAAGTAGGAGGTTGGATCCAGTGGGAGTGATGATTAACTTGCTGCTACCCTTTTGCTCTCCAGATCGGTGCTGCATCAACTACATGCCATGGCCCCAATCCGATGCTTTGTTGGCCCAAAAAGGAGCAGTAAAATGCTGCTCCTTTTTAGAACAGCAAAAAGCTGCTTTTGCTGCTGCCATGGCAGCTATTGGGCATTTGTTTGACACAACGCATCTAAATGCTGTCCGAAAGAAACGCCCTTTGGCCACCTGCCATCTGTTGAGCAGGCAGCGTGACACTGGCACCAGGGCAGAGTCAGGATGTGCAGCATGTGGTCGCCATGCCCCCACTCCATCCTGATGCTGGCGCTTTTCTCCGGTTTGTAGAGGGCCATAGTCAACGAAGATCATCCAGTCTTCTTGAAATGTGTCAGTCCTTTTGTGGCCAATGCAAAACCTTGTCGTAGCAGACAATTTCTCTATCAACTATCTAAATCATCAGTTCTCAATGGAGATATCACCTGATTTCCAACATTTGGCTACTTCTAATCTGGCAGCAGTAATAAGAAAAACTATCAGTTTCCTATGTTTCAAGTTAGAATTATTTTTAACAAATATAGAAAGCAAAAGCAAAATAGGACAGAAATTTACAGTTTGATCAGTGATACATAAAATTTGATAGAGAACTGTATCCCAGAATTTTCTCACTTTAGGACATTCAATCCACATATGCATATGCCTTTAGATTTACAACCCCTCCAGCAATCCGGAGAGAGCATTTTAACCATTTTAGATAGTGTTACAGGTGTGAGATACCATCTATGGATGGTTTTCAAAGTATTCTTCCCCACAGATGCTGAATGGGATTTATATGGGGGTGAAGACCAAATATGAGCCCATGCAGTGTCTGATTTTAAACAAACGTAAGCCGCCTTAATAGCCTTGGCTAAAGGCGGGGTATAAATAAAATTTTATTATAATATTATTATTATTGTTGAAATGAGTGGATATATTGGCCTTTCCCATACGTGTGTTCCAGGAGATGTTTGTAGATAGTTACTGCTGTCCCTTTAGTATGAGATGCGGAATTCAAACAAAAGTTTTCAAAAAAGAGAGTGGATGTGGAGATTCTCCTGCTGAGGCTAGGTGTGATGCAAAGGAAAGAATCGGGTGCACTTGAAGCCAGGTAATGTTAGTTTGTTGTAGGGAAGTTTTTATGGTGGTGGTGGGCTTTGGTAATCCACCAGAGAATGGGTCTAAGGTGCGGTAGAATCCACATCTTCTTAATAACCTTATTAATGGGAATTGATTATGTAAGTGAGAAAGAGGATGCAAAAAAAGAGGGTGCTTTAATGGGAGAGGGGTCTGGGGCTAGTATGTGTTTCCATTTATGCCAGATGAGTACGGAGCTAGATAAAAACGGATTAGATAACCTACCAAGTTTCTGTTTTGAAGTTTTGGTGTAGAGGCAAGTAAATTCAGTGGACTTCATATTATAAACTTCTAGATTTACCTATCTGATAGCACTGTTGTCCTTAATTAATTGAATAGCTTGGCTGAGTTGGAAAGTTGAAATATAGTGCAATATCTGGGACTGCCAGATCACCATTGTTGGAAGTGATGTGTCTAGTGGATTTGGGAAATCTAGGTCTCTTTTTATTGAAAATAAATTGATCAATTAATTTTTGCCATTTCTTGAATCTAGATGGGGAAGGGGTCAAAGGGATTGTTTGAAACAGGAAAAAGAGTTGACTAATGCAATCCTACCAAGGATGGAAAAATTTAAAGCCTTTCATTCTTTAGATTTATGTAGCACCCATGTGCCTATTGGGTTATAATTTCGGGGGTATGAGCTGCTGGATGTCTTTTGTGATGATTATTCCCAAATAGGAAAAACCTGAGGGACAAAGCTGCAAGCCCATTAGGTCCTGCCACGATTTTTGCTGATAGTATGAAGTGTTTAGTGTCATTAATGTAGATTTGTTAAAGTTAATTTTTAGACCTGAATAACTACTAAAGGACTCAATTGTACTTTTTAGAGACAGAAATGATAATTCTGGGTGTGATTTTTAAAAATCAGCACATCATTAGCATAAAGCATAACCTCATGGTGTTGGTTGTTGATGCAAAGGCCAGTGATATTAGCATCATGCTGAATCATGTTAGCCAAGGGCTCTGTTATCAATGCAACTAGGAGGGGTGACAATGGGCATCCTTGTCTGGTGCCCCTGGAAAGTGCAAAAGGTGTTGAGTCAAGGCCATTGACCAACACCATCGCCTCTGATTTCTCATAGATAAGACAGAGTGCTCCTATGAAGCCATCTCCAAAATTCATTCCTTGAAGGACCCCAAAAAGAAATGGCCATTCCAACCTGTCAAAGGCTTTCAAAGCATCAAGCGAAAGTAAGACTAGAGGAGTCTTTGACTGGTTGGAATGGTGAATCATATTGAGCACCCTGGGGACTGGGTCTGCTAGGTGTCTGTCTGGCATGAAGCTCACCTGGTCAGGATCAATGTATTCTAAAATAAACTCATTTTTTTGGGAGGCCATAATAGAAGTAAATATTTTTGCATCTTGATTAAGGAGTGCAATAGAATGGAAAGATTTAGTCTCTGGGCATTCCTCTTTGGTTTTGGGGATTGGAATTATTCGGGTTCTATGCCAACTTGTTGGCACAGGAGCATTATTAAGAATGGACTTAAAAAGAGCAATAAGGTGGGGTGAAATTTGGTCAAATAAGAATTTGTAAAATTCACCCGAAAAGCCATCTGGGCCTGGTCTCTTATTCTGTTTCAGCTTAGATTTTGTTTTTTTTTAGTTCAAGTGGGTGAATAGGTTTGTAGGAAGAATGTTTTGATATAAAGCTTTTTGACAGTGGACTATACTGCCTTGGAGTGTGGTGGAGTCTCTTTCTCTGGAGGTTTCTAATCAGAAGCTGGATCGCCACCTGTTGGGAGTGCTTTGATTGTGTATTTCTGCATGGCAGAGGGTTGGACTGGATGGCCCTTGTGGTCTCTTCCAACTACAGTTCTTTGATTCTACTTGTGTAGCCTCAGTAAAATTTAAAAGGATTTGTTTTATTTTATCACCATTTTTTGTGACACATACTAAATCATGCCCAAGAAAATGGATTATGTTTTTGCACATAAGATAAACCTGTAAATATGTTCTGGTCTTCAGCCTTTGTGCATTATAGATCTTGTGTCTTCTGAAAGATGGATGGTAGGTTGGGAGAAAGATTCATTTGTTTTCTGCCCATCTCTCTCTCTCAGATGCATGTGCCATGAATTGTGCCTAAGTGGGTGATCCTCCTGGACAGCAATGATAAAGCAAAGAGCTCACCTGTTCCCAAATAGCCACAGAAGTCATCTGGCAAGACCAGACCCTTGCATGTTTCTTGATGAATCTTCCAGTTACCCACATCACATTTCTGTTTCCTTTTCTTTGATTAAATAAATATTGCATGATGAAGACTTAGGAAATATAATCAAATCAGATTATGCCACATAAATCATCTGAACACACAATGATTTAAAAGATTTGCCTTGTTGTAAGTGCCTTGGGAGGTGTTGCTCCTTCTTTCATGAAAGGCCTGGTTCCCATTTCCTCCAGTTACATACGGCAATCTGTCTTTGCCAAAATTGTGGTGAGTAAGATGGTGAAACCTAATGAGCTGCGCATCATAAATCTGTGACACACATCTCTTGGATGAGTTCATCCCCTATGCATGTGGCATCTATACTATATTTAGAACCTCTACTTGTTATAATCCTATTGCTTGAAGAGAGGAGAGCCTGCCTGAGTTCCTTTCCTCTGAGCCCATCCTGACAGAATGCACGCAGTGGATTTAAAGCTGCTATTCCAAAAGGCTCCTGAGCCATTATTAAATCAACCTGTGGACAGATATATCCTCATTAAATCTGCAATACTTCTTCCCATGCAAGGATTTTCATAGATTTTACCATCAGGGAATCTTGTCTGCATAGCCCTATCTGCTAAGGAATCAAGCATGATCTGAGACTTATGTCAGTTCTTTTGGATTATCATTTCCAGAATTTTCCATCAATGGCCATGTTGGCTGAGGGATTCTGGGCGTAGTAGTCGAAATAAATAAATTTCCAAGCTCTGTAAGTGGCTTGTTGTTGTTGTTGTTGTTGTTGTTGTGTCTTCAAGTCATTTCTGACTTATGGGGACCCTAAGGTGAACCTATCATGGGGTTTTCATGGCAAGTTACTTCAGAGGAGTTTATTGGCTTCTTACCAGACACAATTCAGTGTTCAGATTCTCACCTCTAAACTAGCAGTTGAAATCATCTCTTGAACATCTCTCTCACCTTCAGTTATTTTATTTTAAATCAGCCCAAATGAAAGCTAACATCCCACATCAGAGACCTACATCTGATAAGTAGCTATATATCCATAGCTACATCTCCTGGTGCTACTCTCCAAACCCCACTGTTTAAGTTACATGGCCATTTTCTTGTTATTGGAAAGTGGGGGTTAACAGAGACATGCCCCAGCTATCTTCCTGCACATTTCTGGGCATTCCATCTCTGACTTCAGGACAGCAGTCCTTGAACCAAAAACTACAAAAGAAGATTGGAACATCTGAAGATTAAACAGCTCAGCTGGAATATATCCACAAACTCCAATCCGTCAACAGTAGGTTGAACAGAGACAATGGCTTCCTGGCATGCTGCACATATTATAACACTGCTGAACACCTCAGCTTCACAAGGATGCTCAATTTATAACATATCCTTTTGGTTCCCAGCCCAAATAAACCACATTCTAAAACTCCCTCCACCATTCATATGGTCATCTACCCACCCTGGCCTTAGACAACATCTCTCCTCCTGCCTTTGTCCCCTAATGATCATAATTAAAACTGAACTTGTCACCTCATCACCCTACCCATAAGTTTTGCATTTCTATGACTAGTCATACAGTCTGATTATAAATGTCCTTTAATAATAATAATAATAATAATAACAACAACATTTATTTATATCCCGCCCCTTTGCGAACAATCAGGGCAGCTAAAAACAATAAAATACATGACAGACGGTAAAATCAAATTCCCATACCCCCCCTTAAGAAATTATTAAATTAGACATGATTAAAACCTACATTAAAACACAATAGTTAATTAAAACTAATCCTAATATAGGAGCGGATTAATACATATCTTTTTGGGCACTAGGTCATTGAGGAAATAGACCAAGCCTCTGCAAGCTTATGCTACAACTTCTTTTGTTCAATTAGTTAGTCTCAAAGGTGCTACAAGATCCCTTTGCTGCTGATATTCCAGACTAACACAACTGTGTCTTTGAATTTTTCCTGCAACTCAACACACCTCAGCAGGCATTTTCAGAAACCTCCATGAATCCTTGAGAGGTCCCTGTGAATAATATCCTTGCAGCATGAACAGGTACAGGAAAATCTGACCTCCATAATAACCAAAGAAGTGGGTTAAGTTGGGCTTAACACTATCATCACTCGCTAACAGAATGCCTGCAGAAATTTTCAACCCAACAAGACTTTTAGGCTGTCAGGTTTTGCATTTTGAAACTATTTAAGACCCCACTTAAACAGGGGAAAAAAGACCTTCAAAAGTGACCAGGAGTGGCCAGAGTGTCATTTCCCCTTCCTGAAAATTACTGTGCAGCCTGTGTGGGGATGGGAAGAGCCAAAAATAACCATTTAGCTCTCCATACATGCTCACTTCTTCTCTTAACCATTTAGATCCAGGCTAAGGACTTTATCACATGGGGGAAATTCCGTACAGAAATGGGATTTAAAAGGTGGGGAAAATCCACAAAAGTGGGTAGATTTTCATGCACATCAATTTTAAAGTGTGCTGAACCCAGTACTTCTCAAATAGTGGGCCGCGCCCCCAAGGGGGGGCGCGAGGCTCCGTAAAGGGGGGTGCGAGGCTCCGTACAGCTGGAGAGAGGGAGCAGCGCGGCGTGAACACTGGAGATTGTCCCAGCGCAGCCCCAGTAGCAGCCTGACGTGGAGGACCATGTGACTGCCAACGCACATGACACATGCAAAGGACCCGATTGGATAGACATGATGCTCTATCCTGATTGGCCAAACCCGCCCGTGTGACTTTTAGACCCGGAAATCGGTCCTCTGTCGGGGGGCGCGAAATGTTTTCTTCTTCCTAGGGGGGAGCATGACAGAAAATAATTGAGAAGCACTGGCTTAACCCAAGTGGAAAGTAGTCAAAAGCTGCTTTTTTTGGGGGGGGGGGGATTTTCATTGGCAGAAAGTGCAAGTGGAATCTCCTGTTTCATTGCTAAAGAGGGAGGACTCAAATCAACAGGTGATGGCAGCAAGAGTTAATTAGATAAGTAAGGTGGTCTTAAGGGGTACCATCCGGTTCAGGCAAAAATCAGGAGGGGGACCCAGAGAAACTTCACAATTTCCAATGGTGGTTAGGTCTGCCAGTGTTATAATTTAATTAATCAATTTAGCTTTTTAAAGTATGTATGTAAGCAGGCGAGTGAAGGAAGTAAGGGGGTGACTAGACACCTCTGCCCTCCCCCATCCACAGAAAAAGGAGCAAATACCACCAGAGCACCAGGTAGGCAAGTGGAGGAAGGAAGGGGGCAATCAGACATCTCTGCCTTCCCCCAACCATGGAGAAAGAAGTGAAGAAACTAAAGGAGGGAGGGGGCAAGGATAGTGATGGACTAAATGAGAGAGGGCACAAGGGAAGGGAAGGAGGAAAACCTGGGAGGCAGGGGATGTGTAGGAAAGCAAACAAACAACAATGGGAGGAATGATATAGGGAGACAAACAGCTACTGGGCAGCAGCAGTAGTGATGGGTGTCACTGATAGGAGTGAATTGCAGTGACACCATAGCTAACATTGATTGACACTGCACACAGGAAGGTGTAGGTGGCCCTGCTTGTGTAATCCCATCACCTAGTAAACCCTATGAAGAGACACCCCAAGTGAAACACAGGCAGGATCAGAGCATTAACAGAAAGGGAAGGAGGGAGAGATAAAGGGATATCAAATTTGCAAGATTAGCCAAAGTCATAAGAAAGAAGACAAGACAAATAGCAGACACCCTTAGAAAGGCAAATAGCATTCAAAGCAGCATTACACATAAAATAGGGACATGGAATGTGAGAAGCATAAGCCAAGGGAAGCTAGACACAGTAAAAATGGAAATGAAATGCATGAACATAGCAGTACTGGGAGTGAGTGAGTTAAAATGGCCAGGAATGGGCCACTTTGAATCAGTCAACTACACAGTGCTCTACTCAGGGAATGAAAAGACAAGAAGAAATGGGGTGGTTTTCATACTAAGAAAAGATGTAGCAAAAGCAGTCAATAGATACAATGCAACATCAGATTGAATCATTTCAGTCGGGCTCCATGGTAAACCTATGAATATCACCATAATTCAAGTATATGCACCAACCACAGAGGCAGAACAGGAAGAAATTGATAGATTCTATGAAGAAGTACAGAAAGAAATTGACAGCACACCAACACAGGATGTTAAGCTGATAACTGAAGCTTGGAATACAGAAGTTGGAAGCAAAGAAGAATCAAAAACAGTAGGCAGATTTGGATTAGGCAAAAGAAATGAAGCAGGTGAGCATCTGATAGATTTTTGTGAAGCCAAGAACCTATTCATTGCAAACACATTATTCATACAACCAGCAAGAAGGCTATATTCATGGACATCACCAGATGGTCAACACAAAAATCAAACAGACTATATAATTGGAAGCAAAAGATGGCAGAACTCTCTCAAGAGGTTAAGATGCTGACTCTATTGATTGCAAGATCAGCAGGTTGGCAGTTCGAGGCCCAGGTGCTGCATGATAGGATGAGCTGCTGTCAGTAGTCCCAGCTTTTGCCAACTTAGCAGTTCGAAAGAATGCAGATGCAAGTAAATAAATAGGTAACACTTCGGTGGGAAGGTAAACAGCATTTTGTGCAATCATGCTGGCCACATGATCACAGAGTAGTCTCTGACAACGCTGGCTCTTCAGCTTAGTAATGGAGATGAGCACCACCCCTTACAGTTGGACACGACTTGACAACCTTATCAATGGGGAATGCCTTTACCTTTTAAGACTAGATCAGGCACTGACTGTGGCACAGATCACAAATTACACATATCCAAAATAAGAGTAAGACTCAAGAAGAAAACAAAACCAGTGATTATATCAAAATATGATCTAAATAGGAACAGACTAACAATCATGAATGCAACTGGAGAAATGGCTGTGCCAGCTGCCTCCAGGTCTCCAGGGCTGAGGCAAAGCCAGTGCAGCCATTTTTCCGCTGCACCAGCCTTCCGGGGGGGGGGGGGGGAGGGAGGGAGGGAGGGAGGCTGCTGCAAAACCCCACAGCCAAGGAAAGGCCAGTGCGGAAAGGAGGAGGTAAGGGAGGAAGGGAGGGAGCAGTGGGCTTGCCATTTGCAAGTAATCAAAACCGTGAATGGCAAGTCCACGAATCCGGAGGCATGACTGTATTGCACAAGAGGTCCTTATCAATATAGAAATTTCTCAATCAATCAATCAATGAAGCCATTCAACCAACCAACAACCAGAAATGAATAAACCTAATCCATTATAAATTTATAAAGTCATAAATAAATCTGAATCTGAATCTAATGAATTAATACATAAATAAGCTATCTCATAAGGAAACATTGTAGTTTGCCAGTCTTGTCTTTGTATGACACATTCAAGAATCAATATTGTGAATGTTTAACAATAGTTCAGACTCTATAAGAGTTTCTATAAAGAAAGAACAGACACAGTGAAGCATCCTTTGGGCTCCAAGAAGAGAAAATGCACTCAGCATTACAACAAAGCACAGGGGGGTCTATTCACAGTGCATAGTTGAATTTTTATTGCTGTTGGTGCTAATGCTACTTTTGCTGCTGCTGTTGCTCTTATTATCATGAAGATAGTCACAAAAGCATTTAAAAGGTGTTCAGCAGACAATGCCCACTCTCTTTAGAATGAGAGTGATTACCTGGGATAAGCTGGGAAAACAGCATCACAAGGTTAAAAGTGTAGCATTTATGTTTGCACTGTTTTATTTTGCAATTGTGGCCAATCTGAGAAAGAAAAGTGGTATTGATTAAACACCCCAGTAAACAAGACACTTGCTGTATTCACTGTTTTGCAAGTCCTAAATGATCTGGTGGCATTTTTCCACTTCTTGCCTTAGAACCTGCCCTAATCTGAAATCTGAAAACCAACATAGACAATCTGAGGCCCTCCAGATGTGGCTGAACTACCATCAACCCTAGTCATCATGGTCAATGAGTAGGAATTATGGGAGTTGCAACTCAACAACATATGGAAGGCCACTGCTTTCCCACATGTTATTTCCCATATTAGTATGGGACATACAGTTGTTTGTTAAAAGTTAGAAATGCAAACCAAGCAAGTGTAATCTCTATTACTGGATCAAGTTTAAAAGTATAATAATCTTTTTTGATTTACAAGGGGGTACTGTAAAGTAATAATTATCACCTGGAAGTTATTATAGTATACTGATGAAATTTTGTCAGTGTCATAATCACCAAGTGACTTTTTCTTTTCCCAAAAATGGAAAACCCATTGCATCACCGATTTGACAACACAGATGACATCATTCATGAAATGGAAAAGTGGTTTAAGGCATAATCTGCAGACTTCTACAATAACGGTATTTGGAGGGTTAAGAAATACTGGGAAAAATATGTAAATCTGGTTGCTGACTATGTAGAGATAAGCTAACTACAAATCAAAACAAACTTTCTGTCAAATTTTTTAAAAGGTGATAATTAAAACTTTATGATACCCTCTCATATATATAATATTGTTCTTGTATATTGTTATATGTTACTTTATGTTATTGTAAAAATAATCAGTTCCCTGTTCCATCTACCAAGAGCAAAGCTGGATTCTGTTTAATTCATTCTGCTCAGAGTGGCTTTTATAAACAAAACTACAAATACTCAGTTTCTGATCCACTGACCTAGAAAAGGGCTGGGGGGGGGGGAATTGGCTTATATTTACTTTCTCAAACCCTCTGTCCTAAATAGGAAGAAATTAGTGGTTTGGGGTAAATTCTTCAAAAACACATGGAAACAAATTATCTGGCCAAATTCAATATGTACAGCTATTCCCAGCATGATCAGGAACATGTTAAAGCTGCTTGCTGTATAGTTATTAGAGGAGCCTTGTCAGAGGGAAAGAAGTGGCAACCGTGATTCAACACAAATATGTTTGAATATACAGGAATTTAAGCCCAGATTTTTAAATGTTAAGCACTCAAACGAATTTATTGCATGCCATTTTAAACTGAATCAAGCCTCCTGGGCTGCAGCTGGGAGGCGGGATGGAGGCAGGGATTATCGCAAGCTAAATTGCCGCCCAATTGCCAGCCACCATCAGCCTGGGTCCCAGTTGGGCTCAGCCAGCATTTTTTACAAGCTGGGTTTCTAAAAAGCAGTAGCTGAGCCCAGCTTGGACCCGGGCTGATGGCGGATGGCAATTCAGCGGTGATTTAGCTTGCGATAATCCCCGCCTCCATCCCACCTCCCAGCTGCAGCCCGAGAGGCTTGATTCAGTTTAAAATGACATGCGATAAAGTCGAAAGTTATGCCATATTTCTCCCACATTCCAATTTTTAAATCAGAAATCTAGTACTTTCAGTGCAAATACCAAGAATATCTGAATTTTAGGTTAATTCTTAAGAAAAACAAACTAGAATGAAATTCTTATGTATGCCTATAATGGTGACAAAAATCTGCTCCCATGATTCAAGAACAGAAGGTTCTCAGTTTTGCCCACTTTTCTTTTGTTCACTTCAAGGTAAGAAATACTAACATTTTCTGAAGATAGTATACAGTGGGCCCTTCACACCTGCGACTTTGACTTTTGCAGATTTGATTATTGCAGTTTTGATTAATATGTTATCTCTAGGAATTTCTAGGTCCTCCAGCACAACTCTGCCCGAAATTGACCATAGAGTTGTGCTGGAGAACCTAGAAGTTCCTAGAGAAAATACATCTTTAGGCATTTGTGGGTCCTCCAGCATGATTCTATGATCAACCCCTGGCAGATGTTGACCACAGAGATCCACTGGAGGACCTGGAGATTCCTAGAGAGATGTTCTCTTAGGTAAAAATAGTAGTGTTTTTTTTTTATTTGTGGTTTTTCTACATTCGTGGGGGTCCTTCACCCCTAACCCCAGTGAATGTGAAGAGACCACTGTACAGAATGACAGAAAACTTCTGGAATGGAATGCATTGACCTACCCCATCATCCTTCAGAAGTAGCCCCTGTTGCTACTGCCAGAAAAATATGGTTTCACTTTAAAAGTCTGATACCATGCCATCAAATTTTGGCTGTGTAGTGACAACAGCAAAGACAAAAACAAAAACAAGTTTCACTTTAAAACAAGGTTCTTTAAAATAAACTGAGAGATTCTGAGATTTGTAATCCAAAAACACAATTTTCTGAAGCTCTAGAAGTAGCATACCAAATGTGTCTGTTTGAGAAAATTGAATACAAAAAAAAAAGTGAATTGTTATTGTTAATTTTATATGCATACCAATTAAAATGTAGGATGGAATGGTCTTAGGGTAACCAAATATTTGTGAAACTTACACATACCAAAAAGAGCTGATTTGTCCATCCCTACCCACAGGTAGATATGGGTAATGTATAGGTAACATACAGTTGTTATCAGAACTCATCTACCCACTCCTGGGCTTAAAAATGGGTTCACTTCTTATCACATCCTAATGGAATCTACTCTCCAACTGAATTTGTAGGTATGCAATGATACTTATATTGTTATTGTGTACCTTCAAGTAGTTTCTGAGTTATTGTCACCATAAAGTGAACCTATCATGGGGTTTACTTGGCAAGATTTGTTTAGAGAACATTTGCCTTTGCCTTCCTTTAAGGCTGAGAGATTGTGACTTGCCCAAGGTCACCCAGCAGGATTCCATGACCAATCAGGGATTGGAACTCTGGTCTCCAGAGTCATAGTCCAATACTCAGACAATAAAATGTGTGCTGCATTTTACCCATATCACCCTGGAGACTTGATGCTGGTTTCCGTTGATAGTGATCATCTACACAGATCAGTGGTTTGACTCAGTATAAGGCAGATTCCTCTGTAGATCACCTCTAGTTGCGGACTCTTGAAATAAACAAGATTGGCTAGTTTTGTAAGTGGGAACAGTCCCTGCCTGTAGCCTGATTCTACTTTGCCATGTTTTTGCACAGCATGAAGGCAAAAAAGGCATTTCCCTTTATGCCTTTCTTTTCCACTATGGCATACTATCTCCATCTCAAAATGGCTGTGTTGGGGGATAGATCTAACATAGAGTGGGCAACATGCAGCCCTTGGCCTGTATTTACAGGTATCAACCCCTCCACACTCCTTAAATTGCCCTTTCTCTAACCAAAAAGGAGTACAAATTGAATTTCCTGGAAGCTGCAATTTTCCTGCAATTGATGTGATTAAATGAGTTTTATATTGTTTAAGTATAAAAGTAAATAACAGTTTTTCAAAATCAGGTGTGACTTCTAGTGAACTAGTTTTGTTTTTTAAAGATTTGGGGGACATTTTGGGTAGTCTGTCTGGCCCCAGAGGGCTCCACTGGCATAAAGTCAACCCTTGGACTTGCTGTAGGTGAACATTTTGGTTACAAAAGGATTTATATGTGAATAGTCACATGTGGGAGAGTTACTCTTTAGCCATGCCTGGGTTGACAAGGTGCTACCTCAAGTAATAACCAGAGCGGTAACGAGTTGCCAACTCAAATTATAATGCTAATTCAAGATAAGATTGAGGTTGTCTGAAATAGATTCATTTGCTGCAATGCAGTTGGCAAAGTTCTGGTTATTAACAAGAACAACATGTGCCTTCCATATGCTTTACGGTGAACTGGTGGCAGATCCTTCAAACTAAATCCATGTGATTGATTAAACCAATTATCTAGCCAACTCATGCAAAACGTCATCCTAGTTTTTGGGCCATCTAGTGGTGGAAGATAGATTGCTTTTTAGTTGTTATTCAGAAGTCCATGAAAGTACACACAAATAAAGAAGTTAACAAGGACAGAGACTGCTGGGTGCACTGATCATTGAGATAGCTAGCTGCAGAGGCTGCTACTGAAAGCTGAACAGTCAGCTTCTTTCTTTATCTTTCCCTCATTTGATGTGCCTGATAGCTGCAGTGCAAAACTGAAGGCAAAAATGACATCTTTAAGGAAAGATATGTCTGCTAGCATAAAACAACTATGTATCATGTCAGATGGGAAGGGCATCACAGAATCAGAAGGGAATGGCCTCAGACACCAAAGACCACAGCAAAGAGAATCACAGATAACAAAGAATGAATCAAAACAAGATTAAAGTTTTTTGAGATCCTGCATCAGAAGCATTTGTAGTTATGATATTGTAGCTACTTTCCATCTCCTGCCCTATCACCTGAAACCCACCTTAAAAGTCAGTCAGATGTCCCGAGTGACAGAGTGCTGCAAGATGACATGAGACATCCTATCAGCAAGCAACAGTGCAACAAAGAGTTGTGACAGGGCTGCAAGGGCCCCTGCTTCCGCTTCCCACCAGGCTGCTTACTAGCAGGAGAGATCACACCACCCTTCAATATTCCATGAGCCAACACCACAGAACTCCATCACTGACTGACTTTTAGGTGGGCTTTAGAGCCACTTAAAATTGCAGTAATGTAACCCAGTCTTAGGTGTGAATGGAGAACAGTTATGGAGATATCAACCATCCCAGCCCTTATAGTTTCCCAGTAACTTCCCATGTTCCTCACAAATTTGTCATCTATGCACAGATCTACCCAGTGGCAGTTAGGGGCTTCCATCTCAACGGGGAAGTGAATTTGCTCAGGGTTTTAGTCCAAACTTTAAAGAACTATCTATTGAATATTATCCTCCAATAGGTTCAACATCCTTGATAAATCCTTTGAAGCTAGGATTAAATAAAGCCCAGAGTGCCCCACTGACAGGGAAGCCATCAACATCCACTCAGTGTGCCCTTATGAGTGAGACAATAGAGCATTATCATTTTGACTGAATATAAAATATGTTTGCTTCAGGCTATAGCTATAGGACAGGAAAATGAAGGCTTTGCTTCCTGTCTAATAAGAATTCTGCACCTCACAATGAATAATTTCTTCAGTCCCCATTGCAGAAGGTGAGACATTGAAACCCACATCTAGAATATTTGCTGTGTTCACATTCACTTGGTAACTTTGCCAGTCGTTTTCCTTTGGATTCCTAAACTGTATTTATAAATGCTCAACAGAAGTTCTCAGTTATTGAAATACTAGACATTTGGGCATGTAAGGAAAATTTAATGGGAGGAGGCAGAATTCTTATGGGGGGGGGGCAATGGCCTCATGTTTCTACTCCCCCATAACTGGTTTTCTTACTGTTTCAAACATTTTTAACCGTCACTTTCAATTTATAATAATATCCAAGATAATATACATATTCAAAATACATGACATAAAAACAATTTTAACACTATAATAAAAGATCAGATCAGATCAAAGTGCACTACTAGCCCAGTGAAAATGTCAACCCACCTAAAAACAAAAAACAACCCCAAAAGAAAATATATTCCATGTTGGGCCTAATTAGAAAAGGGAAAGAAAATGCCAGTATTGTATTGTGCTTATTCAAATCCATGGTGTGACCTCATTTGGAATACATGTATAATTCTGATTACTGCAATATTTAGAGCAAGAGGAAGAACACAGAAATGAAAGAAGATGCTGAGAAGATGCTAATGCATTTCTCTGAATTTTGGATGTGTGTATGACCCCCACATGGCCCCAGCTGGACTCTGCCATGCAGTCTGACATAATCTCCAAGGCAAGGGGTCACGTCTGTCCCACTCCAGGATAGCCTAACAGACAGGCTTGGGAGTTGCAAATGGAAGCCATTATCACATCCATAGTCAAGGAAATGGGCATTTGGCCACACCTGATAAATCCGATAAGGCTTAATTTGCACCTTGAATGTTGCTAGACCATACTGCCTCTTCCCATACAATTCGATGTATATTCCTTTGCCTGGCGGCTAGTTTAACCTATAAAAGACCCCTGAAGACTTCCTCCCATGTGCTAGATGGTATCCATGGGGACACTCTATCACTGTGAGTCTAACTAACTCCAGGACTTCTGTTTACCCAACGCTCACTAGAATGGCTGTGTCCCATGCCACTTCAACCAACTGGACTCTGGAGAGAAGCCTCATCTTGTGTAAGTATCACCCTTAGTACTGCCTCAAACTATCCCAAGCTAACCCCTGATTTCCTGAGCCTTGAATGAATGAATGAATGAGAGATAGTGAATTGCTATGTGATTTCCCCTTTAATAAAAAAATATACTTTAATTCAAGAACTCAGCCTCAGCACAATTTCTTTGGACCTCCTTTCTCTCAGTATACAGGTGGGAAACAATCTCAAGGGTCCTTGTAGTCGACTCCCTCTTAGTATTGAACTAATTAAAATTCCCCTAACTAGACTTTTGGCTACAATAGGCAATAGAGAGAAGGATAGAACTGCTCAGCACTTACTTTTTCTCTGTCTTCTCTCAAAAGGAAAACAGTATTCAACCTGGGAGCTTATTGCATGAGCTTTTAAATCGGCAGCAGCCCAACAAGATGCAGCCGGAACCTGGGATGGAGATGGGAATTATCACATTGTAATTCACCGCTGAATATGCCGGGCAACTGCAGCCCAGTCCCAGCTGTGCTCAGCCAGCCCTTTTTTGAAAACAAAACTAAAGGAGAGTTGACCATTCTGCATAAGATGTCAACAGCATTTGCTATATCAGGTCTGGTGAAGTTGGCTATGTATAGGAGTTTTCCAACTGCAGCTCTATACTTGTCTCCATTTTGTAAAGGTTCAGATTTCTAATGTCCTTTAAGAATCCTACTTCCATTGGAGTTGGCATAGCGTTTGCATCTTTCAGACCAAGACAGTCCAGAAGATCCATTATCTTCTGTTTCTGATTCAGAAAGAAACTTCCATCACTGACTCTTTGTATTTGTACTCCAAGATAGTGTGAGATGTCTCCCAAAGTCTTTATATCAATCTCTTTCTTGAGATTTTGGATTATTTCTTCACTATCTGCTTTGTCCTCAGTTGCACAGGATCAGATCATCCACATAACTTGTGATGTAATTCCATTTATTATTTCTGAATCTCTTGTATACACATTTATCAACAGTGCCTGGGGTAAACACCTCTTTGATAAGAAGCTGGTTCAGTTTCTCACTCCATGCTCTGGCGGCCTGTTTTAAACCATAAATGCTCTTTTATAATTTGCATACAAGAAGTTCCTTACCAGATATTTGGAATCCTGGAAGTTGATCCATATAAAGTGAGATAGCCATACAGAAAAGCTATGTGAATGTCCAGATGTTGAACATTAATTTTCTTGTAAGCAGTGACAGCTAGGAGAGTTCTGATGGTTGTATGAGTGACTACTTCAGCAAAAGTTTCATTGTAGTCCTCACCATACTTTTGAGTATAACCTTTAGCAACAAGTCTTGCTTTATATCTTTGAATCTCCCTTTCTGCATCTAAAGTCTGTGATAAAGACCCATCTACAAGCAATTGCTCTTTTTCTTTCTGATAAAGTCCATATCTTGATTTATATAAATATTGCATTTCTTCACTGGCAGCTTGCACCCATTTCTCAGAATCTGTCTTTGGAATTCCTTTTATCTTCTTCCAATCTGAGGGTTTTAGAATTAATTCCTCTGTGGCTTGATAAGAGAATCTATCAGGTGGTACACCCTTATTGGAGCGTTCTGACCTTCTCACTTGGACTTGGATACCCGGCTCCGCTTCTTGTGCACCATCCGGTTCCTCATTATGGTGGTCTAGCTTTCCTTAGCAGAACAACAGAAGTCTGAGCCTGAAAAAATTATTCTTAATATGCTTTCCTAAAGAATAAAGACTTACTCAGAAAACAACAAACAAACATGCAGTTTGTTCTATAAAACAATAATGGCTTTAATAAAAATTTACATAAAATAACTAAAACCTAATCTAACTGTCTCCAAGAGTCACATGAAAGTTAGAATGAGAGAGGGGGGAGGGAGGAAGTCCTTATCTAAATAAGAAGAGGCAGGAGAATGCAAACATATTCCAACAACTGTGCTAAATGGAAATATTTTGCCAGCCTTCCCAGGGCTACCCATTATTTCTGAATAACTGGATCACCCCCTCCCTGCCCTGACTCCACTGTTTAAGTTTCTTCCTCTCTTAAAATCACTAGCTTGGTGTTTTCATTCTTTTTTCAGCTACTTTTCCTCACCCTTTCTACTTCTCTAATAATTTGTCTTACCTTTCATTTAATGTTGTTTTTCTGAGCTAAGAACAAAAAAGTGGTCCTGTTTTTCCGAAGAGGTTTGGCTCATCAACTGACAAAATGACATATTTAAAGCTGTCAGTGTATTCCAGCACCTCCTTATTCCTTCCTTACCCGTCCACAGAGTGTGGCTGTCAAATAATATTTAGTGGGAGTTTCAGTGAATGGTCCAGGGGTTTTTCTTGTGTGGTGCCAGTCAATTTAAAGCCCACTTACAGAAATGGAAAGGAAATCTGTATTAAACATTTTTTAAAAAATGTATTTATCTAGTTTTAAGTATGCAAGACTGTTAGAGAAAATGTGTGCACATGTCCTTCAGTTTTGTGTCATTGGAAAGAAATTCATAGTGGCAAGTGTTCCCCCAATCATTTTAAATTATATGCAAATGAAGTGACATAACCTGACATGAAAAAAATTGCACAACCTTGCTTTAATTAATGAGGAAAATGTATAAAAATGTACACATGAAGAAAAATTCATTAAAATGTGCACTAAAATATGCATGAATAGACTCTCAACTCACCATGAAACATGAATGAAAAATGCTGATGAGTTTGGAAGAAGTGGAACTCATTTGAGAATTAAGATATTTTCACATGCTTCCTCAGCACAAGGTTTGAAGAACAGAACTGATGCCTTCTGACAGACATTACCATGCATTTGTCATCACCAAAGAAGCTGTCTTTTCATGTTACATTTTCAAAGGAAACATTATTATTATTATTATTATCCCACCTTCTTTCGAACACAGGGACTCAAGGTGGCTAATAAATCTAAAACAGTCCAAGTTAAAACAGTAGAAAACTTTAAAAAATACAAAGTTTAAAAAACAATTAAACAATTAAAAACAATGAAAAACTCTTTAAAACAAAAACAAAACAGCATCCATGTCATGTGAAGGCCTGGCGACATAAAAACATCTTTATCTGTCGCTGGAAGGACAGCAGGGATGGTGCCATCCTGGCCTCCCTAGGGAGGGAGTTCCAGAACTTGGGAACAACCACTGAGAAGGCCCTTTCTCTTGTTCTGACCAAATGCACCTGAGAAGGTAGTGGGACAGAGAGAAGGGCCTCTCCTGATGACCTCAATACTCTGAGGGGCTCATACAGAGAGATACGGTCCTTCAAATAGCCTAGACCCAAGCCGTATAGGACTTTATAGCTCAAAACCAGCACTTTGAATTGTGCCCGGAAATGGACAGGCAGACAATGGAGCTGTTGTAACAAGGGAGTTGTATGCTCCCTGTAACCAGCTCCAGTTAACAGCTCTTTGGACCAGCTGAAGTTTCTGAACACTTTTCAAAGTCAGCCTCACATAGAGTGCATTACAATAATCCAGACAGAATGTAACCAAGGCCAGATCTGTGGCCAGATCTGATTTCTCCAGAAATGGGCACAGTTGGCACACAAGTTTTAGCTGTGCAAAGGCACTCCTGGTCACTGCTGATACCTGGGCTTCCAGGCTCAACGCTGAGTCCAGAAGTCCTCCCAAACTATGAACCTGAGTTTTCAAAGGGAGTGTTACCCCATCCAACACAGGCTGAATCCCTATTCCCAGATCTGCCTTTTAACTGACCAGGAGTACCTCTGTTTTGTCTGGATTAAGCTTCAATTTGTTTGCCCTCATCCAGTCCATTACAGAAGCAAACATTAAGATTTGTGGTTATTCTGGCAAGGGGGCAACTTCAGGTACCACGGCTTTGTTCTTGAAAAGTACATGAGGTGGCCTTCTTGTGTCTCCTTCTCAAAAGAATGGGGTTATTCTGCCTGGGTATTTATGTGGCACTTGAGAGGAAAGAAACCTTGGGAAAGAGAGAGAGAGAGAGAGAGAAGAAAAACAAAACTACAAAATATGGCATGCAATAAGTTTCAGTGTCTCTGCTGATATCTTGCCTTTTACAAATCTAACCAAGAAGTTTGCCCTTGGGATGTTAAACCTGAAGATACTAACTTATTGGTCCTCTGACCCCCAAAGTATTTGCAGTGGGAGGATTGGCTCATCTGAAATGTATCAATAGCATACTTTCTCCAAACCCACTTTCACTGATGTATTGGGTCTACTCTAGTTGGTACTAAGCAATAGTTTCAGACCATTGACTCTGTCATAGAACAGAGGTCCTCCTGGCTGGATAGTTTCCCATTTGAGTACCCATTCTCCTAGAACAGGGCTGGGCTTTTTTTTTTTGCCTTGGGGGCCAAACAATCCTGGAATAACTGAAGCACTTGTTCGTTCCAACACTTTTTGAAAAGAGGAAATTAGTTGCAAAACACATCAGGAATTTGTTGGCGAGCCTATGCTTAGCAGAGAGTCTCCTAGCAGATATCAGGATAATTGCAGTAACCCATAACTACCAATTCTTCCATCTTGGAGATTTTTGATATTTGTTTCTGTAAAGCATCATCTACCACCTTGTCTTGGTTTGAAGGCCTGAAGTAAACTCCTACCATACTGTTGTTTTAATTTCTTTATCCAGTTATCTTTACCCAAATGCTCTCAACTAGCCCCATCCAATCACTTGTGTGAGTTTCTATATAAGTGAATTTGCCTTTGACATATAACGATATCCCCTTCTTCTCTTCCTTGTCTATCCTGTTTGAACAGATTATTTCCTTCAAGTGTTATAGTCCGATCATGAGAGTCACCCCACTAACTCTCTGTTATACCTGTAAAGTCATATTTAGCTTCCTGCACTAGGAATTCCAAGCTCATCTTGTTTGTTTTCCAAACCCTGTGCACTGGGTTAGAGACAGCTAAAGCCTAGTTTGTTCACATCTATTGTTTTACTACAAGTTTTATTGTAGCTTCTATCCTCTACCTCAGCTTCTCCTGTAGTATTCACATCCTTGCTTTTGGACAGATGTTTGAGATATAATCTCCAAGTAACCAAAGACTTAGGCCCGAAACACACAGACCAATAAAGTGGCTTCCAGCCACTGTGGGGGCATGGCATTCAAATGACACATGCCCCAAAGCAGTCAGAAGTTGCTCTGAGGCCTAAGGTAGCCCATAGCTGCCACAGAAAGGGGCTGGGATAGTCTGACTCCCGGCAGCGGCTGTCTTGGGACCATGGTGGCGGCCCACTTTGAGAGTGGGCCATATGGTCACCACAGTCCTGACCCAATTGTGGCTGGACCTCTGCCACCTCTCTGCTTCACCCCTTAGTTTAAAGCCCTCTTGATCAAATTTGCCTTGGATTTGCAAAAGATGTTCTTCCCAATCATTGTGAGGTGCACCCCATCTGTAGCCAGTAGTCTGTTTTGCAGCTAATTTGTCTAAAAAGTGAAGACTGTGGTGCCAGAAGCAAATCCCTCCCATTGATACCATCTGTGTAGCCAGTCATTCACTTACAGTCCCTCTGTGGTCCTTATCTTTCACTGATAGAACTGGCAAAAATAAAAGCTATTCCCCTAAAACAGGGGTCGGTAAGTTTCACTTACCTGGGGCCGGTCCGGGGGTCCCCTGGTGTTCCGTGGGCCGATGGTGTGTGGGGGAAATGGCAGCGCATGTGCGAGTGAGTCGTGGCCGCCATTTTGGAAAACAAAATGGCAGCTGCGACTTGTTTGCACATGTGTAGTACTCGGCGCATGCACAAATGAGTCATGGCCACCATTTTGTTTTCCAAAATGTCGGCTGCGACTCGCTCGCGCATGCGCAGGAGTACTGCTCATACGCAAATGAGTTGCGGCCGCCATTTTGGAAAACAAAATGGGGGAATGACACGTGTGCAGTGGTGGCGGGGGTCATCGTCGTCATTGGTGGCGGCGGGGGTCAGCGGGGGCTGATCCAAAGACCTCAGGGGACTGGACCCAGCCCCTGGGCCATAGGTTGCCGACCCCTGCCCTAAACCCTTTGTCCATTTTGGGCTAAAGAAGTACTGCTGCACACAGGTTTGTACGCCACATATCATGTAAGAAATGTTTTCTTAAGGACATTTCTGAGACATCTACATTTTTTATTGAGATCTTACATATATATCTCCCCCACCTCTTCAGAGCTGAATATTGTAGTTACCATGGCTCCAACTGTGCAGGACTCAAAACAGAGAGAAATATTAAAACAAATCAATCTAAAACAACAGTAAAAAAGGGCACAGACAGATTTTCAATGTTTTTTCTTTTTTTTAAAAAAATGCAACAACTGTAAAGCTCAGTGTCTTGATAATTGTCCAGGGCTAGAACATTGCATTCCCTCTTCACTCCTGTTATAAGCTCTTGCTACTAAGTCTGATGGAACATGAACTGCTGCTCCCTAAACCTGCCCAGAGGGACTGAATATTGAATATTCTGGGCTGAAACCATAGGAGGGATAAAGATTATGCATTTATGAGGAAATAAAAGGAGGGGGAAATGGTAGCAGGCAGAATTTTTCTCCTTGAAGCTGCTGTTTGAAGCTGGTGGCAGAAAAGGAGCAGCTATGAGCAAACGTCAAAGTAATCCCCCTAGGAGATGGTTTATTTACTAGAAGGCGGGTGCAAGGGTCAGAGTGCATAGCCCTGTGCTTTAACAGCTCATTGCCACAATCATCTATGAATCCATGAGTTCCCTACATACATGCTAACAGCAGGGTGCAGAAGGAAGTAGGTTGTGTGCATGGGCACACACATGCACGTTTGTGTGTGTTTGTGTGTTTGTCTCACTCTTTAATACTTTCATAGAATGATCTATTAAACATCCTCATTAAAAGGATACTATTTTACAATGAACAATTAAAGTTTGATTTTATTTCCCCTCAGTAAGAGGCTGCAGATGAGTCACTGCCAAATTCAGAAGCTCTGACAGACATCTGGATTCTTTTTTTATTAATGCAACTTTAGATTTACTGAGACTTTTGAAGGATGTAGGAATGGAATGAAGCTTTAGAAAGGAGCTAAAAACAGGCCAGGATAAAAAAGACAAAAGCCTTTTGGCCCCCAAAAAGCTTGAACTGGAAAAGGAAGAGAAGAAGTAGGGTAAGTGTCTGAAAGCCTATCTTACTTCTAACCAGAAAATTAGGCCAGGCTCCTGTAGTAAGTCTTGGCAGTGATACTGAATAACTACTACCAAACATTTCCTAAGAAGAGGATAAAAGAGGATACAGATTTCCATAATATTTATATAAAGTAGTTTAAAAGTATAGATAATTGCTATATTTTAAATCAAAATACACCTTACTGTTTTGAGTAAGACTGTGACCAGGTAAACTATAGTCAAACTGTATTCAGACTATGCTCATTCTGTAGTTTAGATGCTCATTGCTTCAGTCTCCCTTCTCACAGACCTTTATCTTTAATAGGACTTGGACTAGAGAAACTTTCAAAGAGAGATCTTTGAATAGAGAACTGTCTGCTGTTTAGTAAGACATATGTAGGGTTGCCAAACTCCCAATTTGACTGAGTTACACCTTTATTATAGGCATGGGCACCTAATGCCTATTTGGACTCCCCTCTGGCCTGGATCCCAAGCTTTCATATTTTTTTCTTTCCTTTTTTTTTAAAAAAGTCTCTAGCTGTTGTATGAATATGGGGCAGAATGCATGGGTCAAAGTGTCTTCTGTCAAATTGTTCTGCATGAAGCAAATGGACCCCAGAATTTTAGACACTAGAGAAAGGAGAGTGAGGAGTGTGAGGGGAAATGGAAGAAGCAAGGGAGGAGCACATTGTGAGGATGCAAAATGAGGTGAAGTAAAGAACAGAGCAAAGGGAAGAGTGGTGGGAGTGGTGTAATGCAAGAAGGAAGGGACACATTAGTAGTGTGCAAGGTGACATGAGGGATGGTATAGAAGAGAAAGGAATGGTGCAAGTGGTGGAGTGGAAGAAGCATGGGAAGGATGCATTGGAAGACTGTAAGGTGTTAAGCATCCCTGCATCCCCTGTGCTGTATTTTGGCGTTATCATATTTTTATATCTCATATTTGGAAATAACATGTTTTTGAGAGATCAGTGATCTTTCAGGAGCACTAGGTCACATTCCCAGGAAAAAAAGATAATTTCCCTGAGGCACGAGTACATCCAAGGAGATTATCGTACAGCCAAATAAAGCATCCTTTCCCCGATGGGATAAGGTCATGTTACAGGTTGCAAACAGATGTTATCACACACAAAAACACTGACAGTGTCACAGGGCAACTACAACCTGTCTCCCAGCTGTATTTAGCCCACTGATTTTCAAGAATGGGAAGCTTCTATACTTGAAAATCAGAGGGTTAAGCAAGGCTGGGAGACAGGTTGTAGTCACCCTGCGATACAGTCAGCGTTTTTGTGTGCGATAACATACTTTTGCAACCCATAACCTGACTGTATCCCGTTAGGGAAAAGACACTTTATTTGGCCATGTGATAATCTCTCAAATAAACAGAACCATCAAATCTAAAGTGCTTCTTCCTTCCCCAAGTAAACCACATTTCCTCACAAAATGTGAGGCAAAGGATCTCTTTGTACCCAAAGCAGCAGGCAAATCTCCCTCTGCCTACCCCCTGTTGTGTCCCCAGGCAGTGCTCCATCCACCCATCTCAGGGATATCTCAATCCAATCACTGCTTTTGTTAAAACCATTGACCAGTCTGGAATCCAACTGTCAATTCCTGGTTAAGTCATTCAACCTTTGTTGTCTGGCCAGATAGTCTGTTGCCTAGGGCTAGTTTTAAGGTATAAAATGGTTTCAAAACCAAGCCTCTGAGCACACAGTTGGCATAAACACCTGCACTCTGTGTATGTTCTGTGTCACCCTCAGACCTTGCAGTCTTAGCCACTCCAGCTTTCTGTGGTCTTCTCCTTGGACAGGTAATTATAAGCCAACTGCAGCCCCTAAAAACTCTGCTATTCTATTTCCTTATTTCATTTCGGTTTGCTCTGTATGCTGTGTTTGTTTGGACCGCTATCTTGTGTGTGTGAGTGCATTCTGCATATTTTCTAATAATTAAAAAAACCTCCTTAATTCACCCAGAACCTGGAATCCCCCCAGTTAGTACTTGTATATATTGGTGCATATGGTCCAAAGGTTACTCAAGCTTCTAACAAAGCTAGTTTCCCCAACATTTGAAGTATCAGTGACAGCTGGTGGGGGCACCCCAGTTCCCCACCTCAAAATGTTCAGACATTAGGTGAGAGGGTTAGGTGTTAGGTGAAGAAGAGAGGGAAAGAGCAGGAGATGAGAGTGAGCAATGCAAGCAGCAGAGTGCTAAAAGCAAGGCAGGGACACATAGCTAGGGCATGATGAGGTGAGGAAGTGGCAAAGTGGAAGCAGCAAGGGAGGGGTGTATTATAATAGTATGAAGTGAGGCAAAGGAATGAGTAGGAATTAAGGGAGAA
This sequence comes from Phrynosoma blainvillii, assembly GCA_026167975.1. Classification (NCBI taxonomy): domain Eukaryota; kingdom Metazoa; phylum Chordata; class Lepidosauria; order Squamata; family Phrynosomatidae; genus Phrynosoma; species Phrynosoma blainvillii. Next base: position 142,727,766 of record JANUYF010000001.1, read on the forward strand.
TCCACGAAGGAGGGAGGAGAAAGAAAAAGATTCCTTGACAGAGAATTCTTAACACTCTTATCAAACCATAGTTTTCTCTTTGGGAGAAAAATGTAATAGATACATGGGTATAAATTGGATATAGGTTTGTAGTCTTCTTTCTTTCTTTCTTTGACAGGAAAAGAAAGAAAAGCACTTTGGTCCCAGTCCTCGCTGCAGAACCTGGAAAAGTTTGGGACTACAGCTGCAAGAATTCTCCAGCTAGTATGATCAGCAGCCATGATAGCTGGAGTGTTTTGATCAATACAGCAAAAACCTAACTTGTTCAAGGTCCTCATTCTTCCCCAGAACAACAGACTATTTGATATTGACTGTCGGTGGGGATAGCGGCTGGAGAGACCCTTAACATGAAACACCTTTAAACCAACATCCTCATCTAAAGGAAACCAGTTTCAGAGTCTGGCTACTACATTTTTCTGGTGGCAGGTCTCAGCTGTGTGTGTATACAGCTATGTACTAGTTTGCATGCACACATACAGACATACAGAATAACAAGAGGCATAGATCACAATAATGTATTATTGCTGGGAAAATCCATCTCCCCATCCTGGCAATTTTGAGCTCTGAGAAAACAGGGGTGGTGGACATGACAGATGTCATGATCATCCCACTAATAATAATTAAAAAAAACCCTCATGATAGCTCACCCATGTGAGTGCAGGCTCCACTATAATCGTTGTGGTTGTTAGCTGCCCTTGAGTTGGTTCAAACTCATGGTGACCCTGTGGATGAGACATCTCCAAGAATCCTTATCTTCCACTGCCTTGCCCAGATCCTGCAAGCCCTTGCCCAAAACTCCCCTGATCAAGTCTATCTACCTGGCTTGTGGTCTTCCTCTCTTTCTTCTACCCTCTACCTTTCCCAGCATTATTATTTTTTCTAGTGATCTGTACCTTCATATTATGTGGCCAAAGTACGATAGTCTCAACTTGATCATCTTTGCTTCCAAGGAGACCCCTGGTCTGATCTGTTCAAGAACCCATTTGTTTGTCATAATAATAATAATAATAATAATAATAATAATAATAATTTTATTTATATACCGCCCGGTGGCGGACCAATCTGGGCAGTTTACAACATTAAAATACATACAACTTAAAACAGTATAATGCCCTCCCCACTTTAAAAATTTATTAAACCATATTTCAATTAAAACCAAAGAACAATTAAAACATGACAAATTTAAAAAACCAACAGCAAAACAAATAATACAAACCAATAAAACCCCTGCAACTTCAGTTCTGAAAAGGGGGCTATGGAGGCATTCCTGGGGAGGGGGAAATCCCAAGGTCCCAAGATCCCGAGGCCGGGTATTTTTTAGTCCGGAAAGGCCTGCTGGAAGAGATCCATCTTGACAGCCTTTTTAAAGCTGTCCAAGGATGTTAATTGACGGATCTCATCTGGCAGGTCGTTCCAGAGCCTGGGGGCGACAACAGAAAAAGCCCTCTGGGAGGTCACCGCAAGCCTAGATTTTTGAGGCTGCAGCAGGTTCCTCCCAGAGGACCAGAGGGCAGGGAGAGGATTGTATAGGAAGAGGCGGTCTCTGAGATAACTTGGACCTAAGCCTTTTACAGCTTTAAAGGTGATAAAGGTGTCTTCTTGGCTGTCCATGATATCCTAAATATGCTTCTCCAGCACCACATTTCAAATGAGTTGATTTTCTTTTTGTCTGCTTCCTTCACTGTCCAGCTCTCTCATCCATGCATGATACAATGGGGATGCAATTGCCTGAATGATTCTGACTTTAGTGCTTACTTGTATATCTTTCCTCTTCAGTATCTTCTCCAGTTCCTTCATAGCTGACCTTCCCATTCCTAGTCTTCTTATTTCTTGACCACAGTCTCCATTTTGGTCAATGTTTGATCCTAGATATGGGAGTTCTTTAGCTACTTCAATTTCCTTGTTGTCTAGATTGAATTTGTGTAATTCTTCTGTGGTCATTATTTTTGTTTTCTTTATGTTCAGCATAAGACCTGCCTTTGCACTTTCATCTTTGACCTTCCTTATTGACTGTTCGAATTCCTGAATGTCTTCTGCTATTATTATGGTGTCATCCACATATCTTAGGTTGTTAATGTTACTTCCTCCTATCTTAACCCCTCCTTTTTCTGTTTCTAATTCTGCTTTTCTCATGTTTTCAGCATATAATTAAACAAAGTAGAGTGATAGGACGCAGCCTTGCCTGATCCCTTTGTCCATTGGGAACCACTCTGATTCCCCAACTTCTGTTCTGACAGTGGCCTCTTGTCCTTGGTACAGATTCCTCATCAGGACTATGAGATGTAGTGCCCCCCTGTCTTTGAGTGCATTCCATGGTTTTTCATGATCTATACAATCAAATGCTTTGCTGTAGTCTATGAAACACTTGCTGATTCTTTTTTTGGAATTCTTCGGTGCGCTCCATTAGCCATCATATGTTTGCAATGTGGTCCCTAGTGCCCATTCCTTTTCTGAATCCTGCTTGGACCTCTGGAATTTCTCTCTCTATGTACAGTTGGAGTCTATGCTGCAGAATTTTGAGCGTTACTTTGCTTGGATGTGAGATTAGTGTTATTGTCCTATAGTTGCTGCAGTCTTTTGTATTTCCTTTCTTGTGGGTTGGTCTATATATTGAGTGTTTCCCATCTGTTGTCCACTGCTTTGTTTTCCATATTTGTTGGCATATTTCAGTTAGCACTAAAGTTGCATCTGTCTGTAGGCACTGTAGCAGTTCAATTGGGATATCATCTGTTTCCAGTGATTTATTTTTTCCCATTTCCTTTATTGCAGATTCCACTTCATTTCTTAGAATTTGGGGTTCGTCTTCATATGGCTCCTCGTTCAAAATATCATTCATTCTCTTATCTCTTTTGTATAACTCTTCTTTGTATTGTCTCCAGCATCTTTTTATTTCTTCTCATTCCTGCATTATGTTCTTTTTTTTCCTCCAAAGATCATCCCTGCCCTCAGTTTGAACTTGGCTTTAATTTCTCAGATTTTTTGATAGAGGTCTCTCATTCTTCCCTTTTTGTTGTTGTCTTCTATTTCTCTGCATTGGTCATTGCAGTATTTCTCCTTACTTTTATGTGTCAGACATTAGACCAGGGATAGGCAACCTTTCCCCTTTAAGGGCCGAGGGACTTCAGCTCTCAGAAGCCTCAGCCATGTTGGCCAATAGTCCCATCTTGGCCAATAGCTCCTGGGATTCTGGGAGCTGAAGTCCCTCGGCCCTTAAAGGGGAAAGGTTGCCTACCCCTGCATTAGACAGTTATGTTCATACTTATGCCTTTGTTCCTATCTCCCTTTGCTTTTGCTTTTCTTCTTTCTTTTATTGCATGAAGTGTTCATCTGTCATCCATTGTCTCTTATCTTTCTTTTTGGCTACTGTTAGTGTTTTCTTGCATTCGTCCTTAATTATGTCTTTGACTTCTGTCCACAGTTCTTCAGGTACAGTCGATTATACTCAATGGTTCAAATCTGTTTCTTACATTGTTCTTGAATTCATCTGAAATGTCATGCAGATCATATTTTGGTGTAATGATGGTTTTTTCTTTCTTCTTCAGCTTAACTCTGATTTTTGTTATGAACAGTTCATTGTCTATGCCACAATCAGCTCCTGATCTGGTTTTGGCCACATGGATAGAGTTTCTCTATCTTCTACTTCCAATTGCGTAGTCTATCTAGTTTTTGTGTTTACCATCTGGTGATGTCTCATTTTATAGTATTCTATCTGGTTATATGAAGCAGGTATTTGCAACAAATAGATTATTGGCCTCACGGAATTCTATCAGACACTCTCCTGCTTTATTTCTTGTTCTTAATCCAAATCTTCCTACTGTTTTTGATTCTTCTTTGTTGTCAACCTTAGCATTCACGTCTCCATTAATTAGTTTCAAATCTTGTGATGGTATGTTGTCAATTTGTTCCTGGACTGCATCATATTATCTCTCAATTTCCTCTTCATCTGCATCAGTGGTTGGTGCATATACCTGGATTATTGTGATGTTTATAGGTTTACCCTGAAGTCTTATTGTCTGACTTTGAGTTGTATCTGACTTTGAGCCGTTTCCTTTGAGTGCTCTAGCTATATCTTTCCTTAGTATGAAAGCCACTATAATACTTTATCCCCTCCCATTACACTCTAGGTTGAGGCTCTTCCTGTGTCTTCCTATAGCTAATGTTAACTGGATAGTAGCCTGATTCTCACTATCTTACTCAGAAGTAAGTGCACTTATGTTCTCAGACTGGCTGGTCATGTACTGGCCCCAATATATGGGTATAAATGTGGTAAAACCCTCACATCTGTCATGTCCACCATGTGCATTTTCCTACATGTTGTGCAACTCACCTTACCAATTCTCACAATGTTATAGTTCAGACATATATGAAAAATACACTCCTATATGACATCGCCCATCTACACAGTTTGCCTGCCCCTTTTAGTGGTGGATGTAATGTGTGTATGAGAGGTATATACCTAAGAGCCTGAATACAAGATGTGTTATATCTGCTGAAGAAGCAAGTGTGCATAAACCTGAGGGTCAGCTAAGATGCTTAGGGGAATGTATATTCCCTACAATTGGTTTTTCGTCCCACAATGGAATCCCTCCCACAATGTAATTTCCTCAGAGATACATGCTTCAACAAGAGTCAGCATGGTGTAGTGGTTTGAGCATTGGACTGTGACTCTTGAGACCAGAGTTTGAATCCTGGCTCAGCCATGTAAACCAACTGGGTGACCCTGGGTGAGTCACACACTCTCAACCTCAGAGGATGGCTATGCCAAACCCCCTCTGAAGAAACCTTGCCAAGAAAACCCTGTGATAGGTTCTCCTTAGGGTTGCCATAAATCAAAAATAACTTGGAGGCACACAACAACAAGAACAACAACACATGCTTCTATAAACAAATGTGCCAATTATTTCTCTATTTGCCTTCCAATGAGTAATCACAACATAAATCCTGTTAAAGACAAGGTGCATAGGTGAAGAAAAGCTTCTTTGTCCCACAAATATGACAAGCAAAGGCTTTGTGTACTGGAGAGAGAGCACCTCTTTTAAATATATACCTATCTGGTTTGACCCTGAGATTAAGTCCTTCACTTTGTTATTACATACAACATGACCATGTCATTTGTCAACCATAGAATAAATGATATTTTTGTTACTTTGAAAGGAAACACCTCAGTTAACAAAACCCCTGACAAAAAGCTCATTTTTATAAAGTCTTTTTACAGGAGCCCAGCTTGTCCTCCACCTTTCTTAGCTTCTGTCTATCTGGAAACTTTTCTGCAGCATTGACAATGGGAGGGCGATGAAGGAGGGCTGAAGAAAGAAAGACTTTCAAAGTTGGGTTGCAGCTTTGGAGTTTATCACACAGAAGGCAAGGAAACTCCCATTAATACTAAATGACACCTCCATTATTGTTTACAGATGTGACAAGAATGGGAGAAGCATGTGGGGGTGTGATTATCTTTTCCCCAATTGTGCAATTACAATTTAATGATGATTTAATGATGGGAGGAGGATGCTTGCTTCCTCCTTGTGATAATCTCCAATGTGTATGTAATAAACAAAGCAATAAAGCTCAACCTGGGAAAGAACTGGATTCTACTCTAGGAGATCCTACTGTAGCTATGGGTGCTTACATACAACAGACAAGGTATAACAGCTGCTGCCAGAATGATTTTCTGAGCATGTGTGAAGAGTAAGACAGAAAGAAAAGGTGAAAACAGATCAGCCTGCCTCACCAGCTACCCTGGCATGTGTAAAGAAAAAAGGCTAGATCTATAAGTTTGGTCAACAAAATGGAAATCATGAGAAAAATGGAGGCTGTTGAAAGAAAATAATAATAATCCTGGGATGCATTCTAATTTTTTTATTAGCATTTAATATACATTTTGAAAATGCATATAAAAAGAGAACAAAATTAACTAACATACAATAAAATGCTAAAACAACAGACAAAAAAAAAAAAAAAAAAAAAAAAAGAAAGAAAGAAAAAGAAAAAAATAGAAAAATTAAGGAGTGAACTACCACTACTGCTATCAAGCTGCTAAGGGGGGAAAAAACAGAAGAAGAAAAAAAGAGAAAAAACCAAGAGAGAGAGAGAGAGAGAGAGAGATTTCCAACTATTTTTTCTGTGGTTATATCCTACATTTATACTTCTTTCTATGTAAATTAAATATTTCATCTTTTCACTTCATCTATTTAATCAACTCATGCTAATATTCAAAACCCAGAATTGTCAGTCACTTTCATTTTTTCTCAAAAAGTCAGTCATGGGTTTCTGCTCTTTCAAAACTCCTACCATTGAATTTTCTGTTTTGGATGGAATGCATTTTGGAATAAGCTTTCAATGGTTTCTAGAAGATTCACAATTTTTTATTACCTCTGAAGGCTCACCTGACCTGGTCATTTCATTTCTCATGTGCATATTGTTCATTTTGAAGAAAAATAATGCTAAAACAGAAATAATTGTTCTTCTTTATTGGGGTGTAGGAACCAACTCCTATTTTGTCCACATTATTTCCACAAAATGGTACCAAACTTTTTGTTAAAGTAAATCCTGAAATACATCTACTTCATTGATGGAGGCATTATGTGTATGCCTTCATGTCCCCTTATGGTGGCCCCATGAATGTCATAGGGTTTTCTTAGGCAAGGAATACTCAGAGATGGCTTTGCCATTTCCTTCCTCTGAAACATAGCCTACAGCACCTAGTATTTGTTGACAGTCTCCCATCCAAGTACTAACCAGGGCTGACCCTGTTTAGCTTCCATGTATAAATGGATCTGGTGCCCTTAAGGTATTTATTGTTGTTATTGTGTGTCTTCAAGTTGTTTCTGACTTATAGCAACCCTAAGGGGTTTTCTTGACAAGATTTGCTCAGAGGGGGTTAGAAACCATGGGGAACATAGAGGGAAAATTCTGATGAAATATTGTGAGTGGAACACTTTTAAAGACAATGGTTTTGTCACTATAAGTCACTATAAGTGCTAGTAACTATATGGCAGGAACTGTGAAAAATTGTATTTAAGAACAGCATAGAGCAGTAGTTCTCAACCTCTGGTCATCCAGATTTCTGGGATATCACTTCCCAGAATTCCTGTGCACTGGCTATATTGGCTGGAAACATTGGGTGTTAGAGTTCAAACCATCTGAAGGACCAAAAGATGGGAACTCTTGTTCTACAGAAGAAGAGAACAATAATTCCTGGGCATGCCTTAGATATATACAACACTCAAATCCAGCTTGTATTTCTGCACATAGTGGGTGAAGCCATCTGCATGACTGTTGCATACAGGGTGGTGGGAAGGATTTTCATTGTCTGTGAACTGCTGCTTTCTCTCTTCTGGTGATATTTGTTCTATTTTGGTGAAATCAGAGGAAAAGCAAGTGCCCTGCATTTGCTGTGCTTTTGAAGTAGCCTTGGTCAACCTTTTTACCTCTCCTCTCAAGTACGTATAACACAGACACTCTACAATAAATCAGAAAACAGTGGCTTATTCTGCCTTCTGGTAGTGAAAACTGTAGAAAGGGCAACAGTCTGAACATTTGGGCAAGAATCAAGCTCTAACTACTCATTTCACTGACAACTTCTAGTTGTGTCAAGATAAGGCACTTCTCTGTATTTTACTTATATAAAACTAGGGATTTTATATATTTCTCTGATCCATTGGCCCTCTCCATGAGACATCTTTTCAATTTTGAGTCTGTTTTTGAACAGCACAACTTTGAAATTTTTTGATTTTTTAAAAAATTAGACATCTAAATATATTTTCCCTCTAGTAGTTTAGATTCAAAAATAAGATTGCATTCAAAAGTGCACTATGTATTTAAATATAAATGTCCTGCTTTAATTACTGTTCTTTTTTCAAAAGATAAAATATTTCATCAATGTTTTTTTCTCTCAGGTTCTCTAAGTTTATAATTAACATTGCATCCCTTGAATAAAATCCAATGCTAGGAGAACAACCTGTGCACTGGAACCCCACCCACCCTGGTATATATTCAACTGCTGTTCATTTTAATGATACCATTCCCCATCCAGTGAATAGCAAATAAGGTAGCCATTTTGCATGTTTCAAAATTTTGAAAGGCCTCAGAACAGGGATTTGGGGGAAAATTTGATTCCTTTCCCAGCAAAATAAGTAAATAAATAAATAAATCACTTCCCCAAAATGTAGCAGAAAAGTCATTTTTGATGAAATTGTTGACAAATCATCCTTGTCAATTGTCTGTCTGTCTGTCTGTCTCTCTCTGTGTTACATGTGTATGATGGCCACAATTCCACTTACAGACTGGGCCTGAGTGACATCTTTGTAGCAAATTATCTGGAGAACAAAATCTACCTTTCAGCATGTAACCTTTCCTTGCCTTATTATTATGAAGATTGGCAATTCTTAGGGAAGAAATTACTCCCTGAGTGCATGCAGTGAGCTTTGAAGATGTTTCTATGACTTAAGAATGCCAGGAAATTTCTGCAGAATGTAGTTGGATTGAATATGCTGTCAGAATGACAGCCAGAGGCACACAGTGGAGTTGCAAGAAAAAGATGCATATGTTTGTGCTGTCCTCATGAAGAAGGGATGCTGCTTGACAATCAGAAGGATTTTCTTTTTTCAGATAAGGAAGGAATTGAAACATCAGATGGAGAATATTTTTGACAAGTAAGTTTGGTCTTTAATGGTGTGCGGCACCCGTTTTGCGCTTTACACTTTCTGACAGTTACGTATTTATTTGATTTATTATATTCTGCCTTTTTCCCAGCCTTGGGACTCAAAATGGCTAACAAAAATTAAAACAGATACAAATAAAAGTTCACATCATACAACATTAAAATAGAGTAAAAATGGAGTCATGGGATGGAGCGAAGATCCTCCCCTGAAGATCTCAGGAGGCTCATATGGGAGACTGTGGTCCTTCAGACAACCTGGACCCAAACTGTATAGAACTTTATAATCAGCCCTTTGAATTGTGTCTGGAAACAAAATGGCAGCCAGTAGAGATGCTGAAATAAGTGGATTGTATCCTTCCTGTAAGTAGCTCCAGTCAACAATCTGAGTGCAACTCTTTGGACCAACTGAAATTTGTGAACATTTCTCAAAGGCTGTCCCACACAGAGCATGTTACAGTAAGCCAAGTGAGTGTGTGTATGTGTGTTGTGTGCCTTCAAGTCATTTCTGACTTATAGTGACCCTAAGGTGACCCTATCACAGGGTTTTCTTGGCAAGAATTTGCATTGTCTTCCCCTGAGACTGTGATTTGCCTAAGGTCACCCAGTGTTTATCATGGCTGAGCTGGGATCGAACCTGGTCTCCAGAGTTGTAGTCCAACACTCAAACCATTACGCCACACTGGCCAGATCAGACATAACTAGAAATGCATACAGTTGACACACTAGTTTCAGTTGTGTGAATGCACTTCTGTCCACTGCCAAACCAGAGCATCCAGATTCAGGGCTGAATCCAGGAAAATTCCCAAACTGTGAACCTATGTCCTCAGTGTAATCTCTTCTAGGACAGGCTGAATTGACTGACCAGGACCACTTCTGTCTTATTTGGATTTAAGTTTTAAACCACCCCCACCCCCCACATTTCAATTCATTACTGATGACAAGCACCAAATTAGAATCAAAACAGCTTCCTTAGACTGAGGCAGAAAGGAATAATAAATTTGGCTGCCATCTGCATACTGATGGCACCAGAATTAGGGAGGAATATACAACTAATGCATATTATATTTATGCATATTTGCTGTTTGCTTGTCACTTGCTGTAAAATTTAAGTTAATGATGAATGGTGGGGTTAATGTCTTTCAGGAGTTGCCATAATGTTATTATAAAACCTAATATGCATATAATACCACTTAGGCTATTCAGTGATAAATGTAAAGTGTGAAGAAGCCCATGTCCCATGCTCTGCTGTTCCTGTTTACTAAGTTTAACCTTTAACTGTGGTGTTGCAAGTTGGTCCTTTCTCTCCATCACTCTGGGGCAATGGCATCCCTAGGGTTGGTGTCACCTGATGTGTTCATTCATGGAGGGTGGGGGTGGGACTTCTGAGGCGGGACTTCTAGCAAATTTCTGGTGTGTGCAAGAGTGTGCACAAATGCATGGCAAGAAGTGCCCTGTGTGCCCCCAGGGAGAAGCGACCTCACCCCGGGAAGGGCTGGGGAGAAGCCTTTCAGTCCCGCGCACCCCTAGGGAAAAGCCACCATGCCCCAGGAAGGGCCAGGGAGAAACTTTCAGCCCCACATGCCCCCAGGGAGAAGGCACCATGCCCCAGGAAGGACCAGGGAGAAGCATTTCAGCCCTGGGATGGGCCACAAATGCCCCACATGGCTCTAGGAAGGGTCGGGGACAAGTCACCAGGCCCCAGGGAGGCCCAGGAACTGACCAGGTGTCACCCTCCTCCTTTGGAGTGTCATCCCCTTCTGGGGTATCACCTGGTGTGGCCCAAACCCCTATACCCCCTCAGTGATGCTACTGCTCTGGGGAAGACGTATGTGATGAAACTCTCATGTGAAATCAATTGCAGTTATGCTTCTGATTCTACCAGGTTCTTTGAATGTTGTGGCTCAGGCCTGGTCCTTGAAACTGTAAATGCTTAGATTCTGGGAGCTCTAGCCAAAAAAAGTAAAATTTCTAAGCTCTAGTGTAAAGTGCCTATCTAGTTCCTTATTTTGCTGTTGAAAGCATACACAGTGCTTGCAAAAGCAGAGAATATCTAACATCATAATTCACAATGGAGAATTTTCAGCTAAATTTAAGAGCAAGGGGCAAAATTCATTGTTACTTTCTTTGCTGGGAGCAATGCAGAATGTTCACAACAAGAAACTGGTCATCCTGTCTCTACCTATTAGCATTTTCCATTAGTCCTCATCTTGCTCCCCTCTCTTGAAAGCTATTTGTAGTTGCAATTTGCAAATAAGAGGGAATGTCCCATTATTTGCATCCCTGAATATATGCTCTCCTATTTTGTACAGGCGGAGAGAGTGATAAATTGCATTCAAAATGCTACTGAATTATGCTGTTAGTAGATGTATTGAATGATAAGATGCATAAGAGCTTAAGAATAATTTGAAGGCTGTTCTTTTGATAAGAGTGTTGATTTGCAATCAGATCATGATGTACCTGGAATTAATTCTCTCACTCACACACATTCACCTTACATGATGATTTGACTGAATACATGCACTAAATAAAAAAGTGCAGTCCTTTGGCTATTGTAGGTTTTTTCTCTCATGTTAATGACTGAATATCAAGGGGCTACAAATTGGGGCTGGTGACTCTGTTCAATGCATAAACATCCATCATGCATCCCTAGCCAAGCTTACATCTTAACATCTGTGCATTTCTCTAGGCAAATTTATAGAGACACACCAATGCAGCTGTTCTCTGTGCCCCAAGGTAGATCCCGTTAGCCCCATATTTCACAGGAGTCTCACTATTCCACCATTATCTCTGTACTATTCAAAATGTATTCCTGGGAACATGGTCTTCCATCTGATTATTTGTGGTTGCCCAAGCCTGCAAGGCTTAATTTTAATAAACAAAAATAATGAACTCTTCCCTAAGTGAAGTCATAGGCTTTCATGGCCGGCATCCATAGTTTTTGTGGGTTTTTTCGAGCTGTGTGGCCATGTTCTAGAAGAGTTTCTTTCTGATGTTTCGCCAGCATCTGTGGCTAGCATATTCAGAGAAAATTTTCTCTGAAGATGCTAGCCACAGATGCTGGCAAAACGTCAGAAAGAAACTCTTCTAGAACATAGCCACACAGCCCGAAAAAACCCACAAAAACTTTCTTCCCTAAGTACTCAGGAGAGCTGTAACATGACAGAGCCAGTTCTCAAAAGAAGGTACTTTGTTGCTGCTATTAAAGAAGGACAATTTTATTGCATTTCTTTTTCTGTCTTTTGTTTGGCTTGGGGATGGGGCCTAACCTTTCTTTCTGTATAACCCCTTCCTCAAGACCATCTTAAGCACCACATTGAGCAAACACTTCAAACAAGATATAGAACTGGGACTCTTCTCTTCCTCTTCACCACCACTACCACTACCATCACTGCTATAATAATAATAATTTTACTATGTTTATCTGATCAAGAAGCCAGTGGGTTTCCAAAATCAACCTAATATATTCTGCACATTTTGGTTGGTCTAATAAATGTATCACCACAGTGTATATCAGGAATTGTAGCTGATTCAATAAAAGTGGTCTGAAACATGGGTGAGAAGTATTTGGCAGAGTGAGATGGGCCACTACAGATAGCAAATTTTGGAGTACCAGTAAAAGCAAGCAAGCTATTACACATTTAATTTTACTGCACAGAAACCATACTGAATCAAAAGAAAAAAGAAAGAAAATAATTTTAAAAGATAAACATAATTTAAAATAATAAACTGAAAATACAGCAATGAAAAAATCATACATAAATTTCAATAAAAGGTGATTCACTATCCAAGTAAATCTATGAGTAGAGGTGACATCTATATGTGATATGTGATAAAAGGGTTATGAGGTCCTCAGCCTGTTGAATAATACAACCTGGGCATTTGTCTTTCCATTGCTGCAGCACTTTTAGGCACTAAAAGAGCAGTTTTTATTATACAGTCAAGACTGAGCAATTATGCAGGCAGCAATCAGCAATGAGCCTGAAATTATGCCAGGGAGACAGAACCAAAGAGATGGTTTCTAAAGTCACAGCTAAAGACAGGCACACCAAAAAGCAGAGCCAGAAAAAATGTTATTGTCCATGCAAAGTCCCAATTAAAACAGGAGATCTTTTGTAATTCTTTCTCTTTGGAAGGGTCTAGTGGCAGTGGTGGGCAAGCTTTTAAATCCTTCCCACTGGGGAATGTGAAAGATAGTATTGGGTGTTTAATGCAAGGCAATCAAATTTGCAAGACAGAAGCTTTACAAGAAACAGTCTCAGTAAAAGAAATAAACTTTGTGTTCATCATAAAATACATAAAAGTAGCTTTACATATTAAAATTTGTGCATAATCAATATATGGTTGAATGGAAAAAGGTAGAACAGAAAACAAAAAGGTTACAAATTAGAGTGATTGAGATAGATAGTAGGTGTTGTAAAGCAAACAAATAGGAGGCATGCAAACTACATGCCAGTATAAGCATGGCCAAGCTTGCTAATGGTAACACTTCATTGCCTAGGTGTGAATTTGCTCTTTACAAAGAGGTGCCTTAATCTGTTGGAGGCCAGGTCTATATTGGATGCAGAACATGTGACCTGCCAGATGTTACTGGACTGCAACCTTCATCGGCTGTAGCCAGCTTAGCCAATGGTGAGGAATCCTTAATATCTGGAGTTCAATAATATTTGAAGGGCCACACTTTCACTCTTCCTGCAATTATACCCACAAATTAAAGGTTCACATTCATTTTTGTTGGTGAAATGTTATGTTTCTAGCCATATTTGACTATAATATTTACTATCTGTTTGTAGATCCATTTTCATCCATAAGCTGCCTTGTTTTTTTCTTTATACTTTTAAAGATAAAGCTTATTACCATAATATGTGTTTCCTTTGTGGCAAAGTCCATGACCACAGGGTTCTGGATTTACATGATGTGTTTCTTCTCTATATACTGGAACACTCTGGATCTCAATACCCAGAGCTACAGTAATTACAGAACCATCACACTAATTTCCCATGCAAACAAATCATTCTTAAAGTTCTGCAGCAAAGACTCCTACTATATATGGAGTAAGAAATTCCTGAGCTGCAAGTTGGATTCAGGAAAGGAAGAGGCACTAGGGATCACATTGCAAACATATGTTGGATAATGGAGTGCACCAGGGAATTCTAGAAGAATTCTGCATGTGCTTTATTGACCACAGCAAAACCTTTGACTTCATAGATCATGAAATGCTATGGCTTGCGCTTAAAGGAATGGAAGTATCACAACTTCTGGTTGTCTTGATGTGTAACCTGTACTCAAGATAAGAGGTCAGGCAAGGCTGCATATATCACCCTATTTATTCAATCTATATGCAGAAAACTATGGTATGCAGAGTGGGCTTGGACTCAAAGGAAGAGGAGTGAAAATGGGATGAAGGAACATTAACAACCTAAGATATGAGGATGACACAGTACCACTAGCAGAGTTGGAGCAATTACTGAAAAAGGTCAAGGAGAAAAGTTCCAAGTTTGGATTAATGCTGAACATAAAAAACAAAACAAAAAATAATGACCATGAAAGAGTTACAAGAATTCATCCTCAACAATGAGAAAATTGACATAGTCAAAGAGTTCCCATACATTGGTTCAAATATGGACCAAGAATGGAGACTGCAGTCAAGAAATCAGAAAAAGACTAGGGAGCTTATCACTTGGCTTTTTAAATTGGTTTACCTCTATCCAGCTTAATCTTAATTTGGGTGGCATCCTGATTTTATCAGACTTTTTGCTGCCAAATTTGCCACCTGAATACAGCCTGGATCAATCACATTTCCAGAGCCACTCCTCATGGCCATTTTCTTAAGCCAGAAAACTCCTGGATCTGAAAAGAGCTGGAGCTCTCCTGGAAGATGACTAAATTGAGGCTGTCATACTTTGGCCACATCATGAGGGAAAATCAATCATTAGAAAAGATAATGGTACTAGGAAAAGTGGAAGGCAACAGAGAGGAAGACTGCATGCTAGGTGAATAGACTCAGTCTGGGAGGCAACAGACCTGAGCCTGCATGACCTGAGCAGAGAGGTTTAGATCAGGGTCTTAGAGATGTCTCATTCACACCATGAGTTGAGGTCAACTCAAGAGCAGCTAACAATCACAACAACAAACCACTTTTGCAGGATACACTAGAAGTGGTTCCAGATTCAAACTTTGCTTCCAGAACTGGGCTGAAGCTGAACATATCTTTAAACAGTGGGTTTAAACTGAGAAGGTATATTGCTTTGTGTCAGATGAATATCCAAAATGAGAGAATTTCCACACCAGTTCCATTATACATATGGGGGAATTATAGAGTGCATGCCTGCCAGGTTAGAAACTCTGGGCTGATATGCCAAGAACAGAACAAGAGAGCCTCACATAAAAGCAGCAAATGTTGCCACTGGCTCCCCAAATCATCCATTTTCTTTTAGGGCTGTTTTTTAAAAAACATTTTACATCAGCTTGCTCATCAGCTAATTGGAGAAAATTAGATGAAAATTAGAAAGGTTGTGTGGCATTATGAAGCTGATGGAATTGCAGCACTCATCCACCTTATGGAGTTAAAGTGACATGAAAGTTATTTTGTGCCATGGGTCCCCATAAGAGCTAGTTAGAGACAGACATGGGTTTTGAAAGGTGGTGGGGAAGGGAGAGAGTTAGGGCCTATACAGAACTGCCAGAAATAATCCAGCTTGAGACCATTTTAACTGTCCTGGGTCAGTGCTAGGGAATCATGGGAATTGTAGTTTTTTCTGAGACACTGAGCCTTCTCTGTCAGAGAGCTCTGGTGCCACAATAAACTACAGTTCCCATGATTCCTTAGCACTGAGCCAGGGCAGTTAAAGTGGTCTCAAACTGGATTATTTCAGGCAGCCTGTATAGGCTCTTAGCTGTATTTTCAAAATGAGAACCAAACTTAAGTGCCTTTCTTTTTCTGTTTTTGTCCTCAGTCAATTTATGTTGACTAGCTTGTGACTTACTTTTCTGCTCTACACAGATCCTTCCTCTACAGCAGTGCTATTCAGAGTGATAGTCTATGGATAGCGCCAGTCCACAAGCTATCAGCTGCTAGTCCCTGGAGAGTTCCCAGGAAAGATAGAAATAATTGTAGCCAATGGACATACATATGGTACCAAGCTCTAATATGCTAGGAGGTGGGTGGGCTGCTGGTCCCTATATCAGATAGTTTAAGAAGCATTGCTCTACACCACTTCAAATAACACATAGAGATCATGATTCTTTACACTATCATTTTCCTTCTTACGAGGGCTTATTTACCATCTTTGTATGATGGCAAAGCTTAGCAACTTTGAAAGCTAGCACAACAGATGTTGTGTCAGCCAGTGTGGTGTAGTAGTTTGAGCACTGGACTATGACTTGGAGACCAGGGTTAGAATCACTGCTTGGCCATGAAAACCCATTGGGTGGTCATGGGCAAGTCATACTCTCTTGGGAAGGCAATAACAAACCACTCTGGACAAACATTGCCAAGAAAGCCCCATGATAGAGTCACCTTAGGTCACCAGAAGTCAGAAATGACTTGAAGGTGCACAGCAGCAAAGAGCAACAAGAGCAACAACAATAAAGGTATCAGCCCAAATGTGGACTTTAGAAATAATTTATGATCAACAAGAATACCCTTGCATTCCTAAGAACTACAAGAAATGTAGTTGTGTGCAGGTATTGAATTCACATTGTTAGAAAGCAGTTGTTTCTTACAGAGCTACAGTCCTAAGAATTCCTTATTTGGGACCTGCCATGTTCAAATCAGTTTGAAATTGTCTTAAGTCTGTAATATGGACATAAGAAGAAAGTCTGAGGCATCAACAGCTGAGTCTGAGATCAAGACTGTAAAATAAGTGCCAGGATTACTTCCCTACTGTCAATCAATCTTTATTGAATAAGTCTTCAGACCATTTCACATATAAACATAATAATTAAACATTACAAAGTAATAAAATAATAAAATGGTAAAATATAAAGATTAAAACTATATATAAATAAAAATACTAAAAGATAAAATTAAAATATTTATATACATATACATATGTCCAAACATGTATTTAGAATATATTTCCTACTGTGATCTTCCAAACTGGCCTCTTTTGACATGCTAATGATACCACAGAACAATCAAATGCAAGGCAGTCCAGCTCTAATGTTTCTGCACTGTGTTTTGTTGCCATATAACAACCAGTGTCTTGAATGTAGTTTGAAGATTCCAAAGCAGAGAAAATAGGCATTTCTTCCTTTGTTGTAAGAAGAAGGCCAACTAACAAACCAAGCCATTTTCTTCCAAAACTTGAAAAGTTACTTTCAAGAAAATGACTATAATGACATGCTGAAGCCATCCAGCTGTGGATGGCTTCACCTGGTAATTAAGTTCACTCTTCTTAGGTCATTATAAGACAATTGTTAAAACCTGGCACTTATAACTTTTCCTAGGCCAGGATATTTAAATTTTCCTACTATCTTCTGTTTTATAGCTTAATATGCTCTTTTTCCTCATGGTCGTCCTTAGAATGAAATCATTGTTTGGCTTGGAAAATCTGGACCTGCAACAGAGGCAACCAAAAGATTTTTTTTCTGGTTGAGTGGAGAGTAGGAGTGGGAAGCACATGAAAATATTTGAATCAAATGAATGAAAAAATTGATTCTTGAGTGTTAATAAACCTAATGAGAAGAATCTTGGACTGATGAGAATCTTCACAGTTCAGGATTTATTTAAAACATGTGATTGTTTTGCACAGGAAGCAGTATTTTCTGTACAGAAAACCGTGCTTCTGTTCAGAAATACAGTTGCCTCTGTGTTCTTGCAGACTTCAAGTCTGTGGTTTTACATATTTATGGAAGGATGACCTCCGTTTAAGTCAATGCCGCATGCCCCTGCAGTTGCGCCCCATTCAAGCCTATGGGGCTTGAATATTCACTAATCTCCATTTTTGTGAGTGTGGGGGTCTGGAACAGATCCCTCACAAAAATGGAGGGCCAACTGTAATATCTTCTGGGTTAAAAAAAGCTGTTTCCTTTACAAAAAATGCTATTTTCTACACAAAAATTGTACCTGAGTATTTTGTGCAGATTAAGTCTCAAACAGAGAATGGTTTTTGAAAACTACAGTGAAAAGGAAATTACTAAAATCAATAGCTGTGTCATTTGGAACAAAATTAGCTAAGAATTACATACCTAGGGGAGAGATGGGAGCAAAATATATGCATTCAAATTAGCATTGGGGAACAATTCGCCCACTTCTATAGCTGTGGTGAATGAATAGGAAAAACACGGCTTTTGAGAAATTTGTGTTTCCTTTTTTTAGTATTATTTATTGTTTTGATATGAGAAACGAACATCAACAATGTAAGATATAAGGATGACATCATACTACTAGCAGAAAACATCACAGACATGGAAGAATTATTAAGGTCGGTCAAAGAAGAAAGTACAAAGGCAGGTTTAAAGCTGAACATAAAGAAAACAAATAATGACCATGGAGGATCTACATAAATTCTACTTAGATAATGAGAAATTGAAATAATAATAATAATAATAATAATAATAATAATTTTTATTTATATCCCACCCCTCTGCCAAGCAATCGGGGCGGCATACAACATATCAAAACATAAGAACAAATAAAATCACTTCAAATCCCATCCCTCCTTCCCACACCCACCCAGCCCCTGAAAGCAAACCAAACTAAACAGATTAAATAACAATAATTAAGCAATTAAACAATTCAACAATAAACAATTAAACAATAGTATTAAAACCCGCCGGCATTCTCCTTGGCTCCGCACTATCCCCAGCTGCTCCCGGCCCCCAGGTGATGATAAGGGCAAGAGTCCTTCAGGGGCCTGAATCCTCCAAGAGCGCTGCCGGCGCCGGGAAGGATGATCCTGGGCACATGCCGCCACTGGCTATATTTTCTCCCTCTGCGCTGGTGGAAGGGGAGGAGAGGCAGATTTTAAAGCCTCCAGCAGCTGTTTTTCCTCCCTCTGAGCTGGTGGAAGGGGTGGAGAGGCAGATTTTAAAGCCTCCAGCAGCTGTTTTTCCTCCCTCTGAGCTGGTAGAAGGGGTGGAAAGGCAGATTTTAAAGCCTCCAGCAGCTGTTTTTCCTCCCTCTGAGCTGGTAGAAGGGGTGGAAAGGCAGATTTTAAAGCCTCCAGCAGCTGTTTTTCCTCCCTCTGAGCTGGTAGAAGGGGTGGAAAGGCAGATTTTAAAGCCTCCAGCAGCTGTTTTTTCTCCCTCTGAGCTGGTAGAAGGGGTGGAAAGGCAGATTTTAAAGCCTCCAGCAGCTGTTTTTCCTCCCTCTGAGCTGGTGGAAGGGGTGGAGAGGCAGATTTTAAAGCCTCCAGTAGCTGTTTTTCCTCCCTCTGAGCTGGTGGAAGGGGTGGAGAGGCAGATTTTAAAGCCTCCAGCAGCTGTTTTTTCTCCCTCTGAGCTGGTGGAAGGGGTGGAAAGGCAGATTTTAAAGCCTCCAGCAGCTGTTTTTCCTCCCTCTGAGCTGCTGTTAAATAGTTAAAGAGTTCCTGTACCTTGGATCAAACATTAATCAAAATGGAGACTACAGCCAAGAAATCAGAAGACTTGGAATGGGAAGGATTGCTATGAAAGAACTGGACAAGATCCTAAAATGTAAAGATATACAACTGAGCACTAGTTAGAATTATCCAAGCCATTGTATTCTCCATCACCATGTATAGATGTGACAGCTGGACAGTGAAGAAAGTGGCTAGGAAGAAAATAAACTCATTTGAGATGTGGTGTTAGAGAATAGTGCTGAGGATAGCATGGACAACCAAAAAGTCAAACAAATGGGTTCTTGAACAGATCAGGCCTGAACTCACCCTGGAAGCCAAGATGATCAAACTGAGGCTGTCATACTTTGGTCACATCATGAGAAGGAATCACTCATTAGAAAAGACAATAATATTAGGAAAGACAGAAGGTAGTAGAAAGAGAGGAAGACTGCACAGCAAATAGATAGACTCAATCAGGGAGGTCAGGGACTTGAATTTGCAGGTCTTAAGCAGAGCAGTGTAGGACAAGGGGTCTTGGAGATGTCTCATCACCAGGGTTGCCAAGAATCAGAGCCAACTTGGGGGCAGTTAACAACAACGAGTTAGTTTCCATCAACAGATAGTATCTGGGTAGTATCTTTTTATCTTTGGATGGTACTCTCAGTTTTTTCTCTTATTCCTTTTACTCTTATTCCTTCCACTCTCTCTAGTGTAGAATTAATTATACTGCAATTAGGAAACAATCAGCAAACATCCTCCTCCACCATATTCACTCCAAAACACAAAACAAAGAAACCGGATAATACCAAAGGATGGTACTGAAGAGTTGATATGCACTTTCAAGAGTTGTGGTGAATTCTGAAGTACAAGTGCTCAACACGACAGTTCCCAGAGCTTACACTACTTCCCAAACTGCAGGCAGTGGTGCCAGTCACACACACACACACACACATACATCCTATACACAATCTATATCTTATCTATATGTTTATTTGGAAATACACACATGCTCACCAAGATTTTCCAGTTTCCTATTACAGGATGAGAGGGGATCTCTGCCCACCTGCCCCTTCCAAGCTACTGTGAGATTGCTTATAAACAGGGGTTCCCAACCTGGGGTGCTTGCACTCCAAGGGGATGTGGGATGGAATTACAGGGGGGTGTCCTTGAGTGATGCATTAGAAGTCATCAGCCAGCCAGCTCTCAGTGTGCCTTGAGAAGTGGTAGTACATGATTGTGTTGCATAAACAGTAGTTTCATTGTTTATTTAATGAAGAGATGTTTACAATTTACAATAGTTTACAATTTTTCTGAATAAATTAGAATTTAATTGCTCAGTTTAGATTGAAATTTTATGAACTGAAGTAAGAGCTTATTTTTTAAGTTCAATTTGTTCATCAGCAGTTTTACATGTGTTTTAATTTGTAGTTTAAAAATTAGAAATTAGACTTATTCATCTTCAAATGAGATATTAGTTTTGTAGGAGGTGCAAACATCAACTAAACATTTCCTAGGGATGTGAGGCATAGAATAGCAGATTCAACCATCTGTGAATGGCAAGTCCACGTTGTCCCCAATGGCGGTGTGGTCACATCCATGTGTTGCCATTGGGGACAATGGAACTCGAGCATCTGCAGATTTTGGTATCCGTGGGGGAGGGGGATCCAGAATGGATCACCTGAGTATACTGAGAGCTGACTGTAATTCCTGCCATTCAAAAATCTCTGTGTTCTGACCCTGTGATCCTTGGCTTCATTGCACCATTGAAATAAATATATCATGTCTGAGCTATTTTGGCAATCTGATACTATACAATCTCTCTCTCTTTCTTTCTTACCCACAGTTCCATTCTCTGCACAGCACAGGTATAATATTGATGGACTTTATCTGCATTTTTTTTAAATGCTCATGAACTCAGAGGTTTAAAGAAAATGACATGTGAAATAAGATCTGAGAAAAATTACCGGCTCCTGTTTTTGCAGCCTTTGGGGTGGGGGGTAGAAGAACTGTTGCCTAATCACAGCACCCTAATCACTGCTGCCTAATCACAGAAGATTGTTTAATTGTTTTCTATGAGGCAGCAATCACATCTCCAGGACAAAAAATAGCTCAAAATGACACTCAAAGACAGATAATTGATATTTCGATAATTGCTGTACCATTGGCTTCATTTGTTAACAAAAATCACTGAAAGAGGGGAAAAGGTTGGGGCAAAATATAGGGGAGCCAATGTGGTGTAGTGGTTTGAGTGTTGTGCTATGACTCTGGAGACCAGAGTTTGATTTCCCATTTGGCCATGGAAACCCACTGGGTGATCTTGGGCAAGTCCCACACTCTCAGCCCCAGAAAAACCCATGATAAGTTCACTCTAGGAGCACTATAAGTCAGAAATGACTTGAAGGCACACAACAACAAAATATAGAGGCAAAATAATGATGGCAGATCCCCCCCCCCCCTTTCAGTTTTTCAAGAGCCAGAAACTGCCTTTTTAGTGACAGATGGGAATTTGGAGATTGTGGCTCACCTGGGAAGCCTTGTACCTTGTCTCTTCAATTAGTGTCTAACTGACAAAGTAGCAGACGCATGTCTCAGACAATTTAGAGAGTTAACCTGTTAAAAGTGTATATTTATGTGCCTTCAACTGATTGGTCAATTTATGGCACCACCATGAATTTCATGAGGTTTTCTTAGGCAAAGAACACTCAAAGGTGGTTTGGCATTGCCTTCTACTGAATGTTGATCTACAGTTACTGGTGGTCCTTGGCAGTCTCCCATCCAAGTATGAACCAGGTGGACATGTTTAGTTTCAAAGAACAGATGGAATCTGGTACCTTCAGGTATTTATGTAGACTCTTAAACTATCCAGTAAATCCATTATGAAGGCATGCCTTCTACTAAATTTTAAGCTATAGTTTCTGCTCTTGAAAGTTCAGTGGAATAACATCCCAATCCCATGAAATGTTGACTGCTTTCTCAGTGAAGAGAGAAAATATGTGTTTGGATACAGTACATTAGGAAAAAGACCAACACTTTGGGGTCTTCTGGGTCATATCAGATTGTCTTCTTAAGAAATTTACTTTAAAATCTTGCAAAAGCATTGTTCAAGCAGAGATTAAAAAGCAACGAAGCCCTACTGAGAAAGTTTTGATTTTTTTTAAAGGGAAATTCATGAAAGTAGAACAGGGGATTACATTATGGTGTAGGGGGATCTGTCTTTATTTGGACCTCCAGCTGGAGGAGAATCTCTATTATTTTTTTTAAGGGTGTGAAGACTTTTTTCTTTAATTATTTGGACTAAGATGCTGACTTGTGTCTGAGTTTACTGAGAAAGATAGTGGTGTTATGTTTTATCATCTCTGTCTTTGATTGATTGTATATGTTTGATGTTCCACACATCATCATAATCAT
This sequence comes from Phrynosoma blainvillii, assembly GCA_026167975.1. Taxonomy (NCBI): domain Eukaryota; kingdom Metazoa; phylum Chordata; class Lepidosauria; order Squamata; family Phrynosomatidae; genus Phrynosoma; species Phrynosoma blainvillii. The sequence continues at coordinate 142,750,395 of JANUYF010000001.1, forward strand.
CACCATCACAATCATAATCATCTATGTCTCACTGTTTATTTTTAAACATATGGCATAGCCATTAAAAAAAGTAATATCTATGTTAGAACTCTAATTCTATAAGATACAAATCTATAGTTGTGATGGATTTCACTTTTGTACAACCCCACAATGCTTTCTATAGCTTTAATAGTTGTGTAAAAGAAGAAATTTCAGCAGGTGCTGTTTGTCAACAAGTAACACTTGCTGAAATTTCCTCTTCTACATCACCGCTATATGGACAGGAACCTCTTTGGTTTTCACTTAGGCAACCCTAGATTTAGCGGAGGAGGAGAGTATATCATATAAATGTGATACATGAAAATGAATACAAATAATGTGTCAACCTAATCCTTTTGTTATTGCCCAGTAGCCATGGAGGATTGAAAATGTGTGAAGTGAATTAGGACAGAGTGGAGGGGAGGGGTTGGTCAAGTGAGTCCCAGCTATGCAACAAGGCATGCTTGGTGTAGTGCATTGTAAAAGGGACAGAACTTTCTTTCTGTATGAAGCTTTCATTTTGGATGCATCTACCATTCATAAGTCCTAGAAGTTGGGAAATCCTGCAAGACACTGAAACCTACACAACTGAATCTCTTCGAGGTGATATATGACCCAGTACAGAGTACTGCTGATGGGGAGCCCCTGCATCAGAACGATTGCACAGAAAACATGGTGTTCTCACTAACCCCTGGCTAAGGATGCTTCCAAATAGAGGGCTCCTCATACCAGCAGCCTGTGGTCTCAGGTGGCATCTCATGTGGGTTTTAGCAACCTTCTCTGACCATGAGCTACCATGGATCTTGGCAGTATTAATCAAAAGGAATTATGTAGCTTTTCTGTCACTTTATTCTTAAGCAATATAGAGGCAGAATATGGAAGAAGCTGAAGGTACATACAGGAGGGTTACAAAGCAAACATAACTTGCCTGGAATCTTTTAAAATTAAAGTTCTTTGATTGAGGCAGGATGATTTTACAGTAGTCTTTATCTGGAAGAAGTCTAAATAAGTAAAGAGGTGACATGATGTTATGAAACACTATCTTGACCATCCTACAGCTCAAGGAAAAATTCATGACTATTGTCCTGAGATCTAACTGATAAAATACACTTTTTTAAAAAAATTGTAGAGCTGAGGTAGAGAATGTATAGCTTTCCAGATATTGGACATCAGGGCCCTTCCCCACAAGAAGACCAGGAGGCCATGATGCAGCTGTTGGGGACAAAGCACGAGGTGGGGGAGGAATAAGGGAGGGTGGGAAAAACATCTAGGAGTGTTAAAAGAAAAGAGGAAAGAGAATTCAGGGAAGGAAGAAGGCAATAGCAGGCATAAAATATAGGAACAGCTACTGGGCTGCAGCATTAGTGGTGGGTGACACTGAAGTCAACTCTCACAGAGAGAACAGTAGTATCACCATAGCTGACACTTGTCAGCACTGTGAGAAAGGAGGCAAAAGGTGTCCCTCCTTGCCAGACCATTTCACCAACAAAAACCTTTAGATGAGACAGGTCAAAAACCAACAACTAGAGAGGGGGAAGCCAGACAGAAAACATGTCCAATAAAACAAAAATAGATAGAAGCAATTGAACATGGAACATGAGAACCATGAGCCAGGGAAAACTAGACAAAGTAAAGAAGGAAATGGAACACTGAATATAGCAATACTAGAAGTGAGTGAGTTAAAATAGACAGGAATGGGTCACTTTGACTCAGACAACTATACAGTAATTATTCAGGAAATGAAAAAACAAGAGGAAATGGGGTGGATTTCATACTAAGGAAATATATAGCTAGAGCACACAAAGGGTACGACCTCAAAGTCAGACCATATATTATCAATAAGGCTTCAGGGTAAACCTATAAACATCACAATAATCCAGGTATATGCACCAACCACAGATGCAGATGAAGAGGAAATTGAGAGATTTTATGATGCAGTCCAGGAAGAAATTGACAATATACCATCACAAGATTTGAAACTAATTAATGGAGATGTGAATGCTAAGGTTGGCAACAAAGAAGAATCAAAAACAGTAGGAAGATTTGGATTAGGAACAAGAAATAAAGCAGGAGAGTGTCTGATAAAATTCTGTGAGGCCAATAATCTATTTGTTGCAAATACCTGCTTCATATAACCAGATAGAATACTATAAAATGAGACATCACCAGATGGTAAACACAAAAACTAGATAGACTAAGCAATTGGAAGTAGAAGATAGAGAAACTCTATCCATGTGGCCAAAACCAGATCAGGAGCTGATTGTGGCATAGACAATGAACTGTTCATAACAAAAATCAGAGTTAAGCTGAAGAAGAAAGAAAAAAACCATCATTACACCAAAATATGATCTGCATGACATTTCAGATGAATTCAAGAACAATGTAAGAAACAGATTTGAACCATTGAGTATAATCAGCTGGGAACCTGAAGAACTAAGGACAGAAGTCAAAGACATAATTAAGGATGAATGCAAGAAAACACTAACAGTAGCCAAAAAGAAAGATAAGAGACAATGGATGACAGATGAAATACTTCATGCAATAAAAGAAAGAAGAAAAGCAAAAGCAAAGGGAGATAGGAACAAAGGCATAAGTATGAACACAACTGTCCAACATCTGGCATGCAGAGATAAGGAGAAATACTACAATGACCAATGCAGAGAAATAGAAGACAACAGCAAGAAGGGAAGAATGAGAGACATCTATAAAAAAAACCCTGAGAAATTTAAGCCAAGTTCAAACTGAGGGCAGGTATGTTCTATAGAGAAAAAAAGAACAAAATACAAGAATGACAAGAAATAAAAAGATGCTGGAGGCAATAGACAGAAGAATTATACGAAAGAGATGAGGGAATGAATGATATTTGGAATGAGGAGCCATTTGAAGAGGAACCCCAAATTCTAAGAAATGAAGTGGAATCTGCAATAAAGAAAATGGGAAAAATAAATTACTGGGAACAGATGATATCCCAATTGAACTGCTACAGTGCCTACAGACAGATGCAACTTTAGTGTTAACTGAAATATGCCAACAATATGGAAAACAAAGTAGTGGCCAACAGATGGGAAACGCTCAATATATATATACCAATCCACAAGAAAGGAGATACAAAAGACTGCAGCAACTATAGGACAATAGCACTAATCTCACATGCAAGCAAAATAACGCTCGAAATTCTGCAGCATAGACTCCAACTGTACATAGAGAGAGAAATTCCAGAGGTCCAAGCAGGATTCAGAAAAGGAAAGGCCACTAGGGACCACATTGCAAACATACAATGGCTAATGGAGTGCACCAAAGAATTAGAAAAAAGAATCGGGTCTTATGCTGAACATAAAGAAAACAAAAATAATGACCACAGAAGCAATACACAATTCAATCTAGACAATGAGGAAATTGAAATAGTTAAAGAATTCCCATATCTAGGATCAAACATGGACGAATGGAGACTGCAGTCAAGAAATAAGAAGACTAGGAATGGGAAGGGCAGCTATGAAAGAACTGGAAAAGATACTAAATAGTGAATACATACAACTGAGCACTGAAGTCAGAATCATTTAGGCCATTATATTCCCAATTATCATGCATGGATGTGAGAGCTGGACAGTGAGAGAAGCAGACAGAAAGAAAATCAACTCATTTGAAATGCGGTGCTGGAGAAGTGTACTTAGGATACCATGGACAGCCAAGACGACAAACAAATGTGTTCTTGAACAGATCAGACCAGAGCTCTCCTTGGAAGCAAAGATGATCAAGTTGAGATTATCATACTTTGTCCACAAAATGAAAAGGCATGGATCACTAGAAAAAACAATAATGCTAGGAAAGGTAGAGGGTAAAAGAAAGAGAGGAAGACCACAAACCAGATGGATAGACTCGATCATGGGATTATGGGCAAGGGCTTGCAGGATTTGGCCAAGGCAGTGGAAGATAGGGGTTCTTGGAGATGTCTCATCCACCTCTCATATTAGTTTGGGGGACAGGGGAGGAATGAATTCAGCTATGATCAATTTTTAGAAATGCTGATCTATGTAAATAGAATTTCTGACAAAGTATGATGGTATTAGTCAATGGTATCAGCAGGTTTTAGAAGGCACTGCTGAGTTTTTCAAAATGGCTCTGATTCAGTTGAATGATTCAACAACCGCAGGATGATATGCTGCCAACAACTTTTTGGTAGCAAACTGTCCACACTGCTATAAATGTTAGCATTTGAGAGTGTATGTGTCACTTTCTGTAGGTATCCATGATTTCTCTTCATGCAGCATATGTTCTGATGGGGGAAGGAACAGAACCAAAACAACCCTTAAAAGGGGAGGGGGAGTTGTTGCCTGCCTTGAATATGATAGAAAGGTGAAATAATGTCTGACAGTTGTAGTGTTATTCCCTGATAAAAGGTTCATGATGCCATTTCCTCATAACTCACACATTGTTACATAGGCTGAAGGGGAAAAATGCCTTATCCACCCACCAGCCTTGCTATAATGAAGCTAGGTCTTCCCATCAACTTTGAGTTACACAAATGAGAGACAGCATCTTCTGAACTGTGAGAAAATGTCAGACACATCATAAGTTAACCAAATGGTGTTGTGAGCTGGGGAGGAGGGGGAGAACTACATAGCTTTTATTAGGATCTGCTAAACTGAGCCACTCTTCCCAAAGACATCCAAATCACAGCTGGATAATAAAGGCATATTTACCTTTTTGGTGGCACTTTCACTTGCAAAACACATGCATCTCTCACATATGTGTGCATGTGTACATGGAAAGCATTTTTAGAACAGTCAAAACTGGAAACACACATATTTATTAGAGCTAACCATCTAGAACAGGGGTAGGTAACCTTTTTGAGCCGGGGGCTGGGTTGCTGTCCCTGAGACAATGGGGGGGGTAGCACCATAAATAAATAAATAAATAAATAAATTAAAAAATAAAATAAAAAAATTAAAAAATGTGCATGCACACTCTCTCAGCCCCAGAAAAGCCATGGCAAAACCCCTGTGGAGATTTTGCCAAGAAAACTGCAAGAACAAGTAATAACAACAATAATCAATATCATCATGGTGGGTGGCGGTGGCGGCGGGGGGTAGTGGCGGCAGCGGCGGCAAGACCAGCCTGGGGCCAGTCCAAAGGCCTCGGGGGGCCGCATCTGACCCCTGGGCCTTAGGTTGCCTACCCCTGATCTAGAAGCAACTGTACAATCACAACTTGGGTGTGTTTACTTCTAAGATACATATCTCACATTGACGGTGATGAACAGCATGCAAAACTTTGGTGGGAACATGCCAAATATTGTGAAAATAGATTTATTTACTTTGTTTACTTATTTTTTTATATAAGTATTTATAGGATCCTTTGTAGGCCCAGCAAATAACAAAGCAGAATAAAAGAGTATTAAAATCAGTTGATTTACTAAAATACTAGCAGGTAAATCCCCCATGACTGCGTGGTAGCTAAATGAAGAATAATGAGATTTGAGATGTTCATGTGGGAAGGCATGCTACAAAATGGGAAAATGAATATAAATTTTCAAACTTGTGCCTTTATTTAGAAATGAGGAGGGGTCATGTAGCACCTATTTCATTAGCTTTTGGAGGTTTCTGTTGGGTTTTGTGATAGGTAGTAATGGATCTCTCAAGGAGAATAAATGGACTGGCAATGCAAAAGCTGAACAGCAACTAGTCCCACACCTACATATCTACCTACCCACAGGTCTAACAGAGAATTAAAATAAACTTTGCTTTGTAAATGATATAAAGGTAGTTTTACTTACAGATTACTTGGGCACTATCAAATACATGGTATAATGAATGATGGGGGGAGAGCAAAATGGCTGATGGTTACAGTGCTGCAAGAAGAGAAAAGGTATGGGGGAAAACCCTAACAAACAGGAAGTCAGCATATATATATATATATATATATATATATATATCCTACAGAGTAGCATGCAAACTAGCCATTAATGAGCAAATGTTACTAACCCTATGCGCCCCCCTGCAGCAAAGTGGTCCATGATCAAAGAAATACGGTTTTCCTATAAAACAAAGTTCATGGCCTTTGCATGCCTTGTTTCCCCCAAAGTCAAGGGTTTGGTGATGGTAATAGTTTGGAAACAGAAGTCAATTCCAGTTTTGATTTTTGGTGCTTTTTTATGCTTTGGTGCTTATCCATCATTGACCCACCAGAGTTGCCCACCACATGGTGAATCCCAGGATTACCACCACCCCTATAAATGCTGAGCAAATATGTGGAGTGCAAGATCACTGATGGGGATGGGGCTTAACAGTCAGAGTATGGATGAGCTATGCAGTCAAAGGTGAAATGTAAAGATGTGTGTGTCTGTATTTTTCCACTTAAGAACATGCTTCTAGGCCGAACACAAACAACTCAGTCCAGATGGCTAGAAAGATGAAACAATAGAGGAACCACTAGATGGGAAAGCACCTTGTTTACATAAGGAAACAATAATAAAAGTTGTTATGGGAAAGTAGATCACATGATGGAAGATGAACAACAAGAGGTTGGGTTAGCATACATCACATACAGATCATCCAATCAACCTGAAGGTTAACACCCAAAAGGTGGAGAGGGGCTGGACTGAGAAACTCTGTATTAGGCATTGATATTATTATTATTTGCTTCCATTGGATCACACTTTTTTCTTCTTTTTACTTCGCAATGGATCTATAGTATGTTCATACTGCTTCACAATGTAGCCTTAAGATCTGCAAACATGGATCTGTAGTTTTGTTCCTGTTTAGACACATCTGCAAGATGTGATACTTTAGCAGACTGTGTTTTTACTTTGCATGTTGTTATTATTCTTTCAACAATAAAGCTCAACTTTTAGAAGCTTGGATTTTTGCTTCCTGATTCTGCTGGATTTACAAATACCCTACTCCACCAAAACCGAACATTAACATCCATAAAAATCATAACAGGTGACTCTACACACATCATGGGTACAGGCCTTAGGTGACAGTATTTAAGTTTTCAACTCATTATCATAACAGATAGTCATATGAATTGATCCTAACCCTAGCATCAGCACATGATAATCTAAAGCAGTTTCTGGGCTCTCAGTTGTGGCAGGGGTGAGAAGTCTCTAATTTCCGAGAATGGCCCTGACAGCATGACTTTGGGGCACTGTGAGAAGTTAAAATGGTTCATCAGAGGGTACCTTTCTAAAAGCATCCAGAAAGTGGCCACGATCCATAGAAAGCTATTCTGGAACAAGCAGAGCAAGAGGAGAGGGTTAAAGGGTAAGAGCTTTGAAAACCAATTAGACAAACTACTATCTCTTTTATCTAAATTACTTGCAATATATAATCAAATTATCAAGCTTCCTCTAAGACAAATGATAGCCTCTCAGCAGGGCATTGTTGACTATTTTGTCTTTATTCCATGTGCCATGTAATCTTATAGGTTAAAAACATGTTCTTTAAAGCAGCTGATTAGAACACTTGGGAAATGGCTTAGTGGTCTAAACACTACATTTGTTATAATTAGGCACCCTGGAGTGTTTAATTACTACCAGGGCTGACTCAGGACATCATCCTCTCAAGGTAGACCAATTAGCAGGCCAATCTGCAGTTTTCTTAAAGTGAAGTACTAGGATTTCATTTGACTTTCTCTCATTGAAATCAATGATAAAAAAAAATCATGCTAAACCCTAATATTGCTGGATTATAGAACACTAACTGAATGTATATGTGAGTTTTATGAATGTTGTCCACTTAACATATTTGTCCCAGTCCTGTTAGGCTTTATAGATATATAGTAGATTACTTAACCATGTGTATATCTCTAGCTGAATACAGACTGTGCATGTGGCTTTCAGTAGTGATCTCAAAGCACAGCCAGAGTGCTATTCTGGAGAGCAGAGAAGGAGGCTGGAACTAGCCCTCCCTACACATGCATCACATATATGTGTGGCTCCTTTCACACTATACAATTATAACATTTAAATGGCTTCATCCTATGGATTCTTGGGATTTGTCATCTTGTGAGTAACTTAGAATTCTCATCCATAGGATGTAGCTGTGGTAGTTAAAACTGAATCACATTGCTATCGTTGTATAGTGTGTAATAATAGCCCGATTTTTTTCGATTTTTTTTCCACCTTTCCAGTTTTTCCAAGCCTGTAACTGCTAGAATGGTAATCTGTGGTGAATTATGTAAGGGGTTAAGGGGCCCTTTCACACTACCCAATCATAGTACTATCATTCTGTTTTGATTGTTATGTAAACATCCTATGGAATCCTGGGATTTGTATTATAGAGAGGCATATTTGGAACTCTCAGCCAGGAAATTCTAGTGCCTCATCAAACTGCAACTCCCAGGATTCGATAGGATGCAGCTATGGCAGTGAAAGTGACATCAGACTGCTATTATCGTGCAGTATTAAAGAGTTCAAAATAGCTGTAAGAACCCCAAAGGTAAGGCCTTGACTGTTGCTTGGGTACACAGTTAGAACGTGCCAGAGACTTTATTACCCATTAAACTTGAACATAGCTCTTGGTTTTCCTGTCCTTTAAAACATTTTTAGTCTACAATATGTTTATTCCTCTGCTCTGAAAAATCCCCATAGTTGAAGACATTTTAATTTTAGAGTTTACTTTGCTCCTTGTGTTTTTGTTTTAAGAGTACTGTATTAAAAAATACACTACTGAACTGACTAATAAACATAGAGTTAATGAATAAAGGGGGGGGGATTGCTGTATATAGGAACATTATTTTTATTAGCCAAGACATATGACATTATAGCCAATGTCAATAGAGCTAAACATATTGATAATTTGGTTGCAATCCCATACCCACTTTCCTGGAAGTAAGTGCCTCTGAACCCAAAGTGAGTTGTAATCATTACCTCTGATTAGACATATATAGCCTTGCACTGTTCTTATGCCACATCCAGTCTTGAAGACAATCCCTGATCTTTCTTTCCTCATTTCCTTCCTTCCTTCCTTCCTTGAGTGGTTTTCTTCTTTTTTTTTACACATTACACAGAGACAAACCAGGGCTTGGCACCAATTGAAATTTAATAAGAATGCTGCAGCCTAAATGTAATAGAGTGTCATTGGCTTCTTGATGAGCACACTCATTCAATATATGGATTTACAGACACTTTTTTTGCTTGTTTGCCATGTTGACTCTACATTTACAACATTTTTATTTTGTACACCTAAAACTATAGTACATTAAGTGATCCTCAGAGGAGCATTCTGTTTTTTATTTTCATTTTGAATGTTAGCTTTTATTAGCTTGCTCATTCAGACCCCCTCTCCCTTTCAGTCTCTTAGTGCTTGAGCAAAATGGGAGGCGTTGTTAGCACTTCAGGCAGTTACATATTGGCACTTAGTGCATTCTCTGTGATATGAAAGAGAACCTGAGTCTCTGACCTAAGCAGGGGGCAGACAGTAATGGTTGCTAGGCAACTAGAGACATGGCCTAGGTACAATATTATTGAGAACCTATGTTGGATTACCAGCAGAAAAAGTAAAGGTAACTTAAGTGCTCCATTAATAAATGAATGTTGATCATAAGTAGGATGGCTGCTTCAGGAGTCAATCATTTGGGTGCCAAGCCAGCATGAAAACATTTGTAATTGTTGCAAATGCAGACACATTTATCAAGGGAAGAAAATTCTAGACCACACCCAACTGTTGTTTCCAACTGCAATGTTGTTGTTGTTGTTGCTGCTGCTGTTGTTGCTGCTGTTGCTGTTGTTGTTAAATGCCCTCATGTCAACCCCAACCTCATGGTGATTTCTCCAAGACCTGCTATTCTCCACTGCTTTGCTTAGGTCCTGCAGTTCCATGTCCATGACCTCCCTGATTGAGTCTATCCATCTGGTGTGTGGCTTCCTCCAATTCTATTACCTTCAACCTTTCCTAGCATTATTGTTTTTTCCAATTATTCATGCCTTCCCATGATGTGGCAAAAGTATGACAGCCTCAATTTGATCACCTTGGCTTCCAGGGAGAGTTCAGACTTGATCTGTTGAAGGATCCATCTGTTTGTCTTTTTGGCCATCCAGGGTATTCTCAGCACTCTTCTCCAGCACCACATCTCAAATATATTGATTTTCTTCTTTTCAACTCCAATAGACTCTGAATCAGTGAGAATTTGCCAAGTCAACATTTATGTAAGTTCCATTGATGCAAAAGATCTACTCTAATAGTTGGCTCTAAATCTCTGACTATTTCCCTAAATGTCTACAAATATAGGCAAAAGCTGCCAAGAAACAGTTAGAAACAGTGGACAAATCAGTTTTATGTGATGATGAGTCAAAGTAGAATACAAATCGGGAAGGACTTTAAAATAAGGAGGAGTACTGTAGGCTGGTATAAAGAAGTTCTGTCATGTGATTAGGGACCATTTGAGGAGGCAATGAAATAATATACCCTTGCCACACTAGCCTTACTATTTGGCAGCCCTAGTTAGCACTTGTATGGGAGTCCACCAATGAATACCAGATGCTGGAGGCTATATTTCAGAAGATCGAATTAGCAAAATCACCTCTTTAGTTTTCCTTGCCTAAGAAAAAGTCAACAGGCAACCTGAAGGCACAAAAGATGGCCACCTTAGGAAGGGAATGCTGTGGAGTGGGATACCTGTCAGGTTTTGGAAGGGCAGATACATTACTTAGCCTACCTGCATGTATGATAGAAGCTTCTGTCCTATTGTAAGTGTTGAACTAAAATTAAACTGCCAAACTGGTTGGCTTCCATTTTAGGGAAAGCAATATCTTGTATTTTGTTGCAGAGATCAATATGCCTTGGGCTAGCCTTGCTCATTGGACATAACCCCTGGTCTCACACATTCAGCTTTGGTGGGAAAGGGTACATTGGTGTGTCCTCTCTACTTTTCAGGAATCTGTACATTACAGACCCTTGCACAGAATGCTTGAATGTATGGTGTTCACTGCAAATTGGCCCAGGTTGTGTGATGAGATGTTATAATCTCACACTCCTTCCACAGTTCCACAGAATCTGTGGAGGGAGAAGTATTGTCTATGTACATATGCCTAATGTGGAAAAGGGAACAAGGCACGTTTTAGTCCTAAGCTCACAGGAAAGAAGTTTGATGAAGTCAAATAGAGGGGAAATAGACATGAGGAGTGGGAAATATCTATGGAAGTGTTGGAATATAATATTTTCTCTTTAGGACTTAATATAAACATGGTTGATATTAAGGAGAACTGGCTGAGATGTGTTACACTCATGAGTTAGCTGGTGCAGAGAAAGAGAACAGTTCTGAACAGCAGCCCTATAAATGTCATTTTTACAATGTAACGAACAATGATGTTTCCCCATAAAGCAAACAAATAGAAGTCTTAGTACTTCTTTATAGAACAATGGACAGAAGGAAAAAACAAAAACAAACCAGTACTAATCTTCTCCCCTCCCTTGGATCTATACATCTTCTTTCTGCAGGGATATTGGAGAAACTGTTCTGTGGGGTTGGTGGGTGAGTTTGTGTCTTCTAACAGACAATATATTTTTCATGATATGAAAAATACTATTGAACAAATGGTTCAGTTCCCATTGCTTTGTGAAATCTTTGTTGTTGTTGTTGTTGTTGTTGTTGTGTATACCTTCAAGTCATTTCCAACTCTAAGGCAACCCTACCATGGGGTTTTCCTGGCAAGATTTGCTCAGAGTTTGTGTGTGTGTGTGTGTGTGTGTGTTTTGCTTTTGTACTACTCTGAGGATGAGAGAACGTGACTTGCCCAAGGTCACCCAGTGAGTTTCCATTGCCATGTAGGGATCTGAACACTGGTCTCCCAGAGTCTTAGCCAAACACTCAAACCACTATACCACATTGGCTGTCTTCAGAGACCTTCAGAGATATATGAATATTCCAATAAATAAATAATAAATTATCAAAGGAATTGCTTTCTCAGAAAGACTGACTAGAGCAACTTATCCAAGCAGGATCGTTTGTTGTATCCTTCTAGAATCTAGAGGCTGATCTGAAAAGCGAGCACTGAACGATGATTGCCAGAATAATTGCACTTGACAGCGCCTGCGCTGAGAAAGGAGAAGGAGAGGTGTTAGTGGGAGTAACACTTTTTTATAGCCAGCCTGTCTGCAAGGGAGACTAAGGATGTGAGCACTGGTTGTGCTGAATCAATTGGAGTAGTGCGGGGCAAGGGGATATGGCGTTAACAGGTTGGGATTGAAACCTAAGGGAAGACAAGATCGATATGTGACATCGATCCCATCTTCCACTCACCCTTATTAGCCCAAGAGAACTGAGGGTCATCTTAACTATACCACAGCCCCTCACCTTGCTCCTTTGCAATGCCAGGTTGGTGAGGAACAAATCGCATATAATCTATGATTTGTTAGAGGAAGAGAATGCCAAACTGGCTTGCTTTAAAGAAACCTGGCTGGGGGAGGATAGTAATGTAACCTGGGTGAAGGTTCTCCCAGCTGGGTATACTGTTAAGGAGCGGGTTAGGGAAAGTGGATGGGGGGGGGGGAGTTGCCTTGGTCCACAAAAGCACAATCACACTGACCAGGAGACATATCAGGAAAACGATCCACATCGAGTGTATTTACCTGACCCTGAAGGCTAAGGACAGTCCCTTACCTGGGGCCGGTCCCTTCCAGGGGGTCGGGGGGGGGGGAGAATGGTGGCATGCATGCGTGCGCACACATGTGACCTCTGCTGCCACCGCACACGCTGCCACCACCACCGCCTCTGCGCATGTCGCGGCTGCCATTTTGTTTGCCAAAATGGCGGCCGTGACTCATTTGCGCATGTGCAGGAGGTCGGTGGGGGCCGGTAAGCCAGGGTCCACGGGCCGGATGCAGCCCATGGGGCGTAGGCTGCCGACCCTTGGTCTAGGGATTCTGTTGGTTTACCGTCCACCCCATTACTTAACAGACTCCCTGGCCGAGTTGACACAGCTAGTCTCGGAGCTGGTGCTGGAGTCTCCTAGGCTTCTCATCCTGGGGGACCTCAACATCCCCTTCGAGTCTGGCTCATTAGATCTGAAAGGCACAGCTCGGGAGTTCATGATTTCCATGACAGCCATGGGCCTGTCCCAATTAGTCTTGGGTCCAACACATTGTGCCGGTAACACACTCAATGTGGTCTTTAGTACAGATCAGGAACATCCATGGGCAGAGGTAATCCAGACTTCTACCCTGTCATGGACAGATCATTTTCTGGTCAAAGTGGGACTGAAGGCTACTACCCATATCCCTCCTGGGGGTGGAGGAAGGCTGATGGAACCCAAAAGGTTCCAAGAAGCCTTGGTGGGTTCTATGGTTGGAATGACGGCGAATCTGTCAAAGCCTTGGTTGATACCTGGAATAGCGATCTTACCATGGCAATTGACACTATCGTCCTTTCCAGCCCGCTTCAAATAAAAAACCATGGTACACTGGACATCTTCGTCAAATGAAGTGGGCTGTACAATGACCAGAGCGCCACTGATGGAAGCATCGATGTTTATCTGACAAGACACGTCATAGGATCATGTTGGATTCCTATTGGGTGGCAATAGATGAAGCAAAGAATTCTTTCTATGCTGCACGTATTGCATCTGCAAAGTCTTGTCCAGCAGAGCTGTTCAAGATGGTTAAAGAACTAACTCAATTGCCTCCCACCCTGAACCTATTATTGGAACCAACTAAAGCCTGCTATGATGCTTTTATTGACTTTTTCGTAGATAAAATCTCTCAGATAAGGGTCGATCTAGATGTGGGCATTATAACAGAACCAGTAAGAGAGATGTCCAGGGAGTCTGTGGACTGTGTTATACTGGATCATTTTGAGTTTGTTAATACTGAAGAAGTGCAGAAGCTTCTTGGAAGTGTAAGGAAGACAACGTGTCCTCTGGATCCTTGCTCATCATGGCTGACCACCCAGGGAGGTGATGCAGTAAAAACACTATTACAATCAATAATTAATGCATCCTTCAGGGAGGGAAAATTTCCATCTAATCTAAAACAAGCGGTGGTTAAACCGCTCTTGAAAAAAACTCCCCTTGATCCCCTGGTAGAAAATAATTATAGGCCGGTCCCCCTTTTACCATTCTTGGGCAAAGTGGTCGAGAGGGCAGTTGCCTTCCAGATCCAAGCTGTCTTGGAAGAAGCCGATTATCTGGACCCATTTCAAACCGGCTTCAGGACAGGATACGGAGTTGAGACTGCCATGGTCGCCTTAGTCGATGATCTCCATCTGGGCATTGACGGGGAAAGTGTCACCCTGTTGGTGCTCTTGGACATCTCAGCTGCATTTGATACCATAGACCATGGTATCCTTCTGGAATGAGTGAGGGAGTTAGGTACTGGGGGCACTGCACTTCAGTGGCTCTGGTCCTATCTCTCAGGCAGATTCCAGATGGTGAGGCTTGGGGACAGTTGGTCTTCTAAGAGAGAGCTGACATCTGGCATCCCGCAGGGTACTATTTTGTCCCCCATGCTGTTCAACATTTACATGAAGCCACTGGGAGAGATCATCCGGAGACATGGAGCACGGTGTTATCAATATGCTGATGACACCCAATTCTCTTTCTCTATGTCTCTGACTACTGCAGTGACTAAGGATGGCATCGCTCCTCTGGATGCCTGCCTTGGGTTAGTAATGGGCTGGATGAGGGAAAACAAACTCAAGCTCAATCCAGAGAAAACGGAGGTGCTCATGATAGGTACCCCAAGTCCAGGGAGGGAGCTTTGTCAACCCATCCTGGATGGGGTCACACTTCCTCTAAAGGACAAAATACACAGTTTGGAAGACATCTCTACAGCTGTCATCTCAAGTGGATGTGATGGCCAGGAATGCTTGGTATCAACTTCGGTTGATCCGCCAACTGCGTCCCTACCTGGACCGGAAGGACCTTGAAGCAGTAGTACTTGCCCTAGTAATCTCTCATTTGGATTTCTGTAATGCTCTCTACATGGGGCTACCTCTGTACCAAGTTCAGAAGCTTCAACTAGTTCAAAATGTGGCAGCCAGATTGGTCATTGGAACATCTAGGTCAGACCATTTAACTCCCATATTAAATTTTCTTCATTGGCTGCCGATTAGCTTCTGGGTGCAGTACAAAGTGTTGGTTATTACCTTTAAAGCCCTACATGGCTTGGGCCCGAGTTACTTGAAGTAACACCTCTCCCTATATAATCTGCCCCACACTCTCAAAACATTTGGGAAGAAGCTATTAGAATATCATAAAACCAGACTTAATACAACTTCCCAATGATTGTTTACAGCCGCAGTCTCTAAGCCAGGGGTAGGCAACCTTTCCCCTTTAAGGGCCGAGGGACTTCAGCTCCCAGAATCCCAGGAGCTATTGGCCAACATGGGACTATTGGCCAACATGGCTGAGGCTTCTGGGAGCTGAAGTCCCTCGGCCCTTAAAGGGGAAAGGTTGCCTACCCCTGCTCTAAGCTGTGGAACAGCCTTCCAGAAGAGACCCATCTTATTACTACTCTAGATACCTTTAAGAAGGCACTCAAGACAGAGCTCTTCTGGTGGGCCTATCTACCTGATCCCCCTTAGCAGACCAGGAAGCTAAACAAGCTATATTATAATTTTTGTTTGGCTTTCTGTCTGTAGATACGACCAGCCACTTTATAGTACCTTTTAATCCTGCTATTTTATTATTAATGCTTTTGATTTATTGGTGTAATGCTGCTATTTTATTGTAGGTATTTTGTATAACTTTTGTATTGTATATTTTGTATTTGTATTTTGTATATTCATTTTTACTGTTGTAATCCCACCTCGATCTGCAGGGAGAGGAGGGAAATATTGATAATGATGATGATGATGATGATGATGATGATGCAGGAATACACAATCAAAGAAACCCTAAGAGATGGTCATCCAGCCTCTGTTTAAAAACTTCCAAAGAAGGAGACGCCACCACACTGAGGGAGTGTGTTCCACTGTCAGGAACCCTTCCTAATATTTAGGAGGAATCTCTTTTCCTGTAGTTTGAATCCATTGCTCCATGTCCTAGTGTCTGGAGCAGCAGAAAACAAGCTTGCTCCTTCCTCAATATGACATCCCACCAAATATTTAAACAGGGCTATCATATTGCCTCTTAACCTTCTCTTCTACAGGCTAAACACACACAGCTCCCTAAGTCGCTCCTCATGGGACATGGATTCCAGACCTTCACCATTTCCTCTTCTGGACACTCTCCAGCTTGTCCATATCCTTTTTGAACTGTGGTGCCCAGAATTGAAAACAGTATCCCAGGTGAGGCCAGTCCAAAGCAGAATAGAGCAGTACTATTACTTCCCTTGATCTAGACCAGGGTTCGGCAACCCCCGGCCCGTGGGCTGGGTGCGACCTGCAGAGGCCTTGGGACTGGCCCGTGACTGGTCCTGCTGCCGTCGCCACTGCTGCACATGGCAGCGGGTGACATTTTGGAATGCCCAACAGTGCCAGCACTGCACACATGCGCACGATGCCGGTGCTGTTAGGTGTTCCAAAATGGCGCCTACCACCGTGCGCATGTGTGCGCAAGCGCGAGTGCCATTTTGGATGCCAAAATGGCACCTACGCGCGCACGCATGCGCATGGCAGCGGGCGCCATTTTGGGAAGCCCAATGGCACCTATGCCATGCGAATTCGCATGGCGCAGGCACTGTTCAGCCTTCCAAAATGGCACCCCACATCATGTGTGCATGTGCACGTGACACGGGATGCCATTTTGGAACGTCCAACAACACCATGCACATCGGTGCTGTTGGGCCTTCCAAAATGGCACCCCCATGCATGCACGCATGCGCACAACGGTGGGTGTTATGCGCGTGCACGCGCTCGGCCCCAACGCCATTCTCCCCCCTCCTGTAAAAAGGTTGCCGAACCCTGATCTAGACACTATACTTCTATTGATGCAACCTAGAATTGCATTGTCTTTCTTAGCTGCCACATCACACTGTTGACTCATGTTCAACTTGTGGTCTACTAGGACTCCTAGATCTCTTTCACATGTGCTGTTGTAAAGCCATGCATCCCCCATCCTATATCTGTGCATTTTATTTGTTCTGCCAATGTGCTGTACCTTACATTTCTCCCTGTTGAAATTCTTTGTGTTAGTTTTGCCCCAGCTTTCTAATTTGTTAGGGTCATTTTGAATTTTGATCCTTTCTCTGGAGTATTAGCTACTCCATAAAGTATAAAGTATAAAGTACTTTATTCTTGGTATAAAGTTCTTTATATCAAGTTTGATCATTGCCTATCATGTCTGCAGTTGGAGCTCTAAATTCTTTGAAATAATTCTTTCTCAATTGTGTTTCCTGAGATCTTTTAATTGAAAATTCCAGGAACTAAAGCAAGACGGTTATGTGCTGTACCACTCAGCTATGAGCCCTCTTCAGTTTAATAATTATGTGTTGTGCTATGAACTATCCCGTTCATTTAAGACTTATTTGCTAGAGAACCACTGTTTGGCCTAGGGGAAGTTGATGTCTATCACTTTCCCATCTGCATTTGAAAATAATGTAGTGACCTGTTTCTCAGACTATTATGAGAAAACAACAACAGTCTGGCAGGGAAAGCATACACATTTGTGGGGGTATTTTTACTGTTGCCTATAATGTACCAGGGATGAAGGGCATGAGAGGATAACCAGGTATCAGGGTTGGAATAGCAAGGCTTGTGATTCAACTGGACGTTGAATTGGATGTATACCATGGATTCAACGTTTTGTCTAGAGATGGGTGACAAATCAATTTTCTTCATTTTTTCACAAGAAGTTTCCAGATTTTTCATCGAAAGTGAAACAGGCTGATTTGTCCATTAAGATAGAGAAATGTATGTGCTTATCTCTTAAAAGTCTGCATTTGAATCTCAGTGTATTCAAACGTTCTTGCAGTGTTGAATTGTGTTTGCCACCTCTTTTTCCCCCACTGACAGTTTCCTCATCTTTAACAGCTATATGACAGGTCCTCTTCATGCTAGGAAAGAGCTTACTGAATTCAGCCAGTGCAGATGGTTGAGGATTTTATTCATTTTTAAAATAAGAACATTTTTTTAAGAAGATGAGTGTGTGGGTTTTTTTTTAAATGAATGTTGAGGAAAGTGAAATTGAAGGTTGATTCACCAACTGTGCCTGTGAAGGTGGTGGGACTGGGTGAAAACCCTCTCTGCAGATCTTAACACCTGAGCTAGCTTGTATTTAGTTGATCATCTTGGTGGTTTAATATTATGTTATTAAAACACACACACATACACACATACTGCTATTTGCCCCCCTGCTTTGATTAGCTGGGCAACTGCTATGCCTATTTTTAAATTAATTGTTGTTTAATTGGCATACGTTTAAATTGTTGTGCTATTATTATTGTAACCCTCTAAGAGCTTTTCTGTTTGAAAAGTGGCATACATATAAATATAATCTCAAGTGTTTTCTTACCTAAAAGTAACATAAACTCTGATGTGTTGCCCTTGGAATTCCCTTCAGTTGGTAAAAAGCATAATAACATAGTGCCACATTTATTGTTGCCTTTTTAAAGGGTGTGTGGCCTATAAAATATACTTAAGTAAAGGTAAAGGTATTCCCCATTGACAAAGTTGTGTCCAACCATAGGGGGTGGTGCTCATCTCCGTTACTAAGGGCCTTTGCAGACTGCCAGAAATAGTGCACATTAAATTGAGGCACTGCCCTGGCTCAGTGCTAGGGAATCATGGGAACTGTAATTTATTGTGGCACTAGAGCTCTCTGATAGAGAAGGCTCAATGTCCCAGAAAAAAATACAGTTCCCATGACTCCCTAGCATTAAGCCAGGGCAGTGCCTCAATTTAATGTGCACTATTTCTGGCAGTCTGCAAAGGCCCTAAGCCAAAGAGCCATTGTTGTCAGAGACTACTCTGTGATCAAGTGACCAGCATGATTGCACAGAATGCTGTTTACCTTCCCACTGAGAATGGTACCTATTTACCTACTTGCATTTGCACGCTTTTGAACTGCTAGGTTGGCAGAAGCTGGGACTAGTGATAGGAGCTCACCCCTTCATGCAGCACCCGGGCCTCGAACTGCCAACTTGCTGATGTACTTAACATATACTTAACTATACTGAATGTTATACACTTAAGTTTTAGTTATGTTATATGCTTAAGTATATAACATATACTTAAGTGATGTGAATATTCAAATAAATAAATTATAAATATAGAAAAGTTATAATGTCTTGTCTTCCCTGAAGTAAGATCTGAGAGAAGGAAAGAGAGATAGACATAGTTGGTGGAGCAGGCTTTTTAAATGTATGTTTTCATTTCTGTAAACTGTCTTGAAAACATTTTATAGGCTTTAATAAGAGTTGATTAGAAAATCTAAGTATATTTTAAACATTACATTTTGTTCACAGACTACAAAAATTCCAGGAACACGTTCTAGGATCGAGCTTTTTTATTTTTTTTTAATGAAATAGAGAAAGAAGAAACTGTAAAGGGAGTGGTGTACAAGAGAGATGAAAAGGAATAATGAAACAAATAGGGGAAGCAAGATTCTAGGTTCATGTCTCAGTCTGTTTTAATCACAGAGAAGAGGGTGCCAGTCATGATGGAAGGGTGGACTACTGTGATGAGAGGACTCTGGTGTATGGCTGCTCATTGTCACTGGGCTTAAGGGGGGGAGTGACACACACTGGCACTTTCATGTTTCCATGCTGCGTAATACCTGTGCCCCCCACTCTTCTTGCCGCAGTGAGTTTTCCTCCTCACTCGATCAATATTCCAACAAAAGGCACAAGTGAAACAGCAGAGAAATATCTAATTGCTACCCCATGTAATCTTTCTCACAGTTGTTATCATTGTTGTATATATTTTCAGCCCAATTGGTTTATCTTTTCTCGCCGCCTGTCTGTGCAGCTGCCTCCTCTTCTTTCCTTCCCGATGGCTGCAAATATCTGCTTATCACCCTGTTTCATACTGTGTTTTGTCTGACTCGCTCTTTGTCTGTAACCTATTTGGACATTTATTCTATCCACCTCTTAAGTCAGAAACAGTATTGTAAGGAACTCTACTGTGTATGCTCTGTGTGCTGGTTTTTATGGGCAACCTCTTGTTGTTTAGTGTGATTTCATTTTGATGATCTGGCCTCATTCAGACTCAAAATAAGAACACACACACATGTCTTCCCTCCCGATTCATGGGGGATCCATTCCAGACCCTCCCCATGCAAATTGGAAAAATCACAGATCACCATTTTGTCCCTCCCCATCTGCCATCCACAAAGGAACGAGACCATAGACTCCAAGTCCACAAACAGGGAGTGACGAGTGTATATATGCATGCACCGTGGCCAACATGGATCCACTTTTGTTTACCAGTGTTGTAAGAAAAGTTAAGCTGTGCCATTCCTATTTTTTTTCTACTGATGTATTCATGGTATGCATTTTTCATGGCCAAGTACTATTTTGGAGTGGTGGGAGACAGACATTCCTTTCCCTTAGATTTTCTTTTTAATAGAGAAAGGCTTAGTTTGGAACACTGACTGTGCAACAACCTACTGCACATTCGTTCTGCCTTCTCTCATGGTCACACACATTGATGCTCTTGCTTTACCTGGCTATAATCTCTGCAAAGGCAGCCTTCAAAAACAGTTCAGTTTCACCCCACTGCATTGGGACTATAAGCAAAGCACGACTTTATGTTTGCATTTAACAAGTTTCAAGCTTCAGTGAGAAATTGGCAACATTTTTCTTTGTGACAGCTGTTTGACAACATTTGGAAATGGTTAAAAATGTAAAATTATCCTAGAGAGGGAACGTGCCATTCTCTTCTTAATTCAAACTGAGGCACAGAATGAATGGACTAACACACTTATTACATTCTGGGTGCTGAACTTAAAATGCATTGCCTTCAATGCTGCCACTTGGTTTGATAATCTAGTACTATTTAGGTCTCTGGTAAATTAAATTGTTCAGAAAAAAACTGTGTGTCATTTAATAGTATATCTTTTTTATTTTTATCTTGTGAATGAATGAGGATGACACTTGACATCACAGCAGTAGATCTATATCTATATCTATATCTGTTTTAAATTGTCATTATTTAATTGTATTTTAAGGGGGGTGGGATTGTGGGATATGAATGCATATTTTAAAGTTGTAAGCTGCCCTGGTTGCATTACAGAGAGGGGCAGGTAAGTCCAGTATTTCTCATGGAACTCTTTATAGACAGTCTCCTGCCACTTTCATAACCATCTGTATTCCCTCTTCTCTTTCACTTTCCCCCTCTTCCTCCTCCCACTCTATCTGGATCACTCCCAGGACAAACTCCTCAGAGCTTAAGCTCACAGTTAACAGGATACAAAGTTTGTGTGTGTGCGTGTGCGTGTGCGTGTGTGCGTGTGGGACCTTCAGGCATTCTGTAAGTGCAGAGTAACTCATTTGTTGAAGACGAAATCCTATAGTTACTCTTAATTAAAGAAGAACCATTAAATCCATTGGCTTTACCTATGTTTCAACTTACTAGTCAATAACTGATTCAATAGATCTCATCTAGTTGGTACAAACCAAAAGGATTTTAGCCAGTATGTGAGGAGAAGTGTGCTAGCTTCACCTTCTTCCATCACTATATTACTAGTACTGCTGCTGCTGCTACTACTACTACTACTAATAATAATAATAATCATTTATTCATTTATATTCTATCTTTTTTCCAGCACTTGATGGTGTGTGTGTATGTGTGTGTGTCTTCAAGTTGCCTGTCGACTTATGGCAACCCCATGAATTTCATAGGGTTTTCTTAGGCAAGGAATACTTAGTGGTTTTATACTCTAAAATATAGCCTACAGCACCTGATAGTCATTGGTGGTCTCACAAATACAGATTAAAGTACATACAAAACCAGGAGTTAAGATATACAAACTTTTTGATGCTTGCTCTTTCAGCATTTGAAATGACAGACAAATTCCATTAATCCAACAGTGGTTCCACTGTTTCATCAGTTCTGGTTGCTTATGAGGCTCATTTGGGACCACTCACATGCATTGTGTTATGTGTTTCAGTGGCCAAAATTGCATTTGCAAAAACAAAACAAAACCTGGGTTCTACTTTTTAACCAGTTCTACTTTCTGATAGTCTTCTGGTCCTTAAACCATCAGATGAGTGAGGGCTTCCTGTATAAGTGTTCACTTCATATGAAAAGTAGTCTCTCTCCACAGTACAATCCGAAATGCTGTTTTTTCCAGGCTTCAGGATCACATAGCGAGCTTCCACAAACAGAGAAGTCTCACATTGTTTTTCATATATCCGGAATGACGGAAGGAGCAAGAGGTGAGAAAGGAGTGAGTACATTTATTATCTCTGCTTAGAGAGTTGCTGAAGTGGGCTAAGGACGGAAGTTAACCACGAACTGCCCACCTCATATCCACCTCCAACCAATTCCCTTTTGGTCTAAATTTGGGGTGGATATGAGGTGGGCAGCATATGGTTAACTTCCCTCCTTAGCCCTCTTCAGGAACTCTCTAAGCAAAGTCTTGCTCCTTCCATCACTCTGCACACATGAAAAGCAATGTGAGACTCCTCTGCTTGTGGAGACTCTCCATGAGATCCTGAATCCTGGAAAAGCAGCATTTTGGAGCTAAATTAACACACTACACTACACACACACACACCACTTTGAAAATGCTGTCTACAAACCGACATATTATGTTTCAGAATACACATGAAACAGGTTCAAAATATTAACCTAAGTTTGGTGGGTATATGAAATTGGGGATTGTAGTTAACATACATGAACTAAAGAACTGATGTGTGTCCATTTCTGACAGAAAAAGGAACATAATGATTCCAGAGTGTCCCCACTCCCTACCTTTCTCCTGTTGCCAATCTCAGCAAAGGCCCTTGCACACTATGCAGTTGTGACACTATGGTTCCTCTTTAAATGCCATGGCAACTTCCTATGGAATCCTGGGATTTCCAGTTTAGGAAATAGTCTTTAGAATTCTGAGCCAGAGAGCTCCAGCACCGCTGACCAAACTACAAGCCCTAGGATTCCATAAGATGCAGCCATGGCAGTTAAAGGCTGTGTATGCAGAGATGAAAAGAAACATTCTCCCCATTCCCAAACTGACATGTTTAGACAACACAAGGAGACAAAACAAGTGGAATATGGGTCCAGGCTGTACTCCAGGGTGATTTTCTGGAGTAAAAATAATCCCCATTTGTCCTGAATCAGGCTGGAAACCAGAGAATCCCCAGAGCATTCGGACTGTGTGGTGATACGGGGACAGGGTAAGGGATATTAGTGAGTGAGTAGAAGTTAGGAGGAGGTGTCCTGGTCCTGGTGAGCCACTGATCTGGGGGAATGTGTAGACAATGCTGCTGATATTGGCCCATTGTGGGTGCTGGTTATCCAATAACTTCTCCTCCCTGTGGATCCGGAAGTCCTGATGGATTTCCCATCAATGTGGACATGGCAAAAATGGAATCATAATGCTCTCATAGTGAGCCCTGGTGATGCTGTAGTTAAATGCCGGTGCTGCAGCCACAACAGGGATTGAACTTGGGAGTTCAATCCCAAGGAGCTCCAAGGTCAACTCAGCCTTCCATCCTTTCATAGGTTGGTAAAATGAGTACCCAGCTTGTTGAGGGCAATTGGCCTACACATTGGAAACTGCTTAAAGCGTGATTAGTTCAGTATGAAGCAGTACAGAAATGTAAATGCTATTGTTATTGCTAATGTAAAAGGGCCTCAGGTGTTTCCCTCTTCAGCTGAACTGTCACAGTGGAAATGTGCTCAGCCTGAAAAAATGTGCTTGGGGACAAGAGTTGTGAGGAGATAAGCTTACTTACTCCTGTTGCAGTTTTTCCTGCTAACAACAGCATTCCATCCTTCTTTTTGACCTGATTAGGATAAATCTATCTCTTAAACACACTCCCCTCACATCTCATTTGGACCTCATTTATTCTCAAGATAAAGCACCCAGGAGAGGAGACATCATTAAACAGCACACAGATTTTAGGCAGTAAACCAAGTTTTTGAACAATTTAATTTATCAGAGGCCTAAATCGTACTAGATTATTAAATCAAGTGGAAGTATGGAAGGGAATGCATTTTCAGTTGCACATCCAGAATGTCATAAGTTTGTTATTTCATTCATTCTGTGTCTTTGTTTGTGTTAGGAAAAGAAGAGCATCTTTCTTCTATAGGATAATTTTTTTTCTAAACATTTCCAAATGCCACCAAACAGCCATCACAAGAAAAATTGTTGCCAATTTAACAAGCCTGAAACTTGCTAAATGCAAATGAAAAATAAAGCTCTCCACGTAGCCCCAACAGAGATGAGTGAAGGTTACTTTGAAAATGAAGATGACTTGCCATGTTTAAACTCATGAACCTTCTGCTCAAGATACTCTTCAGCTGGTGAGACAAAGAAGCTTATTGCATTCATTTTAAAACTGGTTTTAATTTTTAAATTGGGTGGCATCCTGAAATTATCAGAAGGATTTAGCCACCATATCTGCTGCCCAGGTCCTTCCCTGCTCCCAGACCTGCTCTGGTGGCCATTTTCTTAAGCTGGAAAACAAACTGGAAGATGCTCAGAGAATGGTGACCAAGATGATCAAAGGTCTGGAAACCAAGTCTTATGAAGAATGGCTTAGGGAATTGTGTATGTTTAGTTTGGAGAAAAGAAGACTGAAAGATTATGTGACAGACATCTTTAAATGTCTGAAGTGAGGTCATGTAGAAGATGGAGCAAGCTTGTTTTCTACTGAAAACCAATGGATTCATATTACATGATCCAATGAATTCAAATTTAAGAAAAAAACATTCCACCTAAACATTGGGAAGAACTTCTTTACTGCAAAAGCTGCTTGACAGTAGACTAGACTGTCTTGGAGGGTCGTGGACTCTCCATCTTTCAAAGTCTTTAAACAGAGTTTGTATGGGCATGTTCCAGAAGTGCTGTAGTTGTGTATTCTTGCATGGAACATGGTTGGATTAAATGCCCTTTGTGGTCATTTCCACTCTGTGATTCTGTTCACGTGATTACGCAGCGCGTGATGATCCACGTCAACATGTAGCACCAGGGTCACTACCTTCTCAGATGCAGGCAGTAGCTTGTGAACTGGAGAAGCACCTTTCCCCTTCCAGAAAGAGTAAAGAGACTCTACGAACAGGCATCTCTCAGATGAGGCTTTAATCTTGGTTCCTCTATGTACAAGGCTATATACACACGACAATCCACTGACACTCGCCACTCTAGTCACCACTCAACAACCACAACCAACCATGTGTCCTGAGGTAACTCCCTTATATACCTAGGGCTCCATATGGCCTTTTGGCCCTGCCTCTTCCTCCTGACACTTGTCACTCATCCAGGGTGACTTGACAGTTTTGCACCCTTTCCTGTGATTTATAGCACCTGGTGACCATCAGCCAATGTCACTTCCCCTGACTCAGCACCAGGTGGAAAATGCTTAGTCATTATGGCTGCCTGTGACCCTTTCATGCTGGTCACTACTATATCAAACTATATTGAACATTTTCCCTGGGACACAGTCTCAACAGATTCTGTGATTTTTATTAGTCTATAAATGTAATGAGAGCCAGCATGGTGTGGTGGTTTGAGTATTGAACTGTGTCTTCCCCCGCCCTCCAGCTCCAGCTCTGACACCAGCTGAGCTCCAGCCTTCAACACCGGCTGAGAGCCGACGGGCCAGGAGGCCCAGAAGCGGTCGCGGAGGAGGCAGAGGCGGCGGCGGCTCCCTCTCACACCCCCGCCCTCCAGCTCTTATACCACCTGAGCTTTGCAGCCCTCAACACCGGCTGAGAGCCCAGAAGTGGTCGCGGAGGAGGTAGAGGAAGAGGCGGCGGCAGCTCCCTCTCACCCCCGCCCTCCAGCTCCAGCTCTGACACCAGCTGAGCTCCAGCCTTCAACACTGATAGGGACCGAGAAAAGACCTTGGTTTCTAGGGGATCTTATCTTGGCCCCGATTGTTTCCATCTGTGGGACCTTGGATCTCAGAGGGCCTTATCTTCAACCGCTTTACTAATTGCCATCTATTAAGGAGTTGAGGCTAAGAAGGCTTGGGTGGAGCCAACAAAGCTCGCCAGTACTATCGCCTCCAGACCGACAGTTAAAATTGCCGGATATCCCTTGATAACCCACGGCTCTTGTCTTTCCCCTGCTATACCTAAGGGAAATTGTAGAACTAATGACATTACTTTGGGCTGGCATGTGTACTTGTGTTGGTATAGTCTCTGGACTATTTGATTGTATTCCATCTATGTCCCAACCACTGTGCCCTGCCAAGGGTCAAAATTTGTACTATTTTACCTGAGGCCGGAAATGAGACGGGAGCGGCTATCGGAGTCGTGCTGGGGAAAGGGAGGTATGGTCGGAACTATGGGAACCAATGTTGCAAAAGAAGACGGGATCGCTGGTTGAAAGCTATCCCGTCTTCAGTTCCCTGTGTTGCTCTGAATGGCTTAGGGAGCAGACCAACCATACCACAGAACCTCATCCTGCTCCTTTGCAATGCCAGATTGGTTAGAAATAAAACCCATATCATCCAGGATCTCCTCCTGGATGAGGAGGCCGACCTGGCTTGCTTTACAGAGACCTGGCTGGGAGAGGATAGCGCAGTTATATGGGCGCAGGCCCTCCCAGCCGGGTACTCTGTCAGTGAGCAGGTGAGGGAAAGTGGGCGTGGGGGCGGTGTGGCTCTAGTTTATAAGAACCATCTGACCTTAACCAGGATACCTGTCCGGAACACAGTCCACTACGAGTGCATGTACCTCAGCCTGAAGACCAGGGATAGTTTAGGGATTCTGCTAGTCTACCGACCACCCCGTTGCCTAGCAGACTCCCTGACTGAGCTGACACAGCTGGTCTCCGAGCTGTTGTTGGAGACCCCCAGACTGTTGGTTTTGGGGGACTTCAACATTCCACTCGAGACCAGTTTAACAGGTGCGGCTTGGGAGTTCATGGAGACCATGACAAACATGGGCCTATCCCAATTGGTCAACGGGCCTACACATTGTGCAGGTCATACACTCGATGCAGTCTTCAGTACGGAACAGGAATATCCATGGGCGGAGGTGGTAAATACCTCCGCATTGTCATGGATGGATCATTTCCTGGTTAAGTTGAAACTGAGTGCCAATGGGCCTTTGCAGACTGCCAGAAATAGTGTACATTAAATTGAGGCACTGCCCTGGCTCAGTGCTAGGGAGTCATGGGAATTGTATTTTTTTCTGGGACATTGAGCCTTCTCTGTCAGAGAGCTCTGGTGCCACAATAAATTACAGTTCCCATGAGTCCCTACCACTGAGCCAGGGCAGTGCCTCAATTTAATGTGCACTATTTCTGGCAGTCTGCAAAGGCCCAATATCTGCCCCACCGGGGGTGGTGGACCCATTAGAATGGTCCTCCCTCGAAGGCTAATGGAGCCTATCGGATTCCGGAAAGCCTTGGAGGGTTCCTTGGTTGGGAATGCCGGTGATCCTGTCGATGCTCTGGTTGATACTTGGAACATCGATCTTACCAGGGCTGTCGACACGATCGCTCCCAAGCATCCTTGTCAACTCGCTTCTAACCGTAAGCCATGGTACACACCTGAGCTTAGGAGAATGAAGCAGGCTGGACAACGACTAGAGCGCAGGTGGCAGAAGACTCGACTTTTACCTGACAGAACTCGCCATAAGAACTTTCTTTGTTCTTATCAGGAGGCGATACGTGCGACGAAGAGAGCTTTCTCCTCGGCATGTATTGCATCTGCAGAGTCTCGTCCAGCAGAGCTGTTTAGGGTGGTGAGGGAAATGACGCAGGTGCCCCCGGCACCAAATCCCTTACTTAACCCGACGACAGCCTGCTGTGACGCATTTAACAACTTCTTTGTGGACAAAATCTCTCAGATAAGAGCCGACTTAGATGCCACCATTGAAACAGAGTCGATAGGCGAGGCGTCCAGCGACTCCGCCGATGTAGTTATACAGGATCAGTGGCAATCTGTGAGTACCGAGGACATGGACAAGCTGCTTGGTAAGGTGAGGAAGACAACTTGCCCTCTCGACCCTTGCCCATCATGGCTGGCCGTCCGGGGGGGGACGCATTGGTGAGATTCCTCACGGATATCATCAATGCGTCCTTCAGGGAAGGACATCTTCCATCTTGTCTTAAGGAAGCGGCTGTTAGGCCGCTTCTGAAAAAACCTTCCCTGGACCCCCTGGATATGAAAAATTACAGGCCGGTGTCATTACTGCTATTCTTGAGCAAGGTAATTGAGAGGGCAGTTGCTCTTCAGCTCCAAGCTGTCTTGGATGAAACCGATTATCTAGACCCATTTCAAACCAGCTTCAGGACAGGCTTTGGGGTTGAGACTGCCATGGTTGCCTTGACCGACGATCTGCGTCTGAGCATCGACAGGGGTAGTGTGACCCTGTTGGTGCTCCTAGACCTCTCAGCGGCCTTTGATACGATAGATCACGGCATCCTCTTGAGCCGCCTGAGAAGGTTAGGTATTGGGGCACTGCTTTGCAGTGGTTCCGGTCCTTCCTCTCGGGAAGGTCCCAGAGGGTGCTGCTCGGGGACTGTAGCTCTGGTAAGAGAGACCTCACTTGTGGGGTCCCTCAGGGAGCTATTTTGTCCCCGATATTATTCAATATCTATATGAAGCCGCTGGGTGAGATTATACGGAGTTATGGGGCTGGGTGTTATCAGTACGCCGATGACACCCAAATCTATTTCTCCGTGTCTCGTTCATCGGCCTCGAATTCTAATGGCATCTCTCCTTTCAATGAATGTCTTCGGGGGGTAATGGGCTGGATGAGGAAAAACAGATTGAAATTGAATCCAGACAAGACGGAGGTGCTCACGGTATCGGCCCCGAAACCAAGAATTGGGTTGCAACCTCCAGTCCTGGACGGGGTCACACTCTCCTCCAGTGACTGTGTTCACAGTCCGGGGGTGCTCCTTGACTCGTCGCTCCTGATGACAAATCAGGTGAATGCGACGGTCAGGAGTGCCTGTTATCAGCTTCGGCTGATACGCCAGCTGCGCCCTTTTCTGGAAGTAAGGGATCTCGAAACTGTTGTGCACGCACTGGTAACCTCACGCCTTGATTTCTGTAATGCGCTCTACATGGGGCTACCCTTGTGCTTGACTCGGAAGATACAGCTAGTGCAGAATATGGCGGCCAGGTTGGTATCAGGGTCATCTAGGAGGGATCACATCACTCCGGTTTTGAGGTCCCTCCACTGGCTGCCTATTGGTTTCCGGGCCCAGTACAAGGTGTTGGTCATTACCTTTAAACCCCTAAATGGCTTGGGCCCAAGTTATATCAGAGACCGCCTCCTCCCATACAATCCTCCCCGCGCCCTCCGCTCCTCTGGGAGGAATCTGCTGCAGCCTCAAAAATCTAGGCTGGCGGCGACCTCCCAGAGGGCCTTTTCTATCATCGCTCCCAGACTCCGGAACGGCCTGCCGGATGAGATCCGTCAATTAACATCTCTGCACAGCTTTAAAAAAGCTGTTAAGACTGATCTCTTCCGGCAGGCCTTTCCGGACTAAATTGCCCAGCCTCAGGATCATTGGAATCTCCCCTTTATACATCTGTACAATGCCCTTAGAATTTTAATTAACAGGGGATAATGGTTTGTATTATATTTAATATCATATTTTATTTTATGTAATAGTTGTTTTAACTTAATTTTGACTGTTTTAATTGACCTTGATTTAATAACTTTTTAAGGGGGGGAGGAGGGAATTGTCTTGTTTTATGCTGTATATTGTTTTATCCTTGTTCACCGCCCGGATTGGCTCGCCACAGGGCAGTATATAAATGAAAATTATTATTATTATTATTATTATTATTATTGTCTCTGGAAACCAGAGTTCAATTCCCATCTCACCCATGAAACCCACTTGGCAAGTCATATACTCTTAGCCTCAGGGGAAGGCAATGCCAAATCTCCTCTGCACAAGTCTTGCCAAGAAAACCCCATGATAAGGTTGCCATAAGTTGGAAATGACTTGAAATCACACAACAACAACACCAAGAACACTACCACCACCACCAAGTCTTCAATGACAGAACCAGCCATTTATTATTTTGTTAATTTACACTGTGGTAACTGAAGATAGGGGTGCTTTTCCTCCATGACATTTCCCCCCTTAGGACCAAAGGTAGGAACAACACAGAGGAAAAAGCAAGTAGGAAAACTGGTCTGTCTATTGGAAGAACTGCTCTTTTGCCCTGGCACCCCCAAGGAGGGATTTCTAGTGGCCAAACATGGGGAATCTGAATATTCTGGGGAAGCACTATTAACCCAGCATTATGCAAATACAGGGGTAAAGTTTATGCAGGATTCCAATTTCCTCTGTCAGAGGTAGAGATGGTTTCCTTAGGTAGTTCATTTCCTAGGGGACTTTGTTAGAAATGCATTCCTAGTATTCATCCCCTGAAGGAAAAGCAAGACTTGGAACCATCAGAGAAGGTCCTGATCATGAGGAGACAAAGGAAGAGTGACTGAAGGAAAACTAACCTCTTTCAAGTAGATACATACCAAAATACTTACCTAAAGTATAAGGCAATGAGACTGGAAGGATTCCAGGAGTAGCACTTGTACCTGTTAAAAATGAACAACAGGTATAGTAACTCTTTATTTCTTCTTGGCTTGGGAATGGAGAAAGTGAGTGGCATTTGTGGGTCACACCCTGATAGTAGCACTGCAAAACAATACTATGTGCCCAAGGTGAAAGTACTCTCTTCCCTATGTCTGTCCAACATAATGCTACATATTTTAAGCAGAGCTCATCCAGACAGTTTTTGTGAGAAAACATAATACATTTACATGAAAACTACTGGCTATGCTATCTATGAAAATGTCAGTACTTTTAGCAAAAAGCTGTATAAAAATGCATATAATAGCGTGAAGATCCTTAAAGTCATTATTTCAATTCTACAACAGCTCTCTCTCTCTCTCTCTCACACACACACACACACATTTTATTTTGTTTTGTTTTTGCAATTTATCAGATCTAGTAGGGCAGTTTGAATCACCCGTATTATTACAGTGACACTTCCCTGCAACCTCCAGGTTGCTGGGCTCCCAAATACAAGAGGATGCTGTAGTCTGCACAGATGCTAAAATGTTATGCTTGGCTGGTAACAACGTCAAACACAACAGTGGAGTGACTCATCCATTTTACTAATTTATAAGAGCAGCCTTCCTTGAAATCCCAGCATAAAGTCCTGCACCCTCTGTTTCTGAAAGTGAATATAGCCTTGAAGCCAATAAAAGCAATGGAAAGAGAGATGCTGAATACAAAATAACCAACCCACCACTTTTGTTCTTGCAACTTTCTGGATGTCATGTTTATAGCATGAAGCTTCAGGGATCCCAGAGCAAAAAACTGAACATATCACAGCTCTCAGCGCAGGGAATTATAAAAGTGCCAAGCAGTAAGCAGCAACAAGCAACTGAAAGAGGTACATTCTGATCTTGTAGGAAAAAGGTCACTTTGAATGCTTGAGAGGTAGCTGTGCTGGCAACTTCAGGAGCCATCACTCACACACTTTTTCATACATATATGCCTAAGACATTGTCTTCTTTTTAGTGTACAACTGAAAATGTGTATCACATAAAGCATTCATTTCTACTCCTTTTCTAGTGTAACTGGTAGCCAGAGCTTGCAAAAGTTACTTTTGGGGACTTTTGTTGTTGTGTGCCTTCAAGTCATTTCCAACTTATGGTGACCCTAAGGCTCATAGGGTTTTCTTGGCAAGTTTCTTTAGAAGGGGTTTGCCATTGCCATCCTCTGAGGCTGAGAGATTGTGGCTTCCCCATGGTCACATAGTGGATTTTCATGGCTGAGCCAGGATTTGAACCTTGGTCTCCCAGTGTCCTAGTTCAGTGCCTAAACCATTACACCATGCTGGCCTTCAGGCATGGCAAGTTCTGAGAGCTGTAGTCCAAAAAAGTAGAGCCCTGATGATGGAAAATCTGTGTTATTTGCTGCTATGTCATGTGTGAACTAAGTTCCTAAGAAAATACTGGATGAATCTCAGGATTCACTTTCATACATCCTTTTTAGAAAGGCTCTGTGAATTGTAAGGCAATTTTGGGAGTCTAGAAGTCCATGCTTCTGCCTTGGAACTTGTTATATTTATTACACATGTAGAAAAATAATTGGCCTTGAAGAATAATTTCATCTGCGAGTCTTATCTTCACGGTCAGGCCTGTGGGAGGAGACAAGAGCCTCTCAACAAGTGAGATACATACTATGCATTTTCTTTTGCAATTGGATTGCAAAGATAGGTGAAAGTAATTGGATCTGGACTTCTTCGCTGTTGGAATTTTGTGTATGTGTTTATACTTCTCAGGGTCTAATCTATTTGTGTATGATTTGGGAACATTTGTGTTTTGCCTCACTGTTTTGCTACTCCAAGGAGAATAATCTCAGCTGTGAATTCAGGGGCAGATCCTTAACTTTTATAGGTAAGCAAATATATCAAAACATACCAGGTGGTTAATAGAGAAGAACAGGGCAAGTAAATTTTAAAAAGAATAAAACAAGAGAAACATAAATCATATGAAAGGTGCAGGGGAAAACAGTATCCTAAAAGAGTCCCTCTAAAACATTTGTAAAAAACATAGCTTGGAAACCTATGAAATATAGTTTCATGTATATGCCACAGCTTGGTGGTGGAGTACCTGCTTTAAATCAAAAGGTTTCCCAGATTCAACTTTCAAGTAGGGCTGGAAAAACCCTATCTGAAACCTCAAAGGATGACATGTAGCATAATGACATGAAGTGGTCTGGCTTGATTGAAGGCTATCTCTACATCAACACCTGGACAAAGTTACTTTTTGGATAACAGCTCCCACAATCCCCAAGCAGCATGGTCATTATATGGTGTTGATACAGAGATTCTGGGAGTTGTCATTCAAAATAATAACTTTTCTGAGTTTTAGTTTATATCACCGTATGATACCATGAATATTTGCTTCTACCTCTTTAGAATATATTACAAGCTCTGTATCTGTGAAGGATCTGTACTCATGGTTACCACAGATAAGCGGAAAGTATGGTTAGCAGTGAATACTAAATTTCTGGCAGAAGGTGACAATAGAGTCATGCTAGAGGACCTGAAAAAGCCTAAAGAGACCTTTTTTTCTGGATGTGAGTAGGTGAAATCACTGTTATCAGACCCATGGATACAGGTGTCATACTGTATATTGTCATATGACACCATAAATATCAGCTTCTGCCTCCCTTTGGCTAAAATGTTAGCTCTTCCTACAGTCAGCCTTCTCCTTGACTATGGAAGCTGAGTCTTCTTCACACTGGCCTTCCTTCTATGCTCTGTCCCAAACTTTACTGCCAAGTTCTTCAGTGTTTCTCTCATTTCTTAGATCACGGGATGAGCTATCTTAGATTTGTCTAGTGGCTCCCTTCTCCTTCCCATCTAGCAAAATTCCCCTTTATCATTACTTTCTTTAAAGTGTCTCCCCACAGACTTTAATTACCTCTTCTTTTTGATTTCCAAAGAAGTAGCTGTGTTAGTCTCTTGTGGCATGAAAAGGAGGAAGGAAGGGGAGAGGGGAAAGAAATGTAGTAGCACCCTTAAGACTTTTTTATTTTTGCATAAGCTTTCATTGATATACGTAAATGCACTTCTTTGGATGCTTACTAAGTAATAATAGATGCTCAGGTAGAAAGCATATATACACTGTTGTGGGAGTGAGAGGGAATGTAATAGGATCTAGATTCGAGAAGGATGCAAATAATCACACTTGTCCTAATTTTTCAAAGGGCTGAGTAAGGAGATACAGGTCTTTCAGATCTTTACAGTGGTCAGTTAGTGTTGATGTGTGAAAGCAATAAATCTGCTTTCTTGTTCAAGGACTGTGATCTTTAAACCCTGTACTGTATGTTCAGGAAGGTTTAAATATTCTGCAACTGGTTTTGTGTTACTGCCATTTTAAATGTCGGATTTGTGCTCACTCATACTCTTGTATAGAGACTATCTAGTTTGTCCAATGTAGAATGTAGAGGGGCATTGCTGGCATAGGATGACCTATATCACGTTGGAGGAGGAAAAAGTAAATGTACCTCTGATGTTGTGGATGATGTTATTAACTGCTGTATTGGTCCCAGTGCAGATGTGGGGACAGAATTGACATCTGGGTTTGTAGCAGGGTCTCGTCTCTGTCTTACCATCCATGTTATGTGCGCTGTTATGATGCAGTAGCTGTTTAAAATTTGGAGGCTGCCTGTAGGCCAATAAAGGCTTGCCTCCCAGAGCTTGTGAGAGGGCATTGACCAGAACCCAAAGGAGGGATTTGTGTATTCTACAAGGTAGCTTACAATTAAAAAGCACAAACAGAACTGAAACATTAAATGAATACAGGCATTCCGAGTCAAAACACAATAAAAAATGCATTAGGGGAAACAAATGCAGCACCCACTAATGTAAAAGTTTCTCCCAGAGCAAGCAAGAATCTGCCAGAATTAAAAGGTCTTTGCCTATTAAGGGAAAGACAGTTGGGAAGAAGCCAGCCTAGCTTTTATGGGTGAGGAGTTCCAGAATCTTGGAGTGATCAGTGAGAAAGCCTGTGCAAAAGGGATCTCTTCCTCTTAGGGAACTAGGTCAAGGGGGAAGGCAATATCCTTCCCTACTACAGTCCCCTCTAGTCTTCGAAACCATATTTACTGGAGTGAGAATCCCTTGAAAGCAGGTTTCACAGAATGATGAGGACTGCAGGAGAAGAGGGAAAAAGAGTTTGATCACACAGGTGGTCAGTAGCCAAGCTTAATGTTGGTTTTAAGCTATCGTGTCTCTGTCTCTCATCTCTGCCACAGTCAACTACCAGCAACTCCTCCCCCTCTTGAGATTGTCTGTCCTCTCCTACTGCTTTCTCCAGTGGCCTCACTAGGGTTGGTGTCAACCCAGTGCAGTTACTCATGCCAGCACATCCAGGCTTGGTGCCTCTAAGCCAATGGTCCCTCAGGAGCAGATTGGGCCACTGTGAAAGAGAAAGGCTCTGGTCTATTTTGCTGTTGACAGCTGGTGGACCTGTTTGTATTCTGGGTTGTTTGGATTTACCTGCCTTGTTTTCAAGTCTCAAAGGGGTCCAGTGCCATCCAAGATTTTGCTGTGGCATGCTGATCACCTCCCAACCAGCCTCTTTTCCAACTAGAGTGGTGGGCCAGGTCCTTCACAGGACTTCAGTCTACCCTCTGAGAGACACGGTGGTACAGTCTAGATCAGAAGGCAGACACCCCTCTCTGAGGTGTCACCTAGTGTGGTCTGCACCCCCCATACCCACTAGAAATGTCCCTAGCTGTCTCCTATGTCTGGAACTCCCCTTAAGAACATCTACAGTGCACCCTTTGTATATGTGGGGGATCTGTTCCAGACTCCCTACATAAGGGAAAAAACATAGGACCTCAAGTCCCCTTGTTTTCTATGGTGGTGCATTCCTGTGTGCCATGCTGTGCACATGCTGCAGGCATGCACACCATTGAAAGTGCCAGGGCTTGCCGTCCACGTGACCTTGAGTCCACATATGGCGAGCCAGTGTATGGCACAAGCACGCCGTATATGAATACCACTTTCCTATTCACTTTTAATTACTTCCCAAATCCCTCTTTTTGATCCTTTTGTCTTCCTCATCAACGGAAATGAAACCTGTATGCCTACATTCATTTGTTGATCTTCGTTTCCCATTTTTTGCTCCTCTGCTGGAAACCTACCTCCTTTTTTCTTCCATTCTTTTTCCTAACAATATTTGGGCTTAAATCCAAAGACTTACCTCCTTTCTTCTTCCATTATTTCCTCTAACAATATTTGGGCTTAGATCCAAATATCCCATTAGCAGAATGCCATTCAAAGGATACTCCCAATGGGAGAACAGAAACAAACTTTTGCCAACATGCAATCTTCTATGTCCCCTTTCTCCAAAATCTATTCCAGAGGGACAGTGCAGAATATGGTCTAGAATGCAGTCTGCTAAAGGCAATCAGTGAACATATATTTCTCTGCTGGATTGAAGACTCTTCTGCAAATAAAAGAAGGTCTTCCATTCAATGGAGGACAAATATACATCCAAGCAGGGCCAGTACTACCATTAGGAAATGTAGGGTAGCAACCTCAGGCTACAGGTGCTAGGAGTTGGGAATGGAGGGACCCAAAACATTAGAAGACAGCACTGGACAGGATACTCTGAGGGCCGTCTAGAGTATCCTGGCCCTGGAGCTGCCCTGACCTCCACCCATTACCTCAGGCCCTCTGTCTGATGTGCACTGCCATATTGCCCAATGGGACCACAATGGCAGCAACTCATTCACTCATAAGGTCAGAACAAGGCATCAATTGTTCTCACCTCAGAGCAAGCAATTCACTATAGCCATGCTGGGCAGCACCGTGGGATGCATTTTAAACAACTGTCTGCCATTGAAACAGAGGACTCCAGACAGTTCTAAGAGGGGTACACCCTGGGTTTGATGTCATCTGGGCAGTTCATGCCACACTAAGGAATTGGGCCCAGCCTTGTCTGGCATCCCCACTGAGAGGATGGGGGGAGGCTGGTTTATTTGGCTTGTGCAGACAGGACCAGAGTTATATGTGCCACACAACTCCTAAGCCTAACTCCAGGTGCTAATCCCAACTCAAGAAGACCCCTGAAATCAATTGCTGAATGGTAAACTGGCACTCACCTAAGCCCCATTTTTCCATTGGGTCTTTTGTGGATTTAATAGCTTTCTAGGTGTTACACAAGTGGATAGTTATGCTAGATGAATATTTTAAAAAACCCAATAAATAACAAACAATAACTGTAATTTTTAAAAAAACCATGGTAGATGTAATTATATTTGTGTGAGAGAGGTTTTTTTTAACCTTGCTGTTTTCTGTCCCCCCTCCTGTTTTTTCTCTGAACAATCCACTTCAAAAATTAATTAGTCTTTCTGTTTTGAATGCCAAGAACCCAAGAGCTGTTTCAAAGCAGAGTGTAGCATTGTTTTGAAGAACTACCACTGCTATTAGTAGTTATTTTCTGCTGTAGATGGATGCTGGGACAATGATCAGATAATGTTTTTGAAGGAACCAAGGATCTGAGAAGGGAGTCTGAATGAGAGCAATTTTTAAACACATAATGTGTGCGCGCACACACAAGAAGAAAAAGGCTCTCTGTAACTAAAAGAGGAGTCAGGACAAAAGCTTTCTCTATACTGGCGTCACACCTAAGTTGCTTGCAATTCTCTTCCTCTCTCTCTCTCTCTTTCATATTTGGAGGAGGGGAGGTGTAGCTTAGCCTACCTAGATAAATACAGGTAAAAGATTGGATAAAATGTGTTCAGATATTCATCTCACTCCTTTGAAAAGTATGTGTTTCTTCCATATTGCTAGCTACATCTACATTGACCTGAACTGTCCAAAGTATTCTAAATGAGGAATTATCATAATTTATATAATGGCAGTGTAATAAGTACAATTTTCTTTTTAGACCCTTCCAAGGATTTTCCCTCCCAGGATGCACTGAGCCAAGACTTTCAATGCAACTTTTTCTATGAACCCAAGATATCTCGCTTGGAATACTTCGAATCATTTACTTCTGGTATACTGATAAATAAGGAAATTTCACTCAATGTACTAATCCACACACATCCCCGGCTGCCATCTCCAATTCCTTTTGGAGCTCTTCATAGTTTGCTCCCTATTTCCATCTATTTATCAGCTAGAGCTAGGAGGAGTGTGCAAGTAATTGAAAGGGGAAAACATGCTCAGATAGTAATCTCACTCCTTTGACTGAGACCCCTAAGATCCTACAAGCAAAGGTGTACATAAAAAAAAAAATGCTCTTCTAGCTGCCTCCTTTTTCCTTGGCCTCTGGCATGGCAAGGAAAAGGACCTGTCAGGGATTACTGGAATCTTCTGTCTACCTGATTTTTATCCCTCCTTCTTCCATGGAGCTTGGAGAGTGATACATGTGACTTCCTCTTTTTATACAGTACTCTGATATTGACTTGGCTGATAGCTAGTGGCTTGTCTTGTGTCACCCAATAAGGTGGGTTAGGCAACTTGTGCCTCCTTGGTGTTGTTGGACTGCAACTTTCATTTTCCTTCACCATTGGTTGTGCCTAGGCTTGGTGGGAGTTGCAGTCCAACAACATCTGGAGGGTCACAAGCTGCCTACCTCCAAAAGAAACTTTGCGGCTGAGCACAGAAGGGATTTGAATCTCATATTCAAGGTTCAAGAATCCTATCTACAGGATAGCTGAGTCTGGGATTCTGAACACTTTGCCACAATGGCTCTACACGCTGATCAGAAGACATGTGGAAGATCTGAATAGCACTAAATAAAGGTTAAATGGGTTTTCTGATCACTCCAACCTCCCCCAGACTCTCAGCATATCCTCTTGTAACAGGGACTAAGTGAGTCCTATCACAAAGCAGTCAAAGGCCATACTTTCTTCTCACCCTGGGCTGTGTCCCTATCCACCATTCCTATTCCACCATCCCACCTATCCCATTGTCTCAAATTCAATCATCATTTTATTACTCCAAAGTTAAAGCCATCAGCCATTCCGGAATCCCACTGTTGATTCCCTAGGAAGACTGTGACGTCTTTGTTACACTGCAGGATAGCACCAAGAATTCCTCAAGGCCATGAAATCAAATATAAATATCAGCCACAGCTCTATCCTTATGTGTAAAGTTGGCCTCTCTCATTCACTATGTCTTTCTCAGATGCTCTCTGAGCCCTGCTCCATCTTCTGTGGAACCCCCTCCTCAGGACTGGTAATTATCTCCCTCCTCTAACTTCTGATTTCCCTCTATCCAACCTTTCACATCTTTCTTTCTGTTAGTTCTGTATAGTTCTTAAGATTGCATTAGATTTGTGTGTTTGCATGCACCTTTGCACATTTCTAAATAAAACTCTTATTCATCAAAACTGGAGTCTCGCTATTGTTAATACTAGTATAGAAAGGTGAAAATATCTTTTACCCAATCTCTCACAGGCCTCCTGTTGAGCTAATAAATTTCCTTCAAGTATCAAGGAGATTCTGTCACTGTTGGTGGGGACTCCAAATCCCCCCCCCCTCATCTTTTTGGGTAACAACTATCCAGCTCTCATATCTGTACATGTTGATGGGAAATCACTATGTACTTCCTACCTCATGCAAAAAGGTGAATGAACCTCATCCCTTTCAAGAGGGCAGTAGAGATGGGAATATCATGTTGGTTGCATACATAAACAGGATGAAGAGGAAAGGGCATTAGATACATTTGTGGAGGATAAAGTTATTGGTGAAATCTAACCTGGATGGCTATATGTCTTCTCCAGGCCTGGAAATAATATCTCTCTCCAGTACCAATTGCTGTGAAATACAAACAGGGGAGTGCTGTTGTCCTCATGTCCTGGTTGTGAGCTTCATAGAGACATCTGGTTTGCCACTGTTGGAATTAAATGCTGGATTTTGATATGATCCATCATGGTTCTTCTTATGTTATGGGATACTCATCTTGAGAGAAAGGAAAGCACTGAAATCTATTGCATGGGTTCTGTGGTTTCATTTGTTCTTGTCAAGACCGAACCCTTCTGGTTCTGGAAGCTTGATTGGTGCTTGGAGGTTTGATGCCATTACCATTTTTATCTGCTGTTCATTGACCAATTGCAACCTTTAAAATTATTGCCACCATACTCTCCTTGTGGACTTCTCAAAAGCATCTGAAGCCCTTTCATGCTACACAGTTATAGCTCTATATGTCACTACCATGGCAACATCCTATGGAATTATAAAAATCATAAAAACATAGAGCTGAAAAGAACCACAAAAGCCATCTAGTCTACCCCTGCTATCAATCCTGTTTTTTAAAAAGATTATTCTAGTTTATTAAAATATTTATATCCCAGCCTTCTTTGTGGCACCCAGGGCATTATATAACAATTTGGTGAGGAACCAGAGTACTCTGGCTAAGAATATTAAATGGGTGTGTATGCCTGTGCCTTTATGTCGCCTGTCAATTTATGATGGCCCCACAGTGTCTCAGGGTTGCTTAGGCAAGGAACACTCAGAGGTAGTCTGCCATTTCCTTTCTCTGAAATATGTCCTACAGCACCTGCTATTCATTGGCGGTGGCCACTACTGAAACAGAATGGTAGACAAGATAGGTCTTTGAGGGATCATTTAATGGTTATTCTTTTAAGAAGAACTATTGTAATTGGTGAAGGTGGGATTAGCACATTTCATTAACTTCATAAACGGAGAAGCTCCATGCATGGCTGTAATGAGAAGAGCTTTTAAAGTACTTTAATAAAAAGGTAGTGACAATTATTAAGGAAGGTCAAAGAAGAAAGTACAAAGGCAGGCTTAATGCTAAACACAAAGAAAACAAAAATAATGACTACGGAAGACCTACATACATTCAAGGAATGTATGTAGACAAGGAAGAAATCAGAACAGCAAAAGAGTTCCCATACCATGCATCCAACATTGATCAGAAAGGAGACTGCAGTCAAGAAATCAGAAGAAGAATGGGAAGGGCAGCTATGAAAGAACTGGAAAAGACCCTATGTAAAGATATACAATTGAGCACTAAAGTTAGAATCATCTAGCTATTATATTCCCCATCACCATATACAGAGGTACAGTAAAGAAAGCAGATATGAATTAATTTGAGATCTGGTGCTGGAGAAGAGTGCTGAAGATACTATAGACAACCAAAAAGACAACCAAAAGGGCCCTTGAAGAAATCAAGCCTGAACTCTCCCTGGAAGCCAAGATTATCAAACTGAGACTATTGTATTTTGGCCACATCATGAGAAGGCATGACTCATTGGGAAAAACAATAGTGCTAAGAAAGGTGGAGGGAAGCAGAATGAGAGGAAGGCAGCATGCTAAATGGATAAAGTGATGAATTAGGGAAGTCACAGGCCTGAATTGACAGAACAGTGGAGGATAGAGGGTCTTGGAAATGTCTCATCCACAAGGTCGCCATGAATTAGGATCAACTTGAGGGCAGTTAACAACAACATCAAGACAAAGCTGGTCATAGTCCATGTCAGTTTATGTATCCCAGTTCTTGGATAAAACTGAAATCTCTGCTTATTATTGTTTGGCTTCAGGCTTGTTTTCACTTGTAGGCTACTCCCCCATTTACAGAGCAAGTTTTAAGAAATCAAAAGTTAAGTTTAATACATTTTTATGGGGGAGGGTGGGGGTTGGGGTTTTTAGATTGTATTGATGTAATTTTAATTGCTGCAAGCCGCCCCGATTGTTTTTAACAGAGGAGCGGGGTATAAATTATTATTATTATTATTATTATTATTATTATTATAAAAGACTGTCTCATATTCCAATTTACTGGAAGGCTACTTGTTGTGACAGTCTTGATGCCTGCATGAAGACCAAAGTTTGAATGAAGTTCGCAAAGGAATTTTTGAAAGGTTTACTCCAAGGATACCTGACACATAACAATAATGTGATGGTCTGCAGATTGTAACATGCTTTAAAGAGGAAATTATATCAAATCCTTCTTGTCAGAGGTGGAAGAATAAAGTGAAGAAAAACAAAATTTATATTTATCATCCCAACCTGCCATTCTTTCTTTCCTGTTGTCCTTCTATCTCTCCCTCCCTCTCTCTCTCATTTTCCCTCTCAAAAATGTTTTTTTAAGATGTATAGTTTTACATTACATAATTTTATATACCAATATCACATCACTTTTAGCTTAATGAAATACTGTTAGACCTACTACAGCATTCCCTCATCTCCTTGCTACAGATACAGCCAGTGCTAATGGTCAATTTCAGAATAATAGAAAGTCCACAGATCTGTTTTGAAAGACAAATCATTATGTTGTATTTGAAATGAACTGGGAATCTTCCATTGATTCTTTCCTATGTCATCAAGAAAGTGTATGTATTATTATTATTATTATTATTATTATTATTATTATTAGTGTTGATTACTGGCCTTCTGATTTCATCAGTGAAAGTCATTCAAACGCGATTGGCATGCTGTGCTCTTAAATCTTAAGACTTAAAGGGTGAAAGCCTACACAGACAGCCTGAGCTGGCCCTGCAACACAAACATGGCATTTTAACTGAGAAACATCAATAACTCAGTGAGCCAAAATTGCAATGTTGGCTTTTTGAGGCATCACTTACCCACCACTGATTCAATTTAGTATGTAGCATGGCTATTTCATTGGTACATAAGAAAAACATTTTCTTTCAGTACTACTGGATTCATGGACAGGCCTGGCATCAGCATTCAGCAAACTAAAGCAGCTGTCTGAGCACCACAATCTTGTTGTTGTTGTTGTTGTTGTGTGCCTTCAAGTAATTTCTGACTGGTGGCAACTCTAAG
Organism: Phrynosoma blainvillii; assembly: GCA_026167975.1. NCBI lineage: Eukaryota > Metazoa > Chordata > Lepidosauria > Squamata > Phrynosomatidae > Phrynosoma > Phrynosoma blainvillii. The sequence goes on from JANUYF010000001.1 coordinate 142,792,723, forward strand.
GTGAACCTATCACTGGGTTTTCTGGGGCTGAGTGTGTGTGACCTGCCAAAGGTTACCCAGTAGGTTTCCATGGCCAAGTGGGGAATCAAACTCTGATCTCCAAAGCCATAGTCCAATACTCAAACCTCTACACTATGCTGGCTTTCCCCAAGGTCCTAATAGGGCAAAATGGCACCATTACCTGCCCTGCCCTCAGCTATAGAGCAGCAGCAGTAATGGTGGGTGTCACTGGCAGGAGTGAATTGTGACACTATAGCTAACATTGGTTGGCACTGCACTCAGGGAGGTATAGGTGGCCCTCCTTGTGTAATCCCATCACCTAGTAAACCCTATGAAGAGACACCCCAAGTGAAACACAAGCAGGATCAGAGCATTAACAGAAAGGGAAGGAGGGAGAGATAAAGGGATATCAAATTTGCAAGATTAGCCAAAGGCATAAGAAAGAAGACAAGACAAATAGCAGACACCCTTAGAAAGGCAAATAGCATCCAAAGCAGCATTACACATAAAACAGGGACATGAAATGTGAGAAGCATGAGCCAAGGGAAGCTAGACACAGTAAAAATGGAAATGGAACGCCTGAACATAGCAATACTGGGGGTGAGTGAGTTAAAATGGCCAGGCATGGGCCACTTTGAATCAGTCAACTACACAGTGCTCTACTCAGGGAATGAAAAGACAAGAAGAAATGGGGTGGTTTTCATACTAAGAAAAGATGTGGCAAAAGCAGTCAGCAGACACAATGCAAAATCAGACCAAATCATTTCAGTAAGGCTCCATGGTAAAGCTATGAATATCACCATAATTCAAGTATATGCACCAACCACAGAGGCAGAACAGGAAGAAATTAATATACCAACACAGCTGATCATTGGAGATTGGAATACAAAATTAGGAAGCAAAGAACAATTTAAAAAAGTAGGCAGATTTGGATTAGGCAAAAGAAATGAAGCAGGTGAGCATCTGATAGATTTTTGTGAAGCCAATAACCTATTCATTGCAAACACATTCTTCATACAACCAGAAAGAAGGCTATACACATGGACATCACCAGATGGTCAACACAAAAATCAAATAGACTATATAACTGGAAGCAAAGGATGGTGAAACTCTATACTGGTGGCCAAGACTAGACCAGGTGCTGACTGTGGTACAGAACTACTCATATCAAAAATACAGGTAAGACTCAAGAAGAAAACAAAACCAATGATTATACCAAAATATGATCTAAATAATACCTCAACAGAATCTACTGACAACATAAGAAACAGATTTGCATTACTAAGAATAATAGACTGAGAACCAGAGGAACTATGGTCTAAAGCCAGGGACATAATAAAAGAATGCAAACAGACATTTTCAATAAACAAAAAGAAAGAGAAAAAAACCATGGATGACAGAAAAAATATTACAAACAATTCAGAAAATAAGAGAAGAAAAACAAAAGGGAGATAGGAACAAACTAAGAATTATGAATGCAACAGTACAATGGCTTGTGTGGAAAAATTAAGAAAATTACTACAACAGCCAATGCAGAGAAACAGAAGAAAACAACAAAAAAGGAAGAACAAGAGATCTATTTTACAAGATCCAGGGAATCAAAGGAAAATTCAAACCAAGGACTGGGATGATCTGTGACAATAAAAATAATGTAATTCAAGACCAGGAAGGAATAAAAAGAGGTTGGATGCAATACACAGAAGAATTGTAAAAAAGAGATGACAAAATGAAGGACACATGGAATGAAGAGCCATAAGAAGATGAACCTCAATTTCTAAAAATTGAGGTGGAAACTGTAATAAGAAAAATAGCAAAAAAACAACAAAAACAAAAAAACAAAAACAAATCACCAGGAACAGATGATATTCCAATTGAACTGTTGCAATCCACACTGACAGAGTCAAATATAGTGCTAACCAACATATGTCAAGAGATATGGAAAACAAAACAATTCCAACAGATTGGAAGTGATCAATATACATCCCCATCCACAAAAAGGGAGACACAAGAGACTGCAGCAACTATAGGACCATAGCACTGATCTCCCATGCAAGCAAAATTATGCTCAAAATTCTGCAACATAGACTCCAACTATACATGAAGAGAGAAATCCCAGAGGCCCAAGCAGGGTTCAGGAAAGGAAGAGCCACGAGGGACCACAATGCAAACATACGATGGCTAATGGAGCGCACCAGGGAATTCCAAAAGAAAACCAGCATGTGTTTTATAGAGTATAGCAAAGCCTTTGACTGCATAGATCAGGGATCCGGTCGCTGGTCCCCAGGTCTTCCGCTGGGCCGGTGGGGGGGGAATGGTGTGCACGCAGCCCCTGGCACCGCCGCACACACTGCCGCCGCCATGCCACCACGGCTGCCATTTTGTTTGTCAAAATGGTGGTCGCGACTCATTTGCGCATGCGCAGGAGTACTGCATATGCGCAAATGAGTCGCAGCCGCCATTTTGGCAAACAAAATGTCGGCCGCGACGCGCGCAACGACGCAGAGGCAGGGGCGCGCGATGGCGGCGGTGGTGGTGGGGGTCGGTGGAGGCAGCTTGGCGGGGGTCAGCGGGCCGGGTGCGGGCCGTGGGCCGTAGGTTGCCAACCCCTGGCACAGATCATTACAGGTTATGGAATGCCCTTAAAGACATGGGAGTGCCAACATATCTGATAGTCCTAATGAGGAATCTGTACTCAGGACAAGAGACTACTGTCAGAACAGAACACGGAGAAACAGAATGGTTCCCAATTGGCAAAGGAGTCAGACAAGGCTGTATCCTTTCACTCTATCTGTTCAACCTGTATGCAGAACATATTATAAGAAAAACAGGCTTGCTCACAGAAGAAGGAGGAGTAAAAATAGGAGAAAGGAATATCAACAATCTAAGATATGCTGATGATACCATAGTACTAGCAGAAAACTTCACAGACCTGGAACACCTACTAAGGAAGATCAAAGAAGAAAGTGCAAAGGCAAGCTTAATGTAAAGAAAACAAAACTAATGACCATCAAGGACCTTCACAAGTTCAACCTATACAATGAAGAAATAGAAATAATAAAAGAATTCCCATACCTGGGGTCAAACATTGATAGAAATGGGGACTGCAGCCAGGAAATCAGAAGAAGACTAAGAATGGGGAGGGTGGCTATGAAAGAACTAGAAAAGATTCTAAAATGCAAATATAGAACTCAGCACAAATGTTAGAATCATGTAATAATAATAATAATAATAATAATAATTTTTATTTATATTTCCCACCTCTCCCTACGGATCGAGGCGGGATTACACAATTAAATGAATACAATATGCAAAATACAAACAATAAAATAGTGAAATCAATATTTCAAGCCATTATATTCCCTATTAGTATGTATGGATGTGAGAGCTGGACAGTTAAGAAAGATGATAGGAAGAAAGTCAATGCATTTGAGATGTGGTGCTGGAGAAGAGTGCTGAGGATCCCATGGACAGCCAAAAGGACAAACAAATGGGTCCTAGAGCAGATCAAAATGGAAAACTCCCTGGAAGCCAAGATGACCAAACTGAGGCTGTCGTACTTTGGACACATCATGAGAAGTGAGGACTCTTTGGAAAAAAAACACAATAATGTTGGGAAACGTGGAGAGAAGTAGGAAAAGAGGAAGGCCACATGCTATTAAGTAGGTCACAGGTATGGGGTTGCAGGAATTAAGCAGAGCAATGGAGGACAGAGGGTCTTGGAGATGTCTTGTCCTTAGTGTCCCCATGAGTCGAGATAGACTGGAGGGTAGTTAACAACAACAACAAAAAAGATGTACCCCTTGTTGTAGACTCCCTCAAAAGTGTTATTTTAGACTATGGGGGGTTGCAGACTGCCAGAAATAGTGCAAATTGAGTCCACTTTTAGGGTTAGGGTTAGGGTTAGGGAATCATGGGAACTGTATTTTATTGTGGCACCAGAGCTCTCTGACAGAGAAGGCTCAATGTCTCAGGAAAAAAAAAACACAATTCCCATGATTCCCAAGCACTAACCCTAACCCTAAAGTGGGCTCAATTTGCACTATTTCTGGCAGTCTGCAACCCCCCTAAGTAGGATTAGTCAAAATGAAACATTTCTAGATATCTACCAATATCATATATTTGGTTGCTGTTTGGGGATGGTGGGATCAGTAGACCAGCACACCAAGGAAAATCCATCTTGGAGACAACTGTACTTAAAGCTCATTATTTCACAATCCATGCAGTTAAATTTTGCCACTGATCATCTCCTTTTGTTTTCCCTCTACCCTCACCAACATATATGTTGGTGCTCAACTTTCAGACACATTCTACATTGTTTGATAGTGGTAAAGAACTTCAAAAAGTGCTTTAAGGATAGCTATTAAAGACAATTACAGTTGCCCCTCCATTTTCATTGGGGATCTGTTCCGGAGCCTGCCGTGAATATGAAAAACCGTGAATATTCATGCCCCATTGTCTTGAATGGCTGCATGCTCCTGCGCATGCTCCTGTGCATGCACCATGGGTGCGTGCGCCATTTTATCCCTCCCCACTTGCTGGTCTGCAAAGGACCGCGACCGCGACTCGAAGTCCGTGAATTGGGAGTGATGACTGTATAATGGATGGCTTATTATATCAGACCAAATAATGTCATTACCAAAGGTTACAATTCTTTTGAAATGTAGGTCTCTTACTTCTTCATTACCCTTCCAAAGATAACTCATAGGGCAGCTGCAGTACTTTGTATCATATATTTGGACTGGAGAGTATACCAGGACTTAAAAACGGACCAGCAGACAGGATCATGAAGGACAGATAATCAAAATTCTGAAGTAACAGATTGTTAAAATGTGTGGTTGATATAAAATTAAGTTCATGTACCAAGAGTTTATACCTACTTGAAAGCAATAGCAACAGTGAAAGGTGAAGGTGAGCTCCAGTGAAAGTTGAATTGACATTTTGCATAATCCCTACCCAATTGCCACTGTAAATGCCAATTGCTACAAAGACGGTGTTATAATCTTAGCGGGTTAGAGTTAGAGCTATCAGCAAGCATATATATTAGGCAGGAGGATTCAAGCAGTCATGTTTTGATACATTATTTATGAACATTTTACTAGCACATACAGTAATTATAGGCCAATGAGACAGCAGATATTTGTGTTCTTTTTGTCACACAGTGAGATGAAATTTGCAAGATTAGTGACCCATTCAGTGGGGATGATATCTGACAAATTGCAAACTAATAGTTACATGAGTTTTGTACAATGTCCCTTCAAAGTTTTCTTTTTTCTTTCTTTTTTTAAGATGGAAGCTGTCAACAACCTTTTTATCTCTTGATAGGGGTAGAAGAAATGGACAGGGTTAATAGAAAGTAGTTTTCCAAGATACTGCGACTTCCTGAGTCCTGCAGCTAGGATAACAGGTCTGGAGCAGTGGCATCACTAGGGGGGTGCGGACCACAACAGGTGACACCTCAGAGGGGGTGTCACCCAGTGGGGTGGGACACCCGACACGGCTGCTGGATGAGCAAGAAAAGGCATTGTGTCCCTTCCTTACTTGCCCAGCAGCCACAGCAGTCCCCTCCATTTGGGCTTTGGCACAGCTGCAACTATGCCAGAACCTCTGGGAGACTGGCACTGCCCCTTCCAGTGGAGGTGGCAGCTGGAGGGGGCAGTCCCTTCTGTTTGGGCTTTGGCGTGGTTGCAGCCACACCAAAGCTCAAACAGGCCTCTGGGGACTTAGGCAGTATGGCCCCTACAGCCCCCCCCCACACACCAGGTGACACTCTGTACCCCCTCAAAAGTAACACTGCCAAGCTCTGAATATATGTTAATATTTAACGTGACACAAAAAATCTGTTGTTTTCAATCTTGTAGCCCTTACAGAGGCTCCCTTTTAGGGTTGCCATATCCTGGTTTTTCTCGGGACAAGCCCAGTTTTTCGAGGGATTGAATGTCCCAGTCAGTTTTAAGATCATGTCTCAGCTCCAAGACTGCTCCTCTCCTCCCTCCACAACTCCCTCCCCACCCCCCACAAAAAAAGCCACATTTAGGGCACCCACTCCCTCACCTCTTCCTCCCACCTCCCTTTCTCTGCAGGGACCTTTCCCCACATCTCCTTCCTCTCTGAGTTCTCTGCTCTCTCCCTCCTTGGAGGAGGACTCTCTAGGAATCTGAGCGTTTTCACTACTTTGGACCCTGGATGGTGGGGAAGAGGAGGATGAAGAGGTATGGCAGGGGGAGTATTTGGGAGGGAGGGGGGAGGGCCTGAGTAGCTGGGGCTGGGGCAGGAAACAATGAAGTCAGGGGGACACCCTGGGGCAGGGAGAGAGGAGGCCCCCTAAACCATGCATTGTGTATCTGTGGGATGTCCCAGTTCCCCCCTCCCTTCCCTCTCCCCCCAGTAGCCACCCAGGCTCTCCTTCCATCACCAAAAGGAGGGAGGAAGGGAGGGGGAGAGGGAGACCAAGGCAGTGGCCAAGGGGGCATCTACAATATAGAAACAAGGCAGTTGGACACCACTTTTAAGGCTTCTGGACCCTGGGTGAGGCGTGTCCTCCTTTTTTAATTGAATATCCTACATTTTGTCCTACATTTTCTCCCAGTTTTGTGGAAGAGCATTATGGCAACCCTACTCCCTTTAGAAGGCATTTCAAAGCTGATAGTCTAACCTGAGAACCAGAATTATACACCAGGAGTGGGTTTGAGGCAGGTGGAGTCGAAAAGGATGACAGATGCTGCATGAAGCTTTTGCAATTGCCGGGGAAGAGCTGCACTCCTGTTAATTTCTAGCCTCCATATGGCCCTGCATCTAGAAGGAGAGTATAAATTGTCTCAGAATGTGTAATAAATGAACCCACAATTATTCTTTCAAGCTGAAGGTACACAAAGTGAGTAATATATGATAACTTGGTGAGGTGTATTCTGAAGAGAGGCATTTTTCTTTGTCATAAGTGAAGAACTATAGCAATCACTGTTATATTGGTTTTGTGCAACTCTTTCCCAGTTCAAGAGGGGGGCCATGAGCTGCTGAACTGCCATGAGTCAAGGAAGTGAGGACTACAGCTTCTAAGAACTGGCCGTGGAGATTCATGTCTGCCAACCAACACATCTTCTCTTGCCATAATCTGCTGCATTTAATGAACTGCAAACTGGCTGTGATCCATTTCAGGTTTCACTCATTCATTTTCCTACTTCTGCTCTGAACAGGAAAAAAAAAGCAGTGTTTGTCTCTGAAGCTGCTGCCAGAATTAATGCAGGTTGACACCACTTTAACTGTCATGGCTCCACCCTATTGAATCCTAGCTTTTGCAGTATGCTGTGGCACCAGAGATCTTTGAGAGAGAATGCTAAATATCTCACAAAACTACAAAGCCCAGAATTTCACAGCATGGAGCCATAGCAGTTAAAGCGGTGTGAAACTGTATTAACTCTGCAGTGCAGAGACAGAGAGATTCTGGCTTTGAGAAAGATAGGGTTTCAGTTCTGAAAGTGAGAAGGTTTGGATTGGACAGAGACAGATTTTGGACAGAGTCAGCCTCAAGGGAAGGCAAACCTCCTCTGAACAAATCTTGCCAAACACACACACAAAAACACTATGATAGGTTTGCCTAAGGGTTGCCATAAGGTGGAAATGACTTGAAGTACACAACAGCAACAATAATAAAGGTATGATTCCACAATAACTGCCATGGCAACATCCCACAAAATCCAAGGATTTGCATTTTAGGGAAGATTATTTTGAATTCTTAGCTGGAGAGAAACTGTGCCTCACTAAACTACAAACTCCAGGATTCCATAAGATGAAACCAAGGGGGGTTGCAGACTGCCAGAAATAGTACAAATTGAGTCCATTTTTAGGGTTGGGGTTAGGGTTAGGGTTAGGGAATCATGGGAACTGTATTTTATTGTGGCACCAGAGCTCTCTGACAGAGAAGGCTCAATGTCTCAGAAAAAAACAATTCCCATGATTCCCTAGCACTAACCCTAACCCTAAAAGTGGACTCAATTTGCACTATTTCTGGCAGTCTGCAACCCACCCACCCCCAGACAGTTAAGTGGAATCATAGTGCTATAATTATGTAGTGCGAAAGGGTCCCAAAAGTCAGAAACTATCTCTGATAAGTAACGATGACCTGATTGACACCTGAGGCAGAATATCCACTAGAAACTCTACCCATTCCTGACAGAAAAACCAAACATTTGCTGCCCTGTCATCACAATGTCCAAAATCTGTAGCTTGGGGCTACTATTTCACTCTGTCCCATGGTAAGATTGATTGTTGATATGCTGTCAGGAGATGTTGATATGCTGTCACCCAACTTTCTCACAAAAGCAGTCTGTTGCCTCCAGCAACCCCACTTCTTGATCATCACAGCTCAGACATATTGAGCACAGTGCAAATAAACCGAGGCCTACTTAAGTTCTATTTATTTCAGTGGAAGAGCTAAAGAGCTCCTTAAATCTTTCATATTGAAAGCAATGAGATTCTGGTAAAACATTTAAAGTGGTCTGGACCCTTTATGCTTGTTTGTTCTGTAGGTGATTTAGTGGTGCGCTATACCAGAAAGTCCAATGGGCTGTGTAATTTACCCTGAAAAGCTTGCTTGTTTCTTTATGCTGTGTGCCTCCTCACACTCCTCATTGCTGGCATCAAGGCACCCAATCTTCTTTCTAATATTTCTTTATGCTGAAACTGGACTTGGACTGGATAGCTCTTGGAACAGAGGGCTCCTTGAAGCAGAGGATTGGCCCCTCAAAAAAGGACACATGGTTACCATAAAAGACACTGTCACTCAATGCAGACGATACAGAACTAGATGGACTAATAATCTGATCTAGTATAAGACAACAATTTTTTGTGTTCCTAATTCCTCATGATGCACCCTAATGAAATCAAAACAATGTTCTGTGGAAGGGGGCCATTCACACTGCACAATTACAGTGGTCTGAATCTTCTTGAACTGCTAAAGTCAGATTTTATGAATTCTGGGATTTGCAGTTTATGGAGGAGCATTTAGAATGATCAGCCAGAGAGCTCCTCTAGTGGCTCACCAAACTACAAATCCCAGGTTTCCATGGGATGCAGCTGTGGCAGTTGAAGTGGAATCACAGCACTAATCATAGCACTATAAATGTGAGGGCCCTGGAATTTGTTACTTTCCAATTAATATCAAATACATGTAAGCACTGCGTCCTGCTCTCTTTTCATACAATAGCCTTGGCACATATAGCCCTTTTGGTTTCCTCAACAAACCCTTTTCCATCAGGAAAATTCCTACTGCTCTAATACTGTATCTGCTTTGAGTCCCTTGGGCTTTCTGTTGTTTCTCAGAACAGTTCAGTAAGGAGAACAAATTGATTTGTTCCCTGAAAATCTTCCACCTAGTGCCCATTCTAGGATTTCTGCATCTCAGGATGCTCCCTGGGGGAAGCGCAACCATGGCCTGGGAATGTCTACTCTTCCTACCTTCTGGATTTGGGAAGAATTTGGAAAAGTGACTTTCTGGGACTACGACTCCCAGTGTTTATGTTGGTGGGGAGAGGGGTATTCTGAATTGTGTAGTTTGACAAAGTGGTCTTGCCAACCTTGTGTAGTTCAACAAATTGTGTGATTCAGCAAAGTGAACTTGCCAACCCTTCCTTGCCAACCTTGCTCTGATCTCTCTCTCTCTCTCTCTCTCTCTCTCTCTCTCTCTCTCTCTCTCTCTCTCTCTCTTGTCTGGCCTAGAACAGATACTGCCTCCCACTACCTTGGCTTGAAGCCATACCTCACCTTTTCCTTCCTCCCTTATAGCAGACACCTCAACACCTTGATGGTGATTTTGCATGGGGTTTTTTGTGGGTTCAGTTCCAATTGTGCATTTTCCTCAGAGTATTTTTTTCGAAGGGGAGTATGTGGGTGGTTGTTTTCCAAGAATGTGTGTTTCTCTGAGCACCACAGGTCTGCCTCTTATAAAATGAGTCTCTCTTTTTGGTGTGCATTGTGAAGACAAATATGCAATTTGGCATTGAGGGTGCCTCTGTCTTGCCACCAGGCAACATTATGGCCAAGTTACTTTTTAGCCAAGTTATTTATGTCTAAGCACCATCAGCCTACCTTCTATGAAATGAACGTTGGTTGGAGAGAACACTACGGGATCAGAACAGTGACCCATCTCTGTCTTGTAGTTTGGTGAGATTTAAAAAAAAACACACAACATGCACAAGCTCCTTTTTGCCCGTGGTGAAACCAGTTTGGAATGGGCAAGGCACTGCTTGGGAGAAACCAGATTGTGATAGCATGCATAAGCATACTTTCAAAATTCCAAATATGTCTACCACCAGTTGGGTTACACACACACACACACACACACACAAATTTTATATCTCTATCTATCTATTCACTGATATCCTGCATTGGCTACTTTTGCATCTGCATAACTAAGTAAATTCTTCTGGCCTGACCCCCCTCCCCTGCCCACCTTAAGAGATAACAGCCAGATCAGCTTCCAGTTGGGGTACAAGGAGAATAACATTTCTTCTCCCTCATACCAGTGAGGGGAGCTGAAACAAGAACTTGCAGCAGGGGGCATGCTTCTGACTGTTGCAGCCTCACTTACTGGTGGAAGGATAGAAACATTGTTCTTGCATCCTATCAGAAGCTGAAAAGACCTTCTTTGCCAAATCCAACTGTTGGCTCTTAAGGTGGGCTAGGGTGGCATTTATGTACATTTACAGTGAAATTACATAATCTTAATACAGACCAGTTACTGATCCATTGCTCTACCTTACAAATCTGTAATTGCAATACTGAATTTTGTTGGTGTATGCCATTAAGTCATTTCTAATTTATGGCAATCCCAAGACCCACCTATCATGGGCTTTTCTTGGCAGAATTTGTTCAGAGGAGGGTTGCTCTTGCCTTCTTCTAAGGCTGAGAATGTGTGATTTGCCCAATGTCACCCAACTGGTTCCCATGGCTGAAATGGGATTCAGACTCTAGTGTCCCAACACTCAAAGCATGCTGGGTCTCCATTACATAGGAAAATAGAAAATGCAAAGTTATAAAGGCCATCAGTCATTACTGAATACCAATCCTTATATTATATACAAAATAGTTTATTGTTGTTAGCTGCCCTCGAGTCGGTTCCGACTCATGGTGACCCTGTGGATGAGACATCTCCAAGAATCCCTATTTTCTATTGCCTTGCCCAAATCCTGTAAACCATACCCCATAACCCTCCTGATTGAGTCTATCCATCTGGTCTGTGGTCTTCCTCACTTTCTTCTATTCTCTACCTTTCCTAGCAAATATATATAATTTTACCTCACTGTCCTATTAAAAATAGTGATTAAGGTGGTTAACAACCATCACTACAAAGTAAAACCTTGTTTACAACTTAAACAACAAAACCATTGAAATATGTCATCATAATCATTACCATGAAATTCATCACTGTAAACATCAAAGCACTTTTTAAAGGCCAGTTTCAAGAGATGTGTCTTCACACCCTTCCTAAGAGAAGTGAGACTGTGAACTAATCACAGCTTCTGGAGGGGATGCATTTCATGCAGAGATCAACACAGGGAAAAGCCCTCTTTCAGTCCCAAGGGTCTGCTGCTAATGGGACACTGCAAGGGATGGGATTCTCAAGAAGGCTTCTCCTAAAGATCTTAATGTTCTGTATGATTTATCACAAGATAGATGGCACCACTGATAGCTAAACCCTAAGTCATTTATTTGGTCAGTATCTATGCATGCAAATAAAGCACCCACAGTAGGAAAACATCATATACAGGGACTCCAGAGTCTCTCACATCCCATCCCAAAAGGTTCCAGAGAGAATCCCTTGGCTCTCAGGGACAGATTTTTTGGGGGGGCGGGGGGGGGGGCAGAGAGGATTGTAGTAGGAAACAAGAGATCCCTAGGCTTGAACATAACTCAGTGGATGCTTCTCTGGATCTAAGCCATAACAGAGAGAGATGTATTTAGGTAGATTGATAGGTTATATTTTCTGGCACACACACATTGTCTAAAAAACAACACCCAACTCTAGACTTCAACACTTAACTATTTTACTTCTCCATTGTATTTATCTTTATTACCACGGCTCTTTATTATATCCACAAACCAAACTTCTGAAAATGTTGCAGTAATGAATGTCTCTATGATGCTAGAGGGTAATGGTGTACAGATGGCCATTCATCATGGGAGGAAAAAACAATTTCCCTGGATGATCTATTGCCAAGATGCATGATAGGGGAAATATAAACAAGGAGTTATGTATTGTCCTAATGCTATAATCTAATATTATCAGGCAATAGAAGACCAAATGTACCAAGACTCATTGGAAGAATTCAAATGATGATAAAAGTGAGCTTTAATAAAAATAATTAATAGCAAGGTTCCTGCAATAAGAGAAGTCCCTAAGTATAATTGTCACAGTCAATCATGCTGCTTGCTCTTTTCCAGAGGTTATTGTGAGTTCACAGATATTAAGCTGTCTATTAAATTCAGCTTTCTCTTCAGCCACCATTTTTATATCATTGTACCTTTCTGTTTTTTCACTTTGCCATGTAGGAGACTTGAGGGGAAGACTGCAGGGCCTTACCAGATAGCTCAGCAGAGATATAGGAGATAAAGAAGAGCTTGGACAAAGTTACTTTTTATTTATTACAACTCCCAGAATCCCCCAGCCAGCAAGACCACTGGCCAAAAAAAGGTAGTTCAGACTCTAAATTCCCTTTTCTGCAAGAGCCCTGCCCTCTTTCATGTTTGGCCACCATAGTCGTAATGGGTCTCTAATGTGTACCCCTTTTAAGCTGTGGGTAGGTGAATGCTTCTCCTAACAAAAGCAGAGCAGAACAAATGTTAAAAAATCCAAATGGCAGGGAGAGGGCTCCTAACAATTTTTCACATGGATTGGAATTCAGACATGTTAGTATACATGTGATGTTTGAAGCAAGACAAGAGATTTCTAAAATATCTCTTCTTTGCAGAGATGTAATTCTTCGTTAATGTTGTTCTTGAAGGAAGCAATGAATAACTGAGCATTTTTCTTTGAAAACTGCAAGTTTTGAAGATTATTTGCCATTTAGGACTTGTTCTGAATAAAATTTGCACTTGGTATTTCTTGCACAGATCCACACAAAAAAGTGTGAATTTTGCACCAAACAAGTCCCAAACAACACAGATTCTTGTCAGTCCTAGAATCTCCTCATCAGGTTTTCCTAACATGTGAAAAACATGTTTTTCTACAATTTTAAAAAAATATTTCTAAATATTCTTTCTATTCCTTCTTCGCTGTGTTCAGCTGTAGAAGGATAAGTTTACACTGCAGCACACTTGAGCTTTCAATGGGAACCAAACCCAGATGGTTTCACAATATTCAGTGGTATTATAAATCAAGTGCCATTTATTCCTCTCTCTTTTTAAAATCTAGTTTGGATTTAAGCAAGTGCGATGTTTGGACTATTCTCATTGCAGAGTAACTTCCAGAGTGCCTGCATAATGTTCATGCAAAGGGCCCATGGATGCCGACAGACTGCATTCAAGGCACTGTGGAAAGAACTTTTGCAGAGAATCTTCCACAAGCTCATGTGAAAATGTTGGACTGGGACTTGAGTGATCTGGCTGATGGTCCCTACTCTGGAGAGACTCACTGCATCATCTTAGTCCAATCACTGTCTCTCAGGATGACCTACCAAGAGACTGTGAAGATTAAAAGTGGAAAAAAAGAGCCACATATATATATATATCACCTTGAGCTCACTGAAAAAAAGAAGGGATACAGATATTTGTTGTTGTATGCCTTCAAGTGATTTCCAACCCATTTTGTTGTTTTTGTTGATGCTGAGAGAGTGTAACTTGCCCAAGGTCACCCAGTTGGTTTTCATGGCTGAGCAGGGATTTGTACCCTGATCTTCAGAGTCATTAGTCATCGCTAAAATGAGTACCCAACTGTTGGGGGGCAATAAGCTTACAGTTGTAAACCGCTTAGACATCCCATAGTACGATATGAAGCAGTATATAAATGAAGCTGCTTTAGTTCAACACTCAAACCACTACACTGTGCTTGCACTATACAAAACAAGCAAATAAAACAATAGCCTAAATGCAACTAAATTAAACTGGGCAAATTGCTAGTTCACTGGAGTCAATGGGATTTGCACAAGTGTTGGCTTATCATTCAGTAATTGCTTCAATGAATCTACACTAGTTGTGGCTAGTAATTGGGTTAAATCCTTTGAGGCTGCAACCACACTGCAGAAATAATCCAGGAATTTTGGGAATTGTAGTATTGTGAGACATTTAATCTTCTTTGGGCCTTTGCAGACTGCTAGAAATAGTGCAAATTGAGTCCACTTTAACTGTGTTGGCTCAGTGCTAGGGAATCATGGGAATTGTATTTTTTTCTGAGACATTGAGTCTTCTCTGTCAGAGAGCTCTGGTGCCACAATAAACTACAGTTCCCATGATTCCCTAGCACTGAGGGGGGAAGCAGACTGGCGGCACGGGGCTGCCCTGGGAAGGTGTGCCGTGGGCCCGAGGCATCCCCATGCCTCGATCCAGCAGCGCACCTTCCCCATCCCTGAAAGGAGCGCTAAAATAGCACTCCTTTCACAAGTCAGTGAAAGTGCGCCGCAAAAGCTTGCAGCGCACTTTCACTGAGTTTTCCGCCGCAGCGTGTCCGGACGCTGCGGCGGGATGTTGCCCTCGGAGCGCCAGCCGTGTGGAGGGCCGGCGGCTCCGAGGTCAACCTCGGGAGGAGGAAGGGGTGCCGAGCGTGCAGCTGCCCCTCCTCTTCCCTGCCTCCAGGACGGCTTTTTAAGCTGTCTGCAGAGGCCCTGAGTCAGGGCAGTTAAAGTGGACTCAATTTGCACTATTTCTGGCAGTCTGCAAAGGCCCTTTGTCAGAGAGCTCTAGTGCCACTACAAACTACAGTTCCTAGAATTCCATAGCATTGAGCCATAGCAGTTAAAGTTGTGTCAACCTGGATTATTTCTGCAGTGCAGATGCAGTCTGAGTATGGGATCCAGGGATGGAACAATAGACAGGGAAATGAGGGCACTGCCACTCCAAATAAGGATTCTGCCCTCCCATGCCACCATAAATCGGCATGTGACTTGAAGGAACACACATCCATACATATATGCACACTTGATGCATCCAGCATATGACACCAGATGCAGGGTATATTATTTTTGGAAATGTAAACATTTTTTTAAAAAAAATAGTTCATTCACAGAAGATACAGGAGTGGGTTGGTATTATGAAATAAAATATTTTGCTGAGTTAGAAAATGTTACTGCATTTTATATTTCTGAACTGATCAGTAGATGGGTGTGGTAATTAAAAGTTGGAACACTGATTAAGAAGCAAAATGTAATATATGTAAGAAGTAAACATACACTTCTTCTTAAGTTTCTTGCTAATGTCTTTTGTTACTTTTAACATGCTGCTGCCAATTGCAATTAGGCAGATGGCGCAGAAATTATGCTATTCCATCACAGACATTGGTTCTGTTTGGTGAGGAAAACACTGCCTGTAGGTTTTATGATATGAAAATATTCCTGGCTTCTTTTAGGGATAGGAGGCAATTTTCTTTGGTCTGCATTTTTAAGTGAATCAACCAAATGTGTACTTCTCAAACTAAAACACAGATTAGGAACAAAGTTATTCTTCAAACTGCTGTGCCAAACTGTGCAGTGCAATTTCATCTCAAAAAGTTGCATATTAATTGTTCATTAAAATGTGTACACACAAAATGAGTATTGTTGTTAGCTGCCATCAAGTCAGCTTTGACTTATGTGGAAGTTAATGTTAGTTTTGGGCTTTTTGTTTTTATTATATGACTTAAAGGTCATTACAAACTTATGATGACCCCACTGCAGGATTTTCTTGACAAAATTTTTGCAGATGAGGGTTGGCATATCTTCCTCTAAGACTGAGAGGGTGTGACTAGCCCTGTGGATTTTCCTGACTAATACAAATTTAAACTCAAGTACAGATTTCTCAGAGTCCTAGCCCAACAGTCAAACCATTACACCACACCAGGTCCCAGTTTTAGTGCAGTTAAAAATAAATATTCAGATTGTTGGTGAAACTGAACAGGAAAGACATATGACTGAATACATGTGAAACTGATTCATCCATCCCTGATATTCTTGTAGGAGGAGAAGGAGGAGTTTGTTTATACTACTTTTATATTTTACTTTTATATTTTTAAAGAAGCTTCAGGAGTGTACATTGTCGTCTTCCCCATTTCCATCTTCAGACTAATCCTGTGAGGTAGGTTCAGTCAGTGACAGATCCAAGGTGAGCTTCTTGATCTGCTGTCACACTGCAGAATTAATACAATTTGACACTGCTTTAACTGCCATGGCTTCATCCCATGGAGTCCTGGGATTTGTAGTTTGTTGTGGCACTAGAGCACAGAGAAAGCTAAATATCTAATGAAACTGCACATTCAATAATTCCATAGCATTGAGCCATGGCAGCTAAATGCGGTGTCAAACTACAATCATTCTGCAGTATAGCTGCAGCCCAGTAGGAATTTGTACCTATGTCTCCATAGCCCTAGGTGAACACTCTACTACATTGTTCAGCTGTCCTAAACAGATATGGAGTGTAAGTGGGCTTGTTACAGAACATCTGATAGGGGCTCCCAGCATGCCTTGCAGACAGGTGTCTGTGCCACAAAGGGTGACTTTTTGAGCTTGGTGTTCTGGGGTCTCCTTGCACATGCTGAATTAGGCCCATGGGGGTGGACGTTCTCCTCTATTGCCTGTCAACACCTGCCAATCTACTCAGTCACCATCTGTTCAGGTCTTCACTTTCATAGCAGTGTCATAATGTTTCTAATTTTTAAGTGCTGCAAACCTGGCTGAAGCATGTATAAGATCTTTGGCAAGATCTCCTTGCTTGGCCTACTAGCCTTCACATCCCAGCAACTAGGGCTCCTTATCCTTGCAAGAGATAAGAAAGATGCGAACATTTTGCACATGGGTGGGCTACTGCATTAAACAGGCCCTTTAACATAAAATGTAGATCACTTTTTTCTTTTTTTCTTTTTTGCATTACTGTTTAACCTGTCGTTGTGGACGTTTAAAGAGTGAGGAAGGCTGCAAATAATCATTCATGGCAGAAAGGAGTCACAGCTATTTAAATTATATGGATATAAATGAGGTTTTCTATTTCTATGGACACTGTAAAATAGTTTTAATAGTAATGGACTATCAGCATGTCTGCATCACTGAACTTTTGTCATGCATCTTAATCTCCCTAGTGTAGCCAGGATTTGGTACATTAACTAACATAGTGGAAAAAAATCTGTTTCAAAGAAAGACAGTGATATGTTAACATTGTTATGATCACAATACATCAGTATACAGTCAGACCTCCACATTTGCAGATTTGACTTTTGCAGATTTGATTATTTCCAGATTTGATTAATATGTTCTCTCTAGGAATCTTTAGGTCCTCCAGCACAATTCTGCTGGAAATTGATCAAAGAGTTGTTAAAATTTTTCTCTAGGCATTTGTAAGCCCTGAAGCATGATTCTGCTGCATCTGGTGGATATTGACCATAGAGGTACACTGGAGGACCTAGAGATTACTAGAGAGATGTTTTATAGGGTAAAAAAATAGTGGGTTTTTTTATTTGTGGTTTTTCCACTTTCATAGGGGATCTTGTGCCCCTAACTCCAGCGAACATGGAGGGCCTGCTGTACTTTGTAACCAAATGAGCACTGAGACATTATCCTAGGTTTTTGCTATTTTCCACTTAATGCAGACAGAAATCTACATAGTTACAGTAGTTTGGTACCACTTTTAACTCCTATAGCTTAGTCCCATGGGTTCCTGAGATCTATGGTTGGTGGGGCAAGACTGCAGTCCGGCTGCACTGCTGTAGACTTGAGAGGAAGTGTGAGGGGCTGCAAAAGAAACTAGGTCCTACATAACAGAACTCGGTCATAGTCCTCCTAATTTGGTGAGGTTCTTGCATTTCTTTGCTAGAGAGCTCTACTTCATTCTCCTAGCGCTTGCTAGAAGAGAATTTCAAGTACCTCACAAAATTACAAACTCCAGGATTCCGTAACATGTAGAACCACAACAATGAATACAAATTCTTTTGCTGGATGAGGAGAAGGACAAAATGACTGACTTCTCCTTAGTCCACACTCAGAAGCAGACTGGGTTGGTAGCAGAATCTGAATCTGGTGACACATTCATAAAATCATAGAGTCATAGAGTTGGAAAAGACCACAAGGGCCATCCAGTCCAACGGGGCCGCCCCAGGAAGCTGCGCCACGGGGTCGAGGTATCCACACACCTCGGCCCCGCGGCGCAGCTTTGCTGCCCCTGGAAGGAATGCTAAAATAGCGCTCCTTCCACAAATCGCCGAAGGTGCACCACAAAAGGCTGCCGGCACACCTTCGGTGACTCTTCCGCTGCAGCATGTACAGACGCTGCAGCGCGAGGTCATCCTTGGAGCGCCGGCCATGCGGAGGGCCGGCTGCTCTGAGGACGTTTTGGGGAAGGGGTTGGGGCACCCACCGTGTGGCTGCCCCTCCCTTTCCTTTCCCCGAAAACAGTGCTTTGTGCCGTCTGCTTCCCCCCTAAGAGTTGGGATGCTCTGTGACCAGCAGAGGAACATATTACATGACCAAGGAGAAATAAAAGGGTAATGGAAACAATACATGGAATAAGTCTATAAGAGAGGCAAAAGGATGACAGATTCATTTAATTAAAAATTATTATTATTATTATTATTATTGTTTAAAGAAGAATCATATGAGGACAAACCTCCAATTTTAAAAAGTGAAGTGAGAGCTGCACTCAGAGCATTTGAAAAAAATAAGTCACCAGGAACTTATGCCATACCAATAATGCTACGCCAAGTTATGGAAACAGAATCTACTCTAGTTCCAATTAAAATTTGTACAAATTTGGAAAATAAAACAATAGCCCACAGACTGGAAACATTATGTATATATTCTAGTTCTCAAGAAAGGAGAAATCCGGAATTGCAGTACTCACAACCATTGTATTAATTTCTCATGCAAGGAAAATGTGGCTCACAATTTTACAGATGTTCAAGCAAAGAAAGAGGCACGAGTGATCCTATAGCAAACATATGCTGGATAATGGAGCATACTAAGGAATTTCAAAAGAAAATCATCCTGTGCTTTATAGACTATAGCAAAGCATTTCATTGTATAGATCATGAGAAACTATGGATTGCTGTTAAAGAAATAGGCATGATACAACATTTGATAGGACTGATGCATACTCAGGATGAGAAGCTACTGTTAGGACAGAGTACCGGTATGGAGAAACATAATGGTTTCCAATTGACAAGGTAATCATACAAGGCTATATTCTATCACCTTATCTGGTTAACTTGTGTGCAGAAAAGTCATATGAAAAGCAGGATTAGACTTGGGAGAAAGAGGCATGGAAATTGCAGGAAGAAGCATCAACCATCTAAGATATGCAGATAGCACCATAATAATATCAGAAAATATTGTAGATCTGGAAAGATTATTGAAGAAAGTCAAAGAAGAAAGTGCAAAGGAAGATTTACAGCTGAACATTAATTAAGAAAACAAAAATAATGACCATAAATGATTTACATAGTTTTAAACTAGATGATGAAGACATTGAAATAGCTCAACATTTTCCATATTTAGGCTCAATTATCAATCAGAGTAGAGACTGCAGTCAAGAAATCAGAAGAAGACTTGGACCTGGAAGGGCAGCTATGAAAAAACTAGATAAGATGCTGAAGAGTAAAACTATATCACTGAATACTAAAGTTAGGACTGTACATGTCATTGTATTTCCCATTTTTATGTATGGTTGTGAAAGCTGGAGAGTGAAGAAAACTGATAGGAGGAAAATCAGCTCATTTGACATGTGGTACTGGAAAAGAATTCTGCAAATACTGTGGACTGCTAAAAAGACCAATAAATAAGTTCTAGAGAAAATCAGACCCAAACTCTGCCTAGAAGCAAAGATGACTTAATTGAGGTTGTTGTATTTTGGCCATATAATGAGAAGAAATGACTCACTAGAAAGGACAATAATACTTGGCAAAGTTGAGGGCAGTAGGAAAAGAGGGAAACCGTATACCAGATGGATTGATTCAATCAGAGAAGCCACGGTCATGAATCTTCAAGAGCAAAGCAGGATAGTTGAGGAAAGAGTGACTTGGAGGTCTCTCATTCATAGGACCATCATAGGTCAAAGCAGACCTGAAGGCAGTTACCAAAAATAATTACATATTTGATGTCAGATCACTCAATTAAAAAAAAAACAACACAAAAAAACTCTTGGAGAACTGTACAGAAAACTCTGAAATCCAACTACTTGACAACATAATTGTGCAGCTTCTCTATCATAAAAGCAAGTGAACAAAGGATAGCAATTCTAATGAAAAAAGGACTTGGTGAGGAAGCAGCAGAATCCAGCACTTAAAAAACAATTTAGCATGTGCTGGAGGGAAAAGAATGGAACCAGACCAATAGGTCTACAGTGCTGCTTAGGTTCATAGTTTCCACTGGAGAATCAGGTGACATTGAAGCAGAGTTTGAAGAAGAAACTTTTTGGATGTAGAAAAGTAAATTTTAGGCCAGTTGTACTACAGAAAACTATTTTTTCAAAGCTTTGCATTGAAGAGGATTAAATAATATACAATATTTTTTCTCCTGCATAATTTATTAAAACTGCTTAGTAGCATTTTTTTTGTAAGATCAAATATGTTTTTATTGTTGTTGTTTTCTGAGGATCTTCAGTAAGCCTTTACTATCCACTTGGTCTGTGAAACATTCATAATGTTTCTGAAAAGTTAGACAGAAATCAGTGGGGGAAGCCACAGCCTTGCTTTTATTTTGCAGCTGGAATGCAAGTATTTCAAACAAGGGCCATTCTGTTTATCCTATTAATTAGGCAATTTGATCAGGTCCCCCAGGACATGATTTAGTTTTACAAGGCCTTTCCCCTCCCCCAAAAAGAAATTCACTTAAGTTTTTTTTTTGGGGGGGGGGAATTCATCCAAGCCTAAAACAACTTGAGGGATAGTGAATTTTGCTAAAATTGGCCAAAAAAAAAGAAGAAAAGAAAAGAAAAATTCCTTACCTAGTTCGTAGAGGGCATGGGTGTGTGTGTCTTTTTTTAATAAGAAAGAGAAAAATGAGTGGAAGTGGAGGTGATGGTAGGCTGTACCTTGAGCTCCTGGGAAGCTTCATGAGCCCTTGAACTGCACTTTCTGCATCATCATATTTCTGCAATATGTTTGCTCCACTTAAAATTCTAGTGTTAAATTCTTTTGATAAGGGACATCTTGCTGACAGCCCCATTTATAGGCAATGGCAAAGAAAACACTCTAAAAAAGATGTATTTGATAGTAGAGTATTATTTTCTCCTGAACTCACACTAATGTAAATTAGACTGTCATCATTTGATCAGACAATGTACCTGAGTCACTTGTATTTTTAAAGGTTTTTATAAAATATCCTCCTCAATCAGTAATCTCTTTGATAATGTACTGTTAGAATATTTGATGAATTACAACTCTCAGCTGCTCAAGCAGTAAAAGTTGCTCCTAAGCCTTTTAAGTATTTAATATCACACTTTAACAATATTCAGTGGAAAGCTGTATCTGTGAGGCAAACAACAAAACACCATGAGTTCAACTTAACCCTGTCAGAAAAAACAATTAAATCTACCCCTTTCTACTGCAATTTCCTTCACTTTCAACATAAATGAGAAGCATATTTTTGTTAAGAAACCTGCTGCATGCTTAATGATGATAAGCATTCATTTGCATGTTGTAAGTAGAGTAGATAGGTAGAAAAAGGATGCATTGAATGGAAGAAAGAAACAATAAGGAAGAAAAGGATTTCCTCTGGTGTGTGGTCACACCTGTCATGGTCTTAACAGAGGCATTTTTTTTTCAAATCTGCACTTTTTGTTCATTGCAGTGTGTGAATTTCTTGTAAGGGTGGTAAAGTCTACCTTGCTCACCACATTTCTTCTGTTGTCCATCATATGCCCCTCATTCTTGCTTCACATTTCTGGAATGTTCAGACCTCATTTTCTCAACTGGCAAAAGATATTCAGCTTGTTTTGGATAAGGTTGCACTCTTTCTTTAAGTTCAGGGCTATAGTCATACTGTACAATACAGTTCAAGTTCATAGCCCAGGGGTGCTGCTGGAACATGGATGATCCACATAGGGGGCTGTGTCAAATGCAGTAATGGACCATGCTCTCCCACTGCCTGAACTGGAAGATGAATCACCATCTCCTCCACCACCTTCCCTGTTTGTTATCCCTGGCAAACACTGAGACTACTGTGCATCTTCTCTCTCACTCATGGAGCAAGCCGGAGATGAATGGTCCTTTCCCAGAACCAGGCATTGAGGGCAGGATGCTCTGGGGTACTGGACATGGCAGGAATCCTCCAGGGCTCGGGGAAAACAGTACTGTTTGCTATTCTCAGTGCTCTGCTAAATGAGGCAAATACCTTGTTTTGCCTAGTGGATAGAGCAACCCTGTACTTTTCTGGAGAAGGCTACTGCAATGCCCTGTATGTAGTGTTGTCTTTGAAAAGTGCTTGGAAACTTCAGTCATTCCACAATGGAGCTGTCAGTTTCCAATGGATCTAACTCAGGGGTAGGCAACTTTTACCTACCTGGGGCCGGTCCACTGGTCCAGAGCTCTTCCGCAGGCTGAGGGTGGGGGAATGGCAGCACGCATGCACACCGCTCGTGCATGCGCAGTATGCTGGAAGTACTGCGCATGCGCGAGCAAGTCGCAGCCTCCATTTTGTTTTCCAAAATGGCAGCCTCGACTCGTTTGTGCATGTGCAGTACTCCAGCGTGCGGCAGCGACAGCAACAGGACCGGGCTGGGGCTGGTCCAAAGGCCTCACGGGGCCGGGGCCAGCCCCCGGGCCGTAGGTTGCTGACCCCTGATCTAACTCTATGGAACAAACAACTCTATTATGTTATTTGCATTGGTGACTAGTTTGCTTTTAGACCTATTCAATGTACTGTTTTGAACCATTTTAACACAGGCCAAGGTAAGAGATGGTATAGAGACCTGAATAGTTAGCTCACTTAGAAGGGGAAAGTATGGAGCTAATTCACAGTACCTGAATAAACAGGTGGCTTTGGAAGTTTGAACCTGTGGACAACTTATATGGGATATCCCTTTTTGGATGTTACAGAAAAATGTGAAACTTGGACTGTTTTTCCAAAAATGATATTTTACTCTGTTCTTTTCCTTTCTTTTCTGGCTCAGGACAGAACCCTGTGGCACCCTGCTAGTCACTTTTCTCCAGGATGAGGAGGAGCCATTGATGAGCATCCTCTGGGGTTGGTTGGTCAACCAATTACAAATCCACTTAACAGTCACATTATCTGGCCCACATTTTACTAGCTTTTTTGGCTAGGATATCATGAGGGACCTTGTCAAAGGCCTTACTGAAATCAAGATACACTACATCCATGCCATTCCCTTCCTCTACCCAGCTTGCGACTCTATCAAAAAAAGAGATAAACAAGTCTGGCATGACTTGTTTTTTTAGAAACCCATGTTGACTTTTGGGATTACGGTATTATTTTCTAAGTGCTTACAGACTGTCTGTTTAATTATCTGCTCTAGAATCTTTCCTGGTATTAATGTCAGGCTGACTGGGTGGTAATTATTTTGGTCCTCTCCCCACCACTTTCCCCCCTTTTTTGTTTCAAAATAAAACAAAAAATGTAGGGTAGGATAGGATACGATGTAATCCAATAGATCAGATATCCCATGAAGGCCTATCTGCTGCTACATAGCCATGGCATGCAGCTGCATGGCTCATCCTGGCACTCCTTGGCCTTTGTGCTGCTGCTGGATAAAGGTTATGTTGATTATATTGACTACAATTCAGTCACCTGCTATCTTCATTCCATTGATACTCAAAGTGGTGGTCCATGTACCAGTGACAGTCTACCAGTATTAGCTGATGATCCACAGAAAGTTTTCAAGAAAGCAAGCCACTATTGTAGTCAATGGGCAAGTATAGTGCCTATCCCTGGAACATTGATGGGAGGAGGCCCTGCTGGTCTCCCTAAGAAGCACTGCTGTAGCTGGTGCTTTTTATTCATGCACTGTGTTCCTGTGTTCACCTTGCTTGTTTTCTCTCCTCTCCAACATTCCACTTTCTCTCAGCATTGCCCTCCTGCTCTCTCTCTCTCTCTCACACACAAAATATCATTCTCAGACTTTCCTATGGCAGCTCCTAGGGACACAAGGAATAGTGCTCCAGGCAAGCTGTAGGGGGCTACTACACTTACAGCACATTCAAACAAAAATACATCAGTGATACCTTTATTGGGCAACCAAAATGCACAATATACTCAAAGCTCCATGGGCTTCTTCTTCATCAGGCAAGATGTTACAAACCAAACAGGAGAAAAACAACTGGAGATGTTAGTCAGATGCCTACATGTTATTTCAGTCTTTAGTTAAGATGGTAGTATATGGTGGAGAGGATATCTTTTGTAGGCAGGATCCTCCTCTTTTTGGCCCTGTGGCTATAGGGAGATTCCAAGTCCAGGAAATTTAAAATCCATTTGCATATCAACAGGCACCCCTCTTTTGCAACCCAATATGTCCATTCCAGTGAGGCCACATTGCAAAAGAGGGGTCCCTTTGATATGCAAATGGATTTTAAATTTCCTGGACTTGGAAAATTTTGAGTCCTGTTTGAAATGTGGTTAACTGTCCTATGGATGGGATTCTTTTCCCTCCTATCCTCCCACATGCAGTAAGTCATCAGTAGAAGCAATCAAACTGTTCAGAAGTACAGAAGGAACTGGACAATGGAAATGGTTGTGGGAAATTAACCCCTTCTATCCTGATAACTGCTGTGATAGGGGGTAAAGAACATCCCCTGCTGTGGGTTTGAAAATCACAGCTGGTGCTGGAAATTCACAGGTAAATAACTAGTACAGGAGGTATATGATCTGGATATTTCAAACACCACTCAGAACCGCTACAATGCCCATCAAATTCTGAGCCTTTTCATCAGTCTGGATGAGCCCTCAGATACTTTCACCACCATTCCAGATCCTGCATCACTCACTCTCACTTCCACCCAACTGCCAGTAAATTGGCAAAATTCTCCTTTTGTTGCTCCTGAGCCCATCTTACAGGATATTCTGTGGGCTGTGGTTGGTTGGTTACATGACACTGCCATCTGTCACAACAGCCATTTCTGTCACTCCTTTCCACCCATAGTGGAGGATACTCTTTTTGTTCTAAACCTGTGCTTGGTATTCATAATGGACTGTGTAAGGGTGAACAAACTGAAGCTTAATCTAGACAAGGCAGAGGTACCTTTGTGCCTTGTCTGCACTGACCGGGATACTCTGGGGGCAGCCCAGTGTATCCTGGCCCTGGAGCTGCTCTGACCATCTCCATCCCATTACCTGGCCCTCCATTCCTGTGTCAGGGCAGCTGTCTGCATGTGTGTCCCATGGGTTGCTTTCTTTTGGGGTAAGAATGAGGAACCCAGCAATAGTCACATGGCTGGGCACCTCGTTCTGAACTCAGAGCAAGCAACTGGTGACAATGACAGACACACAGGGCAGCTCAGAGGATGCCCATACAGACAGCTGCCCCAGTGTGGGAATGGAGGGCTCTGGATCTTCCAGGATGATCCAAAGTAACAGGTAAGTTTTTTAAAATTTGTATGAAGTGTGTTATAACTGGTTTTCTGTGCTCTGAGTCCATTCCTGGAGGTGTCTCATCTGGCTACAGTAGTACATGCATTTCATCTGGATGACTATGGATGTTACTTGAAGAATGTCTGGAATCTTCAGCTGGTCCCAAATGCTATGGCCAGACTACAGGACTGGTTGCAAGAAATATATAACTTCCCTGACAAAACAGTACCACTGGTTGTCAGTCCATTTCTGGGCACAAATCAAAGTAAAGATCTGACTTATAAAACCATACCCTACTCTGGCTCAGGCTATTTTACAGACCATATTCTCCCATATAAGTCCCCCTAGGCTTTGAAATCTGCAGGACAGGCCCTTCTCTATGTCCCACCAACTTCAGAGATACATCTGGAGGAGCCATGAAAGAGGCCCTTCTCGGTGGCCACTTTGAGATGATAATAATAATAATACGATAAAAACCATAAGATGATGGTTTTTATTTCCAAAAGATATCAATTCCATTTCTTGCTATCATTCCACTTTGCTGTTCAGCAAGTGCCTGTATGTTACAATTTGAGGTTTTAAAACTAATGCACTGGACTTTGGGATATTTTACTAGTTTTTAAATTGCTGCTTTACTGGTATAATTAAATTCACATTCTGTAGTGTATGGGCCTTTGCAGACTGCCAGAAATAGTGCAAATTGAGTCCACTTTAAGGGTTAGGGAATCATGGAAACTGTATTTTATTGTGGCACCAGAGCTCTCTGACAGAGAAGGCTCAATGTCTCAGAAAAAAAACCAAACAGTTCCCATGATTGCCTAGCACTAACCCTAACTCTTAAAGTGGACTCAATATGCACTATTTCTGGCAGTCTGCAAAGGCCCTATATTTTATTGTGTTTTACTAGAACTTTTTGAATTGTGTTGGAAGCTGCCTTGAATCCCAGCCCTGGGAGGAAGGCAATATATGAGTCAGATAAATAAATGAATACATTTCCTTGCAGCAGATCTAAAATCCCTTCCCAAAACCTTTTCACCAAACATCTTAAAGCCACTATTTGTTTATATTTTCTTTTTCTTTTTTTAAAAAATCTCTCCCACCAGTTAATTCTTTCCTATCACATGCTCACTGCTCCTTCTTAAGTCCTGTCCTTCTCTCCTATTGTTGTCCTGTTCTTTTGGCTTCTGCTGCTAGCCCTCTGGGCCTAGAACATGTTATTTCTGTGCCTAGCATACCTTGGTTGCTAATATGTAGCATGCGGCAGTAATTTCATTCCCTCAACGCTGGTACATTTTCCCATTTTTTTTT
This sequence comes from Phrynosoma blainvillii, assembly GCA_026167975.1. Lineage (NCBI taxonomy): Eukaryota > Metazoa > Chordata > Lepidosauria > Squamata > Phrynosomatidae > Phrynosoma > Phrynosoma blainvillii. The sequence continues at coordinate 142,819,713 of JANUYF010000001.1, forward strand.
TTAATTCTGCATGACAGAACACAATAACAAGCAGGATCTGTAAACTGCAAATACATCTGCCTAACTGATTTTTGAATTCTACCAGAGCTTTGCTCTCATTAACATGTTGTGACAAGGAAGATATGTGCACATATTCAAAGTAGATATCTCTGTAATCCCCCTCACTGCTAAACTGTTACACTTTCTCTTCTGTTTCTTGAGGGTGGGGGAAAACATTATTATCTATCTTATGATGTCTAAATGTAACTCAGTCTTCCCTCTTTAGGATAGATGCCTGTTATTCTCCAAATGCCTGTAATGTGTCTGTTACTCCTAAGGTGCCTGGTGAATAATTAATTATATTTCTTTTACAGACAAGGATTCTTGCTTCAGATATTCCCAGGGTATCTCAGGATGGGTGTATGTGCACAAAGGGCTTGCATTTAAAAGCAGAACAGTGTGTCAGTCTTATTGTCAACTTCAGCTATTAAGAGGGTTTTTTTCCTGTCACACTGAGAAGAAGACTTTAACCTTCTGTCCATTAGCAGACAGGATTTCAGAGAGTTACAGACACTCTGGAAAAAGTGATTTATTGAACCATCAAAGTGGATGTTGGGCCCCACTAGTATTCAGTTTTACCCCAGCCGTGCTCAATAATCAAATTTCATTACATCAAGAGCTACTCTAGGTAGTAAACAATATGGAAATTCTTCTTGAGGTAAAATAACCCCCACATTCTATTTTCCTCATCCAGAAGTTTCAAAAGAGTCCAAGATAGGTGGCAGAAGAAATGATTCTGTGTCTATGTGTGTATGTAGAGAGAGAGAAAGATATATATATATATAGAGAGAGAGAGAGAGAGAGAAAGAGAGAGAGAGCAGAGAGCGGGGGTTTGAGATAGATTATATTATTGTTATTGTGTGCCTTCAAGTCATTTCTGACTTATGGCGACCTTACGATAAGGCAATTCTATCATGGGTTTTTTTTTTTGTATGTGTGTGAGTATCTACAGAGGGGATTTGCCATTGCCAATCTATAGGTTAACTGTCACTCACTGAGGTAAAATGTTAAGGAAATTAGATACCTGTTATTATTAGGGGGGGTTATTACAGAACTAATGATGGAAACATTTCTACATCAGCAAAACTAGGACTGGTTCTTGCTCTGCAATGAACATACAGTTTATCAGATGGACAATGAGGAGAGAAGAGAAAATAAATGAGTGAAATATGGATAGTTTCATCACAGTCACATTTATGAGTAGTACAATTGTATGTCTGCTTTCCCAGATCCCACAGTGTTTCAGGACTGTTCCCTTAGCTGTTGCTCTGAATAGGGTTGGAGGAGCAGAATGTGTTAAACAAGGGCATTATTTTGTGCAGGAATTTGGAGGATGAGAGGAATGGTACAACATAGAGGTGATATCACTCTCTTATATTTATTTTTCTGTTGGTGCCCCTCTCTTTTCATATTGTTTGGAATAAGCCTCCTTGAAAATAGTAGGAGCTCTGAGTTAACTTGCATAGGATTATGCTGAATAACTGCAGTTCATCTTGTGAGCCAGCTGTATAGATCAATGACTGCCCAACATAAACACCAGATTGTATCAGGAGATCTAGGAATTATTTTGCAGCTATATGTATCTAAATAATAAGTCTTAGATCTCCTGATGCAATCTTTATCTGGGTTCTTTCCCTTTTATCTTTCTTTCTCTTATCCTTCCTTCTGACAAAAAAAAAAGGGGGGGGGGAGAAAAGGGAGACAAAAAGAAGGAACTCTTGTATACTGGTCTTTTAAGATGTGTCACACTCACCTTTTCTACCTAAAAAAAAAGTGCATGAATTGAGGGAACCAAGTTTGTTTCTCTTACAGGTGAGAGGTCTGGGAGTAAAGCACAAAAGACTGAGGAGGCAACATGACCTTAGTTTTCCATATTTAACATCAATAACACAAAACCATAGACTTATTAGGGGCTGGTGGTGTTGATGTCAATGTCCACATTTTAAAGGAGATCTTCAAAGTGCTTAGACTAGTTTTCCCTAAGTGGAGATCTTCAGATGTGTTGGATTACAGTTCCTATTATCTCCAACCCACACTACTATTGGGCAGGCTGGCTGGGGTTGGGTGGGATAGAGGTGATAGTGAAACATATTTAGAAGTAGGGTAGGGTGGTACGAAGCAGAGGTGGGGAAAGTGAGGGACTTATTTTGGCTCCCAGGGCCCCCAAATATAGTAAACGGTTTGTTTGTATGGATGTTATCACACTGGGGAAATCTATAGGTTATCCTACACAAATCCCCCCCAAAAAAGCGCACTTACGCCTAACGATTTCACACAACGTTGCACAGAAACTGATATTAAAGTGGTCACAAAGTAGTGTTATCCGAGATCTTTTTACTTTCGGGATTTTAGAGGAAATGCATTTGCGATAGTACAGTAATTGCACATTTACTATAGTGTGAAATTCAAATTCGAACTAAAAAATCTCCTTTAAAGCTTTTCCCCAGTTTTCCCATGGTTCTGTGGGGCTGCTTTTACTTCCTGGTTTGCTTGGGTGACAACATGCCAGGCAGACATGAGCTTCTCTGCTTTTCTCTTTCTAAAATTTCCTGTCTGGTAGTTGAGCAAACAGGCGCATTTCCCTCAAGTTAAACAGTGACTGCAGAGTCGAAAAGACGAGGGGGAGGCTGAGGAAGGGAAAAGGTTTCCCATGCCAACAACCCACCATGGATAGGATTGGGTGGGGGTTGTTTTAATTTGTAAGCTGCATTTTGTCCCTATTTTGGGGGGGGGGGAAGTGGGACACAATCCCTGCTCAGCCATAAAACCCACTGGATGACCTAGGGCAGGTCACACTCTGTCAGCCTCAGGGGATGGCAATGGCAAACCCCTTCTGAAGCAACTTGCCAAGAAAACCCCAGGATAGGTTCAGCGCTTTAGGGTTGCCCTAAGTAGGAAGCGACTTGAAGGCACACCACAAAGCGGGAGAAAGGGGGACCCCTCCAGTGAGTCAGACCCCAATTTGGGGCGCCTTGCTTCTCAGCCCAACCCAGAGCAAGAGGACCTAGGCTAGCAAGTGGCTGCTCTCCAAGGCAAAAAGGACAACCCCACAGACATCCTCACAGCTAAAGAGGCGGCAGGCTTATTCCCTCGGCAAAAGGTTTGCCCACAGGAGGAGGGAAGGAGGAGGGATGCTGCCCTCTTCTCCGTCCGCATCAGGGGGACCAGAGGTCCTAACCCCAAAGGAAGACTGTCCAGGAGGACAGGACTCAAGAAAAGCTTTTTTAAAAAAACACACACACATAGAAATAGAAAATCATGCTTCTTACTCCTGCTCCAAATGGAGGACAGTTTGACATTTCCTCCTGGAGAGGAGAGAAGGTTGAATGAAATGCAGGACCCACCCTGGAAAAGGAGGAGTCTGGTCACCTGAAAGCAGAACAAAACATGCCCATTTCTAGTACATTTATGGGTTTTTTCACTTGAGTATGAAAGTTAAAAACATCTTTTGTTCGCTTTTCACTTAATTCCGTTTTTATTCTAATTACGTGAGAAATGCTTTTGTGCAATTTAGCACTATTTATTTTTGGGATGCTTCATTTCCACTTTATTATCTCTTTAACCACGAAACTGGCCCCCGTGTGATAACGTCCTTTGTTTGTTTTTAAAAAGAAAAGATCCATCCCAACCGTTTTCGGCTCAGAATGCCTCAGAAGCTAATTAGGGAATGTGGGGGTCATTTTCACCATGTTTTTGGGATCTTAGGCTACTATGGACCAAGAAAAGGACTTTTTCTAAAATAGGAAGTGATTTGTGGTCACTTCATGTTACTTAAAAAGGGTCTCAAAAGGCTCCAAAGTCCTCAAAAAATGACAAAAATGCCCCCATAGGTCCTAGATCATGATGGTAAACCTATGGCATGCAAAGCCATTTCCCCTGGCATGCAGAGGGCGTGGAGGAAGAAGAAGAGGCATGTGCTGTTCCTCCTCCTTCCTGGCCATCCCAGACCTTCAGCTGCCCCTCTGTAGGCAGCTGAAAGCCGGCCATGGCACAGGGGAAGAGAAGAAACATGCATGTGCCTGTTCCTCTTTCCCCCCTCACCCTCCTGGAGAGGCAGCTGAAGGTCTAGGAGGGGGGAGGAGAAGTTTCACCCCCAGAGAGTCCTGCCTCCAGCACTGGGCAACACCTAGTGCTGGAAGGCCTTTTAGTTTGGGCACTCAGCCCCTAAAAGGTTCACCATAACTGTCCTAGATGGTGCCTGGGTCATTTTGAACAACAACAACAGATTTGTTTTGTGTGGGGTGGTGCACCCTGCAAGGTCTCTTGGAGGACTAATGTAGCCCGCTTGTCTTCCATGGTTGCTGGTCCTTATCATAGAACAGTGCATTAAATGGCTGTTCTCACCTAAAGAATATGTCAGGAAATCATACTGCAAGGGAAACTGAGGATACCTCTTTTTTCACCTCACTTTCTCCTTGCGTCAACTGTGTAGAATCTAATTGTTTTTTCTAGCAGCTTAGAGAATAATAGTGAAAGAGGAGAGCTTGATTCTAGCAAAGCTTTCCAAAATTCACAGCTGGAATTCTCAAGCTTTATAGGTTTGGTATTGTATGTATGAGAAATCTGGAACTATTAAAATAATAATAATTCCTTTAGCTTGCATCTGGCTTCTGTCTACCTTTGAACCAAGTTGACTTGAAATTAAACACTGATTCAGTTATTTAAGACTGTGTATCCATGATGAGCAAGGCTGTTTACGACTTTCAAAATCATTATCAAACAAATAATAAACCTGTTTCTTCAATCTGTTAAAAAATTACATTAGAACCAGTAATACATTTTCTAACTCTTCCCTAACACACAGGCATGCCCAATTTATATATGGAATGCCAAAAAGCCTTTCCAAAATAATTGGTTTGAAAACACTGAAGCAAAGTTTTCAATACTTTCTTAAATTACTAAGAATGATGACATCAGATGGTCAGCCTCCTCATGGGACTGTGGCAAACAGTTCCTGTGTGTGGCTGGATTTTGCCCAGTCTTGCCCATCTCTTTCTGGTGCAATGGAAATACTGTAGTAGCACTGCCACCAAGCCCTTGCAAAGTCAATCTCATTTTCTTTATCTGGGGTCCTGAGGATATAAGGGCCCCCCTCTCCTTTATGTTTTCTAGCGGAGAGGAAAATTACTGTGTCCCTGGTATTCCTTCTTAAGGAGATGTGTGACCAGAGCTTCCCACTCAAGGAATAAAGCAGGCTTTTAAAAAGTGAAACTCTTTAAGGGGGGGGAGGAACATTGCATGATAAAAGTTAATTGAAAGTATATCAAGCAAACTCAACTGACTTAAAGTTCAGGCTTTCCATGTACATCCCCTCTGATTGCAAGTGGTGATGTCACAAGGGGACTGTGATGGTGCAGCTCGCACTGGGTAACATGCCAGAAGGGGGGTGACACTCAGTTGGGCCCTCCCTCCATGATCCCCCATCTGCACTCCCCCTTGTGCCATCCCTGCGCTCCTCCTGCGTGCTGTTCTTGTATGTGCTCCCCCATGCTGCCTCCATGTGCTCCCTTCATGCACTGATCCCACACATGCTCAACCTATGCTGTCTCCACACACTCCCCCCACGTGCCAGCCCCATGTTCCCCCCTGCATACACTCTCATAATGCATGCCCTCCTGTCTTTTTTCTCATCAGAAAAAGTGTGGGGCAGCATGGTGGGAGGGAGGATGCACTGCCCTGGAAGTCCTGCCCCCAGAAGTCCTGCCCCTAGAAGCTACACACACACACACACCCCTCTGAGTTAATCCTTCCTATAGCCTAGCCCCAGAGATCTTGTAGGATCATTGCAGGCAACCCCCAAATGCATCAGAGAGCAAATTTTCATGGCAGATCTTGAACAGCTTTGATATTAAAGATCTTGGATCCATTGAATAAAAACAGCGTTCTTCTTGTTGTAGCTAAAGGGAAATATCAAGTATCAAATTACCACTTTTGTAAATTTGTGATTATACAGTATTGAAAAACACAGAAAAAAAGAAAGAAAAAGGAAAAGGAAGTCACCAAAAAGATACAGAAAAATAAAGGGATATAAATGCATGCTAGCTAAGTCTGAAAGTTTGGCTTTGGCATTGTTGAATGATGTTCTGCCAAGGCACAAAAGTGGATCATGTTTCAGGCAGTCAAAGATCCAGTTCAAAGTCAGCATTCAAATATTTAATAGAGTTTGGAAGTGATTGAGATATAGCTTTGGAGTCGTAATGTGCAGTTGCATGGATTGGAATAAAACTGTGTCTTGGGGCCCAGCTCTTTTTAGTGGGTATGCAATGTCTTAAGCTCTTACATACTCAACACAATAGGCAGTGAAAGAGATAATTCTGCGGGTTTTCAGCATTTAAGACCTTTGGTGATAGTAGCCTTATTTCCTATAAACTCTCCTCCCAATCTATTGAGTTCAGCTCCTTTTTTCTCTGAAGAACTCCTCCCCTCACTTCAGTTCCTTCCATCCCTTTATCTCTGTATAGTATATAGTGCTGTAAATTGGGCGCTTTAACACCTTACTTTTAATCTCACGTTGTATCGTCTTGGTGATCAGAATTGATAGGCCTATTACAGATTCTCAAGAGTGGGGCCACAGATTCAGTTCAAGAAGTGATACCAGAAGCATGATTGCTTTATCACCTCCCAGGAAATTGTCTGACAAGAAAAGAAACAACGATCCCCATCTGATGCATTGGAACAGTTCTGTGCGTCCTCGAGGCATAGCAACAATTATCACATGGCAAAATATAATAAGAAGGATCACTTCTATTCTGAGATTGCACCTCACTTACATTTGCCCCTCCACTCCCACAACAAGGCCTGCCTTGGAGTTCACAGGCCCTCATGACACACTCTGACCCGTAGTCAATCAATTTGCAAAGAATTCTGCATTCTTAACATCCTCATCAGTGATTACAGTTTCTCTCTGTCTTCACATTATCCTCAAGATACCTTCACTATGACTGGAAACCATAAACATGTCATTAATGTGACAAAACACCACCCCCATTGATGTCAAATCCCTTCCTACTCAGCAAATTTCCTCTGGCACAGGCTGGCTAAATGGAGCAGCCGCCTGGCTGTTTATCTGAAGGTGTTCAGACCATGTGGGAGCAAAGGGAGGAAGGAAATGCCAGTGCCTCCAATGAACTCCCTGCTCTTGTTATTTTCTCTAAATAAAAGCAGGACTACAATGAACATGACGTATTGAAACGTGTCATCTACCTGTCTATGGAGTAGTATAGCTCAAATTGCATTTGCCTTTGCTTTTTAAATCATGGCATTTCATCAAACTCATCTTTATTTTTGTCGCAAGTGAATACTCCCAGGATCTTTCCCTGAAGTGTGTCAATCCAGCAAACAACTCACTATTTCTTATGTGCATTTCTCTGATTTTTACAGAGACCCCTTGCATTATGCAGAATGCATATATCAGTCCTGTTTCATTTTCTTTCTGAAAATCCCTTCAGTTCACCTAGTTCATTGTAACCATTTCTAGATGTAACGCACACACCACACACGCATACACATTTGTAACAGGCTAAAATTTTAATCAGTCTGACTTTCTGGCTTTTTCTTCAGTTATTGAAAATTGTTACTTGCCCCTGGTCTACAGAAGCCTCGCTTTTCCTTCAGTTCACTTTTCCTTGACCTCTCTCCCCTCACTACCAGTCTGTTTCTGCTCAAAGTGATGGTTTTGCCCATAGAGTGCTGGGATCTCAGGTATTTGAAAAGCCAAATTAAAATGTATCTTATTCCATATTTGTTGTCATTGTGTGCCTACAAGTCATTTCCAACTTGTTGCAACCCTATGGCAAACCTATCATGGGGTTTTCTTTGTTCAGAGGAGGTTTGCCATTGCCTTCCTCTGAAGCTGAGAGTGTGTGGCTTGTTCACAGTCACCCAATGGGTTTCATGGCCAAGCTGGGAATCAGACCCTAGTCTCCAGAATCATAGTCCAACACTCAAACCACTATGAATGGGGAGGGACAACTGTACTTATTCTGCCACCTCCTTGAAAAGTTTATTGGAGAATTTCCCTCCCTTATATTTATTTTTACTAGCAAAAATGTTAAAGTTCTGTTCTGAGGGAAAATAAGTTGTAATAAAACAGGTTGTGCCCCAGCCCAAATAATCCATCTGTTACACACTTTAAGTTAGATCCCATCACTGCAATCCTGTGTATAGTCATGGGCTCATAGCCCCTACTGATTGGAAGTAAATCTGTGCAAATAAATGTTCACCAAATCAAAACATGAATGCTTAATGGCTTTTTATTTTTGTATTAGCTCAGATGATTTATGAAGGGGTGTGAAAAGAGTTTTAATTTAGAACCTAATTTTTCTCTAATTTTTACATGATAGTATGGTATAGCTACAATTTAAGGGTGAAGCTTGATACAGGATATGTGTGGGGAGTTCAATTGGAGGCTAAATGGCTGTAATTCTTCAGGAGTTCTGATGAGTCAGAGTGCAGAAAAATATTGCAAAATTTAAACATTAAATCAAACATGCTTGTCAGGAGGAACGTATTCTATAGTGAGGATTTATTATTATTATTATTATTATTATTATTATTATTATTATTTTGAGCATGCAAAACTTTGAACCCAGCAAGTCTGACTGTTATACAGGATTGATCTGATCTCATCAAGCTATTTTTTAAATCTAAAAAACTAAGTGCACAGTTCAGTACCCAAGCGTATGCATTATGCACTGGAAAAATAATGTGATTACAATATTTTAATTAATACCAAAACCCCAAGATTATTTTAGGGCTGTGGAATGCAGCAGAGATCCATCAGCAGCCATGGGACAACACTTCACCTCAGGGTCCTCTGATACAATTTGTGGAAAGATCTGAGGTGTTGATGTAGATTTTCTCCCAGCAGTGTTCCCACAACTGGTAGGGCCCAGAAAAGGGCATTCTGTGGTTGCATCTGAGGTCATTTTGTATCCATACAACCCAACCTCCTCCCCCTACATTCCCTTGACACACTCACAGATGTGCCCCACAAGCTCTATTGACCCAGAGCTGCAATTGTTCTTTTCCTTCTTACTGGTTTCAATGGGAAGAAAAATAGGAGAATGGGGGAAGAAGGTCACTGGTACTGATTCCATTCCTTGCCAGGGGTAGTGTGAGATGGTCACTCTTAAGAAGTGAAATTCTTCTTCATGGATACATCCACCATAGGATTGCTTTGCTAAAGCAGTAGCTTTCTATTTAAGCCTGGCTTTTTGACCTGCCTTGGCTAAGTGGTAGAGCCCAAAGCCCAGGTTTGGTCCCTGACATAAATGGTTTCATCCAAGAACACCTCCAGAATGAAATGCAATGTTGTTTGTTCTGTTTTGTACTAAAATGTCTATCTTATTACATCTCAACCAATATAGAAATACTTCATGAACAGTCATAGAAATGTGTCTTGAGGCTCTTGAGCTGGTAATAGGTCTAACAAAGCTTTGACCTTTACCTCTTGTCATCTTTGAAATTCTAATAAAGAGGAAATAACTTCCAAACCCCCTTAGGAGTTCAAAGAAAAGGAAAGAATTAATGGATGAAAAAGAGGTTGATTGAGAAAGATGCATCCAGGAGTCCTTTCATACTACACAGTAACAGCACTGTGATTCCACCTTAATGTTCATCCTGTGGAAAGAATGCTTTGTTTTCCAATAGTTCCATACCCTCCAATATTTCACAGATGAAAACTGGGACACATGTGGCCAAGCCAATGTCAGAGTATTGTCAAGATAGCAAAAGTTATTAATAAGGAATAACATACATGCTAGAAGAGTCTGCAGTGATTTGCTTTTGCTTGAGGCTACTGGGAAGGGCATGGTTCTATTGCTTCCTTTCTTCTCTCCCCTGCCAAGTTAATGGAATGTAAACTACCCTTTGAACTCATTTTGGAGCAAATGACACAAGCAGAAATCAAAGGGGGGAAATGAGAGGAGGAAAAAGAAACTGGGAGATTGAAAAAGTAGGATGAGAAAGGATTAATCAGGGCTGTTCCTGCCAAACAGGGACCTTTGCAGGGTATGTGGTTCTATCCTGTGGAATCCTGTGGAATTTCTAGTTTAGGGAGAGGCATTTAGAATTCTCAGATGGTGAACTCCTGAGGTTTATAGTTGGTGAGGCACACGAGGAGGCTCCCTCTTTTCTCAGTTACAGTCCAGTTTATATAAAATGTTCATAGACAAGTCATTTTTGTGCAACCAAACTACATATGCCTAATGTTGTTTACAGATATAAAACTTTTGGAGCCTACTGATTATGTGTAAATTTAGCTAAGCATAATATATATTATGTGTTACTGAACACCTGAAGGGAGAGGGTAAGTGGACTGGCCTGTTTCACACCAACTATTTATTTTCTAGGGCTTAGGGCAGTTTTGCATCTGATAGGCAGTACTCCCCAAACTTTTTCAGGCTACCACCCCCTTTCCTCTTGGGTGACAACCCTAGTGTCCCCCATGCCTATTTCTTGGTATTAGGTCCACTGTTCTACTGTGGGGGGGGGGGAGAGTAGAGAGAAACTATCCTAAGCAAGGGAAGTGGCTGCTTTTGGGTAGTTTTGCACATGACATAAATGAAATTCTGCTTGCCATGCAACCCCACTGGGTGACTCTGGGCAAGTCACACTCTCCCAGCCACAGAGGAAAGCAATGGCAAACCCACTCTGAAGAATTTTTTTCAAGAAAAGCCCATGATTGGTTCATCTTAGGGTCACCATGAGTCAAAACAACTTGAAGTCACACAACAATAATTGCTGCTAGCGAGTCCAAGTTCCAAAGGGAGCCTGGAGCCCACAAGTTTATAATTGGGGAAAGGAAGGTGAGGCTGGGGGGGGGGGGTGGCTTGGGAAAGTGAAAGAGAGAGGCCCCTTTATGGAAGGAACAATGCTGCCCAAATGGGGTGCCTGATGAAAAGAGCGGGTGGGCAAACTCAACAGGATTTCCACGTGAGGAAGGAAGGGCTGCATGGCCACCTAGGCAGCCCATGCAAATAAATGTTTCTGAAGCTACCCTCCTCCTCCTCGCTTCTCCTGGCAAAGGGAGGGAGAGGGCAGTAAAAGGGGGGAAAGGAACAGGAAACCTCAGGAGTTACCAGAGCATTGTCAGTATCCAACGCAATGGGGATCAGAGGAAGAGCCTATCCCTTTTCCTTCCGTTCTGCCCTGGCTAGCTGCTTGAGCTAGTTAACCAAGGCAAAAGGGAAAGAAGGGTGCACACCTGTCCCCCTTACCTTTTGTCTTGGAACCAGCTGGTGTCTTTCTTATTTGGGTACCTTGAAGGGAGAAGCTGAACAGTTTCTGGGGAAAGGTGGGTATGGCAAGTATTTGGATGCCCAAAGAGGGGAGGGAGCAAGGGAAGAAGAAGAACAGGGTCCATTTGCTCTGTTCCAGGGTGAAGCAAAGATGGAGGAGTCGTGCTAGGTCTCTTGCCTCTCAACATGAACAGACACAGCTTTCCCCCCATCCAGCTCTCCATTCAGTCTCCCTCTGTCCTGTCCCAGAATTGTGTACAAAAGAAGTTTCTTGCAACTAGGGTTGCCATAATTCTCTTCCACAAAACCTCAGGGGCAAGTCTATGAAAGCTTCTGCTACAACTTTTTTCACACAGTTAGTCCCAAAGTTGCTACAAGATCCCTTTGCATACAGATATTCCAGACTAACATGCATTATGCACTGCAGAATTAATGCAGTTTGACACTGCTCTAAGTGCCATGGCTCAATGCTATGGAATTCTGGGGTCTATAGTTTGTTGTCACACCAGAGCTCCCTGAGGGAGGTTATACAACAGTTCACAAAACTACAAATCCCAGATTTCCATAGAATTGAAAAAAACCAAACTGAAGGGTTCTGCAAAAAAATTACCAGGATAAAATAATCCCACTTCCAATTACAAAAAGGCAACAATATGAAGAAATAAAAGGACAACTAAACCCTGGAGCAGAAAATCCAATAAAATTAAATTTCCGAAAGGGTAGAAATACCCCACTGAAAAATATGCAAATGCTAAAAGTAAATATTATAATGATAATAAAAATTTCAAAAATCAAGGCCAAAAAAACCTGAACCCTGAAGTAGATAAGTCAGTAAAATTCCTAAAAGGGTAGCAATACTCCACTGAAAAGTGTGCAAATGCTAAAAATAAAATAATATAATAATAGTAAATAATAAAAACTCAAAGCCGGACGCGTTTCAACAACAGTCTTCCTCAGTGGCCTACAAGCATTCAAAAGAGAGAGAGAGAGATGTAATGTAACAACTCCTCAGCTCCTCAGCTCAATCTTTTGTTGCTTTTGAATTGAGCAGAGTCACATTGTGTGAGCTGAGGAGTTGTTATATTTTACACACACACACACACACACACACATATATATATAGGCCACTGAAGAAGACTATCTATATGTAATATAACAACTCCTCAGCTTTCTAGATTTCAGGATACTGTGCTTTAGACAGAACAAGTGAATACTAAACAAGAGGGGGGAAAGGGCTGAGACTTAACTTTTTGAGGTCTTTACCTCCAACAAAAGTCAAATATTGTTGTTTTAAAAAATGGGACTACATTTGATGTGTTTTAAGCAGGATTTAAAAAATTTTTCAGATGCAATAACACAGAGACTTCATGAGAAATTCAATATTATCTGCCAAAGGAAGAGGGGAGGTATTTTCACACAGGAGAGAAAAAGAAAGGTTTCTCATTCTTTTGCTAATGGACCCATTTGCAAAATTTATTTCATGGACTTCCTTGTTTGTCTTCCAGAGCCCATATGCCCCCCCCCTTTTCAAACACACAGACATTTCTATTGGGGAGGGAAATGGAGGAAAGAGGAGCGCCAGTCTATTAGCATGCAACTAAGAGGAAAGAGGGGCTCTGGACCCTAAGAAAGGGTCCCCCCTTTTTCAAACACACACACACAAACATTTCTATGGGGGGAGAGCTGGAGGCAAGGGCAGCTCTAGTCCCAAGCAAGCAAAAAGTTCCACTATATCGCCACACATTTACCAGGACACAAAAAAGCCTCCTCACTACTCCCAAGCCTCTGCTTGTCTCCTTTCCCTTCCACCTCTGGGCTCTGGGTCTGGCACATCTGCGCAGTACCACACAGAGCCTCTAGGATGGGATCTGGATGAGTTTTTCCCTTTGTTCTCACTCCTGTTTTCAGGAATCTGAGACCTGCTGCTTTTCAAAGACTTCAATCTGGGACCTTTATGCTTTTTCAGCAGCAATGGCAACTCTACCCACAATTCCCTGCCACCCCTTTTTTCCTTTTAGTGCCCCCTGCAGCTCCTTTTCCCCTCAGCGCCCCCCTGGAGCTTTCCAATGCCCCCAGGGTAATGCTACCACCCACTTTGGGGACCACTGTGATAGGATCCCTGCCCTATTGCCCTGCTGAGCTAGCTTCAAGGCTAAAACAAATGGTGCTTGGCTAATCTGCCCCAATAAAGCTACTTGACTCTCCCTGATGCTGAAATTTCAAGACAAGTAGGTTTATTGGGGCAGGTTAGGTTTCTATAGACATGGGGCTGTTGACATGAAATCTAAGCATAACAAACAAACAGACAAAAAAAATGCAGAACAAACAGTGAACATCTGACCAAATGGGTCTACTAATAGCCCAGCCAAGAGAGGGCACATTTGCTATTTCTTCCAAGGAAATTTAATTTTGTCTCTGACAATAATGAGAGGTTTTGTGGCTAAGCTAGGGGTCTGGCGTTCAGTTTCCAATACACTTTTGCAACTCAGCCTGTGACCTCGGGTGAGTTGATGCATTTTTCTGTGCCATTTTTTCCCAATGCAAAAAGAGAGAGAGGTTGTTATAGTTCTTTGCCTCTGGGGAGAGGCAAAAGAGTACCCCATTTCTCAGATGGGGAGATGTTCTGTCTGGGAGTCAGCTCTAATCATTCATACATGAGTGGCTGGAAGAGACAGGCCACATCAGTAGAGGCATGCTCTCTCCTCTTTCTGCCTTACCCAGAAATGTCATTTGAAGACCTTCACAGGACTCCACAGCTCACTCAACATTATCCTTTCTGAACTGTTGGCATAAATGACAGGGGGAAGAATCTGCCCTCAATTACAACTGTGCAACTTATTGATTTCACAAACAAAAGGAAAATTCAGCACAAGGACTTTGACGGGGAATAAAAGAGGAAGGCTGGGAGTGGGAGGAAAGAAAGGAAGATGTATTCACAGAACAGCTAATAGGCAGAACCCTAAGCCTACCATGGTTTCTGGATAATGAGTTGTCAGCCGTGATAGTAATACTAGGTCTGAAGTGGAATTATTGAGCTGATTATGGGAAACCTCTTGTATCTACATTCTGCCAGAGTCCAAGTAACAAGCTGCAAATAAGGCAAAAGTCTGGCTAAGAGAAAAGAACAGTAAAAAAAAAAAAAAGGACTATTATTTGACAGGAAGAGACACAAATTGAAGAACGGGAAGTAATTAACAGAAAAATAAATCTGCAGAAATAATGTCAAGAAATAGGAGATTTTTACTTTTTGATATAAAAGCTCCTTAGATATGTATGATTGATACACAAGAAAAATATAAATGTATTCATCTGCTAGTAGAAGTAACTCATCTCATCTGTCAGTGTCAGCACTGACAAGACTATAGCAACCTTTCAGGTTCTTACAGCTTTCCTACCAATGTTCACACATGAAAGATTGGCAGGATACGCAATATGCACATGCAGATTATGCCATTCACAAGAGCTGGGGATTGTGAACCTGTTCAATGTTGTCAGATCCCCTCCCCCCCCCCCCCAAACAGGTCTTCTGTGCATTTTAAGAGCAGAGGATTCAGCAGGTGAAGCTTCTCCTAGCATGCAGAACTCAGCCATAGTGGTAACATTGCCTGTAAACATCTCTTGAGAAAGCAGTCTAAGCCTATAATGAATCAAAACAAAGAAAACTGTTGCAAACAGTTCTAATATGGGGTGTGTGTTTCTGTCTAACAGTTAACTCATACATCTTTACTGGGCATGATAAGTTGAGGTAACAACTTTGCAGAACCATCCAGTATTGGAGGAGTGGCATGTAGTTGTGGAAGAAAGTTAAGCATTTTCACCACTGCCTAAACATTTATTTTTCCCATTCCTCTCTCTAAAACCCCCACTTCATTAAAGCTGCAGAAATAATTCATTTTGACACCCCTTTAACCACATGGCTCAATGCTATGGAATTCTGGGAATTTCTGCAGTGTGGATGCAGCCTAAGACACCTTTAATTTAAACTTGGCCTAACAGTAATTCTGAGCCACTGAGCTGGATTGTATAGGGTTCGGTTTGTGCTGCACTGAATTTATGCTTGGCATGCCAAAAATATATTTTGACTAATGTTCCCAATGTTGTTTTTTTGTATGTTTGTTTGTCTGTATGACCTTTGGAGGCAAAAGTGATTTACAAGAGTAAGGTCCTGTAATGAGTAACTTTCCTGGCAGGACCTTGGATTGGTACTTAAAACATTTCCTACAGACCTGTAACAATGCATTACAGAGCTAGTGGCAATGAGCCTGTACAGACCGGCCAAAAGCGCCGGCCTGCAGGTGGAGTCAGGACGTGGCAACCACACTCCGGCCGGCCCAACGCTGCCCTGATGGCGCCTTCATGCCATGTGGCCCACCGCATAGCGGGCAGCATCAAGGTGCTCCCTTGGCACAGCATACAGACACACTGAACCAAAGGAGCGCAGAAAAGCCACCGCCGCTGCAGCAAGGGCAACTTTTTGCCACTCCAAAAAGGAGCCGCAAAGTGCCAGATCGGGGCTGTGGCTTGCGGTTGCTGTGGCTCTGATCTGGCACTCCCAGGGGTGGCATGGAGCTGCCCCTTAGGGGGGCGTCTGTACAGCCCCTATGTTTCTTTTTTCTGCACAAAGAACACACAGGTGAATTCCTTCCTCTGTTCCATAAAATTAATTTGGTTTTTAAGGTATGTTTTGTAAATTTTAAATGTTTTAAACTGCTTGTAATACTGCTGTTACAGACACTGTACTCCTGCCAGAGAACAAGTTGATAACACTAAGGGGGATCTTCAAAATGTTGAAATTCCTACACTGGTGAGACAAGGGTGATTTGTGGACACAAACAAACACTGAATGTCAGAGTCATCCTTTCAGCCTAGAAAGGCTTAGGAGCTATCTGACTATGATGTCACTTCTCATGTCCTAAGAAGGGGGACCAAAATGGTGAAAGGTCTGAAAATCATAAAACCAAACAAGACGGTTCTGCCAAAAAATGTAAATAAACAGGATTATACTGTCCCACTTCCCAATATAAAAAGACAATAATATGAAGAAAGAAATAAACAAATGACTGAACTCAGGAGCAGAAAAGCCAGTGTAATTTCTAAAAGTGTAGCAATATCCCACTGAGAAGTGTGCAAATGCTGAAAATAATCAAAATCAAATAGTATAATAATAGTAACTCACAGAGTCCCTTATAGAACCAGCTGAACCGGTAATGGGAACAATCCTGCCAATACTCAAAAAAAGAAGAACTTAGGGGAAATGTAGGGTGTGGAAGGACAATGAAAGACTCAAACTAATCAATCACATTTTCATTTAAGCCAACCGGGGATTCAGATAATGTGACTCTGTTCATTTCAAAGGTAATAATGTACTTCTCCTGCTCATAGAGTCTCTTATATAACCAGCTGAATCAGTAATGGGAATGATCCTGCCAAGACTCAAGAAAAAAAAACTAAGGGAAAACTTCGGGTGTGGAAGGACAAAAGAAAAGCTCAAACTAACCAATTCACATTTTCATTTAAGCCCACCGGGTACTCAGATTTCAAACGATGAATCCATTTGAGTTCCAATATTTGTAATTGTTTTATGTTCCTAATATTAGATATCCCATCTATGCACCAGAATTTGAATGAATCAAAAGAGTGATGTTCATCTAGAAAATGTTTTACCAATGGGGCTTCTATTTTATGGTTTTTGATACAACTTCTGTGTTCAATAATTCGAGTTCTTATCACTCTGCTGGTCATACCCACATAGATTAGTTTGCAAGGGCATTCAATTATGTATATAACATTTTTACTTGCACACATGAAAAGTTTGTATATTTCATAACTTCTACCATCTGCAGTATTCACAAAACATTTCAAATTGTTGCTGTGTCTGCATACTGAACAGTGTCCACAGATGTAATGTCCCTTCACAGTCGAAGTATTTTGTATAACTGAAAAACCAAAGTCTGCCCGTACTAATATATTCTTGGTGTTTTGAGTATGTTTATAGGCAAACATCAGTTTGTATTTATATCCAGGTATATTTTCCAGAAGATGCCCATGTTTCATAATGCTTTCTTTAACCCTCTGTGAATGTGTATTAAAAGTCAGTGGTATAATCACTCTATTGGGTTCTTTCTTGGGTCTGGAATCTAACAGAAGTTTCTTTCGATCTAACTTACGAACCTTGTCTTGTGCCTCTTTTATAACATTTAAGGGATAGCCTTTCTCCAGGAATTGGAGACATGTACTAGCAGAAAACCTCACAGACCTGGAACACCTACTAAGGAAGATGAAAGAAGAAAGTGCAAAGGCAGGCTTAATGTTGAACATAAAGATAACAAGATTAATGACCACCGATCACCTTCACAGTTTCAACCCAGACAATGAAGAAACAGAAATAGTAAAAGAATTCCCATACTTGGGGTCAAACATTGATAGAAATGGGGACTGGAGCCAGAAAATCAAAATAAGATTAAGAATGGGGAGGGTGGCTATGGAAGAACTAGAAAAGATTCTAAAATGCAAAGATATACAACTCAGCACAAAAGTTAGAATCATACAAGCCATCATATTCCCTATTGCCATGTATGGATGTGAGAGCTGGACAGTTAAGAAAGAAGATAGGAAGAAAATCAATTCATTTTAGCTGTGGTGCTAGAGAAGAGTGCTGAGGTTCTCATGGACTGCCAAAAGGACAAACACATGGGTCCTAGAGGAAATCAAGCAGGAAATCTCCCTGGAAGCCAAGATGGCCAAACTGAGACTGTCGTACTTCAGACACATCATGAGAAGGGAGGACTTTTTGGAAAAAACAATAGTGCTGGGGAAGGTGGAGGGATGCAGGAAGAGAGGAAGGCCACATGCCAGATGGATGGACTCTATTAAGGAGGTCATGGTATTAAGTGGTTGCAAGAAATAAGCAAAGTAGTGGAGGACAGAGGGTCTTGGAGATGTCACATCCATAGGGTCCCCATGAATTGAAATTGACTCAAGGGTAGTTAACAACAACAACAACACTGGATTGCCAGTTCACGATTTTCCCAGGCACTGTGAGGTTTCTGAAGATCTAGGGATGGCCCTGGTGATTTAATTAAGCATTATGCATTAAGTATCAACCACAGTTGCTTGCCATTTCTCATTTTAAGGGTGGGGGGCATATTTACCTGTTTGGAAGTTAAAACAGAAATCTTATCTAAAAAGTCTGTTCCCAGATCAAACTGTAATGAGGGGTTTATTCTTCTCACTTACTTTAGGAGTTGGGATATGGAACATTTACTTTAACCTACTTGCTTTTAACCAAAAGATGAATGCAGAGCAGAGCAAAGGGTTAGTCCTGGCACCACAAGGACTGGGAGGGAAAGAGTAAGTTAAGTAAATATGTAGCTTCCTCCACTCTGCAAAGTTCTATTAGCTGAGCTGGAGATTTGCATACAGCCCTTTCCTCTTTCCTACAGGTGAACCCACCAAAAGTTGGAGAATCTGCACCATCATTTCTCACCTGGAGATGACCCATAAAACCCAAAAACTAGAGAGATGTGCCAACCATAACTACTGCTGAATTCAAAGTATGGTGAGATTCTTTCATGCAAGACACATATCCAACATGGGTCTAGCTTCCATTTAGCCCCTCTCTCTTCTTGCGTTATAACAGTGGAGTAGCTATGGCTCACCTCCTTCCTGTTCATCTTAGGCCCTGGGATAGTCAGGGCTTATGTCAGCTGTATTCCAAAATATCTGAAAAGTATCAGAGTGTCCACACATGCCCTAGGATAATGTGCAAAGCTTTGAGCCAATGTGGCTCCTTCATGTACCATCATTGTCCTGGTTGGCTGGAGGAAAAAAGATGGGAATGCTTCATGTTGCTATAGTGGCAGAAGATGGAGCTCCTCTTGGGTTGCCACCAAGCTGTAGGAAGGGGCCAAAACCATTGCACGAATCCTCTGCATAGTCTGCCACAAAGCCTCACCTATCTGTTCCAAAAGAGGAAAGACCTAATCCATAGCAACCTTTCATTCTGTCTGCATGAGGTGAAATACTCATATATTTCACTTCATATACACAGCAATTATTTTGACAATGACAATGGGAACAAAGCAGCAATCCTTTCCATGTCAGTGAGGTGTGGAATTCACTCCAGGTTTTAATCTGAACTCTATAGGAGATATTCAAGGTGAGGACCCCCTGCCCAGGTTCAGCATCTAAGATAGCTCCACTGAGATAAGGTTCATATGGGATTAATGAAATTGTTCCCAGTTCTGATACTCACTTTCAGTTGTCACTGAAAACAGTGCAATATCTGGTGGGCCTAAAATATTGGAAGTGGGGGGAATCAAGGGACACTGAAACCATCCTATTTGTTGTCTTTGATTTGATAGCTTTTGTTAATGGAATTTTCTTTCAGCCTTTATACATTTGTTATTTCCTCCCATATTCATTTTGGTGTGGGAGTACTGTGGTCCTTTTAACTAACTTGTGAGCTCTACTGAAAGTTACCGATGGTGCATGACAGTGCGGACTTAAAGGAAATTATGCATTTCTTTGATCCACCCTCAGGCACACAAATCAAAGTCTCTCTCCCAGCACATAGTAAAATTGAAAGTAGCTACACTTTATATGGAAATGAGTTCCTTCCAGAATGCAATATTGTTAAGCATATATCAAAACCAAAGACAATGACCTCAGGAACTACAATTCTTTAGTGAGACTATAAACATCTACTTCATTTCTATTGTGTATGTCCATGTGCCTTCAAGTCGCTGTCGACTTATGACAACCCCATGGATTTGATAGGGTTTTCTTAGGCAAGGAATACTCAGAGATGGTTTGGCCAGTTCCTTCCTCTGCAATGTAGCCTACAGTATCTGGTATTCATTGGTTGTCTCCCATCCAAGTATTAAGCAGAGCTAATCCTGCTTAGCTTCCAAGATCAGATGGGATCTGGTGTTTTAAGTATTTAGGCTCCTGGTTTCTGTTACTTACCTATTATCTCAACATACTGGACACAATCCTCTAGGGAAGTTTCCATTCTTGTGCACACCTCTAAAACATGCAATTCCTGATGGATGATGCTAAGTGTGTTTTCCCAAAAGGCAGTTCTCCAAAAAAAGTATGTTGAATGCAGTGAACATCATTTTGGTATACACAAAATTGCATTATCTTGAGATGCACAAAATTGTCATTAGGTTTATGTTTTTATTAAAGGTAAAGGTATTCCCCGTTGACAAAGTTGTCAAGTTGTGTCCAATTGTAGGGTGTAGTGCTCATCTCCGTTACTAAGCCGAAGAGCCAGCGTTGTCAGAGACTACTCTGTGATCATGTGGTGAGCATGATTGCACAGAATGCTGTTTATCTTCCCACCAAAGTGGTACCTATTTACCTACTTGCATTTGCATGCTTTCAAACTGCTAGGTTGGCAGAAGCTGGGACTAATAACCGGAGCTCACCCATCATGCAGCACCCAGGCCTTGAACTGCCAACCTGCCAATCTTGCAATCAACAGAGTCAACGTCTTAACCACTTGAGCCCCTGCATCCCTGCATAAATCTTTTTATTAGCTTATTAAAAATGCACCCTTGCTTCTTCATTTTTTAGCTTTATGAAATCTTAAGAATTAATTCCTTCTGTTTATAACATATTTGTGTCACTCTTCATGCAAGGAGGTCAAGATGCCATGCATGGCACCCTCCTCTCATGTTCATGCCATGGGGCAGATTAGGGTTTCCATGACCCAGCTCAAAATAGTTTCCATGGTCCAAATGTAACTGGTTTTCATAGTCTGGAAGCTGGAAGGTGATCACTGATGTTTGAAATTGTTAACAAAGACCCTGCTTCAATAAAGAGAAAGATATGAACAACATCTGGGACAGAAGGAGAATTGGGTTGTGCTACCACTGGCTAGAAACTGAGAAAAAGAGAAAGAAGTATTTGTGAGGTAGTGAAGTTAAGCCTAAGAGAAAACATCCATCCAAGGAATCTGAACTACCATCTGTATCTCTATTACCTCAAGAGGCATAATTGTGCAAGCACATTTCTGTTCTTCTAACAGATTTATAGAAGGGCTATCTGAAGAAGTTGAGTGATGCAATAGGTCCTCATCCATCCACCAAAGTCCTCATGACACTATTTTCACTATTATGTTTTGTGCCTCTGAGTTGGTAACTGGGAAGGAACAGCTCTTCCCTGATTCCTACTACTCTTGTCTAAAACATTGCAAGAATGACTCCTCTAGATTCATGGTCTTTTGTAAAGAGGAACTGTTCTCAAATGACATGTTAATGTTTCTGATGGCCAAGCTACTGCCATCTCCAATGGTGGGAGATATGTGGCTAATTATAAGATGTGCAAATGAAGCTTGTGCTTATCTTCCAATGACCAGTCATAAAACAAAGCATGAAAATAAAACATTACTTCCTACTAGTTCCACTGGATTTCTGAAATTTGATACTCGTTTCCTCAATTTTTGGATATGCATAAATTCCATCATATCAGTAACTGTAGTTATTGGATGTTTATAGGATGTTTAATTTATGTTTGTTTTCTTATGTGATGGTTGTTTATGTTTATGTTTTATTGTCTTTGAAATTTGTCCTTTTAAAAAGAATATATATATATATATATATATATATATATATAATAAAACAAAACAAAGCATGTTCGAAAAACCATGTTCTATGACAAAGAGAGATATTTCACTATTTCAGGAAGAGTATCTTCTAAATACATTTTAAGTATATTGTATAGTTTGATGTATAGTTTGACTTTGAGAAACATTATTCAATAAGGCATCTGTAGTGTTTCACCTGGTACATCATTTCATAAAACAGAGCAGGCAAAATTGACGTTCATGGGATAGATTTATGGTGTTGTTGTTTTGCTAGAACACTAAATGAGATTCAACAGTTGGATCCTGGGCATAGAAGCTGCCTTAGAATCAAAGGATTCTGAACCCACTAGGAATTTATTCTGAATATTAGAAGTGAATTGAGCTCACAGTTCTTCAACAACATCAACAACAGCACTCCAGTTCTCCACAGCCTTTCATTATTTCTGCTGTATAATTTTAGAAGGGGAAATAATTTTGTTTCTATTGTCATTAAATGCTTTGCTGGCTGAAATCTGTACTGTTCTACTATTAGTAGATCCACATCTACCTTCTTCCCTTCCCTGTCTTAAAAGAATACCTTCTCATTTTATTTTCATTTTGATCAGTTGGTGGCTACAGGAATGACACCATGGATATAAACCAAGCTTTGGGATTGCATTGTATACAGCTGGTATGGACAATGATCAGGGTGATGGGAGTCATGATTTAACAACATCTGGGGACCTTAGATTGAGAAAAGCTGAAAGTGTGGTTCTAATATTAACCTGATTTTTGTAATTTAGATTCTTCTTTGAGTATGCTTAAGACTGCTTTAGGAGAACACCTCCATCTGTTTTGTCTACTTTTATGCAGTCACATTTAGAATTCCTACAAGGTGGAAAGTTTCAGAATTTAACTTCTATAGATTTTACCTGCCCTATTTTTATGATGAAATGTAAAGTTGATGCTGCAAGGTTGTACTTACAATTTTTTAAAAAAAATTAAAAGAGTCTGTAGCAGGAAGTAGGTAGAAAACAAAATAGAAAAAGTGCTTTAATTGATAGCAAAAATCTAAAAAAATAAAAAATAGCAGCCTCAGGAATAATGACATTTTCTTCGCTGTACAAAAATATGATTTGGAAGTTTTTTGAGGCATTAGAAAATAGTGCTTCTCTTTATGATTCTTTACCACTTTCATGTGGTAGTTTCAGAAGTTGGTATATTCTGGAGCAATGTAAAGAGATGTAAAAACAATCAACCTCCATCTGCCATGAAACTGTTAGATGAAACATGTCTCTTAAACATTTCAGGAGTCAGACCATGGCTGCTAGAGGTGGAATCATTTTTCTTTTCCTTTTCACCTCATTTGAATATTTTAAATCTCAAGTTGCTTCTCTTCTTAATACAAAGACATTGGTCAATTTCGGCAAAGACTTAAACCAGTGATGGTGAAACTTTTAGGGGCCGAGTACCCAAACTAAAAGGCCTTCCTGCAATGAGTGTTACCCAGTGCCGGGTGTGGGACTTCCATTCTCGGGGCCAGGACCTCCGTGACCGGACTTCTTCGCCCTACCCTCCCAGGCCTTCAGCTATCTCTCCAGAAGGCCCGGGGGTGCAAGGGGGGATGAAGAGGAATAGGCACATGCCTCTTCCTCCTCTCCCCCCACATCATCCTCAGCCTTCAGCTGAAAGCCTGGGATGGCTAGGAAGGAGGAGGAACAGGTGTGCGCCTCTTCTGCCTCCTTCCCACCCTCCATGTGCCAGGGAAAATGGCTTCATGTGCTGTGTCACAAGTTCACCATCATGGACTTAAACAATGAAAAAAAATATTTTTTTCCCTATGTGCACCAACTAAATTTAATGCATAAAGCCAATCCCAGCACAAAGAAGAACAAGCTGTACAAGTGTGTCATATTGATGTTAAAGATGAGGAGCCTTTTGGGGAGGGAGGGAAAATGAGACAATCCTAATTCTTCATTGTCACATAAGGAGTGAAATCTTAAGAGATAAGCCATGAATGCCTTGGCCCTGGATGGATAAATCAGGTCATTTTCCTTTTCTCACACATTTGAATTTTGAAAATCTCAAATTCTTTTCATCCTACAGAGCTGGAGAAATTTGAGAATGCTGGTAAATTCTTGTCAAAAGCAAACTGAAGTAAGATTTTCACTCATCGTGAATGACAGCCACTCCCAGGCTATTAATATCCATTCTGATGGGAACATGAAAGGATTGTGATAAATGCTCTGTTCTAAAAATTAGCTCTGGTCAGTTGCTCTAGAAAATTGTGGAACAGTTCCCTGGGGCCAAAAGGACTGCTCTGTTTATCAAATGCTACTATAATTGTTGTATCCTTTTGGTGTGTGTGTATCTGGACTGAACCAATGAAAAGCAAGAGGAATGATTTGCTGTAGAGCCACAAGAAGAGTGACTTGAACGTTTTGTGCTGCTTCTGTTGCCTCCAGCACCACTACATTGGCATGGAAGAATCACCATCAAGAGCAGAGCTGGGAATCAGTTCATCTGTTTATTCCACTGGTAGTGGAAAGGAATAATGCAAGTAATGACAGTCAGAGACATGAGACTACAAAGCAATCCATTTTAAAGAGACATTCTCTAGTCCGAAGCAAATTACCTCTGTTCTGCACTGTAGAATGTAGCCTGAAATCCTGTCAAGAAGAAGGAGAAGGAGAAGGAGAAGGAGAAGAAGCATGATATTATGCTCATGAAGCTCTTGGAGTTAGTGAGTTGCAATTTCAAATACACATGCATGTACAATGTGCACTGAACATCAATGTACAATGTTCAATGAGCATCCATGAACAAGGGCACTGTATGCACAGCTCCATTTCCATAACCTTGAATGGAACACAGCTGCTGTTCATTGGATAAAAATGTCCAACCACTCCCATTTCCATAAAGGAACATATGCATGCATAAGATGACAATAGGTTGCTGGCCATGCACTATTTCGGTAAGCCCTATGGCAATGATGCATGGTGTACAAATATTATTCTTATTCTTATAAGAATAATATTTGTACACCATGCATATTCTTATAAGAATAAGAACATAGGAATCTTATATTCTTATTATATAAGAGGTTTAGTGGTTGCCCAGAGAGTTTATAGCTAAGCTGAGATTTGAACCAGACCTTCAAGTTCATAGTCTATGTTCATAACCGTTATTATACACCAGTTTTGAGCTAATTATTATTCTGTTTCACAGTCTACGAAGTCTTACTGACTGGAATTTTGGACCATCAATTATTCAGATACTGTCCAAGAATCAAGGAATCAGTGATGCATCAATGAACAATGTAGTTCGCTCTAAGTAGTGTCACTTTTCATAACTGTACTATTATGATCCTGCCTCTAATGATTTCATTCAGATGTTTTGTCAGTCTGCTCCCAGAGTACCTATCACCACTGAAATCACAGTTGTTTTCTTTTCTCACCATGGCACTACCTTTTCATGGTGGTGAGATTGCATGTTCCTTTGAGTTAAGGGGCTATGTTGATGGTAGCATTGCTGTCGGTGGGGTCTTCCAAGCCATACAGGCTTTTTCTAAGCAGCCAGATTAAATGGGCCAAAACCCTCAGTAAATATGCAAACACCCTCAGTAAATCAAAAACAAATTCCTTATGAAATTGGTTGCCTGGGTCAGCAAGGACTATATCAAATGTTGGAGTCCTGTGCATCCTATGAAAAATGGGCTACAGGGTTCAGCATCTTTAGTTAGGCAACCAGGTCAAGGGAACCAATTAAAACTGGAAGCCCAACCACACCAGCAAAATGGAGAGGAGCAGATTAATAATGGAAAGCTATTATAAAGCAAACCCATCAGCCCAAGG
Source organism: Phrynosoma blainvillii (assembly GCA_026167975.1). Classification (NCBI taxonomy): domain Eukaryota; kingdom Metazoa; phylum Chordata; class Lepidosauria; order Squamata; family Phrynosomatidae; genus Phrynosoma; species Phrynosoma blainvillii. The sequence goes on from JANUYF010000001.1 coordinate 142,845,416, forward strand.
TCACTAAAAGAGAATGTACACCATCGCGGGGAGGGGGGATGTCCCCTGTTTCTAATGAAACAGAGGAGTCATTCTGTCATTAAACACAGAATATGAACTGAAATGACATCTTGTCAAATATAGAATTTAAAGGACTGCAAGGAAAGATAAACACCCCATAAGGCAAGAGATGAGACTGAAGGTGAATCAGTAGACACTGCTAAAGTAGCTAGACTACTGACTGAAAGTCAGTTTAATATTGGAAGCTTAGAAGATGAAGGACTATCAATAGGAAGGACTATCACTTCAGCAAGGCTGCATTACAATGTCGAGTAAAGGGATATAATGTATGTTCAATCAATAAAACTCTTTTGTATCATGGGGGGGGGAGGAATATACAACTACACAAACCAGAAAGTAATATTACTCTGGCCGGAAGCACAAAATTACTCTTCCAGAAGAAGTGACAATAACAGCAGTACAGTCTATTGTTTAGCTTTCAAAGCTATAACTAATAATATTGCCATGCCAGTTGTTTGATCTAAAAATGAGCAAGAACTTGTCAAATCATTTTGTCCTCCTTTCAGCTTACACTTTATAGGTTGTGAATGGACTGTCGGGCAATGAAGTTCTCACTTTCAGCCAGCAATCAAAGTCTACTTCACATTCCATTGGCCTGAAGGGGGGGGAAAAAACCCCTCTATAACTGTCAATGATGATATGGATTCGTAGTCTCCAAAGGATGTATATTGCAGGTAGGGCCCCAGTCCAGTGATTGTTGCTAGTTTTCATAACCTGGTGCCAGGAAGACAACAAATGCTGCTGCTGAATGGCAAGTCAATGAATGTTAAAACAGCGGCTATTCCAGACTTGATCCTGGATGAACACACTGACCTGGCATGTATTACAGAGAGCTGGCTGGATGAGGCTGGGGGTGTGGGGGCTAATCTCTTTCAGCTTTGCTCACCAGGTTTCTCTGTGAAGCAGCAGGCAAGACCTGGGGGGTGGGGAGGTGGAGTTGCACTGGTCTATCTGGATAATATACCCCCTGACCAGGCATCAGTAGTATATAGGGGTAGCTCCTGTCAAAAAATTATTTATGACCTTTTGATGACTTATGACCTGTCAAATTGATGGGCGTGTCAATCCCCCGGAAATGCTAAGGCGGGACATCCTGGCCATGTGACTGACCCAATCCATAGTGGGGTGTGGTTTGACCCCTCCCCCTGACACCAGGGGTTCCCATTAGTGCCCCTTGAGTCCATGTGATCCCCCTCCCTGACCAATGGCTGCATATTGATGGCCTCTTCTGAACCACGTGTCCCAAACTGCCCAATGGTACTAGATTTTCCATGTTTTCTGATTGGGCCCTTGAGTTCACAAGTGCACCCTTATCAATGGTTTGGTCCCCATGAGAATCACATGGTCCAGGTTAGCCAACTGGAAGGCAGGCTGCAGAGAGCTGTAGCGAGAAGCTGCCATTGTATGCATGCCCAGACACATTCTGCAGAGGCAACATGGAGACATGGATGGTGTATGGCCCATTTGTTTTAAACCTAACCTTTCCACCCACACGGTCGTAGTGCAGAAGCGCTTCAGGAGGGTCAGGATACCTTGTTATCAGGTTGTTCATGACTTCCAGCAGTTCAGGGAGATCAGAGTGATACGCCCATGGCAGAATCAAGGGCCATTTCTTGGTCTCATTTGCAATTTCAAAAGGTGTATTAGTATTGATATTATTCCAAGTGTATGTGTACTGTATCTCAGCTAGCCCTACTTCCCACTCCCCAGGAAGTTCCAGGGGTCTTGCTAAAGAGATAGTAAAGAATGAAATTGTATTCTGTGTAAAAATGGATGTGCTACTGTTACTAGGGAGTAAGATATAAAATCCACTATCCCCCATTTCTCTCACCTCTACACAGGTTCACCAACTTCAGAAACAAGCACCCAACTGTTGAATTTGCTAGGCCAGCCTAACCGTTTCACTAGGTATTCTTTTCTCCTACCCTGACCTTTAGTGTCTAGAATTTTTTCAGTCCTGTACACTTGATCCTCTTTCACATTCACCTTTTGTAACTCTTCAGGGTAAAAGCTTCCAACAACAGCCTCTCCGAGATATTCTTTCAGCAGGAACACAGGCCTCTTTGCAATTAGGAGGACCCAGTCGACAATAAATACTTCTGTGGTGAAATTCTGTTCGTATCCTTTGGTAAATATACCCTTGCTTTTAGAAATCCTCACATGATCTCCTTTTCTGAGGAGTGGATGCTCCTTTTTTGTTTTGACAGGGGTCCCATATACTGTTTTCCACATGGCTAGAGCATTAGAATCATTGACTTCTGCAGGCCTAGCTTTGATTGTTTGGTGAAAACTATGGTTATAACTTTTTAGAAACAGGGGAAGTACATCAGTATAGGTAAAGGTATTTTTTAGCTGTGAAATACCTCCACATTTTTGTTTTTAAAGTTCTGTTGAATCGTTCAACGACCCCTGCTTTGACTTCATTATTGGTGACAAAATGGTGAATCCCATGAGTTTTTAAGAGGCTACTCACAGATTTGTTTAAAAATTCATGGCCACGATCCGTTTGTAATTTGTCAGGCTTTCTTCCGTTTTGGCTAAAAATAGTGTTAAAAGCACTGGCTACTTCTCTACCAGTTTTGTCCTTTAAAACCAAAGCCCAGGCATATTTAGACAGAATATCTATTACTGTTAAAACGTACTTTTATCCTCTGTTATACTTAGAAAACTGTTGCATATCAATTGGATCAGCCTGCCATTGAGAATCCACATTAGATACAAAAGTCTTGTTTCTTTTAAAATGCATTTTGGCAGGTCTGTGTATAGACATCTTGGCCAGAAAGCCATCGGGACATCTCCGCTCTTTTAAGATTTTTGCTCTGTATTTTGGCTTCCTGAAGTAGGGCGTTCACACCCCCAAAGCTCCCAGTCTTCCCCGGTGAATAATATATATCACTCAGAAGTTTTTCATGCCCTGCCATTTTCACCTCTAATGAACACACACTTGCAAAACAAACAATTTTTATTGGTGCGAAGATTAGAAACATATCTACATTTTAGGAATGGGGAAAATATTTATGGGCTGTAGACTCTTTCCAGCTTGGTTCTCAGCACAATCTGCCTGCAGATCTTCATCCTAATTCAATAAAAAGAAATAAGAAACATTTTATTCTTTTTCTTTTGGAAAACAACACACTCATCTCTCAAATGATAACCAACTCCTAATATTTTTTAGATTATAGAAAATTACCATTGCACTATGGTAGCCCGAATCAGTCTCCATGCTTTCATCCATAGGTTCTCCCACATGTGAGGGCTGTGGTGGGTCATTATCTCTCACTTTCATGGCCTCTTCCATCTGAGTGGCAGGATTCAAAAGGCTGTGCCATCCAATTCATCTGGGCTCTGTGGAGTGTCGGGCACTTCTTTCTTCTGGAGAATGGCTTTTAAATTGCAACGGCAATCACACTCGAGTTCTGAGAAATCATCAATGAAATCCATAATGTTGGGTATCTTTTCAGGCTCTTTAGATTCCTTTTTAGGTTTTATATTCAGTGGTATGGGAGGGTTAGTAAAGCCCACAGGCCCGTGATAATTATTTGGCCAGGATGGTATCCTTGTGGGTTTTATTCTCCTGGTTGTAGAAGGTGCAGCCAAACACATTGGTGTGCTCAGTGTCTCCATGTTGCCTCCGCAGAACATGTCTGGGCATGCATACAATGGCAGCTTCTCGCTACAGCTCTCTGCAGCCAGCCTTCCGGTTGGCTAACACGGACCACGTGATTCTCATGGGGACCAAACCATTGATAAGGGTGCGCACATGAACTCAAGGGCCCAATCAGAAAACATGGAAAATCTAGTATCATTGGGCAGTTTGGGACACGTGGTTCAGAAGAGGCCACCAATATGCAGCCATTGGTCGGGGAGTGGGGTCACATGGACTCAAGGGGCACTAATGGGAACCCCTGGTGTCAGGGGGAGGGGTCAAACCACACTCCACTATGGATTGGGTCAGTCACATAGCCAGGATGTCCCGCCTTAGAATTTCCGGGGGAGGGACAGCCCATCAATTTGACAGGTCATAAATCAATCCATTTTGACAGATTGTAAATCATTCTTGACAGGTCATAAATCATTCTTTGACAGGCATCAAAAGGTCATAAATCATTTTTTTGACAGGAGCTACCCCTATATACTACTGGCATCCTATCTCAGTCTGCAGGGTTTGAGTATGTTTATTTAAAGGTGGGCAGCCGGGACAGATTAGGGATTCTGTTGATGTACCACCCACTCCACTGCAGAACAGTCGCCCTGCCTGAGCTATCCAGGGTGGTCTCAGGGGTGGTGTTTGAGTCTCTACAGCTTATATTGCTGGGGGACTTCATCATCCATGCTGAGGCTACCCTGTTGGGAATGACTGAGTACTTCATGGCCACCATGACAATCATAGGACAGTCCCAAGTGGTATCTGGCCCCACTCATGCCACTGGGCACATTCTAGACCTAGTGTTCTGTACAGGGCAGGGGGGGAATGATGGTGATCTGGGAAAGGAGGAGCTCTCAACTTGGACAGATCATTTCCTGGTCAGGTTTCAACTTGCTGGAACTGAGAACCTCTGCAGAGGTGGGGGTCTCATTAAGATGGTCTGCGCCAGGAGGCTTATGGATCCAGATGGATTCCTGATGGCTCCTAGGGAGTTTCCTGCTTTGACAGGTGGTCCTGTGGAAGCCCTGGTTGATCTCTGGAATGGCAGTTGATGCGATCACTCCTAAGCACACCATCTCATGGAGTGGAGCTAAACCAGTACCTTGGTTCTCTAAAGAGCTGGCAGCAATGAAGAGAACAATACAGAAACTAGAGCAACACTGGTGGAAAACTCAGAGTGAATCCAACCAAAAACAGGCCAAAAACTATCTGAAAACATATGGTGATGCATAAAGGCAGCAAAAAAGGCTTTTCTGACTAAAACTATTGGCATGGCACAGAACCACTCAGCTGAGCTGTTTCGAATGGTCAGGTGTTTCGAGTGGTCTGGTCCTGAGGAGGCCACTCAACAGCTCGTTGTGAAGAATTTGCGCACCATTTTGCTGATAAAATCACTCGGATTCACTCTGACTTAGATGCCAGAGTTGATACAGTTTTAGTAGATGTAACCTTGGGTCCTGCTTGTCCAGCACTGATGGATACTTTTCTATTTGTGCAGCCAGGATTGGCCAGGATCCTTGGAGAGGTAAGAGAGACTACATGTATACTAGATCCTTGCCCTTCCTGGCTTATTAAACAGGCCATAGGAGGACTGATGGAATGGGTAAAGGAAGTGATTAATGCCTCTTTACATCAAGGCAGGATCCCAATATGCCTGAAGGAAGCTGTGGTAAGACCTCTTTTTTAAAAAAATCTTCCCTGGATCCCACTGTACTAGACAATTACAGACCAATCTCCAATCTTCCATTTTTGGGCAAGGTACTGGAAAATGTGGTGTCTTCCTAACTCCAGGCATTCCTGGATGAGATGGATTATCTAGATCAGGGGTAGGCAACCTTTCCCCTTTAAGGGCCGAGGGACTTCAGCTCCCAGAATCCCAGGAGCTATTGGCCAACATGGGACTATTGGCCAACATGGCTGAGGCTTCTGGGAACTGAAGTCCCTCGGCGCTTAAAGGGGAAAGGTTGCCTACCCCTGATCTAGATCCATGTCAGTATGATTTTAGGCCTGGTTATGGGGCAGAAACAGCTTTGATTGCCTTGGTAGATGACCTATGCAGGCAATTGGACAGGGAGAGTGTGTCCCTATTGATTTTGATGTACCTCTCAGTGGCTTTTGATACCATCGACCATGGTATCCTTCTGAGCTGCTTCTCTGGGATGGGGCTTGGGGGTACTGTTCTACAGTGGCTCCATTCTTTCCTGGAGGGGCGCTCTCAGAAGGTGGTGTTGAGGGGATTCCTGTTTGACTCCTTGGCCATTGGCCTATGGGGTCCCTCAGGCCTCAGTCCTGTCTCCTATGCTTTTTAACATCTACATGAAACCACTGGGAGAGGTCATCCAGAGTTTTGGAGTAAGATGTTACCTGTCCGTTGATGATACCCAGCTCTATCACTCCTTTCCACCAAATTCCAAGGAAGCTGTTTCTGTCCTAAATGGGTGTCTGGCTGTGTAATAGACAGGATGAGGTCAAACAAATTGAAGCTTAATCCAGACAGAGGTGCTCCTGGTCAGTCAAAACACAGATCTGGGAATAGGGATTCAGCCTGTGTTAGATGAGGTTACACTCCCCCTGAAAACTTAGGTTTGTAGTTTTGGGGTACTTCTGGATTCAGTGCTGAGCCTGGAAACCCAGGTATAAGCGGTGACCAGGAGTGCTTTTGCACAGCTAAATCCCATGCGCCAACTCCACCCATTCATGGAGAAGTCAGATCTGGCCATGGTGGTACATGCCTTGGTCATATTCCATCTGGTTTATTGTAATGCGCTCTATGTGGGGTGCCTTTGGAAAGTGTTCAGAAACTTCAGCTGGTCCAAAGAGCTGCAGCAAGGTTGATAACTAGAGCTGTATACAGGGAGCATACAAATCCCTTGCTGCAACAGCTCCATTAGCTGCCAGTTCATTTCCGGGCACAATTCAAAGTGCTGGTTTTGACCTATAAAGTCCTACATGGCTTGGGTCCAGGCTATTTGAAGGACTGTATCTCCCTGTACAATCCCCCCAGATGATTGAGATCATCCAGAGAGGCCCTTCTCTCTGTACCACTACCTTCTCAGGTGTGTTTCATGGGAACAAGAGAGAGGGCCTTCTCAGTGGCTGCTCCCAAACTCTGGAACTCCCTCCCTAGGGAGGCCAGGATGGCTCCATCCCTACTATCCTTCCAACACCAGGTAAAGACCTTCTTGTGCTGGCAGGCCTTTGCAAATGGATAAGGGCTGGGAATGTTGTCCTAATGAAATTTTAAGGTTTGTATTTTTAACATATTCTATTTTAACGCATAACTGTTTTAACTTTTTTAATGGTTTGTTTTTTAAATTTTATATTTATAAATTTTAATGTTGTATTATTTTAAAATTGTATTGTTTTAAATCTGCTGCTTGCCACCTTGAGTCCTACATTGGGAGAAAGGCAGGATATAAGAAAATAAAAGAAGAAGAAGAAGAAGAAGAAGAAGAAGAAGAAGAAGAAGAAGAAACAAATCAACCAAATCAGAACCCCAGGAATCATCAACCCCTCTTATATAAACACAGGACAATAGGAATAGAACCAAACAGAACCAAATAACTGTTTAAACACTCTGTACGTATGACATTAAACAACCTCAACCTATGTTTTAAATCAGGTTAGACAAGTGTGGAAGTCTAGGGGGCTACATTAACCCTCCAAGAGATTTTTGAGGACCTCACTTATGCCTGCAAAAATGGTATCATATGAGTGTATTTTAATGGTTTTATACTATTGTATTTTTAACTGTTGGTTTTATGAATTTTATTTCTTTTTCTTTTTAAATTGTGTCTTGTATTTTAACATGTTGCACCCCACCTGGAGCCTTGGGGAGAGGCAGGAATTATTTTGCTACAAAATCCTCTCAATGGGACATGGGGGTATGTTTTTGGTATTTCCTGGGTCCCTAGAGAGCATTTTGGGACATTTTGAGGCAATGTTGTTTTCAAGAATCTTTTTGCAAAATTTCATTTTGACTCTTGAGGAGTCCAGAGAGGCTCCAAACACAGGGAAAGACCCTGTACATCCCCTAAAGATCATTTTGAGGCATTTTGCTCCTGGGGATCCTGGGGCCACAAAACAGCCCTGCGGGCCACATACAATCCATGGGCTGAATTTTGCCTAGCCAATCTGCATTTTATCTCAATGAGATGTGTAATCACTAGTGGTACCTTATCAAGTCCCCCTCAGGGAAAGTTGTTGATTTTCTCTGTAAGGCAGATTATAAATCTATTAATGAATAAATATCCAATACCTTCCATACACTCTCAATAGGTGTGAGATTCTTGATGATCAGTGGTTTATTATGCTTCAGATGAAATTCTTTTTGGATATTGAACATCTTTTCCCATGTATGTATTCTTTTTTTTCTTTTTCTTTTTTGGTATAATTTTTATTACCACATATCACAATACAAATATTGTACAGACATACTTTACATACACTAACAACACAACACATTTATCATTTTTGTATATAAAAAACATATAACATATAAATTCAACTTCCTTCTACACAGCTCTTATTTTAACAAATTTTAAGTGTTCTATCTTAGTATTCTAATTGCAAATTCTACTTTAGTTCCCATAATATTTTTAATGTATGCCTTGTTTCCAAAAATCTTTTATACCTTCCTTGTAACACCCTTTAAGTAAACCATTAAAAAAAGAGTGTAGATTTTTAATAAGCTCTGTTCATTATGATTATTAGAATTTTCTTATAAATTTGCACATGGATCTAACTTATCTTGAAATTATAACATCTTTCCAGCACATGTGTATGTATTCCAAAAGGCCAATAAGCATACAAAAGAATTCTGCAAGAACATTAATTTATGTTATTATTTATTCATTTGAAATATTTCTATATGGTCTCCTAAAATAAAGCTTGCCCATGAATGGAGCAAGAGGCATTTAGCACATGTACCTTTGAATTTGTTGTCACATGTCAATGCCTTCCACTGTAAGTGATCCATTTTGTTGCCCTGTAGTTAGAAAATTGTAGGCAGTCTGTTCTTGAAAATACAATTCTCCTGTTGTTTTTAAAGAAACCTGGCAAGCGGACACAGAGTTCCTGTCATATGGGAATAAAGAATTCACCAGTCCTGTGGAGGAGCTTTTGAAAGCTATTTTTCACAAGATTGTGTTTGCTTAAGCTGACATGTTCAGGCCTCACTATCTTGTAAAAAGTAACTGCTGCCTTTTACTGAAACATGCCCTTATTTATTAAACTATTATCCAGCAGCATTACCCATACTGATGTGGCAGCTTAAAAATTGTTGACCTGTTTAAAGTTAGGTTTATCTCCATCTGCTTAAGCTAAGGGAATAGCATGAACCTTCAGTGACCCTGCCTATCTGTCAGGGACCTTGCATTCAAGCATAGGCAGAAAGACCATTCCAGAACTGCTGTTTTGGTTTGAGCATTTTTCATCCTCAGTGGTATTTGTAAGATAGCATTATTATTTTACAGTAGCTGATGAAAAGTTTATGTATTCAGGCAAGCGTTGCATCCTGAAAAATGTAATACACTCAGATTTCTACCATCACAGAAGGCTTTGTTTTTATTCAGATGCATTTTTAATAAAACTACTCATTTCTTGCATAACCTCCAAAAGAGCCCTGCAAAATACCTATTTCTAAACAATATGTGGAAATTGTTGGTGTTGTGCATACCATACTGATATATCAGCCCCTCTTTCTTCTCAGCTGGTTTGTTCATTATTACCTAAAAATGTGTTTTTCAAGCTAACAAAAAATGAGTGTTACTCGAATCCCATGTCAAATAAGAAATGATCTTCTGGTGGTTTCTGGCATCTTCCATCTCATATTCACAATCCTATTAACTGTGCTAGAGAACTTAATATAAATAACCTAACCCACAAGTTTCAAGTTATTACTGTTAGAGAGAAGATCTCCTGAATAAGCATGATATATTAATATAAGCTGCTGTGTTGTCCGTCCCCCTCCCCTCCGTTTTTTTCTGCACAAAGAAAGAGAATGAAAAGTGTCTAAAGTAGATATTGGCACTGGATTATGATACACTAAAAATAAATTAACAAATTGATAATGATTATCATATTCAAATATTATTCCAAAGAGCTGGATGTTTGGGAAAGGTTTTTGTGTATGCAACTACTTGGAAAAGCTATTTTGGGGAACTATTCCTGTTTGGATATGTTGATTGTGGGACTCTGGGACTTTTAGTTCAATATGGATCACATTCCCAAGTTGTGATCTGCACTGAACTCAGGAGCCTGTTTGATTCTAAAACAAAACAATACAAAATGAAAACCACAACCCAAAACACCAATGCCTTATCAATAAAGGAAACATGGAATAATATTATAGTGAACCCTTGGATTCTGGTGGGGTTTGGTTTGTGGACCCCCCTGTGGATACTGAATTGTGTGAATGCTCAAGTCCCATTATATCCAGCGGCATAGTAAATTGGCATCCTTTATATAAAACATCAAAATCAAGGTTTGCTTTTTTGGAATGTATGTGTTTTTAAAAATATTTTCAAGCAGCAGATGGTTGAATCTGTGGATGATGAATCTGTGGATACAGAAGGCCAGCTGTAACTCCAAAGAAATATTTGCACATCTGTTAGCCATACATGAGAACAAATATTTTAAAATAGATAATTTTTGGTGGGTGTGTCCAATGAAAATGGAGCAGTGCATCACCACTTATATCATAATACTCATCTAAGCCTGACCCACTGAATGCGTTCAGGCCAAGATATTTTGCTGCCTGAGGCAGAAGACATAATGACACCACACTATTGTCCAAGTGTAAGTGCATAGCACCCAAAGTTCTAAAGTAGATCTTATTATTCGTCCCAAGTAGAACAGACTCTATGAATCAATTATTGAATGATGAGTCAACATTTAGGTAAATCCCATTAATCTAATGAGTCTACTCTGGATGTGTCCAACCATGCAATTTAAGCCATAGCCAGCCACGATCTTTTGACTCCTGAGGGGTCAAAACCTCACAAGCAGGCCTCTCCTTGTCTTTGGTATATTATTAACAGAATGAACAAATAACCATTTGCTGTCCTTTCATGATGCTCAAAAATCTGCTGCCTGCCTTGTTCTACCTAACGGTAGGAAAAGCCTTGGCTTCATGTGAATGGAGACATGTCTATGCATGGGGAAATGGTTGCTCATGACTAAAACTCTGGACTGAAACACCCTTGATATCTTATAATGCCTCTTCTTTCATAAAAAAATATATAATTCTAGTAGAAGTATTGTGCTGCTGGTGGTAAGTCAATCATTTGAGGGCACTTTATTTAGTCTGTCATCTTGCCACTTTAAGAAATCCAAACCTGACTTGATCTGTAAATTAAAGTACAATTATTAGCAAGCCTAATTTAAGTAATATGTCAGAATTTTGACGTGCTGCATTCTTTGCCAGTCTCACAGATCTCCTCCTAAAGATACATGCCTCCATACAGGAACCAATGCAATATTTGCATGTATGTCTTAGCAAATGACAAGTCTACATGTCGGGTTCTGATGGTGTCTAACTGTAACTTCCCTGAATGTGTACACATCCGAGATTGAAAAAAAAAATTTTTTTAGACTACCCTTCTCCTTGCTACCTCCTCCTCTCTTGCTGTTTTTATGCATTGGTGACATGATCTTACAGATGTCTTCTAAACTAGGGTTGGGTTGAGGACCTGATGCCTGTGTGCTACAACATTTCCATGGGCTGGATGCCATCAGGGATATTGCTATGTCTCCTGGCATCACTGGGTTCAAGGCTGAAGCATCAGATGGTGTTTCACATGGTAACCCAGCTGTATTCATCCTTTGTGTTATGTGTTTATAAATTCAACTAGCATAGCCATGATACATAGGTATATGTGCAAAGATTGAGCCCCTGGCTTTGTTTTGTTTTGTTTTTAATTATCTGACCTGCAGAGAAGTTCCATGCTAATGGAAATGTCTTCTTAAATAATGAAAGTAGTGCTCTGTTTGGTTAAGACTGATTACATCTGAATTATTCTACGAGAAGCAAGGATCTAGAGATTCAGTACATTGGATCCAGGATTCCTTGGGCATAAGAGCTCCCTTGAAAGGGAACCTCTGACCTATATTCAGGAAATATCCATCTTCCCTCCCATGCAGTTGTGGTGTGGTTGGGAAGCATGTTGTATTTTCAAGAGTCTGGGAGGGTTATCATGGAGAAGAAGAGGTAGGAAGTCTGGCTGACGTAACCCAGCTGCACATATGTAAATCCTATGTTTTCAGTTATCAAATGTGTTGGGTTTTGAAGTACTGTATGAGTTATAAATATATCAGCACCATCAGATAGCTTCTCTTCTGTTCACACTGACACTGTCAACTAAACACTTCAAAGCAGATGGACAGCAAGTGCCATTTGAGTCCCAGTTTTGGAACAGTATATTAAAAAAGTTCACCACTATCTTCTCTGTCTGAAAACATCATATCTGCATTCAAAAGAGAGACATAATAGTGGCACAAAAAGAAAATGAAAAATGAGGAAAACAGAAGATACCCCATGGTCTGAAGTGAAGTCTTCAGTTCACATTTGCTGTCAAGCCAGTGCTCACTGTAATGTTTGTAGCAGATCCATTCCTTGATTGAGGCCCAGTTTGTTAGAATGTTCTCAATTAAGTATAGATGGTCTACTCCAGGTTTTCTATTGTGCGTCTGTGAAGGCTAGATGAGTTTATCTATGGAACAATGAAAAACAATAAAGCATTCCTCTTTTAAGTATCTTATGATCCTACATTCTTATTCCCAAGAACTCTACAGGCCAGCTCTTCTAAACATTAAACACCAAACTCACCACACTGGTTACTCTCACAAACTGGGCCTTTCCTTTTCTGTGAAGCAAATCAAGTCTGTGTGTGTGAATGTGTGTGTGTGCACATTATGTGCCTGCAACTCATTTCTGACTTATGGCAACCCTAAGGCAACCCTATAATGTGGTTTTCTTGGCAGATTTGTTCAGAGGAGGTTTGCCATTGCCTTCTCCTGAGGCTGAAAGCATGTGACTCACCCAAGTCACCAAGTAGATTACATGACCGAGCGAACCCTGGTCTCTAGAGCAGGGGTAGGCAACCTTTCCCCTTTAAGGGCTGAGGGACTTCAGCTCCCAGAATCCCAGGAGCTATTGGCCAACATGGGACTATTGGCCAACATAGCTGAGGCTTCTGGGAGCTGAAGTCCCTCGGCCCTTAAAGGGGAAAGGTTGCCTACCCCTGCTCTAGAGTTATAGTCCAACACTCAAACCACTACGCCACACTGGGTCTCAAGCCTGGACCACAGCAAATGTGGTCACTCCTCATAAAATCCACAGCCAGCGTGTCTGAAGGATTCTGGGTGCAAAGGAAGCAGTTCTCTCTCCCCCACTCCCAGGTTTTTACATAGTGGTGGTAAAAGAAAGCAATGCTAGTTTTCTTGTAGCAGATGACATCTGAACAAAGTCTTAGTGTTATGTTAATTTACACCTCAGGGTGTTTTTCAGCATCTAGTATTTTTTAACAAAGGACTCAGCAATTCATGTCAAATAATACCAGGCAAAGACTTGCCACATTTATCTAGCAAAGATGTTATTCACACCGCAGAAGTCTACAGCACTGTAAGGAATCAGCTCTTGCAGGTTGCAGTTGTTCTCAGATGTTTCCAAATATCTGAGACAACATGTTCAGAATTGTTTTTGCCTATGGATCACCTGGAAACCATCTGGCTGTTACCACTATAATCTGGGATGCTTAAAAGCACAGCTCCTAGAAAGCACCCCAGAAAACCTCAGCTTATCTATATATACCAGGACATTGGAGTAAATGAGATTGAATACTATACCAATTATTGCAATTTCACTGATAAGTAGCTTACAGGGTGTTAATGGGAAACTAGTGCTGTTATGTAGACATTCTGCATTTAGAAGAAGGGGTTTGATAGAAAATGGCTAAATAGATAACAAGCTGGGCAGAGAGGGTACAAACATACTGCCTTGCAGAACAGGAATCATCTGATAAATTGAGTGCAAAATACATAGACTCTGATTAAAGGTTTCATGTTGTGCAGCCAGAAAGGTCTAAGTGAACATCGTTTGCCATCAGCCTTAATAAACAGCTAAAAATTCCCTGTGTATGAATCTATTTGCACACATTGAGTTATCCTTCCACTGAAGTACATGAGGAAAATCTTCTGGGTAAGGTTCTCAAACAATTTTTGGAATGTATTTTTATGTCTGTACAAGGAATCTAGAAGTCCTAGTAGACCACAAGTTGAACATGAGTCAACAGTGTGATGCTGCAGCTAAAAAGACCAAGGCAATTTTAGGCTGCATTAATAGAAGTATAGTATCTAGATCAAAAGAAGTAATAGTGCCACTGTATTCTGCTTTGATCAGGCCCCACCTGGAATACTGTGTCCAGTTCTGGGCACCACAATTCAAAAAGGATGTTGAAAAACTGGAGCGTGTTCAGAGGAGGACAACTAAAATGGTGAAGGGTCTGGAAACCATGCCCTATGAGGAACGACTTAGGGAGCAGGGTATGTTTAGCCTGGAGAAGAGATGGTTAAGAGGTGATATGATAGTCCTCTTTAAATATTTGAAGGGATGTCATATTGAGGAGTGTGCTAACTTGTTTTCTGCTGCTCCAGAGAACAGGACCCAGAACAAAGAATGCAAGCTACAGGAAAAGAGATTCCACCTGAACATTAGAAAGAACTTCTTGACAGTGAGAGCTGTTTGACAGTGGAACACACTCCCTCAGAATGTGGTGCAGTTTTCTTCTTTGGAGGTCTTTAAACAGAGGCTGGATGGCCATCTGTCAGGGATGCTTTGATTTTGAGTTCCTGCATGGCAGGGGGTTGGACTGGATGGCCCTTGTGGTCTTTTCCAACTCTATGATTCTATGATTGTTGATTTCTACATCATCTTTCTCCACAAATTGGGACTCAAGGTGCACAAAGAAGAGGAGGAGGAGGAGGAAAAAGAACATGAGTACTGATGATGTGGACATGCTTCTTGGTAGAGTGAGTGCCCTCTTGATCCTTGCCCTTCGTGGCTGGCTATCCAGGGGGGAGATGCCTTGAGGATGTTTCTTAGAGACATCATCAATGCATCCCTTAGGGAAGGCCACTCCTGAAAAGACCTTCCCTGGACCGTCTGGACAGGAACAACTATAGGTCAGTCTCGCTACTATCTTTCCTGAGCAAAGTGATCAAGAGGGTGGTTGCTCTTCAACTCCAAGCTGTCTTGAAGGAAACCAATTATCTAGATCCATTTCAAATTGGCTTTAGGACAGCATGTGGAGTTGGGACTGCCAAGGTCGCCTTAGCTGATGACCTTCATTTGGGCATTGACAGGGGTTGTGTGACCCTGTTGGTGCTACTGGACCTCTCAGTGGCCTTTGATACAATAGATCACGACATCCTCTTGGATTGCCTGAGAAGGTTAGGAATTGGAGGAATTGCATTGCAATGGTTCAGTTCCTTCCTCTCAGGCAGATTCTAGAGGGTGATGCTCAGGGACAGCCACTCTGCAAGGAAAAAGCTTAATTGTGGCATCCCACAAGGTGCCATCCTGTCCCCGATGCTATTTAATATATATATGAAGCCGTTGGGAGAGATCATCAGGAGACATGGGGTGGGATGTTATCAGTACGCTGATGACACTCAGATATATTTCTCCATGTCTCAGTCTTCAGCTTTGACTTCAGATGGCATCTCTCCTCTCAATGACTGTCTTAAGGCAGTAATGCACAAGGAAAAACAGATTGAGACTGAATCTAGGCAAAACGGAGGTACTTACAGTAGCATCCCCGAAGCCAGGTATTGGGTTGCAACCTCCAGTCCTGGATGGGGTCACACTCTCCCCTAAGGACTGTGTTTGCAGTCTGGGGGTGCTCCTGGACCCATCGCTTCAGATGATGAATCAGGTAAATGTGACGGCCAGAAGTGCCTGTTATCAGCTTTGGCTGATATGCCAGCTGCACCCTTTCCTGGAAGTTGGGGACCTTGAAACTGTGGTGCATGCTCTGGTAACCTCTCGTCTTGATTTCTGTAATGCACTCTACATGGGGCTACCCTTATACATGGTCCAGAAACTTCAACTAGTACAGAATATGGCAGCCAAGTTGGTCTCAGGAACAACAAGAAGACAACATATAACACTGATACTAAGATCACTTCACTGGCTGCCCATTAGTTGCCGGGCTCAGTACAAAGTGTTGGTCATCACCTTTAAAGCCCTAAATGGCTTGGGTCCAACCTATCTTTGGGCCCACCTCCTCCCGTATAATCCACCCCACTCACTTATATCCTCTGGGAGGAATTTGTTGCAGCTGATAAAAACTAGACTGTCTGCAAACGCCCAGAGGACCTTTTCTGCTACCGCTGCCAAATTATGGAATGGCCTGCCAGATGAGATCCGTCATATTACCACCTTAGACAGCTTTAAAAAGGTTGTTAAGTCAGATCTCTTCTGGCAGGCCTTTCCCAAATAAATATCCCAGAAAAGACAGCCATCCTGCTCATCCTGATTCGGCTGTAGCTATTGTTATTTGTTTCTTTGTTCTTTGTGTTATTATTTTAAATGTGCTTTAAATCATCATTATTTAATTGTATTTTAAGGGGTGGGGGTGGGATTGTGGGATATGAATATATATTTTAAAGTTGTAAGCCACCCCGGTTGCATTACGCAGAGGGGTGGGATAAAAATAAATTTTATTATTATTTATTATTATTAAGAAAGAAAGATTGGTACAAATAAACATGAGAGGCAACATGGTATAGTGGCTTAAATGTTGGGCTAAAATTCTGGAAGACAAGTGTTTGAATCTCCATTCAAACATGATAAGCCAATGGGTGACTCTGAGGAAGGGCCTTTACAGACTGCCAGAAATAATGCAGCTTGAGGCCACTTTAACTGTCCTGGCTCAGTGCTAAGGAATCATGGGAACTGTAGTTTTTTCTGAGACATTGAGCCTTCTCTGTCAGAGAGCTTGGTGCCACAATAAACTACAGTTCCCATGATTCCCTAGCCCTGAGCCAGAGCAGTTAAAGTGGTCTCAAGGTGCATTATTTCTGGCAGTCTGTAAAGGCCCTAAGTCACACTCTCTTAGCCTTAGAGGAAGGCAAATGCAAACATCCTCTGAATAAAACTTTCCAGGAAAGCTCTATGAAAGAGCTGCCAGAAGGCAGAGCTGCCTTGAAGGTACATAACAATAACAACAGCAAAGATGAAACACTGTGCCCTGATTCCTGCTGGGTTCTATGCACCAGTGGTGATTAATCTTTGCCAGGGTTGCACAGTGGTGGCGGATCCAAGTAGTGTGTTTCTCCAGTGTTTAATTCATTCATGACTGATATCCCTGTGGCCTTTTTAAAATCCTGCCACCACCTCCTGTATTGGTGTAGCTATGTTGGTCTAGTGCACCAACATGATTCTGACCCATAAGGTATTGTTATAAAACACCACACATTATAATATGAAAACTTAATTGATTTAAAAACAATTTTGAAATTACTTCACTGAAAAGTACACACTCATTCAAATTTAAAACCCCTCCCTCAGCAGCTAGTCAGTTGTTATGTGAGTTCAGGTCCAAATTCAGGGATGGGGCTTTCTTGATTGAGTCTATCCATCTGTAGTGCAGCCTATTTCTTTATCTAGTACCTTCCACCTTACTGAGCATTATCATCTCTTCTAATATGTCATGTCATCTCACGATATGTCCAAAGTACAATAGCCTCAGTTTGATCATTTTGGCTTCTAGGGGGAGTTCAGACTTTATTTGCTCTCAGACTCATTTATTTGTCTTTTTGGCATTCAATGGTACCTACAGAATTTTCCTCCATACCAGCATTTCAAATGAACTGATTCCTTTTTGTATCTGCTCTCTTCATTGTCCAGCTTTCATAGAAATACATAGAAATCAGAATTACTATGACAGTTTTGGCTGCTTTTCTAAGGGGACATTTTGAAGAGCTGTCTCCAATAAAATGAAACTGTGGTCCATCCTTCTGAGGACTCTTGATTTAAAAGGAAGTTTCTTTTGGCTCAGTGAGTGTGATTTCCCAGTGTTTCCAGGATGCGGGATAATACGTATTGTATAATAAAACATTTGTACCTTAAATTTAGAGATGCAGTTACTCAGTGGTTAAGATGCTGACTTGGATGATTGCAAGATAAGAAGATTGGCAGTTCGAGACCCAAGCACTGTGTCCTTTCACTAGTCCCAGCTTCTGCCAACCTAGCAATGTGAAAGCATATAAAAGTGCAAGTAGACAAATCGGTACCACTTCAGTGGGAAGGTTATAGCATTTGGTGCAGTCATGCTAGCCACATGATCTCAGAGTTGTCTTTGACAATGCTGGCTCTTCAGCTTAGTAATGGAGATAAGCACTGCCCCTATAGTCAGACACGACAATCATGTCAAAGGGGAAACCATTACTCTTTTTTTAACCATAAAGTTAGGAGTGTAGACCATAAGATTGAAATGAAAACACCTTGTACCAGTGCCCCCTTTTTTGGCAAAAATGAGAAATACATTCATACTCAGTAAACAAACAGAAAAATCAAAATTCCTATTGAGAGCTGGCATAGCATAAGGCTTTGCCAGTACAATTATGTAATACTTTGGAGGGAACTGAGGCAGTCATTCTGGGATTGTTGTACAGCCTGAAGGGAGCTAAGCAGGGTCAACACTGGTTAGTACTTGGATGGGAAACTGACAATGGATGCCAAGTGCTGTAGGCTATATTTCAGAGAAAGAAACTGGTACAAAACCATCTCTGAGTATTTTCTGCCTAAGAAAATCATACGAAATTCATGGGATTACCCTATGTTGATAGGTGCCTTGAAGGCACATGCATACACTGAAGGGGACACTTGCATTAGTAGGACTTGAAGATTTTCTTATGCAAGACAGTAAAGAGTGCAGTTCCTAATGCAAGCCAAAAATTGTGCATGCATAAAGCCTCAACAAGTTTCCATCCTATATAAATTATGTTCATTCACTTACCCATGAGGCATTATAAACAAGGTTCCTAGGGTGCCTCTTTCAAATCATAGCCACCCACTTTTTAAAAAATTATCTCTTATAGATAGGGGAAAGAGATAAGAAGGTGGGGAAAGGAGGAGGTAAGGAAGGTATAGAGTAGACAAGAAGTTTCGAACGCAAAATAGATGAGGAGCACATGTGGTGTATAAATTTGTTGGTATGATTTTTAAAAAATGTTAAAGAAATTTTTTTTTTTAAATTCTCTTATAGACTTGGAAGAGCCACAACCTCACCCATGAGGCAAACTAGAGCAATTCTGAATGTGACCTTTTACATTTCCATTATCAATTTGACCCAAGAACTTGTCTCAGGTCCAGGCAAGCAGGAATTCTTCTGTTGTAATTACTGCCACTGCTTTTGTGAAAAGCTAGCTAATAAATAATGTTCTTGCTCAGATGGATATGTCCCACTATGGGGTCAGAAGAAATGAAAAGAAAATGAATGACAGACTCTTTAGAGGCAGATTGTCCACTTTGGAAGCCATTAGCGACTTAAAAGATTTCTTAAACATCTTTCCCTCAGGAGCTGGAAAGCAACTTTCATCTGTCACAGAGATAAATTACTGGTGGTCTACTTCATCCTTCTGAATACCATTTTCCTTTATCAGTCTACACTGTTCTGTTCATTATCTGTCTGGTGAAAATTCTTGTCCTTCCTGCCTACCTTTTTTTTTTCTTGTTGAAAGTGTTCTATCTGGATCTGCACTATATCAGCTATGTAAATCAGCACATTTCCAGCAGCTTGATTTCAATTTGTGATTTGGGTAGGATAATTTGTTCAGCTTCCTACCAGGGAGTGTAATTTAAGCCGATTCTTTTGTGGGAGTATTGAGAGACTACTTTAATTTCCATATATGAGGGAAACCCACCCTTTGCCTCATCTCACATCTGAACCTGTCTCAGCATAAAATTGATTCTGTGGTGGATAATATCTTATGCACATCTTGGGAGTATTCGCTATGATAAAGCTAGAGAATCTGAAATTTGGGGACATTCTCACTCCAGAGCTGAAGTGGAAAAGAAAGGGCGAGCATTTGACATGACTCTTAAAAAAGAATCTAGGTGATCTTTCAGTGGCACAAAAATGGGAGAAATTGTTGGCAAGAAAAAGGTGGGATGAAAGTCTGTTTCAAAACGGCTGTTGCAGCCAATGCTTTGGACTGCACAAAATGTTTCCCTCAGGATCTTCTTTATTCATTGGGTGGGCAGTTGCCCCAGGTCAGAGCGTCAAAAAACATTACAGTTCAGCTAGGCTCCAAGGCTGAACCTCACCTCTTTCCATCCTCTGAAGCTTCAAGTATCTACCCTATTGACAGTAACTGAGGAACCAATTATTTCCTATGCTTTAAAAAAAAACTTTTTTGTGGTTAGGGCAGAATTGGATGTAATTTCCTTATGTAGCAGAGCCTTCTGAAAGGATGAAGCCTTTCAAATTTCAGATTAATTTTTGTGATGCTGGATATTGTGTTTTAAGCACACATAATTGTATGCATAAGAGCCAGTATGGTGCAGTGGTTTGAGTGTTGGACTATATCTTGGAAGACAAGGTTCAAATCCCTGCTCAGCCATGGAAACCCATTGGGTGAGCCACATTCTTTCATCCTCAAAGGAAGGCAATGGCAAACCCATTCTGAACAAACCTTGCCAAGAAACCCCTGTAATAGGTTCCCCATAGGATGACCATAAATTGAAAATGATTTGAAGGCATACAACAACAAACTTGCACGCACGCACACACCTCACATACAAACAAATATTGTATTTTTATACTGGCCATATGATTCTATGAACCCACTGAGATCCTGAGTGCAGCTGCTTGCCTAGATATACAGGCAACAAAGAAATAATTGAAATTACAAAAACAGATTCTCATATGTTCTGTCTTTCCCTCATAAACCCTGTCAAGGGAGAGCCTGAGTGATATTTTTACAAAAACTGTGACTATATATGTGTTGTAAAAACTGTATGTGTTAGTATGGAAGCATTGCTATTCCACTCTAACTGCTCTGGCTGCCTCCTGTTGCATTCTGGAGTTTGTAGTTCAATGAGGCCTAAGACCTCTCTGGCTGAATATTCTAAATGTCCCTCTCTAAACTGCAAATCCCAGAATGCAACAGGAGGCAGCCAGAGCAGTTAAAGTGGAATGAGTGTAGTGCGATAATTTCCTAGAATTCCAAAGTGTGAGAGAGGTATATGTTCTGCTGACAGACCTAAGACTAGAGAAGTTACAATGCTTAAAGGTTGGGCTGTCAAACAAATAAAGAGCTGCTAAATCACGCTACCTTTGTAGCTTATGGTAAAGCTGAAACATTCCTGCTTTATATATTATTCAAAGGTATTGAAATTGGGAAGATCTGATTGGTTGTAAAGTGGATATTCCATGGTCATCTGTTGGTTCTTTGTTCAGAATGAGGAGGACAGCCCTCACCTCTGGGCCAAAGCTGGCCAACCAGTTGGTCCCAAGCTAGGGTTACCATTTGTCCCAAAAAAACTGGGAAAATTCAGGTTTTAAGGGTTAAGAAAATGTTCTGGCTGCTTGCAGCTGCATGTCCCAGTTTCATCATTATCATTGCCACCAATTCTCCTTTCAAAATACGAGAGCATTGGCCAAGGGCACTCTGCACTCCGGGGCTCTTTGCCCAGAAGAAGAGCACCAATGGCAGTTTCAAGTTTCAAGTTTCCCCTGCTGCTGCTGTGCTCACCTTCCTTTCTTCCTTCCTTCCTTCCTTCCTTCCTTCTTTCCTTCCTTCCTTCCTTCCTTCCTTCCTTCCTTCCTTCCTTCCTTCTGGGTCTCCCAGCAACAGTGGTTTCCAGCCCCCCTGGTGCTCCTCCTCCTCCTCCTTCACCTTCCTATTGTGTCTGGTGGAGCCACGAAGGGGATGCTTCCTCCGTCCCTTGGCCTTGTCTGCTCTGCAGTCTGCACTGGCGCAGTCCCTCAGCAACCTCCTGTGATGATGGTGGTGTTGGTGTTGGCAGCTGACGTTGGTGGTGGGGCATCCCCTTCATCATTGCAGTCCTCTCTGCCACCACTGTCCCTGATGCTGTGCCCTGGGTTGGGCCTTGGGGAGTGGCTGACGCTGGAGAAACTGGCTGGATTGCTGTGGGGCCACTGTGCAGGTAGCCCCCCTGACTCCCTTCCCCTGGGGGGCCTTGACAGCCTTCTCTCTCTCTCTCTCTCTCTCTGGTTCAGCTTCTGCCTCCTCTTGCTCCTCATGGCAGAGAGCAGCACCAAGACCTTCAGCCAGAACTGCCTGGCATGGCTCTGGAGCCTCCAACACCTCACCCAGGTCAGCCAGACCAAAACCCAGGTCAGCCATACCAAATCCAGCCCTCTGCAGCCTCCCCCTTCTGCTGCCTCACCCCCCCCCCCACTAAGTTCCTTCCTAGGGGAAGAGAGAGAAGCCCATTCTTGGGGGGGGCAGGGACAGAGCTGAAGGCCCAAATCCCACTGGGATCCCTAAAAGGCACCAGATCCCATCCAACCTCAGAAGTCCAGCAGAGTCAGTTCTAGTTAGGATTTTGATGGAATTCCACCAATAAATATCAGGCACCTTTAGAGGAAGGAACAGGAAAAGCCATTCTCTGAGTGCCAAAGAAAAGCTAAAAACACATATAAATGTAACTGCATGCTTGTCAGGCTCAGAATGGAGGATCTTTTGGAATTCTGCCCAGAGAGAAAGTTGAAATGTAGGGCATGTCCTGGAAAAGGAGGACCTCTGGTCACTCTGTCTCCTCCCCATTTTTCAGTTCCCTGCCCCAACCCAGCTCCCCACAACCAACCCCACAACTCTTCTTTACATAAGCCTTTTTAAAAAAGTGGGGTGGGGGGGAAGGTATTGAACCTGTAAACTAATGTCTAATGCAAGGTTTGGGAGCCACCATGTTGGCCATGTTGTTGTTGTTGTTGCATACCTTCAAGTTGTTTCAGTGACCCTAAGGCAAACCCATTCAGTGACTCTAAGGCAAACCCATCATGGGGTTTCCTTGGAAAGATTTGTTCAGAGCAGTTTTGCCATTGCCTTCCCCTGTGGCTGAGAGAGTGTGAATTCCTCAAGGCCACCCAATGGGTTTCCATGGCCAATCCAAGATGTTAGCCCTGGTTTCCAGAGTTGTAGACTAACACTCATGTTTGGGGCCTGTAAGCTTTCTTAATGCAAAGTTTGGAAGCTGTTGCATTACACATATCCGGGGTAGTCATGTTGGCCATATAGCAAAGTACAGTGGGACCTTCTTCTATGTGGGGGATCCATTCTGGGACCCCTGGTGTAAGGCAAATAATGTGGGACCTCAAGTCCTGTTTACTTTATTGGGTGCTGTGGAGAACAGGCAGAATTATTCCAAGCTAGTAACAGCCAATCAGGAGTAAGCTGGCAACAGCCAATACAATCTTGGGCTGTTGGTGATAAAGAATTCCGTTGCTGACAGTTGCAGTCAGACTGGGTCTGGATGGGTAACAGTCCAGAAGAAAGTGACTGTGAGGGCTAAAGTTCAGAAGGGAGGGACTTAGCTCTAGGACCCAACTCAAAGTGAGGGAGTTTCTGGGATTAAGGGCCTTTGCAGACTGCCAGAAATAGTGCAAATTGAGTCCGCTTTAAATTGAGGCACTGCCCTGGCTCAGTGCTAAGGAATCATGGGAACTGTAATTTATTGTGGCACCAGAGCTTTCTGACAGAGAAGGCTCAATGTCCCAGAAAAAAATACAACTCCCATGACTCCCTAGCACTGAGCCAGGGCAGTGCCTCAAGTTAATGTGCATTATTTCTGGCAGTCTGCAAAGGCCCAAAGGGCCTCGGCAGACGACTAATAGAGTCGTCTTGGAGGCTTGGAAGAGGAGGGGCAGCCGCACGAGCGGCGCCCCTTCCTCTCCCTGAGGTCGCCCTCGGAGTCGCCGGCCCTCCGCACGGCCGGCGCTCTGGGGATGACCTCACGCCGCGGCGACCGGACGTGCCGCGGTGGAAAAGACAGCAAAAGTGCGCCCACCGCTTTTAGGGCGCACTTTCGCTGTCTTGAGGAAGGAGCGTGGATTTAGCGCTCCTTCCAGGGACGCCGCCGGTGCGCCGAGGTGCGGAGGCTGCGGCCCCGCGGCGTGCCGGCCCAGGGCATCCTGGACGCCCTCGTCTGCTTCCCCCCTTAGTTAGCTTGAGGGCTAGTGTAGAAATAAGGTTGGAAAGATCACAGTAAATAAGGACAGTGTGAGAGTCCTAAAGACTAGTAACTGTTGTTCTTTAGAATTAAATAGTATACAACAAATTATAACAAGAACAAGAAAATGCAACGTCATAACACATGAAACATTGTTAACCATCATTCAAATAAAAGTTTTATTGTTCACTTACAAACTTGTTAGAACCTGGAATTATTATCCACACTACTACTAAAAATAAAGAAACCAAGACTGAGGAGTAAACCCATATATATACATAAAAGTGGTCTGATACATCACATATTGATACAGTGGTGGGAGCACAATACCCATAGGGCTGCCATCTGAGGGAGAAAAAGTTAGGTGAAGGAGTGGCTCTTCACATTAATTGATGGCAAGCATTGGGATACATGAAATCCGGTGCTTAGAAGTGTGCTTAATGATTAATGTTACAGGGTCTGAATTCGAGGAACCAGAAACCCAAGATTTGATCTGAACTGGAGAGAGGAAAGTTCAGAGGTTTGAGTTTGAAATAA
Organism: Phrynosoma blainvillii; assembly: GCA_026167975.1. NCBI lineage: Eukaryota > Metazoa > Chordata > Lepidosauria > Squamata > Phrynosomatidae > Phrynosoma > Phrynosoma blainvillii. The sequence continues at coordinate 142,869,859 of JANUYF010000001.1, forward strand.
AGATGTTAGTGTCAGGAGAGTAATCTCTGAGGTAATTGTGAAAGGTAATTTGTAAGAGATTACTTAGAAATTGACCACGCTGGGGGGAAAAGTATTATTACCAGTCCCTGAGGTAATCTGCTGAGGTAGTTGTAGGGGTCTGTGGAAGAAAAGAGATAAAGCAACAGAGTGAGAGTGGGTAAAGTCACTCCATCTGAGAAAGTACCAAAGCAAGAGCTCACTGAAGGAAAATATCTTAGAAAAGTGATTTCTGAGGTAAAAATTTGGAGTAAAGTAGGAAATTACTGGTTTGCCGTTAAGATCCAAGTGTTACCTTAGTAAATAACTGATTAAAAGTAGTTAAAAGTATTTCCTGAAGCAAAAGTTTTGGGTAATAGTAAGGAAATACTATAAAAATGCCTCCTAAGAAAGCAAAACCAATTGGGACAGAAACAGAAGTGGTGGGAGAAGAATTGGTAGCGAGTTTGGTCACCTCAATATCCAAATCTCAGGAGAGTGTGGAGATTTGGAAAATAAAAGAGAGAATTGAATTAGCCAGACTTGAAAGTGAAAAGCTTTTAAGAGAAAAAGAAAGGGAACAAGAACTTGAAAAGGAAAGAATAAGATTAAGACAAATAGAGATTGAAAATGAGAGAATTTAAAGAGAGAAGGATATAGATTTTCAGTTGAGACTGAGACAGATGGATAGGGAACCCCAGATACAAACTTACTGAGGTAAATAAGTTGTCTCAAATTGACATGAAGAGATTCCCAAGATATTATAAAGGAGATAACATTGATTCCTCCTTCACAAACTTTGAGAGAACTTGTGAAGAATTAAAGATAAAGGCTGAGGAAAGAATGAATTATTTAAGATCACAAATCTGTGGAGGATTATCAGAAATATATGCTGAAATGAGGAGAGAAGACTCCCAAAACAATGACTTGTTCAAAGAGATCGTAAAACAGAGATTTGGGTTAATTCCAGGACACCATTGGAGGGAATTTAGAAGTTTGAAGAATAGAGGGGATTAAACTTATGCTCAATTAGGATGTAGATTAGATTACCTATTAAAAGTTGGATAAATGGGTCTAAGGTGAATTCAAGAGAGGAATTACAAAATTTAATATATTTGGAGCAATTTTACAATATTATCCCTCAAGAATACAAATGGTTGGTACAAGATCAAAAACTTCAGACAGTGGCTGAAGCAGCCCAGATGATCGACCATTTAGTCTTAATAAAAAAAAAAAAGGGAGCAAAAAAGTGTCAAAACCTGAGGTAAAATTTCATTGGAATGATAAGAAGAATTCTAAAAATTGGCAAGCTTTGAAGGATAGATCTGGTGACGGAAAAATTATTAAGTCCTGGCAACAGGATTGAACAAATGAGGCTGAGAGGGGAAAAAACTGGATTGAGAGAGTGTGACTCTGAGGCCAATAAGAGAAGTACTTGGACTAGAGAAGGTCACCCAGATCTGAGCTATAAAACATGTTATGAATGTTGCAGTCGAGGACATTTAAAATATAATTGTCCTAAGCTGAATAATAAAGAAATAAAGTCAGGTGCAAAATCAGCATATTATATAAAATCAGTCAAGCCTACAGAGAAATACTGTTGCCATAAGGAGAGTTCTGAACCAGCAGTTGCCATGGAAACAACAGGTGAAAGAGTAACGGACTCTGCCATCTCCCAGCTCCCAAGAGCTTGTTTATTGATATCAACTGCATCCCAGGGACTTACCTCAGAAGAACACAAATAAGTTATGCAAATAAATGATACTTGTATCTGGGGTTGTAGAGACTCTGAAGCAGAAGTGTGTATAATTAAACCACACTTAGTGGAACATCAATACATGTGCCCAGATGAGACCATGATTCTGAAGGGTTTAGGAGGGCTTACATTTTCAGTTCCAGTAGCCCAGTTAAGTATCACATTCAGAGGACATAAGATGCCATGGAAGTTTCAGTCCACTATGATATTCCAGTGCCTTGTGTCACTGGGAATGATTTAGATAGACACCTTAGATATGCCTTAGTTACTATTAGGCAACAAGAAAGGAAAAATTCTTCAGAACAAGCCAAACATGAAAAAGTGAAAGGAAAAAGTTTGGTCATGAATGATGATGTTAATAATAATAATAATAATAATAATAATAATAATAAATTATGTATTTATAGCCCACCCAATCACAAGGAATCCGGGCGGGTTACAGCAATAAAAGTAAATGGAATAAAATAAAATTCAAAATTAGTCCCTTCCCCAACCCCCCAACCCAATATTAAAATTACAATAAAGAATCATAATTTAAGAGCAAAAATATAAAAAGATTTTTAAAAGGGGGAGATAATTAGTGGATAGAGTGACATAGATCACCTTGTGTGGGGAGAGGAGTTAAGTTGGGAAGGCCTGCCAGAAGAGATCTGTCTTAAGAGCCTTTGTAAAGGCTGTAAGAGTAGAGATGTGACGGATCTCCTCCGGTAGGTCATTCCACAACTTTGGAGCAGTGGTGGAGAAGGCCCTCCGGCTAACTGAAGTTAGCCTAGATTTTTTCAGCTGTAGTAGGTTCATCTCTGAGGACCTTAGTGTGTGGGATGGACAATACGGAAGAGGGCGATCCCTTAAGTATTCTGGTCCCAAGCCATGTAGGGCTTTAAAGGTAATAACCAACACCTTGTACCTTGCCCAGAAACTAATTGGCAGCCAGTGAAGGGACTTCAGGACCGGTGTTATATGGTCATTACGGGAAGTACCCATAATCAATCTGGCTGCCATATTTTGTACAAGCTGAAGTTTCCGAACTCGGCCCAAGGGTAGCCCCATTGTTGAAGTCTAATCGAGAGGTTACCAGTGCATGTACTACTGTTTCAAGGTCTCCCTGCTCCAGGAAGGGGCGCAGCTGGCGTATCAGCCAAAGCTAATAACAGGAGCTCTTGATTGTCACATCCACCTGAGCTGTCAATTGAAGCAATGAGCCAAGGATCACCCCAAGCTGCAGACAAAGTCCTTCAAGGAAAGTGTGACCCCATCCAGAACTGGCTGCCATAATTCCATTCCCAGGATCGGGTTTCCTATGACAAGTACCTCCATCTTACCTGGATTCAGCTTGAATCTGTTTTCCCTCATCTAGTCCATTACCACCCCAAGACAGGCATTCAGAGGAGAGATGCCATCCTTAGTCACTGCATCAGCCTGAGACATAGAGAATTATATAGAGAAATATATTTGGAGACATAGAGAAATATATACATAGAGAAATAAATATATTATTAGATAATAATATGGCTAATGAATCTGAGGGACAATTGACTGAGGTGATCAATGCAGAAAAGCTAACAGAGTTTAGTCGAGATGAGAAGACTAATGTAAGTTTAAAACCTTTGTTCACTCTAGTTGAGGAAGAAGACTTAAGAGTTAAGTAAGGAACATCCTCACAGATTCAAAGTCATACAGCATAAATTATACAGGGAAACCTTGAAATGCAAGCATAATACTAAAAAAGAGATATGTAGACAATTAGTTATTCCCATGAATATAGAAACAAGATATTGGAATTAGCTTATGCTAGCTCATTCAGAGGTCATTTAGGAATCAAGAGAACTGCATAGAGATTATCTCAGAATTTCTATTGGCCAAGAATGGGAAAAGATATCAAACACTTTTGTAAGTCTTGTGATACTTGCCAGAAAATGGACACAGGCAGAGACAAGACTAAAGCAGAGCTTTGTCCCATGTGATTGATATCATAGCCATTTCAGAGAGTAGGCATGGACATAATAAGACCATTACTTCAAGAAACTCAGAGAGGAAATAAATATATACCTACAGTAGTAGATTATGCTACAAGGTATCCAGAAGCAGAAGCATTATGAAACATGGAAACAACTACAGTAGCAAATGCCTTAGTAAACAATTTTTGTAGATTAGGATTCCAGAGTGAAATAATTTCAGATTTGGGGAGTTCTTTTACTTCCAAGATAATGCAAAAACTATGGGAAGTTTGTGGAATTAAACATTTGACTACAACAGCTTATCATCCAGAGAGTAACGGGCTTGTGGAAAGATTTAATGGGACTCTAGTCAGAATGATAAAGACATATATTCCAGAGAATAAAAATGATGGGGATAACAAGCTTCAGCATCTTTTATTTGCTTATTGAGAAGTACCTCAAGAGAGCCTTGGTTTTAGTCCATTTGCACTATTGTTTGGTCGCAAAGTGAGAGGACCTTTAGACTTTATTTGACATGAGTGGGAGGATCCAGTTGGAAAAGAGCCCGAAGATGCAGTGACATATGTACAGAACTTGATCACATCCTTAAGTGAAGCTTTACAGTGTGCAGGAGAGAATTTAAAGACTGCTCAAAATAAACAAAAGACCTGGTACAATAAGAAGGCAAGAAATAGAGACTTTCTACCAGCAGATGAAGTTTTGATTGTTTGGCCAGTGAAAGAAAATAAACTACAATACGCATGGATTGGTCTGGTTTTGATTTCCAAAAGAATTAATGATGTGAATTATATAGTGGAGTTGGGAAATTAAATTGGTTGTAAATTGGTTCATGTTAATATGTTAAAACCCTATCAAAGAAGGGAAAATTTGGTGCTATATGCCATTAAAGAGGTAGAGGGAGAGGAAATTACAATTCCAAATTGGGAACCTGAGAAAGTTTTGAAAGGAAGTGCACAAGAAGTTACTATTGACCCTTCCCTTACTTCTCATCAAAAAGAAGACGTAATTGGCCTGATAAACAAATATAAGAACATCTTTTGAAATCTATCGGGTAGAGTAAAAGGAGTGCACCATTGTATTAGAACTGGAGATGCTAATCCCATTGCTACTTCTCCATATAGAGTAACTGGTCATTTAACTGATAGCATTGCTAAAGAAATAAAGTGATGGCTAAAATGGGGATAATTATGCATATCCTCCCACCCTGGAGCCATGCCTTTAACAACAGAGTAATACCTATTCAACACAGAACAATACACAGTTTACATGGGAATCACTCCTCCCTACTCAGAGTCTCACAGTATATATAGACCCACTCTCTTCCATTCCAGTATTCTCTGAAGATGCCAGCCACAGATGCTGGCGAAACGTCAGAAAGAAACTCTTCTAGAACATGGCCACACAGCCCGAAAAACCCACAAAAAACTATGGATGCCGGCCATGAAAGCCTACGACTTCACAAGTTAAAGCCATATTTGTGTGTGTGTGGAGGGGGGGGGAATTTATGGTAAGAACAGATCATTCTCCTTATGTTGGCTGAATCACACGAAAGATAACAATGGCAAATTACTGCAGTGGAGTCTAATACTCCAAGATTTCAATTTTTCAATTCAGTAAGATCTGTAAGCAGGAAGAGTGTGTGTGTGTGTTTTATAAAGTATAAGGAATGTATTATATATTCAAACAAATCTTATATAATGTTATGATTAGATTTAATGTAAAGCAAAGCAAAGCGAAACAGCTTCATTTATATACTGTTTCATAATGTGCTATGGGATGTCTAAGTGGTTTAGAACTGTAAGCTCATTGCCCCCCAACAGTTGGGTACTCATTTTAGCGACCTTGGAAGGATGCAGGCCTGAGTCGAGCCTGAGCCCTGGCTAATATTGAACTCGCAACCTTGTGGTCTATGAGTGAGTGGCTGCAGTACAGGCATTTAACCATTGCGCCACCAGTATAAGTAAGTATAAAACTTAGTAAGTGATTAGAGAATGGTTCTCATTGACACACACAACCTCAAAAGGAGCTTGTATGTGTCAATGACATTTAAAAGGGAGGAGGTGTATGGAGAACAGGCAGGATTATGCCAAGCTAGCAACAGCCAATCAGGAACAAGCTGGTGACAGCCAATAGAATTTTGGGCTGTTGATGATAAAGAATCCCATTACTGACAGTTGGAGCCAGACTGGGTCTGGATGGGTAACAATCCAGAAGAAAGGGACTGTAAGGGCTAAACTTCAGAAGGGAGGGACTTAGCTCTAGGACAGAACTCCAAGTGAGGGAGTTTCTGGGATTTAGTTAGCCTGAGGGCTAGTGTAGAAATAAGGTTGGAAAAACAACAGTAAATAAGAATGGAGTGATAGTTCTAAAGACTATTAACTGTTGTTCTTTAGAGTTAAATAATATGTAACAATGTATAACAAGAACAAGAGAATGCAACATCGTAACAAATGAAACATTGGGGGGAAGCAGACAGCGCTTTGTGCTGTCTTGGAGGTAAGGAAGGGGAGGGGCGGGGCAGCCTCACGCTAGGCGCCCCAACCCCTTCCCGAACACGTCATCGGAGTACCCTCTGATGACGTCCTTCCACTGCAGCATCCAGACACACTGCAACGGAAGAGACGCCAAAGGTGCACCCAACACCTCTTGCGGTGCACCTTCGGCACCTTGCGGATGGAGCACTATTTTAGCGCTCCTTCCAGGGCCCAAAAAGAAGTGGATTGGGGCCAAGGAGTGTGGCTACCTCAGCCCCAATCCGCAGCTTCTCGGGGTGGCCCATGGCCGCCCTTCTGCTTAGGCCCATAGTTAACTTGTTAGAACCTGGAATTATTATCCACACTACTAAGAGGGGAAGCAGACGAGGGCGTCCAAGACGCCCTGCGACGGTGCGCCACGGGACTGGAGCAGTCGCATCGCGGCGCACCGTCGGCGCCTCTGAAAGGAGCACAAAAATAGCGCTCCTTTCAGAAGTCAGTGAAAGTGCGCCCTAAAAGCGTTGGGCGCACTTTCACTGACTTTTCCGCCACAGCGCATGCGGGAGGTTTCCCTGGAGCGCCGTGCGGTTGTCCCTGGAGCGCCGTGCGGCTGCCCCTCCTCTTCCTTGCCTCGGAGACGGCTCAATAAGCCATCTGCCGAGGCCCGATGAATAAAGAAACCAAGATTGGAGAGTAAACCCATAGATATACATAAAAATGGTCTGATACATCACATATTGGGGCAGCAGTGGGATCACAATACCCATAGGGCTGCCATCAGAGGGGGAAAAGGTTAGGTGAGGGAGTGGCTCTTCATAGGTGCGTGCTCCCATGTGCAGCACGCTGTGTGCATTGCAGGTATGCGCCCCATTCACTCTACCAGGGCTTGCCGCCCGCATGACCTTGAGTCCAGGTATGGCGAGCCAGCGTATGGTGCTGGCGTGCTGTACAATAACATCCCAAACCTTCAAAACAGTGATAGACTTAATGAGGCCAACCTAAATGCACAAAATATATGTTGCAGGCTTTCCAAGCTCCACTGGCTTCTCCATCAATCACAGATGTTAAAAACCATACAGGAGACAGAACGAAAAAATAACAATGGTAGTCATAGGCTTTTCAGGAAGCCTCCATGCTTTTGGATCATGTGTTGTAACCTGTTCTATCCCAAGCTGATGCACAAAGGGTTTGGTGATGTCCCTCCCTATGCCAATGTAGTTCCAATTTTAAAAAAAGTTTCATTCTACTTAATTGGAACTTAAGATGTCATGGGTCCAAAACACACTGCAGAACTAATCCAGTTTGAGACTGCTTTTTTTAAAAATAATTTTTATTGAATTTTATAACACAACTCCATCCAATCCATAACACAAACATATCCAACATAATATTTCATTATTCTACACTATTCACTTCCTGTCTTAATATAGAATAGTCTTATTTACATTGCTTCTTTGTCTTCTTATTGCTTCTTGCTAACAGAACAAACATAATCTCTCAATTTTCTTATAATAAAAAATAAGGAATAAAATAATAATCCTAATAATAATAGTAGTCCTTAAAACAAACTTTCTTCCAGATTATGTTAAACTCGACATATTCTCCAAAATTATAATGTATCTATTATAATGGTGGCGCAGTGGTTAAATGCCTGTACTGCAGCCACTCACTCATAAACCACAAGGTTGCGAGTTCAATACCAGCCAGGGCTGAGGCTCGACTCAGGCCTGCATCCTTCCGAGGTCGCTAAAATGAGTACCCAGATTGTTGGGGGGCAATCAGCTCACAGTTGTAAACCGCTTAGACATCCCATGTGCGATATGAAGCGGTATATAAATGAAGCTGCTTTGCTTTGCTAATCTTGTTTTAAACCAAGAGAGAGCAAAGTGTCCTGGATTATTTTCAGTATCCTAGCCTTCAAAAATCATCTCAGCCAGGTTTTTATCCAGACACCACCTTTTCTTAAGAAACGTCATTATCTGCTTCCATTCATTTTCCAATTTCTCCACCTTCTTATCCTTCAGCTTATAAGAGAGAATATCCAGTTTTCTAATTTCATCTAATTTCATTAACCAGTCTTCTAATTGTATTTTTTTTATCTTCCTTCCAATGCTTTGCTATAATCAATCTGGCCAAGGTTATCATATATAACAAAACCGTCCCATACTTCTTCTCGTCCTCTACTTTTAAAAAGTAAGTCATATTTAATACATATATATCTGGTCTTTTTTTAAAGCTTATTCCCAATATCTCTTGTATTGTAGCATGTATCTCATTCCAAAAATCCTTCACTTTTTCGCACTTCCACCACATGTGGATTGTCGTTCCTTTCTCTTTGCCACATTTCCAACAACGATCATTACTTTGCTTAAATATTTTATTTAATCTGGCAGGTGTGTAGTACCATCTGTTACAAACTTTCAGAAAATTCTCCTTTAGACCTTGGCATCTAGTAAAAGAATTTGTTCTAACCCATGCTTTTTCCCACGCTTCTAAGGGTATTTCCCGTCCTAAATCTTTTGCCCAATCAATCATGTATTGTTTTATTGGTTCTCTTTCCAACTCTCTCTCTCTAAACAAATTATAGTATTTAGTTATCTTTCTATCTTCATTTTCCAAAATTACTTTATCCAAATCCGTCAGTTTTAATTCAGTTCCCAAAAACTTAACATCTTCATTAAATCTTGTTCTTATTTGACAATAACTAAACCAATTTACATCTTTCCCTTCACCAATTATTTCTTCTCTAGTCTTTATACTTAACTCACCTTTTTCATTAGTCTTTATAATATCTTTATATCTTAGCCAATTATCTCGTCTATCCCACCTATTTGCAAACACTTCTTGGGTGGACACCCATCCTGGAATTTTAAAATAAAAAAGTGACTTAACTATTTCCCATGTCCCCAATAGTGCCCTTCGAAAGGGATTATTATAAAAATCTTTATGAATTTGTGCTTTTTTGTACCAAAGGTACCCGTGCCAGCCAAAACATAGGGAATCACCCTCCAAATTCAAAACATAATTGTCTTTTAACTTTATCCAATCCTCCAACCATTGCATATTACATGCCCATCTATATAATTTAAAGTCTGGCATGGCACACCCTCCTTTTTCCTTTTTTTCTTTAAGATTATTCCACCTAATTCTTGCCTTTCCTCCTTTCCAAATAAATTTTCTAATTTCTTTATTCCAGTTATCTATTATCCGATTACCTATACAAATTGGTAAATTCATAAATAAAAATAGAATTTTTGGTAGTATTGCCATTTTTATAACGCTAACTCTCCCCAATAACGATATATCTAATTTTGCCCACCTGTCCAGTTGCTTTTTAACATTATTCCACATTAATTTATAATTATTATCATATAAATTCGTATTATTATTTGTTATATATATACCTAGGTATCTTACTTTATTTGCTATTTCACATCCTGTTTTCTTTTTCAATAATTCCTTTTCGTCCTTATTCATATTCTTAGTTAAAATAACAGATTTTCCTTTATTTATCTTAAATCCTGATATTTTCCCAAATTGATTTAATTCATTCCATAAAGCATCAATATTTTGTACTGGGTCCTCAAGAATCACCAACAAATCATCGGCGTATGCCTGCACTTTAATTTCCACATCCCTTATTTTTAATCCTTTAATCTCCTGATTCCTTCTTATATTATTCAGTAAATATTCCAGTGAAAGTATAAATAATAGAGGGGACAACGGACACCCCTGCCTTGTCCCTCTTTTAATTTGAAACTCTTTCGTTGCCTCTCCATTTATAACAATCCGTGCAGATTGGCTTTTGTATATTTCTTCTATATTTTTACTAAATCTTTCCCCCACATCCATTATCTTAAGAATTTTAAACATAAACTTCCAATTAACACTATCAAAAGCCTTCTCCGCGTCAATAAACAGAAAAGCCGCCTTTTTTTCATTATGCATATTGTAATAATCCATAGCATTTACTAAAGTCCTTATATTATTCTTTAATTTCCTAGTTGGCAAAAAACCATTTTGATCCTTTTTAATTACCTCATTTAATACTTTTTAAAGCCTATTTGCCAAAATAAATGCATAAATTTTATAATCATTATTCATGAGCGAGATCGGTCTATAATTATTCAACTGAAGCTCATCTTTTCCCTCTTTAGCAATTAATGATATAATTGTTCTACCCCAGGATTCAGGCTTGCCTTATATATGAATCAAATTAAATTCATTATTACCCGTAATTCAGATTCAAAAGTTTTATAATATTTGGCTGTAAGACCATCCTCTCCTGGAGCTTTCATATTTTTCAAATTTCCTATTGCCTCTCTCACTTCCTCCAAAGTTATTTCTGCATTCAACAATTCTTTCTGTAACATATTAAATTTTATCTCATTACGCTGAAATAATCTTATTTCCTGTGTCTCATCCATTTGAATCTTATCTTTTTCTTCAAATAACTCTTTAAAGTATGCCATAAAACTTTCTTTTATCCTCCTTTGTTCCGTTATCAGCACATTATTTTGCTTAATTCTTGTAATCAACTTTCTCTCTCTCTCTTGTTTTAACCTATTAGCCATCCATCTACTTACTTTATTAGCATTTTCAAAGTGATTTTGTTTTAATCTTTTAAGATTTTGTGCAATCTCATCTGCTATCTTATTCTCCAATTGCTTTTTCAATAATTTTATCTCTTTTTCTAATTGTTTATTTCTTTTACTTTGTTGTAGTTCTTGTTCTTTCCTTTTCAGTTCCATATTAATCCTCTCATCCATTTGTCTTTTCTTCCTTTTTATTTCTACCATTCGTTGCAAAAACAGCCCCCTCGCAAAAGCTTTACTTGCATCCCATACTACACTAATCTTATTTCCTTTACCACTATTTTCCCTAAAGAAAAAATTTATTTCCTCCTTCATCTTATTTACAAAGCTTTCATCCTCTAAAATATTTTCATTTAGCCTCCACCCCCGGTTTCCAGTCCATTTTGTGTTCAATTCTAGTTCAATCATGTTGTGGTCAGAAAGGGACCTTGGCCATATCTCCATCTTTTTCACTTTCATAATTAATGATTTTGATACCATAAACAGATCCAATCTCGAGAATGATTTATGTACCTCAGAGTAAAACGTATATCCTTCTTTATCCCCATTACAGTGTGTACAAGCATCCACCAAATTAAATTCCTCTTTCAATTCAAAAAAATGCTTGGGGAGTTTCCCATAAATCTTTTTACCTATCCTTTTCTGTGTTTTCCTGTCTCTTACTGGGTTTATTATCCCGTTGAAATCTCCTGTAATTATTACATTGTCATACCCAAATCCTCTTATGGTCTCAGCCAATTTTTTATAAAAGCTATCCTTTCTTTCTAACGGTCCATACACATTACATAACAAAAATCTTATATTATCTATAACAATTTCCACACATATCCACCTATCATCAATATCATTTCCTAATAACTTCACTTCATATTTTTTATTTACAAATATGGCAACTCCACGTTTCCTTTTATTCACATTTGCACAGAATAAAGTTCCAAGTTTACTATTTCTTAAATATCTTATATCACCATCCTTCATCTTGGTTTCCTGCAAACACAAAAAGTCAAAAAAATTTCTTGCCAAATAATGCATCACATGTCTTCTCTTTCTCTCTTGACTTATCCCTTTCACATTCCAAGAGATAATTCTGGGACCCATATTGAATTCTATTAATCCAACCCTATTCAAACCTATTCCGTTCCTCCTACCGCTCCTATTTCTGTATTTTTTCCCGTTTGGGATTCTACAGTTTGAGACAGCTTTAACTGCCCTGGCTCAGTGCTAGGGAATCGTGGGAATTGTAGTTTATTGTGGCACCAGACCTCTTTGGCAGAGAAGCCTAAATGTCTCACAAAACTACAGTTCCCAGAATTCCCTAGCATTGAGCTAGGGCAGTTAAAATGGTTTCAAATTGGATTATTTCTTCAGTGTGTTTTGTATCATAGCCTTTGTGGTAGTAAACTGGGAGAAAAGTTTGCAGGTATGTGATGCTTTCTTCCAAAATGTTTTGGGGATTATTTGCCTGCTTCTGAGGTCATTTAGGTATTTAGTTGCCTTAATAGTGCCACAAGATGTCGACTTTGCCATCACTGCAACACCTAAACACATGAGGGAGATGTTCCAGGCTGCAGGTGTTCATATGTTCAACAATAGAGAAGAAAAACATGGTCTCCAGCATTATAGTCCAACATGCAAACTATGCTGGCTCATGCACATAAACCTAGGACCCATTAAAATAATCCAACATAAAATTAAAAATATATTATTTAAGCTAACTCTAATACATCACGTTGGCTGGAGTGGAGGAGCTAAATTTCAGTCTTCTGTCCAGAAAGAATGTCATCGGGGGGTTGCAGACTGCCAGAAATAGTGCAAATTGAGTCCACTTTTAGGGTTAGGGTTAGGGAATCATGGGAATTGTATTTTATTGTGGCACCAGAGCTCTCTGACAGAGAAGGCTCAATGTCCCATGATTCCCTAGCACTAACACTAACCCTAAAAGTGGACTCAATTTGCAATATTTCTGGCAGTCTGCAACCCCCCAAAATCTCCTTCATTTTGAACATGACTAAGAAGCATGAATTTATATTATGTTTTAAATGTATTAATGTTTTTGGCTTTTAGTTGGTCATGTCCTCCATTTTTTTGAATGTCCTATGTTTTGTCCTGGTGTAATGGAAGAGAATTATGGCAACCCTATCTCAAGCTGATGCACAAAGGGTTTGGAGATGTCCCTCCCTATTCCAAATCCTGTCCTGTCCTCAAGGTTCTTACACCTTAGGGATTCTCCATGAACTCTACTACAAGGGATGGTGGTATCTCCTTGTTTTCTCTGATCAGTGACTGGAGATGACAACAGAGACCCCAACCATGTGCCAATTGCCTACTGATAAGGAAAGGCAGCAATGCATGAGGACATCCCTACTGTGATCTCTGAAGGCGTAATCTGATTGGAGGTAAGAGCATGGAGGCATGCCCACCCAACATTCTTCCCAATGGGGAAAGGTGTTAGGAATACAAAACCTGCTAGGCTGAAGCAGGAGCTGCAGGAATATTCCCACTGCAGACACCTAGAACTGGGAGCTGGATTTGTCCCCAAATACTTTCCCATGTACTAGAATTATAATTTTTCAGCAAAATTTTTCATTATTTTTCATTCCTCTCCCCCATGGATGACTGCTCAAATATCACAAAATTTCTGAGCTTTAAATATATTACAGCTCTCCAATGCAGCTGGCTTGGACCCCACATGTTTTACATGGAGTAAAAACTCTTGGGTTGATCTTAGCATTTCTACATACAGCAGGGAATTACACCTTGACAGCCTGCTGCCTATCATGACCAATCACCAGTTTTCACTGCCATGGTGTCCTTCAAATGGGCTGGCCCATGGCCATGCTGTTGGGAGTTGTAGTCTGTCCCATCGGGAAGATATTGTAGACAGTCAAAACTTCGATAGCTCAGCAATTCAATCTGTGTATCAAGCTGCTTCCTGTATGTCTGTCAAGGCTGTTGTGTTTCCATTGCTCTTTGTTTTGTATGCATTGGCTGTGTACATCTCTCTCTTTTACCATTTGTTCTGGAAGCCTCAACAAATATGTTCGACAATTTGAAAGACACAGATGAAGAAGTGCCTGAACCAAGATGGGCTAACAGAAGAGCACAATCCAACCACTTGGGAAGTTAATTATTCATTCCCTCCCCCTTCATGTTGTTCAGACTCTTAACAATATGCATGACTGATGATGACTTGGATCTTGTTATAGCAGCTTTCATTGTACCTAAAGAAACAAAAGTTTATATATATATATGTAGAAATGTGCATGTGTTTAACTAATGCATGGGTATTCAAGCATGCAGTAACATGTCTACTGTGAGATGTTGGTCACAAAATTGGCACACACTAAGGCAGGGGTGAAAAACCTTTGACCCTCTTTTACCCTTTTTAGATTCCAGGTCCCACAATTGCTTACTAATGGCCACAATGGTTGAACTTCTGGGAACAACACCTCAAAACATTTGGAGATATCTGCTTTTGTGGGAGGGTATGCAATTTAAATGACATACAATCTAATGGCTGTCCAATTGAACATTTGGCTCTCTCTGATGAACAAATCCTTTATGCCAGTGCTTATGAAGCTTTCTGATGTGGAAAACTGACATTTTCCCCCTAATGTGCTAGGTACTGGCAACAAGTTTGTGCCCATTGGCTACTACTATTTCTTTATTTCCTGGAAACTTGTTGCAAACTGGCAGCTAATGATTGACAGACCTGCAAATCACCACTTTGAGTAGTATCACTAACAATGGTGTTGGCCACTGAATGTGGCACAAATACATTGAGCTTCCCAATAGGGTAGCTCTTGTGAGGAGAGACTAATGTGTATCACTCTTGTGATGAAAGGCCAGAGTCTCCTACCGACACCCACAAAAGGGTTATGTATACCACTAGCAAATTTGGCTTGTACAGAGTTCTCCCATAGAAGTAACAATGGAAGTAGTAAAAGATTGACTCACACTAGACAATTATAGTGCTATGATTTTTCAGCCAGAGAGCTCCAAATCCCTATCTAAATTGCAAGTGCCAAGATTCCATAGGATATAGCCATGACAGTCAAAGTGGAATCATAATTCTATAATTTGTATAGTGTGAAAAAGTCCAGAAGGATCGCCTTCTTCCATCTAATCTGCCCTGCACCCTCAGGTCCTCTGGGAGTAAGTTGCTCCAACTGATAAAAACCAGACTAGCGGCAACCTCCCAGAGGACATTCTCTGCCACCGCTCCCAGACTGTGGAACACCTTGCCAGAAGACATCCATCAGATAACCAGCTTAGATGGCTTTTAAAAAGCCATCAAGACGGATTTCTTCCGGCAGGCCTACCCAGAATAGATCACTCCATTTGCCTAGTCTCCTTCCTGTCAGACATCCTTCTTACATCTTCACTGTGCCCCAGAGTGCTTATTGTTTTAATCTTATGTTTTAATTTATATCTGTATTTAATATATTTTTAATGGGGGGGTTATAGTTATTTGTCAATATTATTTTATTGTTTATTTTGGGGTAGTTTTATTTAATCTAATTTTAGATATAAGCCGCTTTGATTGCCATGGCAAAAGATGGGGTATAAAAATATACCCTTGGAAATGAGGGGGGGAAACGTGTGTGTACTGGCGCTTCAAGTTTCTTGTGGTCAGAAATTCTATCTCAATGAATGTCACCATGCAGAGGAGGCTCATAATGTGATTTTTTTTCCCACAGCAGCTTCGATGCCACTATGGGAAGCCACACATCATCATCTACTTCCATGTGATCTTCTAGGAGTGAATGTTGCTGGAGCAAACCAACAGGAAGAGTGGGGACCATAGCAGAGTGGTAGCCATACCACTCCTGGAATCAGATCAGACATGATAATGATGTGCAAAGATTTTGCAAAGATGAAGCTTTCTAAATGCATGAAGAGGGTAGGTGCAATGACGAAGCTTTCTGAATGCAAGAAGAGTTAGGTAGGAGAAGGTACATTCTTTAATTTAAAGAAGCTATTTACGATCAATCCTAGAAAATACAAATCTAATCCTCAGAGTAAAGAAGTGAAGAAAGATTTCAAGTAAAAACATGAATAAATGAAAGACGCATAGAAAACCCCCATGTTTTGATACCCCATTATCTGACAAATCACTTTTTAAGGACAAAAAGGGGGAGGGGGTTTGCTCATATTGTATGTTTTATGTGAACTGTATGTTTTAATTGTAAGCCACCCGGATTGGACTACCAATGGGCGGGATATAAATAAATTTTATTATTATTTATTATTATTATTAAATTAAGGACAGGTTCTGTTAGTCCGATGAGGAGTCTGCTCTTTCTTCAGTTCTTTTTATCTATGGGATTGACTGTGCATGCACATGCTACTTGCAAAGCAAGTTGAGAGGGGGGAAAGGCACCACACCAACTAAGAGACTTTGCAAGCAGTGTGTGCACAGGCACACATGGGCAGTCCCAAGCAACTCATCATAATTCCTTCATGTTCCCTACATGGGTTCTGCTTTTCAACCACTTCTGGTTTCTGACAGTGCTGCAATCCCTAACCTGTCAGATACATGGGGGCTTTCTGTATATGTTTTGCATGCCTTATGAAAAAAAAGCTAAGTATACCAGTCCTAACCTGCCAAGATTAAGGGCCATTGCAGACACACGCCAGCCACCCCAACCCCACCCCAAAGCCGTCCTGATGCTGCGTAGCACACTGCACCGAAAGGGCACTGAAGAGCCACGGCACCAGCTCTTAGGGCGGCCTTTTGCCACCCTTAAAAGAAGTGGCAAAAGGGAGGATCGGGGCCGCAGTGTGGGGTTGCCGCAGCCCCAATCCACTGCTTCCCAGGGCAGCTCTCTGGTGCCCAAACAGCCAGTTTGCATCGGCCCTAAGAAACCAGTCAAAATGAATGCATTTATTTTCCATATCCTTCAGCGACCTCCTGTATGGTATGCAGCTATTTTAGAAAATGTTAAAATGCTTTCTGAAACTTGCTCATTTATGTTCTGTTTTGAGGGTTCAATTGTGAATTACAGTATTATTTGGACAGTGAAATGACATTATATTTAGAGATCTCAGATCTCAAAGCATTTTTGAAAAAAAATGAAAACATCAGCTTGCATAAGACACTTACCATAATGCACGGTTGATAGGTACATTGTTACTTCAAGTATTTGCATGCTTTAATTTAATGGCAAATCCAAAAGAATATCAGTGTGTTTGAAAATGATTTCACCTCCCCCCATTCATTGTCATCCACAATGTAGTACCTCATTCAAAGACATAAATTCTAAAAGATCTCAAGAAGGTAACTTTAATACAAACTAGAATCAAGAACAAAGCAGACAAATCTTTAACATATTCCTTTCAGACTCATTCAAAAGTGTCAATGACCCTTGGAAATGTTACACTTTGACATTCAAGTAGTTAGTGCAGGGGTAGGCAACCTTTTTGAGCCGGGGGCCAGGTTGCTGTCCCTCAGACAATTGGGGTGCCGAAGCAATATATATATATATATATATATATATATATATATATATATTAAAAAATTAAAACAATATGCATGCACACTCTCTCAGCTCCAGAAAAGCCATGGCAAAATCCCTGTGGAGATTTTGCCAAGAAAACCCCAAGAACAAGTAATAACAACAATAATCAATATCATCATGGCTGGCGGCGGCGGCAGCGGCAGGACCGGCCCCAAAGGCCTCGAGGGGCTGCATCCAGCCCCCAGGCCATAGGTTGCCTACCCCTGAGTTAGTGAAAGAACTGGGAAGGAGTATTGACTTTTGTTCCCTTTTCCTTTCCTTTCTAATGATGCTTTTCAAGGAAATATTGGTTACCTACATCTTTAAAAGAGCTTCATTCCTTTCCTATCAGAAACTAATCTTTGAATTTGTACCTTCTTGAGTTCCTCCTTACACCATATCAGATTTAACATGGGTTCTACTTGAATGCCCAGTGATGCAGTGTGAGAAATAGACTGTTGCAAAGACTGTTCAGTTTTGGGAGCCTCTGAATTATGAGCTCTGTGTGATGGCCATTGTGGATAAGAGAAGGAACAGCTGCTGGCTGGTAATCTCTGGATCTATTTTTTCCCACCCTCACCTCCATCACTCAATGTTTTTGACTGTGGCCGAGGAGAAGAGAATTACTGCAGCAGCAGGGTGTGTAGTTGCAGAGCATTTCATCCAGAGCCAATACACACTCAGCTAAAGTGGCTTACACAGTATAATAATTTCCCTGATTTTCTCTTCTCAACAGTGTGAGGATTCTGGAGCTTAGTTTTACAAACAGTTTCCTCACCATCCCATCAGGAACTTTAATTGAGTTTTTGCGTTAGAACAAGGGTTCTCATTCTGGGATCCATGGATTGGCTTTAGGGGGTCTCTGGCACTGGGTGCAAGAACAGTTGTTTCCTTCCTTTGAATTTTCCCTGTCACAGCAGTTTTTAAGGTTTAATAATTAGTATGTTCAAGTGTTTGTTGTCATTTTTTTAATTCTATGTGGAGGAAATAAATTTCCAACACAATAAAAATAGTTTATGCAAAATTTTGTGCAAATATATTTGTGTGTATTTTTCTAGCATTCATCAGATTCTCAGCAGGTTTATGACACAGGGAAGAAAAAAAATTAAGGGCCAGTCAGTGTTTTAGGAGATCTGATCAGCATGGAGAGCTCCTAATAACAGCTTCTGGGCCCAGCATTCTGTTTCATTATTCAGTTCTGTTTCCTCTCTTTTTGGTGCATTAAATGGAGTTTCAAAATTGTCAGAAACCCACCAACTTTAGCCTATGGCACTGTGGGAATGGAATTCCCTTCAACTGCCATTTTCCTTGCTGTGAATATGAAAGCGTATTTATATCTGCCAGTAGGCATGCTCAAAGGAGGAAAAACACTGCTTTCTGATCTCATCTTCTGGTATCTGGCTAGGAGGCAAATAACTGAGAATGGGTGGTCTCATTAGGCCCTGCCTGTAGCATCCTATCCCAGATCTAGAACTTAGAGAAAGAAAGTGGAACTTTGTGGAATCAAAGGCTTTCACGGTCAGCATCCATATTTTTTTGTAGTTTTTTTAGGCTATGAGGCCATGTTCTAGAAGAGTTTATTCCTGACGTTTCACCAGCAGCTGTGGCTAGCATCTTCAGATGGTTGTTTGATTACTATCAGTATGTATTGAAGGGCACCCTTCTAAACAGCAACATGATCTTGCATTACTGCCCACAACTGCAGCATGATGCATTGGTGGGTGGCACCATCACATGAATGCATTGGATACTGTGCCCCCAGAGCAGCAGTTGCATCTTGGGGAAAAGATGCTGCCACCACCACAAATGCGAGAACCTTTCAGATATCTGAAGAACAATATCATTTGATGTCTCAAACCTCTCTTCTTCTGGCTAAACAAACCTAACTTGCTTGACCATTCCTCCTAAATCTTGGTTTTTAGACCAATTGAGGGTTTATATACACAGGCCAAATAAAACGGTCTCACCCCATGTTCACAGAAAGTAGCCCAGATGATATATGGGACAATTTATGTCAAATCCGGCCTATCCGGGACCTCAGGACCTTTAATCTGGAGAAAAAAGGTGGGATTTGCTCTGAATTTGAGTGGAAGATCAGGATACTTCTCTCTGTGTACAATATGTGTGTACTACCCTCCAGGCCAGAAGTTGAGAGGAATTTTTGCTGGGTGGGATTTTGTGGGTCTGGCATCCTGTTGTGTCACCATGTTTATCTACTTCAGTGTATGTTCAGTCATCAGATCAGTGGTAAGAGCTTAGATTGGACTACCTCCTCCCCTCCGCCTGCCTGAATGTTGTCTTCATTTTTACTGTATTTACTCTTTGCTCCCTCTGTTCCCCGATTAGTGTTGTGTCATCTTTGTGTCATCTTTGTTTTCACTTCAGTGAATGAAACTTGCACATTCCTTCTTCCTCCTGTGATCCTTTCCCTGATCATTTGCTTACTTACTCACGTGGTGATCTCATGTACTCCCTCCCCCAAACCCCTCCCATAGATTCATTGTAGATCTCTCAGTGAGCAAGAAAATGAATGATTGGGGGTGGAGAGAGGAAGGGGGTAGTCCAATCTAGCCCCTCACTGCTGATCTCATGGCTGAACATTTTCATAAATAAAAAATAAATAAAATAAAATGTTATTTTTAATTTCTCCATTGTGTGTGTGTGTGTGTGTGTGTGCGCAATTAAAATTCTTCACTCACTCATTCACTGGGACAACAAAGGTGGAAAGGAGATTGGGTGGGGAGGCATCCAATCAGAATGGATCCAATATATTGACAGGCAAAAATAAAAGCTATTGGCTGATAGGTTGGTGCATGTTAGAAAGGGGAAAAGAAGAGAGTTTAGCGGGAAAATACATGGCTGTTTACACCAATGACACCTCACTGTGTCTGTGAGACTGTGGCATTGATAGCAGTAGCAGTAGACTAGAAAAATGCAAAGTAAGGCTGTTTTTTTATGTTCGTGTATATGTGCCCTCAGTTGCCAGCTCTAGTCACATTCAAACTTGTGGACATCCTGCTTAAACTGTGATGCCCTCCCAAAAGGACACAATATTCCAGATGAGATCTGACTGAAGCAGAACAGAGTGGTGCTATTATTTCCCTTGTTTTGGATGCCATACTTCTATTGATGAAGCAACCAATTCAACTGTTAAGATTTAATGGTTTTGTATTTGTGCAGACTGCCTGATACAAAGGAGCATCAATTTCTCCAGGCCCTTTGGGCCTCATTGTGATTCGGACAATAAAACATAATCCTCTGCTTTTAAGTGTAATAGCAGGAAATAAAAATTGCCTCTGGATAAAAACAGCTCCTTTTGATTGTGTATTTTGTCCTCATGCATTGCCTTTGGGCAATATATAACCATTTTGGGAACATTCTGTCCCACTCAGGTGCTGTTATATAGACATTCACCTTTCTGTCAGTCAATATTCATAAGTATCTGTCCATCTGTTTGTTCTAAGTCTTTAAAAAAGTGAATACAGGCACCACAATAACTGGAAACCCCTGCTCCAAAAACAGGACTGAGAGAAAGAGGAAGAAAAAAAAAAGAAGAAAAAAAAAGGAAGAGAAAGGGGTGGGAGATGGAATGATATCTCTTGCACTGATAGCAATCATTTCTTCTCACCATATTTAACTTTCATTTTACAAAGTAAGGATACTCACAAACAGATGCAGTCCTTGCTACTTCTTTTGTTCATATAGTTCTCTTTCACACTGCAGTTATAGCCCTTTGATAAAAGTAAAACCTACTGTGTTTCCATCCTGTGTGATTCTGGGATTTGTAGTATGATGGAATTCTCTGCCAGGGAGCTCTTGTGCCTCCCAAAATTACAAACCCCAAGTCTCTGTAAGATGCAAGCATAGTAGTTTAAGTGGTATGAAAGTGCTGTAATTGCCAATGTTAACATGAGTTTAACTTTCTCCTTTTCTACATAGGTTACTATAGACAGAGATATATGCAGCTCTCACTAAACATTTTTAATCCTGAAAATACACTTGGTGGCAAACCAAAGTTGCTTCAGTATAATTGGAACAACAACAACAGCAATATGGTTTGGGACTCAAGGTGGCTTACAACAGTTAAAAGAGACATAGCTGAAAAATATACGTTAAAAAGTTTAGCAATCCATAAAATTA
The DNA here is from genome assembly GCA_026167975.1 of Phrynosoma blainvillii. Lineage (NCBI taxonomy): Eukaryota > Metazoa > Chordata > Lepidosauria > Squamata > Phrynosomatidae > Phrynosoma > Phrynosoma blainvillii. The sequence continues at coordinate 142,891,279 of JANUYF010000001.1, forward strand.
AGAGTTAAAAAAACTATGAAAAACAAAAAATTAAACAGATAGGCAGTATAGTACAATTCTACGGTTCCCTTGAACAGTGAATCTTCAAAAGGGCTGCGGAAATAAAAAAATGGCTTAACTTGCCTGCAGAAAGATCACAAGGAGGGGGGCAGCCTAGTCTCTTGGAAGGGAATTCCAGAGCCTAGGAGGAATCCACTGAGAAGACCCTCTCCCATGTTCCCAACAGATATATCTGCGAGGGTGATGAGAAAGAGAGAATGCCCTCTGCAGAGGATCTCAAAAAACAGACATGGAGAATATGGTCCTTCAGATAACCTGGACCTGAACTCTACAGGTCATAACCAGTACTTTGACATGTGCCCGGAAACTAACTGGTAGCTAATAGAGCTATTGCAACAAGACTTGTGTGATCCTTGTAGCCAGCTCCAGTTCCTCATTTGCTCCCAACACAAGATACGTTTGGATGAAAGATAGTGGCTTTCTCTAAACTACACAGTGAATTTTGTGCCGGAACAAAAGACAGAAAACAGTGTCCCCTTCATCCAAATACTTATCAATGGATGCTTCTTAGAGCCACCATAGGTTATTATGTCCATTCTCCTAGTGACAGCCTGATATATCTCTAGGGTTCCACTGTGCCACAGATAGGGCTGCCATAATGGGACAAAATGTAGAAAAAATGTAGTACAAAATTTAGGTCAAATGTAGGATAAAATTTAGGTCTGCTGCCGGAAGAGGTGTCCTCCCCCCTAGGGACTAGCTAGCTGGCTGAGGACCCGTGCGGCTCAGACGCCGAAGAAGAAGGAGAGGCCTCGCTGCAGCAGCCTTTCCACTTGGGGCCCAGCCCCATGTGGCTCAACCACCAGAGGAGGAGGAGAGGCCTCGCAGTGGTGGCCTCCCTCCTCAGGGCCTTGCCTAAAAGTCTAATTATATGGCAAAAGTTGTGAAAGTGTGGTCTTTCAGAGGACTTCAACTCCCATAGGTCCTAGCCAGCATAGCCAGATATTTGTGGAGGCAGAATTGTTATGGGGGAATGGGAATGATGGGAACTGTAGTTCAGCAGCAGCTGTGGACCTACCACTTCATCACTCCTGTCCTACAATCCAGATTTGGAGAGTTACTTTGGAAAATGTAATTTGATAGATGGGGCAGCATTGCAGTCATAAAAAGGTATGCATGTGAAGCTTCTCTCTTTATTGAAATGGAATAAAGCGACTTTCAAAGGCCTGAATGCACACAAAGGGCTGTGGATTCAAATGTAGGACAAACAGAATCACTAGATCATGGTTTCATCCCTTGAACCAATTATAATAGAATAGTCCCTCTTGATTTTAGTGGAGCTCCTGCTGAGTTAGACATTTAGTAATTGTTGCAAAAGATGGCATTATCATACAAGTCCGGTCCTGTGGAGCCGACTTGTATGATGGGAAGAAGAAGATGTAAATTATTATGCCCAGTATTTCCTTTTCTTGTTAGCATTGCCTGACCCACCAAAGGGATCTGAGGGAGTGGAAATTGTTTCCTCTGAAATGCATCTTTGAAAGGGGGAAAAGGGGACCCTTCCTAGTTCCTCTAATCTGCCAGTTTGTGGCTGTGCAAGTGACACAAAGAGCCAAGAGAGGACACAGCTGGCTGGCAAAACTCTGTTATTAGCATGCCTGTATCAGCAAAATTTGTTCAGAGCAGGTCACCCAGCTGGATTTTAACACTACTGAAGCTCTTGTTTCGGAAACTGGTATTTTTCTCCCCTTTTTATAAGAAAGGCGTGTAAAATAACAGAGCCAACAAAAATGTAAATGTTCAGGGGTGGTACAGGGTGATGGGAAATTGTAGGCCTCCTGGCCTTGCCAGCATCTCTATAAGGAGCGACTGGTGGTTTTGGTTCCAAATATGCCTTCAACCAAACAAGATAACACAGGCAAGATGTGGCAGGACTGCAGACTGTTCAGGGAGGGAGCTAGCCCTAAAGGGTCTGAATGTTTTCTACTACAGGACTTTGTCTTTTCATTTCTTGTGACTAAGGAGAACAGTTTTGGGGAAGCAAACCACTACTGAAACTCAGCTCCATCCCATTAGTTTGTTTCCCTTGACTATACAGTACAGCAGGGATGGGCAACTGCAGCAGGCCCATTGGCAAGATAACTGTGTGCAGGGTGACCAGATGTCATAGCTGCAAAGAAGGACAAGGCACCACAAAATGTAAGACATTCAAGAAAAATGCAGGGTATTACAAAATAACAGCTAAAAACACTAATGTGAAAATTCATGCTTCTTATGTCGTGCTCAAAATGGAGGACATTTTGGAATTCCTCCTGAAAAGAAGGCTGAAAGGTAGGACATGTTCTGGCAAAGGAGGATGTCTGGTCACCCTGATGTACATGGGACCTCTGTAAAGAGGAAACATAGATGGCTGTCTATCTCTGCCCATCTGTCTGTCTGTCTGTCTGTCTATCTATCTATCTGTCTGTCTCTCTCATACACACATTTTAAGCTAACACCTTTAAAGGAGCTAATATAGATATAAGGGATGCAAAACAAAGTCATTGCCACTTCCAATAAGAATTCTGCCTCCCCAAATGAGATTTTCCTTCAGTTCCCAAGTTTCAAGCATTGCAGAAAGGGGGAGAAAGAGAGAGTGGACGTTTTCACACTGGGCTTAAGGCAGAAGCAATCCTACCTCACTCCGGCCCCATGCCGGCTCCTTTGCCAGTGTGTTCAAACGACGTCGCAGTGCCATCCCCGGCATTCAGTGCCATCCCCAGCATCATTCCGGGTCCTTTCTCCGCGTGTTCAAATGACGTCGCAGCAAGCCCCGCCCCACCCCGCCCCATCCTGTCCCATCCCTGGCATCAGCCCCGTTCTTTGCAATTCCTCTTTTTAAAAGGAATTGCATCTGCCGCGGCCAGAATCATATCGGAATGATGCTGCTGTCACCAATCTGAAGCTGCAGGATCCATTCCGGTATGATTCTTTCATTGCTTCCATGCGGCTTTAGACCCCAAGTGTGAAAACGTCCAGAGAGAGAGAGAAAGAGAGAGAGAGAGAGAGAATCATTCACATCTAGAACTCTTACATTTGCTTTACAGTCTTTTGATTGTAACTTTGCCCCTTTTTCTAGGAGGCCTAAACTGTAACTTTTGACTGAAGTTTTAAGTTACTGCAATGCTAAAAATTTGGGGACTGAAGGGGAAAAAATTTGAAGGGCAGAATTCTTATCCAGATCCCTCCTGGTATATATGGTTTATCTCTTTCTATTTTATCCCTGAAAATAAAAACCTGTGAAATAAAAGAAATAAAAAGAGTGGGAGGTTTTTCTGGCACTTTACAGACTAACAAATATATTATGGCATCATCAACCTGAGTCTATAGAACACATGATGTTTTATCCTTAGTTGGCAGGTATACACACAGTCTCTCTGTCTGTCTTGCTCTCTCTCTGAGAATGAGAAAGAGTGAAAGAGAGCACCACAGCAATGTAGAGGGCATAAAGAGTAAAGTCAGAGTGACATGAACTGTCCCCAAAGCACATTAAACTGTGACAAGTACAATAGAGCTTAACTGTTTGTAAGAGAAGTACAGAGACTGCTCATGAAGGCCTGTGGAGGAAAATGCAAACATCCTTGTGTTCCTACAGTTAATTAAAACAGGCAAGTAGGTTCAATTTCTTTTTTAAAAAAAACTCAGTTCAGGGTAGATACAGGCATAGGTACAGGGTCATCTCTTGAGCTTTATGGTTTCCTGAGCTTAGTCCAATACTTTAAGCCCAGAACACGGTGTATGTGTGGGTGGCAGTGGTGGGGGATGGGAATATGTCAACTCCCAGGATCTATGGCTATGCTGGTTGGGGAATTCTGAGAGACATGGTCCAGACTGTAACAGAGAGGCATACAGAATTTCTTGTATGCCTCCCAGAGCTTGCAATGGCTACCATCCTCCTAGCAGGCTTGCAAGTGCTCCCACCCATTGAATCAGATTTTCTGCAGACAGAACAGTGGATTGGGTAGGCTTTGGTTTCCTCTGATCTAGCAGGATCGTTCTTCTTCAGGTAATGGAGCACCTAGTGATGCTCTGAGGCCATGATGATAGATCCTTCACAGAACCAGTCAGTCATAGTATAGGCATTTGTTGCTCCTCCAGCACAATGTCTGGCAAATGTTGTCCACAGAGTTGGACTGGAGGACCTAAAGATTCCTAGAAAGGTGTTCTCTGAGGTTAAAAACATAGTGTTTTTATTATTTACAGTTTTTCCATATTCATGGGGGTCTTGTGCCCCTAACCCTAGCGAATGTGGAGGGATGAGCATATATAAATATTTATATATTACTATATATAAATATTTAAGTATGGCTGAATAAGGCTTGACAACATGCTTCCATCCTTACACTGTTATGCTGTGGTTGTGTCCTGCACCACAACACACTGGCCAATTTCAACCGCAAGCCATGTTGAGGAGCACTATAAAATATGTTTGGATTTATGAGCACAGCTTTCCTTTCCTTCACAGAACCAGAAGCTGTCACTATTCCAGCCCCAGTTCCACTGCCTGCCCCCAATGCTGATGCACCATCTCCAGGCTTCTGTAAGTGTACAGTTAAGGACACTAATATAATAATATTGGAAGATGGAGCCATTTCTCCATTACAGGTCACACCTTCCATGATACTTCTTCCCTTTTCTTTATTGCAGAGAGCCTTGTGCTAGAGAGACACGAGAGGCTGAAGTGGAGGATGTCAGCCCTGGACACTGACTGTGGCTGTAAATATATATAGTTGTATTCATATTTTGTAAAACATTTATTGCATTACAAAGGTTTAATACTTCCAAAAATTATAAGTAATTTTAAAAAAAAAATCTGTTGTATGCGAGTTTTACGTTGCAAACTCCTACACCCCCTCCCCTCCACCTATGGTCAAGTCAAAACAGCACTTACAGAAATAAGGCATGTCAGGGGGATAGTGGGACAGGTTTCTTGATTTTCCTTACAGGCCTGGCAATGGAAGTAGTGGTAGAACTGGAAGACTGCTGCTGAGCTCCAGCTGCAGCATTAGGGTTGGATTGGGAGGGCCACCCACAGAAGATGCAATGCAGGGCAGTACCATAGAGGCATCAGTTGAGGATGCAGTGTGAGGGAGACCCACAGAGGGTACTAAATGAGGGGCATTGCTGCTGGGAATATTATGGTATCCACTGGTGGTGGGCCCATCATTGATTGTGCAGTTACTTTTCTCCTCTTCACTTGTCATCCCCCCCACCACCACCACCGTGGCCCATTATTTGCCATTATAAAGGATGCCAGTTCCCTCATAACCTGTGTTTGCTCCTTTAAACAATTAGCGAGCACATCAGATTTCCTTTGGGTTTCTGCCATAAGCTCCTCCCTACTTTAGAGGTCTCTTTCCAAAGCCTGGTCTTCCCATTCCTCTTCCCTCAGAGTTTGCTCCCTCATATGATCTAGGAGGAGGTTCATCTGCCTAGACAAATGCTGCATGAGTTTATTTGCAGTCTGCCACCATGCTCCGGTCATGCCTTCTTTTAATTTGAGACAGTCGTTCAGCTGGGGTCAGTTCAGCCCTTTGCTTAACCATGGTAGACACTGTGGAAGAGAATTGAAAAGTGATAAATTATGAGAAGATTGACATTGCACATGTCATCAATACATGATATGGTTATGCTCCCTGATAAACCCACATTTATGCAGACACCACATTCCCCTACTATCCATTTCCAACCCCCCCCCCCCAAGAACCTCCTGTGATATGTACCAACCATTTGGTCCTATGGCCAGTTACATTGCAGCTTCAGGAGGGTTCTCATCACTGGGACCAACAACAGGTTCCTCCACCTGTGGTATTTCCACCTGTGATATCTGTGTTGCATCCTTGTCCAGTTTCAGAGGAAAGTGTGAGGAGTACAGATTCCTCATCCTCTGCTATGAAATTTGCCAAAAAGGAGGAGTGGTCACTGTAGGATAATAATCCATTGGATGCTCCTGCAGTGTTAAATAACCCCAAGGTAGCATGGTGATGGGCTAGCACAATTTTGAGCCTTACTCTGAGTCAATGCAGGACCAAAAAAAGAAAAAAAAAACACATATGCTGTCTTATAACAGAACTGAGTGAATTGACCTTGCTAGATATTTCCATTAACAATTGTTACAAGGCCCAGACAATAGTGCAGCATCACCTAGAAAAAAAGCCACGTGTTCGTCCCTGCACTATACCTAAATGAATTGATCCACCCATGTGGTAGAAACAGAAGGAAATAAATTGTGTGCACAGGCAATCTATTTTTTATGAATTTAATGAACATGTGAGCATGCTGCATGTAGCTATCAGAAGCAACCCATAACATGGGGGATGGCCTCACCACGTGGCCATCCCCTGTACCATGAACGTATAATTTTTTGAACCCATGGGCAATAGTGCATACTGAGACAGTGTAGCACACATATATAGTCAGGTAATTGGAAAAGGCTTGTGAAAGAAACATTTGTGTGAGCATGCTTCTCATGGGTACCTGGAGAAACACAAATCTGGCCCTCCCTGCTTAGTCCAGCACCACACGACCACCCCTGCACTATGCATGTAAGCGATTCAGTGAACATATTGTCATTTTAAAATTTTTAAAAACTTTCCTTGTGAGAAGAGCTCTTCAGAGCCATCTGTGGGCTGTTGCTGTTCCTTTGGTGCCATAAGGGGGTCCTTCTGAGAAGTCCTTCCTGCTACTCGCACTACTTCCATTGCTGTTGTGACCTTTTTGGCCTCTACATTAGCATCAACAGACAAAACCGCCTTTAGCTCATAAAAAAGGGCATTGTTACTGCTTCATTCCCGCTTCTGGAAGCAATCTGGTTTGCCTCCTTAAATTTATGCTTCAAACCTTGCTTTTGGTCCTACACTCCGAGGCATTCCTATCATGGCCTTTCACCCTCATCTATGTGGCGATACTTTCAAAAATATCAAAATTGCAGTGGCTATCCCTAAGTTGCAACTGAACCTTCTCCTTGCCCCAAAGAGCGATTAAATCAATCATCTCTTCCCTCTTCCAAGCAATGCCTCTGCCAGCTTTCCATGAGGAATCAGCCATCGTTAATGTTTCGATGAGAGGAAGAGAAAAACCAGCCAGTGATTTTAAAGGGCTCTGCAACCACATTAGAACCTTTAAAAATGGTGATGTGTCAGGAGTTGAGGGGGAGTAAACAAAGGTGGGTGGGCACTGGTGGGATTCAGTAACCCTTGACCAGATGGGAACGCCCTCCTTTTCTCTGTGCCCATCCCTGGGCTTAATCCCCTATGCCACCAACAGGTGCACCCATGTCAGGGAAGAATTCCCACCACAGCAATTATTACAATTATTTTTAAAAACACACTGCATCATGGTCCCATAGGGAACCCCCCCAACTTCCCTGACATCTGGGTCAGGTACCCATGGATCGATGAATGCCAAGGCAGGGAAGAATTCCCATCATGAAACCCATAACTCCCTCTCATCAACCCACGAAAATGCAACAGTTTGTAGAAACTGTCATGTTTTAAAAAAACAAACATGTTGCACTATGCCCCCCGAAGAAACACCACTCTATTTGCCCTACCTGTTGAAATTTTTCCTGCTGGTCAAACAAAGCTGCACAGTTTGATCAGGACCATACAGTGTGATTTAGAAGGACTACTTGGCTGTGCTAGAAATTAAAATCCACAACCCCCTGGAAGCCCCATGACAGCCCCACGGCAGCACTTGGGGGGTGGGACGGGGCATGGCGTTTTGCCAAGACCTTGGTGGTGGGATGGGTACCACTCTACTGCCCCCCTCTGCCCATTGTCCCTCCCTCCTGGATGCCCCGAATGTGATCGGAAACACATTTACATTTGTTCACAGTTGTTGCAAACCAGTTCTTTTAAAAAGAAATGCTAAAAAAAAAATCCATTTTCAAAAGAACCAGTTCTCTAAAGGAAAACTGAGACTGTTGCACAATATGAGAAGCACTGGAGTACTCAAAAAGAGAAGCCAAAGCAGTTGGAACTGAAAGATTATTAACAATTATTAATGATTCCCCTGAGCAGTGCTAAGTACTACAGCTATGTTGTATTATATGTTATTGTCTGGGGTGAGCTAAAATGTAACAGAGAGCCAGCATGGCATAGTGGTTTGAATGTTGGACTATGACTCTGGAAACCAGGGTTCAAATCCCACTCAACCATGAAACCCACCCAGTGACCTTGGGCAGGTCACAAGGTCTCAGCGTCAGGGGAAAGCAATGGCAAACCTCCTCTCAACACATCTTTCCAAGAAAACCCCATTATATGTTCGCTGTAGGGTCACCATAATTCAGAAATGACTTGGAGGCACACAAAACATAACAAAAATTAACCATTTCTACTCCTTTACTATCTTTTTATTGCTTAAACGGTGTTAGGATCTTGAACAATTAAGTGAAAAGTTTTCCTCACATACTTTCTTTCTTTTTGTCTTAGTTTCTTCCTGGTTTTTGTATGAAATTCAATAAAAAAGATTAATAAAAATAGAAAAAAAAATTCTCTGTTTGGATTTGTCACAGAATACATCCTGAACTGTGAATAGACCTTGAAAATGTTCAGTTTTTAAGGACTTTTTCACAAAGTGGAGGAAAATAGTTAAATTATTTATTTTTGATCATGAAAATGAAACTTATGAAGATTTGCATCCTTGTCTTCAGCCACAGATTTCTGAATATCACACTTCTTGACTGGGACTGACAGAAGGCAAAGAAGAAGCAATTGTTCAATTACATAGAAAAATGTTCTGCGTATGTTCAGAGACATATGCTCAGATACACTGAAAACATTTCTGACAAAGAATTCTCCACCCTTGATTCACTGACTGAGTTTGCAGCCAGCCACATTTGACACATGCAGTGGATCAGAGCCCTCTGCCCAAAATAAGAATATCACTCTTTATGAACTATTAACATAATTCCTTTAATAAATAAGGCATCTGAAACACTACCCTCAGTCTAGACAAATGGTTCCTGAACTTTGGTCCTGCAGATGTTGGGGACTTCAGCTCCCAGAAATCCCAGGCAGCTTGGCAAACTGTCAGGAATTCTATAGGGACGTTATCACACGGGGTCTAAAGCAGCCCCATGCCTGCACCATCGCTGCATCATTCTGGATCCTTTGCCCCTGTGATCAGACGACGTCGCAGCAAACCCTGCCCATCGCTGCATCATCCCTGCGCCATCGCTGCATCATTCTGGATCCTTTGCCCCTGTGATCAGACGACGTCGCAGCAAACCCCGCCCATCCCTGCACCATCGCTGCATCATTCCAGCTCTTTGTAATTCCTCTTTCAAAGAGGAATTACGGCTGCGCGACCAGAATCATTCCGGTATGGTTCTGGATTGATTCCATGCTGCTTTTCTTGCTGCTTTGAGACACCTGGTGTGATAACGTCCTAGGAACTGAAGTCCAAACCATCTGGAGAACCAAAGTTTGGGAACTCTAGACTATACTTGACTTTTATTGTCTATTGATATTGCATGGTCCATGATTGTCACTTCAAGGCTATAGTCCTACATATGTAGCTGAGAGTGTCTCATTGAACTCAATAGAAGTTACTTCACAGTAGACATAGATATGATTTCAGCATAGTCCTTAGGTGGGCAGACATTTATTTTACAAATAAATATAGAACATTGCCAAAGCTTTTTTTCCTGGTATACTGTACAAATGATAATTAGCCATGGAGAGAATTAAATTAATGTAATCCATGTTTGCTGGGGGAATGAGAAAGGTTATTAAAATAAATAAAAGCTGTGTTATTGGTTTTTCTGGAAACAGGAAAAGTTCATTTAAATGTCTTGGAATGGTCAGAATTATTTGTTTGGATTAAAGTAGAACATGAAAGCTCTTGCTGTAGTGCCACAGATGTACTGGTCTTGCAAATAAACATTACCCATGTGGACACCAATTTTTCCCAAACTACTGATGGAAAGACAATTTACCCAACTGTTAATGTCTTAGACACATAAAGTACTTTCAATTTCTTAACCATTTTGAGTGAGGGAAAAACAAGTCCAAGAATTGTGAAAAATAGAATATTCTAATTTGCTACGCACTGCGAGTGCTTATGGTTGTAAACAAAAACACAGTGAGAACCATTATTTTGGAACACTTGTTGCACTAAAAGGGAGTAGATAGAACATCAATGAAAAGTTCACCTTAATCATTTTGCTAAAATTATTCACCTCCACAGGGACTATGATCATGTCCCCTCATCATCAATCTCTTCACTGGCTACTGATTTTTTACATCAAGTTCATGACTCAAACTGCTACTATTTAAATAATGGTATGAATTTGTGAGTCAAATCAAGATAGGTCCTATAGGATCCCTTCCACCTCTGCATCTGTTGACTTTAAAATTTCTGTAAAGATGGCAATCAGTGTGAGTACCCAGAGTTCTTAAGACCTGAGAAGAAAATGTATGGTGATGTGTTTCAGTCTCTCACAAAAGGTCACAAGAGTAGAAACCTGGCCTCTAGAAATGTCAGAGTTGTCCATCTCTGATATACATGATATTGTGAGTGCTAGAATTCCTGTACCTTTTATTGTTCAGATGTGGGATGCATGCACACAACAATCTCTCTGCTACATGCTTCCCCATATTATCATCACCACCACGTTTTCTTTCTCCTCATCACTTTTGTTGTTCTTGTTATATGCCTTCAGGTACTTTCTGACTTATGGCAATCCTAAGGTGAACCTATCATGGGGCTTTCTTGACAAGTTTCTTCAAAGAGAGATTGTCATTGCCATCATCTAAGGCTGAGAGAGTGTTACTTGCCCAACGTCACCCAGTTAGCTCTTCTGATAGCAGTCTCTTTTTCTTCTCATGCCTCTGTCCCTCCTGCCGAGCTTTGCCTGCAACAGCTACCACCCCCAGCATCCCTATTCTATTGCTCATGCAAATGCCTTGGAAAATCAACAACTGCATAACAGAGATTTGGGGAGGGGGTGTTGTCTGCATGAACTCCTGTGCCTCCAATTTTCCCATTATTTCTCACAACATTTCTGATCTTGTCTTGTTCATCTAATCTGGACTGTGTTTTCTTGAGACAGGGACCCTACTGTCTTTTTCTATGTTCTTCTGCATATTATTAGAAGAATGTTATAGTTTTGTATATATAATTCTAATGAACCAATTGAGTTTTTTTAGCAAAATTATGTCTTTATTCTTCAGTGATTTGTATGTTTACTCTCTCTACTTTAATGCTGTGTATTTTTATATAATATCTAGTTTTGGAGCCACCTTGTCCTCTTGAAGGCTGCCATCACACTGCAGAATTCATGCAGGTTGACACTGCTTTAACTGTCATGGTTCCATCCTATGAAATCATGGAATTTGTAGTCTGTTGTGGCACCACAAATCTCTGAGAGTGAAGGCTAAATGTCTCTCAAAACTACACGTCCCAGAATTCCATATGGTGGAGCCATGGCAATTGAAGCCATGTCAAACTGTGCTATTTCTGCAGTGCAGATGCAGCCCAAGTTCCAGGGGCTCTTCAGCACCTCTCTTGCCATCTGCTTTTTGTTGTAAAAGTGTGACTTTTGTCACACTGGAAAAATCACTGGCATGCTTTTATGACCATCTCCCCCAGGAGGAGAACGTAAGTGCTATGATGGCATGTAGAGAGGTACAGAGAAAGCCACTACTCTCCTACTCCATTTCATCTTTCTTGTCTCATGTGACAAGGCTCTGAGTCAACTTGAAGGCACATTGCAGCCCAACAAGTCCACAACCATGAGCACTGAATCCCTTGGTCAATGTAACCCTCCACAAAATAGTTTATGAAGCAAAATATATTCCTTATATGTATTCCTTAACTTCCCCCCACCTAGTAATCATTTCTGTTTTATAAATTGTTTGTCCAAAGAGCATTGGCACTGATGCTTTTTGATCCATCTCCCCTTCTGTTTGAAGGAGATGGAATCTGGATGCTCATGGGGATATATTAGCCATTCATGTGTCTCTGCCATTTTCATGGTTGTCAAATTATTTACCTCGAAGTTGTATAATACAATAAAGCAGAGGTTTTAAAACAATTGTGGGTAGAAAAAGGACACCAAAAAAGGCATTCGGTTTGAAGATATGCTAATGATTTCTAAATTAAAACTGAGATGCAGATCTGAATGGATCTGTGATAAAAAAAAAAAGTTTTTAAAATCTCCCACTCTGTTTCTGATAATTCCCTAGAAAACGAGGAATGCAGAAAATAGCTGAGCATCTTCTCTTAACTGATACCACAGATTTTTGTACAGCCAGATGTACAGATTTTTAAAAACATTTCATGCTTTTTATATCCTTTGGAAAACAGCTCCTCCACCACAAGTGCATGCTGGCAAGCATGTTTTTCTGTTAGCTGACCAATGTTATTAGCCTGTGTGCTGTTGAATACTCTGCCCATTGTTCGAAGAGAAGCATGATATTAATGGCCTGATATTTATGGTCTTTAGCTTCCTTTGCTCTATCTTTTTGTTTTCATGGAATGGTTTTTCATTAGATAGTTGGTGTATGTATTACAACAAAAATACATGAGGGTACTATGTGGAATAATAAGGCTGTATCCCTTTCTGATCAATATGCATGGAAGCAAGCAAAAGTCCTCTGTCAGCCACATTCAACACTACCTTCCAGTGTGTATGGTCAACAGAATTGGCACATCCTCCATAGAGAGCTACTCTCAGATAATCATAGTATAGCAGAAGCCGTAACCGAAGCCCTGTGCAATGCCATCCTTAACACACTGGTTAATTTAATTTGTTTTCTTTTAGTTTATCCAATAAAACTATGGAAGAAGCCTTTAGTGACATGAACTCCAAAGAATGACAGAAACCAGACCTGTAAGAGTCTTGGTTTTTTTTTTCCAGCTAAAACATTTTCCTGCCACTGCCAATTCTATTTTGCACTTTACACACCAGCAAGTGCAGTTATTTGTGGTATTCATGGCTAGAAAATGTCATTATTTCCAAGACATTTTGCTGGCTAAACATCCAAGGCTGAAAATCTCATAAGCCCCTGTGCCCCATGGCAGTAAAAATACAATAATTGTTAAATTACTAATAATTTGTCTCCTTTTATGACACTCCAAGGAAATCACCTTCCTGATGCATTCACTTCTCTCTGCTAATAGTTGGGCCACCAGTAGCTATTTCTTCTTATTGGCCAGAATTCTCTATGGCAGTTACAAATGTGTAACCCAGAGTTACACATCTCTGACTGTTTTGTATTCATGTTCCCTATGTAGCCCCTAGTTTAGAGGCTATGTAGGGACCACGAAAGTCCCCCAGTCCATACTTACCAGGAAGCAGCTGATGTGATTGATGGAGATCTGTTCCCCTGTTGATAGGGAAGCAGTTTGGTGTTGGTCCCACTCACCCTTCTCGTGAGTGATCACTGACATCAGGAAGAATTGCGACAAGGATCATTCTTCTGCTTGTTGCACCAGATATCGCTCTTGGGAGGGGGTGGTAATGACAGTAAGCTACTTCCCAAATGACAGGAAAACAGACCCATCCATCACAGTGGTTGCTTCCTGGTAAGTAGGGTTGGAGGGGACTTGATCAGGCAAGGATTCACCACATAACTACAATGCTTATGTATATTTATCTCACATAGAGGATTTTGATTCTACATATATATTTAGATATCTTATTTTCTCATGTCCTTTTATACATCTTAAGAATGTGCTTCAAATTTGGTTGAATACCAAATCCCCAAACAAATTATTTACTCAGTTGTTATTTACATGCATACATAGGCTTGAGAGCACTTTGACTGCTATGGCACAATGCAATGGAATTCTGGGAATTGTCATTGTGCCATCTGATTTCTCTGACAGAGAAGGCTAAAAGTCTCACAAAACTACAGTTCCCAGACTTCCATAGCATTGATCCATGGCAGTTAAATTGGTATCAAACTGGATTATTTCTGCAGTGCAGATGCAGCCATAATCTTTCTTTGGGGACAGAACTGAAGCCAGTGCATGTAGGCAGTCTCCCATCCAGCATTCAAACTTATTTAACTTTGCCAAGTCCAGATTCAGGCATGCTTAAAGTTACTAATGCTCACATTCCTTCCTCCCCTGACCTGGGCATGGCTGTTGTAAAGCTACAAAATGTATGCATCCCCATCAAGATCAGTGGCTGTTGTTGTTATGTGCCTTCAAGTCATTTCCAACTTGTGGTGATCCTAAGGCAAACTTATCATTGGATTTTCTTAGCAAAATTTGTTCAGAGGCCTTTGCCTTCCTCAGACTGTGACTTGTCCAAGGTCACCATGTGGGTTTCCATGGCTGAGCAGGAATTTGAACCCTGGTCTCCAGAGTTGTAGCCCAAGACTTAAACCACTACATCATGCTGGCTTTCCTTGAAGAGAGGTACAGAAGTAAAGCTAAGATAAAGAAGGGTCTGGCCATAAGTATGATGAGGAACATTGAAAAAGCTGCCTAAGTCCAATCTGAGGAACAGAAGATTAAGGGAAGATCTGATACCAATCTTCAAATATATGAGATGATATTATGCAGACAATTAAGCCAACTTGTCATCAGTTGAGTGGGGAATTGAACCTTGGTCTCCAGAGTCATTGTCCAACGCTTAAGCCACTATGCCACAATTATTTTTATTCATTATAAAAGTAAGAGAGTTTTTTGGGGGGATGTGATACAATTGACTAGGTTGTACTGTGTTACAACTGATTATCCATACCATACAAACACAAGAACCTTACCGGTAATTCTTTTTTTAAAAAAAGCTGAGAATCTGGACATCTGGTATTGGTAGTGTTCAGTACATTGTGAAGTTGATAACCGGTTATATGAAACTTATGGTGTAATTTGAATAGTAGATGAAAAGGCAGGTGTCAATGCCACAAACCATTGGCATATAATGATGTAATTGGCTGTAAATGTACACACCATAGGTTCCCTGCTTATGAGCCTCCTAATGTCATTGTTGACACTTTATTTTCTTTTTTATTTCTGTCCTTTTTTTTTACATGAGGCAACACAGACCTTCCCATCATAATGTACAACTGTCTAACATCTCAGAACATTCCTGCTACTCACCATCTCACCTCAAAGGTCTATTCTTTCCTGCCTAAAACTCTGCAATGCTGCTTCTTCTCACTAGCACAATGCAAGTGCTTCATGATCATTTGCCATAAAGTATGACATAAAGCATAAAGCACAACAGTATTTGTGTTCTAACTGCCTATTTATATTTAAGGAGACATTATATTATCTGTGCAAGTTCTGAGTGGGTTTATTCTATGTGATGGTATGTGATAATGTACTATTTCCTCCAGAATTCTAATATTAATAAGTTCTATTCTTATTATCATGATGATAATAAGTTCAAGGCACAACATGCAAGCAGAGATTGGAGTATGGTGTGAGTTATGGTAATACAAGGACATTTTCAATCTGCACAGTTCAGATGTATCCTCTTATCTGTGGGAGTAAGTCTCTTTTCAGGTAGACTGGAGACTGAGAGAGTCATGTAGTCAGGGTGATCTTAGGGAGGAGCAAGTCTTCAGTCTCTCCATCTTCAAGCCGATAACTTTTAAGGTGGAAGGAAGATAGACGGAATTACATAAGTAGCATCTGTCAATCTGAGTTTATGCAGTAAACATTGCTGTGTATTTAACACAAAACAAGAAAAGGTTTTGCCAGCATGTGCATGACTCACTTTCTCCCTCTTAGGGCCATGTGAGCCAAGTTGCCCGTTCTAGAAAAGAGCGAATGATAAATTGCATATAGAATGGATGGCTCAGTTCCTTCACCTATGCATGCAGCACAATTTTCACATTCTACAGGTTTGAATCAAAGAAGGATAGCTAGAAAAGAAAGGGAGGAAACATTCTAGGAGTCTAGAAGATAAAGCCCAGAAGAAGACAAGTAAGCCCATAAGAGAGAGAGAGAGCAGCTAAAGCTGCTATAACACTATATAATTTATGACTTGGGTTCTAATCCAGGAAATTTCTGTCAAATCAAACAAGTGACTGAATGAGTAGTTAACAATACCCAAGGACCATCAAATTAAGACTGAGGCCAAGTGGGGACTCCAAGTTGGAGTCTCAGAATGGCTGCAACCATATATAGGCAATGTACTGCTAATCTAGTCATTAGTTCTGGCCAGAGATTAGAAATGTTATCTTTCTGGATTACAACCATCCAGACACCTCCAGCCATCATGGTAACTGGTCATGCTGGCTGGAGAATTCTGGAAGCCATAGTCCACATTTTTCCCCAAACACTAGGTTTGGTCACTGATGCATCTGAATGCAAGATATATACTGTATAAAGAAGATACTATTAAGGGATTCCTAATGTACAGAGACTGCTCTCTTTTACCTAGGGATGCAGATATGGGGAGGGCAATATGAAGGCAATGTCTCTCTAAGTTAAAAATTCTACTCCCAACTGAAATTTTCCTTCAGTCCCCACATTTTTGGCATTGTAGACAGTGAGACACTAAAAATCATTAGCATCTAAAGACTCTTATGTTTGATCTGTTCTAATTCCCTTGATAACTTTCCCTGCCCTTTTTATTTGGCTGTGTAAATAGTATGTCTAAATGCTTGGCTGAAATTTTAAGTTACTGTGTTTGTAGAAATTTTGGGACCAAAGGGAACCTTCATCTGTGTGGGCAGAATCCTTTTTTGTGAGCATTACCATCATTTTGCCCCCCCCCCCCACCTCTTATGGCAGCTTGGCAAATATTGCAAGAAGTGGAAGCAGACTTGGGATCTTAATTTCAAGTGCTACATTTTGAAGAGTACCAACCCATTCTTTAAAAAAAAAAAATCTAAAACCTAAGAAATAAATGAATCTTGATAAAAAGAAAGTATATCACCTGGCTTCCCATCTTCTCCCTCTCGGTGCACACACTCAAGAAACATCTGTTCAGCCTCTTTTGTGCAAAAGTCTCCCCTGCTCACACATTCTAACACGGCACAATTGAACTGATAGTTGTGGAGTGAGAACATGCAAGGCTCTTTCGCTATAATGCCAACCCCCCACAGTTTATTTGCGTGCAGTCATAAACATAGTGAACCTGTAACATAATTGTGCACATTTGAAGAGGGCCAAATGCTGAAAGAAAAGGTCTGCTTTTCTGACATAATGGAACCAGAGATTTTCGGGGGGGGGGGGCATTCTATTTTCTATTTGATTGTACAGACAAGCTGTGCTTATTAGGATAACATGCTTTCATAGAATTTGGCCTTGACAGTGATTCTTCACAGAGCAGTGCTGGAATATGGAGTGAAATCATAACAATAAGAGAAGCAACAGAGGCAGTAGCATTTTATGCTCTTTCTATACCTTCCATCCAAGGACTTTAGGGTACTAGACGAGCATTGATGTGCTTCTTTTAGAAACTCAAGAGAGCTCAGTCACGTATTATTTGTTGTTGTAGAATCCTAGAGTTAGAAGGGGCCTCATGGGCTATCAGGCCTGCTCAATGTAGGATTTCCAGTTAGAACAGCAGGTAGCTGATCAGCCTCTTTAAAGACATCCAGAGAATGGAGCCCCACCTTTGCTCTAGGCATTTGTTTCAGTTGCCAAATCACTCTTATTGTCAAGAAGTTCCTTCTAACGTTCAATCAAAATCTATTCTTGTCTAACTTCAAACCATTAGACCTGGTTCTACCCTCTCCGGCAGCAGAGAACAGGCTTGCATTCTCCTCTCTGTGACTGCCATTGAAGTATTTGAAGAGCGCAATCTCCACTTCACTGAGTTGAATAAGCCCAGCTCCTTCAGCCTTTCCTAATAGGTTTTGTTCTCCGGACCTCTTATCATCCTTGTTGCCCTTTTCTGAACCTGCTATGACTTGTCTATATCCTTCTTAAAATGAGCTGCTCAGAACTGAACAGAGTACCCCAGATGAGGCCTGACCAGCACAGAATATAGGGAAACTATTACTTCCCTCGACTTAAAAACTATAATTCTATTATTGCAGGCTAAGAAAGCATTTGTCTTCTTTGCTGCAGCATCACATTGCTGTCTCATGTTCATCTTGTTTATACATGCTCTTTTTTCTTTTCACTTCCTTCTTGAGTTTACAGTGCGGCCACATTGGCTTTTTCAGATGTTTCACATTGTATTTCTTCCAAGGAATTGTTCATGATTTTGCTTTTAGTAGTTCCTTCTTCATGAAATCCTGCACATTCTGGGTGTCTTTTTCCTTTAGCATCTCTAGTCATGGGACTCTACCCAGCAGAGCTCACACTAACTGAAGTCTCTGATAACCACCAGTTCTTGCTTCTTGGAGACCTCTGAGATTTGTTTCAGAAATGCATCATCCATCACCTTGTCTTGGTATGGTGGCCTGGAGTAAATTCCTACCACAGTGTTGATTTTAGTTCTTTCTACATTATTTTTTACCCAAATGCTCTCCACTGGTCCACTTTGATCACTTGGGTGGATTTGTGTAAAAGTGAATTTGTCTTTGACATAATGCCAACCCCCCCACAGTTTATTTGCGTGCAGTCAGCAAAATCAGCCCTGGTGGCGCAGTGGTTAAATGCCTGTACTGCAGCCACTCACTCATAGACCACAAGGTTGCGAGTTCAATACCGGTCAGGGCTGAGGCTCGACTCAGGCCTGCATCCTTCCGAGGTCACTAAAATGAGTACCCAGATTGTTGGGGGGCAATCAGCTCACAGTTGTAAACCGCTTAGACATCCCATAGCGTGATATGAAGCGGTATATAAATGAAGCTGCTTTGCTTTAATGCTACTTCCCCTCCTTTTGTTTCCCATCTATTCTTTTTGAACAGATTATATCATTTAGTTGTTATATTTTGTTGTGGATTCAAGTTTCCTATGCCTTTAGCCTTTTTTAAGGAAACAGAAACTTCAAAATATCAAAAATATCAAAGCTAAGCCTGTTAGGGTCAAGCAGAACAGCAGAAACATGTCCTTGTCTAACAATGCTTTTCTAAGAACGGAGGCTGACTCAAAGACAACACAAATAGCTTGTAGTTTAAAAACAAAACTTTACTAATGGCTTGAATTTACATATACATAGAGGCTATATCCTAACTAGCTAATGAATAGTTCGGGTAAAAGAAGAAATCTTTATCTCACCATATTTCTGAAGAAGGTTGAAAGACCAGGGAGATGGGAGAGCAGAGAATAGCAGGGGAATTTCTTTGTTTTGAGAAAACTTCCTAAAAGGAAGTAAGCTGAATCACATGATTTGTTTTCCAATTTACAAAGGTACTTATTCAGCCTATGATTCAGCAAGAACCCGATGGGATGTTTAGAACAGAGGACAGAGTGGAGTTTGCATGCATGGAAGATCCTATATATCTTAGGAGGGGGAGAGAAAATGCAATTATTTCCTAACATATTTCAATCATGGAAGTCATCCCACCAAGTCTCTGTTATACCTATAAAGTCATATTTATCTTCCTACAAGAGGTCTACAAGCTCATTTTGTTTATTTCCCAAACTCTGTACATTGGTGTATAGATATCTAAAGTGTTGGTTGTTCCCTTTATTTCTACTGTGAGTTTTACTGTGGCTCCTATCCTTTCTTTCAGCTTCTCCTCTAGAATTCACATCCTGGGCTTCATTCCCACTACACAATAAATTGGTTTTCAAACCAATCTGAACTGGCTTAAATGGCCCTTGTTCACTCTTGTGCCGAATTTGTGGCATGGTTTACAGAGGGGGTGCAGTGCTAAACCCATTTAAATCAGTTCTTCTGGATCTGCAGCATTCCCTGCTTTTTTTGAAATGAATCAATTCAATGCAAGTATGAACACACTGTCTATTTCAGGGGTCGGCAACCTACGGCCCGTGGGCCGGGTGCGGCCTGCGGAGGCCTTGGGACCGGCCCATGGCCGGTCCTGATGCCGCCGGCACGCTGCGTGCGAGCGCGGGCACCATTTTGGCATCCAAAATGGCGCCTGCGCTCACGCACGCATGCACACATGAACGCGGTCACCATTTTCCAAGGCCCGGTGGCAGCTGAGCTGTGCGAATTTGCATGGCGCAGGCATGGTGGGGCCTTCCAAAATGGTGCCCCCCACATGCATGCATGCCAGCAGGCATCGTGCGCACAAGCGCTCACCCGCCTGGCCCCCACGCCATTCCCCCCCTCCTCGCCCCCCGGCAACAAAGGTTGCCGACCCCTTGTCTATTTGATTCAGTTCCTGTGGCGTGGTCACCTCTATGAGGTGACTCCATGTTGAATTGATCCATTACTGAATGTGAATGCAAAGTGGATTAAATCGAAATAGGTAGGTTTGATCAGGGTTTAAATAGTGTGAACGTCTGTTCGGTGCTAAATTGCTTCATCAATTTGACTCAAAAAACAATTTCTTTTGCAGTGGGAATGAGGCCCTGGTGTTTAAAGCTTGCTTGCTTTTGGATAGGTGTTTCTTTACACTTGATTCTGCTGTACCTTTAGGCAACATGAGGTGATGGCCAAGAGGTAACAGATACCTGGAAACCCCCTCCCTACCCATTCCTCCTGATTCCCCTGGCTACTGCCATCTGTTGGAGGACAGAGCTTGTGTATGGCACATGCCCTGTCCTGTAATCTCTAAATTGACAGTGCCAATGATGTTTGCTTCTGTCTACAGAATGAGCAGGAGCACCAGCTTTTCCTTTGTGCCAGGTAGAAGAGAACCTCTCACCAGCAACAATTCAGTGAGGACTAAGGATGTTCAGTAGCTTATAGAAAGTTAACTAGGAGATGTGTCTGGGAGAACTTCAAAGAAAGGGAGGGAGAGGACAGGGAATGAGTCTACCTGAGCTCCTAATTGCTTAAAGTGTCCTGACGGGACATTATTTGCTGGCTGGAACACTCTTCTTATGAGATGAGAATATAGTACAAACCCCTATTGAAGGTCTTGTCTTATCTGCATTCTCTCCCAAGCTGCCCCAAATCTAGCTAAAAGCCTGTTGTTCTTGTTCTTCTTAATTGCCCTCAAATAGACTCCAGGTGACTCTGTGAATGAGACATCTCCAAGCTCCTCTGTCCTCAATTGCTCTGCTCAAGTCCTGCAGGCTTTGGGCTGTGTCCTCCTTGATGTCTATCCATCTGGTATGTGATCTTCCTCTCTTTCTACTGCCTTCTATCTTTCCTAGCATTATTGTCTTTTCTAGTGAGTCATCTCTTCCCATGATGTTGCCGAAGTATGACAACTTTAATTTAGTCCACTTGGCTTCCAGGGAGAGCTTAGGCTCGATCTGTTCTAGGCTCATTTGTTTGTCCTTTTGGCCATCCATGGTATCCTTAGTACTTTTCTCCAGCACAATATCTCAAATGAGTTGATTTTCTGTCTATCAGCTTTCTTTGCTGTCCAACTCTCACATCTGTACTGTACATAGTGATGGGGAATACAATGCGTTGGATGATCCTAACTTTAGTGTTGGTGCTATATCTTTGCACTTTAGGATCTTGTCTAGTTCTTTCATGGCTTCCCAGTCCTAGTCTTCTTCTGATTTCTTGACTGCAATCTGAGTGTGGACCAAAGCGACCAACAATAATGCTGGAAGATACGCAGCCATTGCCCTCTCAATAACCTTTTCCTGGAAACTATGCAAGAGAGCAGCCAGTAATTAGATTGGTCACTTGCCTCCAGCTATAGATGCCTAATTGGCTGACATACTTTTCAACACAGTGCACATTACCTCCCCCCCAATACCTACAAATACTGACCCATTTTTTTCCTACCATCCTTGACCAACCATGAGAGATAAAGG
Source organism: Phrynosoma blainvillii (assembly GCA_026167975.1). Lineage (NCBI taxonomy): Eukaryota > Metazoa > Chordata > Lepidosauria > Squamata > Phrynosomatidae > Phrynosoma > Phrynosoma blainvillii. Next base: position 142,913,035 of record JANUYF010000001.1, read on the forward strand.
GTGATTCTGCTGAGCTATAGATATAACTAGTTCCAAAATTTGGCACAAGAGATTCATACATACCTACAGGATTTTTGGTATTTTGTTTCATACACTATTTTGCCTCAACAAGCCTGCTGAGTTTTATTTTGCCTTTGAAGAAGGGAGAAAGAAATCAAATACTGAGCAATGGATTATTCTAATTGTGTTTTCAAACTGTCCTGCTTGTTCAAACTGCAAATACTCTGAAATGCTGCTTCTGGCCAATTGTTTGCATGATTAATAGAAGTCCGTATTCCTGGTCTGTATATTCTCATTAAACAAATAGAAGATAATCAAGTACTTCACTTTATCAAGAAAATTCTACCATTGTCTCATGTCCTATTCTGGTATCTCCTAGAGATTGTCTGGTAACCAAGGTGACCTGTAGGGATAATCTGCAGATGTGAGATGCCTAAGAGACACATAATCAAAACTAGCAGAGAGACCCATCCAGCCATCCACTCCCCGCAAAAGGAACATGGCTGTAATATGGGATCCATCACTCTTGGCTAAACTGGCATCCTATATTCATATCAAAATGAAATGTCAAAATGATTCATATCAAAATGAACTGTCTAATTAACCATTTGTAATTTGTAAGCTGCTCAGAGAGCCTTTGTGGCTGAAGAGCAGGGTATAAATACTCAAAATAAAATAAATGTTACAACTAAAGGTATATTTGGCTGCTACAAATCAGTGTCTCCGAACTATGGACCGATGCAGACGGCCCGTAAGGAGCAGCTCTGTGCCGCCCCTGGGAGCAGTGGATTGGGGCCGCGACATCCACACACTGAGGCCCTGAGCCTCCTTTTTGCTGCCCCCAAAAGAGCAGGCAAATGCAGCTCCTATTGGGGAGGCAAAAAAACACCCTTTGAGCTGCTGCTGCAGCTCTTTTGCATCCCATTGGCACAGCATGTATGCACACTGCACCAAGAGGGCGCCTTGACACCGTGCACTGTGCAGTCTGGCGCGTGGCATCAGGGTGGAGTTGGGGTGGAGTCGGGGCGGCTGGTGTGCAGTTGCCCCACCCCAGCTCCACTCCCAGGCCACCCTAAAGTGCTGGTCTGCATCCCCCTTAAATCTCCTTGGTAATGCATAATGAAAGATTATATATAAAACATTGTAATTGTGATCAGACTTGCTCCATATTAATTAGACTCATTAGTTACCACTTGCAAGGACAGAAGAAACTCTAAGCATGATGGCATCTTATCCTGTGTGGTCTTTTACCAGCTATTACTACTAGGAAAGCAAGAGTCAGAGACACAGATTAGCAGTAGCTAGCCAAGTATCCCCATAATATCTAGTTTAGGACTCAGCAGTCCACTAGTAATATTCAAAGGAAATCCAAAGTTTTGTGGAAATGTAAGAGTGGCTTGGTAATAACAATAACAATAACAACAACAACAACAACAATTTATTTATATCCCACCTTTAGCCATAGCCATCAAGGTGGCTTACATCTAAAATCAAGTACATAAAACATCCCCTACAAAACAATACAAACTGATACAATTAACCCCCCCCCATTAAAAATACATTAAATATGAATCTTAATTAAAACTAATTAAACAATAAACAATTGAAAAACAAATAAGCACTCTGGGGCGAGATACGAGTAAGCAAGTGTCTGACAGGGGGGTACTGGACTAGAACACTAGGAGGCCATGCTTTGAAGCCCCACTTGGCTGTACAGTCGTCTTTTCTAATTTGTGGACTTAAGAGTCTGTGGTCTTGCTTTTCACAATGGCAAGATGGAGAGGGATTAAAACGGCACATGTGCAGGAGCACACACCCATTAGTGTCAATGAGCTTTGAATATGTGCAAATTTCCATTTTCGGGGGGGGGGGGGTCCGGTATGGATCCCCAATGAAAATGGAGGGATGACTGTATAAGCCCACTGGGTGACCTTGGGCAAGTCACACTCCCTCAGCCTCAGAGGAAGGCAGTTGACAATTCTGCCAAGAAAACCCTATTTTAGGCCTTGGGGTCACCATAGGTTAGAAATAACTTGAAGGTACAACAGCAACAATAACAACAACAGCTAGTAGTACCTCACAATCAGACAACATAGTACAGTTGGCCCTCTGTTTTCGCAGGGGATCCTTTCCAGACACACACACCCGCAAAAACGGAGACTCACCAATATTCAAGCCCGATAAGCTTGAATGGGGCGTGCCCCTGCTATGCCCCATTGACATTAACGGAGATCGTTCCTCTGTGAATATTCAAAACTGCAGATCTCAAGTCTGCAAGAATGGAGGGGCGACTGTATTTTCAAGAAGGAGGAGAGAAACCACCAGTCCCACCCACTGTATGATTTAGCAGAGAAATAAAGCAGGCTTTAGTCTTTGCAGAAAAATAAGTAACCAGTTTAGTAACAAATACATCATGTGATATTATCACATCTCGTGATGAGAGGCTCTGTATCATGTGCTCTTCAAACATGGAGGAAGCTTAAAGTTAGAGCGGCCTGCCCATGTTATTAACTGATGGGACCATAAATCTGAAATGGGCAAAGACATGAGAAAGGTAGCTCTCTTCTGAGAACTGAAAAAAGACTGTCAGCTATGGACAGAACATCCCGTTTATGCTTGGCAGGAATTATATAAATCAAGAGAGGTAATGGGATACTAGGGGCTCATTCCCACTTACATTTTAACCAGTTTGCAAATCACAGTGATGCTGGGTTGCAGATTCAATTGAGGCCGATGCGTTGTTTCCACTATGGAAGTGAATCATTTGCTTTTTCCATGTTGTTCCCACTAGTGCATTTGCACCCCAGCATTATGCAGGAGGAGAGGGTGCCTGGGGTCCTTTAAATGACACCCTAATAATAGCCAGGGACTGGGGGAGGCCCAGCACAACCTCCTGGGCCAGGAAAAGAATCGGGGCTTAAATAAGGGGTGTGTGCTTTGAGGATGTTCCTTACGGACATCGTCAATGCATCCCTCAGGGAAGGTTATATTCCATCTTGTTTGAAGGAGGTGGCTGTTAGGCCACTTCTGAAAAAACCCTCCCTGGACCCCCTGATATGAACAACTATAGGCCAGTCTCCTTATTACCATTATTGAGCAAGGTAATGAAGAGGACGGTTGCTCTTCAACTCCAAGCTGTCTTGGATGAAACCAATTATCTAGACCCATTTCAAACTGGCTTCAGGACAGGCTTTGGGGTTGAGTGCCATGGTTGCCATGGTTGCCTTGACCGACGATCTGAGTCTGAGCATCGACAGGGGTAGTGTGACCCTGTTGGTGCTTTTAGACCTCTCAGCGGCTTTTGACACAATAGATCAGGGGTAGGCAACCTTTCCCCTTTAAGGGCCGAGGGATTTCAGCTCCCAGAATCCCAGGAGCTGTTGGCCAACATGGGACTATTGGCCAACATGGCTGAGGCTTCTGGGCATTGAAGTCCCTTGGCCCTTAAAGGGGAAAGGTTGCCTACCCCTGCGATAGATCATGGCATCCTCTTGGATCACCTGGGGGGGCTGGGAATTGGAGGCACTGCGCTCTAGTGGTTCCATTCCTTCCTCTCGGGTAGGTCCCAGAGGGTGCTGCTCGGGGACAGCTGCTCCAGTAAAAGGGAGCTCACCTGTGGTGTTCCAAAAGGTGCTATCCTGTCCCCGATGCGTTCAACATCTATATGAAGACACTGGGTGAGATTATTTGGAATTAAGGAGCTGGGTGTTATCAGTACGCTGATGACACCCAAATCTATTTCTCTATGTCTCGTTCGTCGGCCTCGAATTCCGATGGTGTCTCCTCTCTCAATGAAAAACAGATTAAGATTAAATCCAGACAAAATGGAGGTGCTCACAGTAGCGGGCCCGAAACCAAGTATTGGGCTGCAACCTCAGGTCCTGGACGGGATCACACTCTCTGTAAAGGACTGTGTTCGCAGCTTGGGGGTACTCCTTGATTCGTCACTCCTGATGATGAATCAGATGAATGCGACAGTCAGGAGTGCCTGTTATCAGCTTCAGCTGATACGCCAGCTGCGCCCTTTTCTGGAAGTAAGGGACCTTGAGACTGTTGTGCACACGCTGGTAACCTCACGTCTAGATTTCTGTAATGCGCTCTACATGGGGCTACCCTCGTGCTTGGTCCGGAAACTGCAGTTAGTACAAAATATGGCAGCCAGAGTAGTTTCTGGAACATCTAGGAGGGACCATATTACCCCGGTATTAAAGTCCCTCCACTGGCTGCCTATTAGTTTCCGGACCCAGTACAAGGTGTTGGTTATCACCTTTAAAGCCCTAAATGGCTTGGGTCCAAACTATCTTCAGGACCGCCTTCTTCCCTACAATCCTCCCCACGCACTCCGGTTCTCTTGGAGGAATTTGCTCCAGCCACAAAAAGCTAGGCTCTCGGCTACCTCCCAGAGGGCATTTTCTATGGTTGCCCTCAGATTATGGAATGGCCTCCCTGATGAGATCCATCTGCTTACATCTCTAGACAGCTTCAAAAAGGCTGTTAAGACGGATCTATTTCGGCAGGCCTTTCCAGGATAGAAATCCCAGCCTCAGGAACCCCACTTAGGGGAGCCCTCCAGGATTCTTCTTCTTAGCCCGCCTCCTCATCAACACGTAACTGCCGTTTTTCCTTTAATGACTTATCTGTATTTGATGTTGTTTGTTGATTGTTAATGTTTGTTTTAATTTGTATGGTTTTAATTCTTAATTGATTTAATACTTTTTAAAGGGGGGAGGGTATGGGGATTTGATTGTACTCTGTATTTTTTTTAACATTTGTTAGCCTGCCCGATTGCGCTCAGAGGGGCGGGGTAATAAATAATAATAATAATAATAATAATAATAACAACAATAATAATAATATTGCAATAGGCCTGGCTAGGTCACACACTTCCAGGAGATTGGCTGCAGCTAGGGGAAGGCCTGGTGCACCCCCTGACAGTGCGAAGAACCGAGAGGACTGAAGGGCAATGCTGTGCACATGCACACTATTGGGAGAGTGGTTGGGGCCAGGAGATCTGGCCCGGCCCCCAGTTGCCATGAGAAAAGGCTCGGCATGGGCTTCCTGAGTGCCTACAGAGCACAGGCAGGGCAAAAGAGCCTGCTGGAGCCCAGAGAGGATCACCACAAGCAGGTGCCGCCAGGAAGAATGACCGAGGATGGGAGCACTAGTGAGCAGGAGCCCAGGGAGGCAGCTGAGGCCAGCAGCCGTGGGGAAGAGGTGGGCAAAATAAGGTGAACTTAGCCACAGGTGGGGCATGCAGGCAATGGAGGCTGAGCAGCTGAGCGGCCCCTCCAGTACAATGCGATTCAGATCCATTGTTCACACTTGTTGAACACATTTCTGAATCGATTTTTTTTTTCAAAAGAACTGCCACAACCCTACTCTTCAAAAAGTGCATGGGGGAGGGGATTTGTCGTGGTTCAAAGTGAGTCCGAACAATCACAGTCACTTCTGAAACCGTTCCCAGTGGGGACAAGACACATATACACCGATCAGCAATTCACTGTAAATCATAGTGGGAATGAGCCCTAGGAAAGTAAAGAAGACTTGCAAATTTCCTCATCTTTGACAATAAAGGCACTCATTTGAGAAAATGGTCAACTGCCATGTTTTGGAGGGCTGGATTTGGGGACAGTTTTGCAAAGAGAAAAAATGTTTTTGTGTTGAAGAGGCAAACAAATTTTTCTCAACTCTACTGTGTTGAAAAATCTATTTTTACCCCTGCCATATTGGCTTCAACACAACACACAACCCAACAATTCTTGCCCCTGTGGCTAATGGTTAGGGTCAGTGATATTTTCTTTCTGCTCTGTAGTCCCAGGATAAGTGGCACTTATAAGTGGCACTTGAAGCCAAATATTCTTCTCTAGTACGCAAGTCACATTCCCCACAGCTTCTTCTCCAGATAGTGGATGGGCAGGCTGGACTTCTATTTGCTATTATGTTCTCTAAGTATGTAGCTATGGGAGGCAAGTTGAGGACATTCTCTCAGCCCAATAAGAATTCTGTCCCCCAATTACATTTTCCTTCACTCTCCAAATGTCTAGCATTCGTTGTGTCATTTCCAACTTATAGTGAACCTATCATGGGCAAACTTGGCAAGTTTGTTCAGAGAGGGCTTGACATTGTCATCCTCTGAGGCTGAGAGAGAGTGACTTGCCCAAGGTCACCCACAGTGGGTTTCCATGGCCAAGTGGAGATTAGAACCCTGTTCTCCAGTGTTGTAGTCCAACACTCAAACCACTACACCATGCTGGCTCTCATTTCTAGCACTGCAGTGATTTAAGACTTCAGAGGAGCATTCTGTGTCTTACACTCTGCCATGTTAGAAATGGGAAGGTAAAGGTAAACATAAAGGTATTCCCCATTGCCAAGGTTGTCAAGTTGTGTCTGACCATAGGGGGCGGTGCTCATCTCTGTTACTCTGTCATCATGTGGCCAACATGATTGCACAGAACATTGTTTACCTTCCCACCAAAGTGTTACCTATTGATCTACTTGCATTTGCATGCTTTCAAACTGTAGGTTGGCAGAAACTGGGACTGGTGAGAGGCTCTCACCCTCATCATGCAGCACCCGGGCATTGAACTGCCAACCTGCCAAATTGGAAACTGAAGGAAAATTTCATGGGGAAGGCATGAATTTGTATTTGGGGAGGGACAAAGCCTTCATCCCCTTCCTCTAGTTACACCTCTGTGTTCTTCCTTGGGTGGGAGAGAGCACATTCTCTCTGGGGGCTCTTGCTCTGCTAACTCATGGCTGCTTCCAGAGAGTGTCTCTCTTCTGCATTGCAGTCCTAAGGCAGTTGGGGTTGAATTATCTTTTGTCGGGGACACAAGAGGAGTCCTATTGGTTATGAATTTTTGTTTTCTTGTGGGAGGTAGGAGCAAAACTCCCTGCTGCTTCTCTTTCTTTGACCAATGAATGGTGCAAAGCTGGCCTCCAAATGATATTCTTTTTAGGAGGTAAGGGGTAAGGGCTTCCCAGATGCCCTTGATCAGGGGTAGGCAACCTTTCCCCTTTAAGGGCCGAGGGACTTCAGCTCCCAGAAGCCTCAGCCATGTTGGCCAATAGCTCCTGGGATTCTGGGAGCTGAAGTCCCTCGGCCCTTAAAGGGGAAAGGTTGCCTACCCCTGCCCTTGATCCTAAGATATTTTGGTATCAGAGACACAGATCAGGATGGCATACCTGTCAAACTTTCTTCCTAATATTGAAGTGGAACTTCTTTTCTTGTAGTTTGCATCCATTCCTTCGTGTCCTAGTCTCTGGAGCAGCAGAAAAAAAGCTCGTTCCACCCTCAATATAACATCCCTTCAAATATTTAAACAGGGCTTTCATATTACCTCTTAACCATCTCTTCTCCAGGCTAAACATACCCAGCTCTCTAAGTTGCTCCTCATAGGGCATGGTTTCCAGACCATGACTGACCACTATTACTTTGTTGACACAGAAGCCATCAGCTTCCCTTACTTACTTCTTCAAGTGTACTTCCCTTACTTACTTCTTATAGATAAAGGTGTGTGTGTGTGTGTGTGTGTGTGTGTATCTGCCTTGAATCCCCCTTTGTGAGAAAGGTGGGGTATAAGTGCAATCAATCAATAATGTTACCTGGAGGGGGTAGACACAGACATACACACCAAGTGACATTTATGTTGTATCAGAGCATTCACTGGCAATTTCCAGCACCATTTTATACCCAACTGGAAAGTAGGATTTGTGTGGTGTTTTTTTTAAAAAAAAAACACACAAAAACAGGATATACTGTTGTCAGAACAAAAGGATTTGTATGGTTGAATTCAGATTGGAATTCCTTGGCCACTCCTCCTCCTCTCTGGATGGGAGGTGGCACATAGACAGTTTAAACTACTACCATAAGATTTTTTGAACATTGTTCCTTCTAAAAAAAAGAAGGCATGCCCATCTAGGTCTCCAGAACCAACAGAGAACAAAGACACTAAAGGACGTGATGGCCCTTGTGGTCTCTTCCAACTCTTTGATTCTATGATTGGCCCCTTGTCTACAGCGTTATGAGATCTGAATGGTAATTGGCCAATTGTCTACCAGACCATACCTTCTTTCATCCCCCACCCCACCCCACCCTGGTCCCTGCTGACTTTTGCAGACAGTGTGTGGACACTCAAATGGAACCAAGAGACACCAACCATCAATATTTGCATTTTCACTTCTGTCTTTTAGTGTAGAAGAGCTCTCAGTCTATCAACTTTTGAAGCTTCCATTCACCGCTTCATTCCTTATTTGCCCATTGCTGTCATTCATTATGGCAATAACACCAGCCACTCAAAATGATATTATTAGCCATTCAGAAACATTATAATGTATATATTCAGGTATGCTGTTCCACAGCCAGATTATGGCTGGAGATCTTTATGACACTTTTGCCATAAACGTGGTAATTTCCCCCCAGCCTGCAGCAGTTCCATTTGATAGCTTGGCAAAGAATGTAGGAGAGGGACAAGATATTATTTCTATCTGAGAAGCTGATATTAAGGATTGCTGAAGACAGGGCATTGGGGATTGTTTTTATTCATACCAAGGACAAGGAAAGGCAAATGTGAAGAATAATGAAAATAAAGGAAACAAATGTGTGCATCTCTGTAACAAAATCAATCCACATTAGAGATACCTTAGCTACAGGATACTTCTTTCCCTTTTGAGTGGTACCGGATGATATATATCTATATATTTGAACTGATATGGGAGATGAAAAGCCCGCTTCAGAAAAATGAAGCATTTGCTGCTTTCCAAAGCCATTTGGAGAATTTTCTGACTTTGATGGCTCTGTACTCACAAGGCAGTTTATATACATTCTGGGGTGAAAGTGTTCATCCTCTTTCTCTGTCGTGTTCCTTCAGTCTCCAGTAGCTTTATGTATTTATTTTAAAGCAATGTAAAAGCAAGCAAGCAAAATTTTGCTGTTCAGATTTATGATGAAAAAGAGGATCTACATCCATTAGTCTTTTAGCATTCAGTGATGAAAAGAAAAAAACCCTGTTAACAAGGGGAAATGCTTCTCAGTCAGCTCATAACGTTCCCTGCTGTTCAATTGGGACTGTAAAGAATGTGCCTTAATGAAAGCAGGTGAGAAGGTGAGGAAAAGTAATGAGGGTGTTCCTCTGCATTGAAAGATCACTTAGGAGCTGCATGAACTTCTTTTGTGTCAGGTGAATGCACAAATTAGGTCTGAAACCATCACCTCCAAGTTCATAAAGGCCCACACTTGGTACAGGAGAAACCAGTTTTGCATCTTGTGTAATTTCCCCCCATGATTTGAATTTGCTGGTGATTAAGCTGAAAAGGAGCCTTTCTTCTCCTGTTTGTTCATCTGCTTAGTGCATAAAGACTGTGGGAGATAACACATATCAACAATATTACTTGCATTGTTAAGGGAACAACTCCTGAAGTGCTGACCATAGCCTGTGCAAAAATTCAAACTTCCAAAGAACAAGCAATTTCAAATACTATAGGCTTTTCACTTGTGAGCCTGTTACTGTGGTTTGACTTTTAAGACTGCTCCAGATTCGCCCAAAGCTTCAGGTTTGGGCTGTAGTTGTAACTGTACTTACCAGGGCTGGCATTCTGCATAGCAGTTACAGATCCACATCTGCTCCATATTCACTAATACTGTGTAGTCACAATCATGGCACTATTGCCACAATCGTAAATGTTCTCCCAGGATGTGGATCCCAATGCAAATGCAGTCTAACTGCAATTTACTATCTTCAATGAGATTTGAACTCAATGCACATCCACACCCCTATTAATGCCCCAATTAGTTATAAAGAATTATGTGTGACTGGAAGTAGATGCCAGCGTGGTGTAGTGCTCTGAACTAGACTGACTATGGAGACTAGGGTGTGAATTTCTGCTCCATTCAAACATGGAAACCCACTGGGTGACCTCAGACAAATCACATGCTCTTAGCCTCAGAGGAAAGCAAAGGTAAACCCCCTCTATACAAATCTTGCCAAGAAAACTGCATTATAGGTTCACCTTAGGATCACCGTAAGATGGAAATCATGTGAAGGCACACAACAACAACAAATGCTAGAAATTTGAGGATCAAAGGAAAACTTCATTGGCAGACAGAATTCTCATTGGGCCTGGGGAACACAACAGAAGAGCTGGATCAGAATTACCATTTTCCCCAGATGGAAATCATGCAGTTGTCCAGATATTGGTGGTCTACAAGTGCCAACAGCCCTAGCCAGTATAGCCAATAATAAGGAATCTAACATCTGAAGGTCTGCTCTATACAGTACCAGCAGACAACAAACAATTTATTATTATTATTATTATTATTATTATTATTATTAATTTTCGAGGCAAGGGAAAAGAACAATGAACAGACACACCACAGCAGTTAAAACACATCAATCAAAATGCACATCAATTTAAAAGGCCATGAATACAGTTTAAAAGGTCAAGAAATACATATATTACAACAACCCACAAGATATACATATACTAAAACAGTGAAGCCAAATAAATAGATCACTGGTCTGGTTGCCGGTGTGCAGGTGTTTCCACTTCCCTTCTACCATTAGAGCAATGGACTTCCTTTTCCCTTTGTCATAACATCAGATCTGATTGGCAGCACACTAAGATAAAATCAACATGTTCACTATGTGATGCTTGATCAACTAGTAATCTTATCTAGAACTTGATAAATCAGATATTGACCAAAGTATCAGAGTGGGAGGCCACATTGTTGCCTGCTAAACACAGCCCACTCACAGTGTTGAAAACTGCTGACCTTCCAGTTTCTGAATTGTGAGCTAGATTCCATTACAATTCTCTGTAGTAATTTAGATAGACAGGCAAGACAAAAAATAATAATAATCAGCAAACTTGGGCTTGGAAGGGTGGGTACGAGAAAACTAGAAGAGGTCCTCAAATGTGAAGATCATCTCTGTCTCTGTGCAGTCACAGAAATGGAAAATGACAGATATACCGGATATAGAGGAATGGAAAATGAAATTACTAGATATGATAGAGATGGATATGTTAACACAATATTTAAAAAAATGAGGTCTCAGACCAGTTGAAGATAGAATGAGCTTCAGTGTTTGTTCATATAAAGGAGCAATGGGGTAATATAATAATTTAAATAAATTACTGAATGTCGATTCAGCTAAGAAGAAGGACTTATACAAAATACTAGCATAGAATGCTGGAATAGTGATCTATAAATTGTAAATATTAAGGAAGAAAGACAAGTAGTAATGGATGATAGGGTAGCAAGTAGCAGAGGCAATAACTAATGGACAGAAGCAAAGTAGAAATAAGAATGTAGAATATAGAATACCATATAAGAAAGTCAACAGTCTTATAATATAGAGTGGAGGGTGGAAGTCATTGAGTGATTGTAAGTCTTAAGCTTATCGCACCAGTACCTGTAACGTTCCCATCAAGTCCCTGGAACGTAACAATATGGGAATGGGTGTTACTACATTAAACTATTGATAACAAGATAGTAACGTTATAAGAACACATATTATCGTACTGCATTTACTATTGTACCGGTACCGGCACTAAAGTAGTTCCTCAGCTGTCCCTCATTGGCGCTTACTCACTGTTGCGAAAACCCCTATGCCTGCATTGGAAAGAATGCTACCAAGAGGTTTAGGTAGTGAGCATTCATTGTTTTTTCTTGTAAGCACAACACAATTCAATCTATAAAAATAAAAAATATATTTTTTTAAATTACCTGTGGCACCTTCCTTGTGTTAATACCGGAAGAATTGAGTTGAGTTTGTGGACGTTCTAGGATGGGAGGGGAGGAGGTAGTCTTAGCCAATCAGAACACGAGGACAGATTGAGACCAGGTAGGATTATCACACACACATCATCTAGAATGGTCTGTAAGCGTTCTTGCTGGCTGAGGATGCATTTTTACAGTTCTCCTGCTGGAACAGGCTAGGGACTTTCAGAGCACAGAATGGGAACTCGATGAGGATCATACCATGTGATAAAATACGTTCCATTCCGTTCACATTACATACCCATTACGTTACGAGAACACAGTGTGATAAGCTTATCTGTCTGAAATGAGGATAAGAGAGAAGGAAAGAGAATAAGAAAAGTTGTACATGAGGGGAGGTGATGGGAGGTGTAGGGGGAATATAGTAACTAAGATTTAGGTAGAAGTAGAAAGTAGTAGAGTTAGAATAAGCCTGGATGAACGAATGTGTAACCAGTTAGCTTATCTGTATGTAGCTGTATCTATGTGTGTTGTATGTATTCAATCTTTAAAAATAAAAAATAAACAAGGAAAAGGCCAAAAAAAAATGTAAAGATTATCTATGCCATAGCATTTCTGATTTCTATGTTCAGGTGTACAAGCAGAACAATGAAGAAAACTGACAGGAGGAGAAGTTTATCTGAAATGTGATGCTGGAGGGGAGTTCTATGGATATCATTAACTGCCATAATGTCTTGATGTCAAACTCTTCAGAGAAAGGGACAGTCTACACTGTATCCCTTCCTGTGGTTATCCTGCATAAATTTTGAACTGGTTCTCCTCCTTAGGCCCCACAAGCTTGTTGTACCCTGCATCAATGTTGGGTTTCCTATGTTCTCTCATTCTGGGGCAGATTCAGTTTAATATTTTCTTTCTGACTGCATGGACACAGCATCACACCTACTGGGAGAGTACTTATTTTCCGATTAGCTGCCACCTATAATCATGTCTGGTCCATCAAGCAGCCTTGAATCCCATTATGGGAGAAAGGTGGGATATAAATCCCTTAATTAAATAAATAAAATTAACTTGCAGGTCCACATTCCCCTCATCATTTCCATAATCCAAAAGGCATTGGTCACCATCATAATGGACATTAGGTTGTCTTCTTCCATCTTGCTTGGCAGGCAGTGAGGATTGGTCTTAGAAAACTCAGGTTGATGCAAGGGTGGGGTACATATGGCACATCAGTCCTATTTGTATATAACTATTATCATCATTATTTTCAGACACACATGCTTCCCCATGCCAAGCCATGCAGAAATCAGAACTTTTTCCATGGCCTTATGCTAGATGAATATGTGAGGCTCCACAGGAGCTGTCAACAGTGGAAATGTCACTGTAATGCAAACTCAAAACAAAACCACATGTGTAGAGTGGTAGGTATTGCTTTCTAATGGGTTTTGCTGTAGTGTGGCATTTGTCTACAGCCCATTTGTGCTTCTTTGTAATCATTTTCTGAACAACCTCTATTTCACTGGCTTGCCTGCAGCTGCTGTTGGACTTTCCATTCAGCCCCAAATCAGCAGCAGTTTCTCAATTTCAGTCTTCCTGAAGGCTACATCCTTGGTTCACCAGCTAAAAGCAACATTGGCCATATTTTCTCATTTTTCTAGCAATGTTCATGAGCAGCACCTTTTATGGGTGAGAATAGGCAGAAACAATGCAAATATGTGAATGCACAAGGGGGAAAATGTCACTCATCACAATCCACCACCACCACTGCAATTTTAACCTGTGGGTTAAACACGCAAGCAGACAAAAAGATAAAGAAAAAGCTAGGTTGTTTTAAACAGCATAAATTAAGGCTGTGTTACTTCTATCCTGAATCATACCCTCAGTAAAAGATCTGGGATTGCTTTGAGTGGGAATGATTGTCATGTTGTACCACTCAGGGGTAAATATAGTGTATCATACCTTAGCCTTAGAAACTAAAAGAATAAATAAATCACATGTTCCTTATACTTAACAGCTCACTGGACATGTGCATCATTTTCTAAAAATGCTCCTCTACTAGCAAATTGTAAGATTGCTGCTTGGAGTCCATCAGTTATATTCACAGGACATTACAAGTAGACATGCAAAAGTCAACAGATGCTGCCTGAACAGAATGGTGCTTCAGAGCATAGTTGCCATTCTTAGCCAGGCACAACCCACCCTTAACATCATCTGGAAAGTCTGGGCATGTCCCAGTCTGCCTCTTGCAACAACCAGACAATAGACTATTGGTTATTTATCATAAAAGTCCATTCTGGGTTCTGCAGAAGAGGAATCCATGCCAAGAAAGTGGCTGAAATTTGCCTACCTTTTCCTCATGCCTAGAGCAGCATATCCTCTTTAAAGGGAGTTTTTAGTTTGGTATTTGTCTAGCTTTGTGTTTGTTTGTTCTTCTTTCCTGTTTTTGTACTTTGTTGTTGTTGTTGTTGTTAACTACCCTTGGGCTGACCCTGAGTTATGGCAACCTCATGGATGTGATACCTACAAGATCCTGAGTATATGTATGGGGGGGGGGGGGGGTTGGTGGTTTTGGCAATCCATGCAGCCCCTGGATGGTCCTGCCACAAAAAATCATTCTGTTCCCACTGCTGTTTTTCTAGGCAGAATATTTGATGACAGAATACCAGGAAGCTCTCAATAATAATTCTAGTTTAAAATGTTCAAAGTATTAACCATTTTTGTTGTATATGCCATAAAAATTAATCTTAACTTTCCCAAGCACTTGCACTCAGATAAGTGTAAACTTTTCCTTATGGAAAAGAATATGGCACAGGAGGAGAGAGATGGAAAGATGAGAAAACACAATTACACCATCATCAAAACAATAAAAAGCCCACTACCAATAGCATCTCATACCAAATAGCCAAATGTGAATTTCAAAAATTTATGACACATGACTATTTCCAAAAACACTTGAATCAGCCTACCTAGTAATAAGCCTGTTAGAAATAAATTGACTTTTTAAAAACAGCCTGTTAACGATGCTCTGTGTCTTACTTATCTTCATGGTTGCAGTGAATTAAGGGCCCATATTATCAAGAATGGCAGCTAGATTGGTATACTATTGCTCAAGTTCAATTTAAAAGGACAAAGCACCAAAAAAGAAAAAAAGAAAAAGAGGGGAGAGAGGAAAATTGGGGGGACAGTTAGCTTCAGGGTATAGTTAATGATGGGAAAGAGAGGCTTTAATGCCTGCATCACTGGTTTTAATCTGTTTCAGGTCAGTAGCAGTAGGGAATCATTAGCATATGATAGCCATTCCTTTCCCTGTGAGTTTACTGTCCCAGTCTTTGTCTAATAAACTGATATCCACATTACAAAAATTACCAATCTAATTGGCACCTCTGTGACAGCAGCAGTACTTTGGTATATTTACTGGATATAAGGCACCAACTGGAATCTACTCCTAGTTGCTGCTGAAGGCAGGGACATATGACTGATGTGACAGTAGTTCTTTGTGTGGATTTTCAACCTTGAACTATCTCCCTCCCTACCCTCAAGGCTGAAATAGCAGGGAAACATCACTTGAAAGACTGGTTGGATATTTGTGACATGCTCCATAAATACTCACATAATTAATGGAGCACTTCTGAGAAAAAAATAATAAACTCACATAAAAGACAAAAAAAGCATTTCAAAACACTTTACAAAATGCAAATGGTTTCTTATGGTTCAGCTCTTTTATGCTATTAAATAATTCATCACAGCAGCTCCTCAATGCTAGGGTCACTTTTGTGTGTGCTTCATTTTGTGGGTGTGTCTCTGACACACTAATGGGAGCAAAATTTTATCTGAAGAGAACTATTTTGAATTGGTTTCCTCTGGCAACTTCTATTACCAAAGAACTCTAAGACAGCACTCAAGAACAGTGCACTTATACAGAAATGAGAGACAGACTCTAGAACTTAAGCAAAATTTGAGAGCAACAAGGAATACAGTAGGTAGCATTACTTCCAATGTACAGATGCAAAATGAAAGCACCTTTCTCAATCTCAAACATGTTTATTCAATAGGAAAGTCACACTGATTCATGTTTAGGACTAGCCAATTACAAATTCTCAGCAGGTCTAGCAGACCTCTGAGATAAGATTTTGAACAATACCTGCTGAGCACTTAAAAGAGAGTGCCATTAGATGCAACTTCTGGTTAACTTTTCTTATTGCAATCCCTCTGGAAGTTTCATAGAAGCATTATTCTGCTTCTTTTGTTCAGCTTCTGTTCATTTGAGTTCAGGTGACTGGCTGAATGCAGAAATACTAATGAGTTTTCTTTGGCAATGAGCTATAAAGGGGACGACCCCCACTAACCCAAAAAGTGGTGCACATATGTGATTTGCAAGGTATCATTGCCTAAATTGCTAAAGAAATCAGTAGCAGAAGAGAAACAGATGACTGAAAAAGTAGAGTATCCAGAATGGATGTTACCTTACAAACTGTCTCTTTCTGTCTGTTGCCATGACAGTTGCAGTAGTCAGCCCAGATACTGAAACTTATTGTTTAATGAAGAGATGTATTCTCACCCATCTTCATCAGACAGGCCTTAATTTCAGAGGCCAGGCTCTACCTAGATTCAACAGACTTTAAGTTTGCTGGCCCTTGGTCCCTAAGGCAAAGAAAAATACAATTTTATTTAGTACACTGAAAAAATCTCTTTGTGTCTACAATAGTCATCTCTCTTTATCTGTACACATTTCCATCAGCTGCTACCACTAGATCAACAGGAGCAGTGTGAATGTTTGGGGGGAAAGGACTTTAAAGAGCATATCCTGACCTATATACTCTGTGCAGTAGATGATGGCTACACTGATCACTCCCTACTTGGAAACAGAAGTCAGTGGTGTCTCTATTACATAGTGAGATGGGTGGAACATCTCAACTAGATACTAAACCTTTACTCAGGAATAAACACTCTTGAACTCACAATGGCTTATTTTTGAGGAAACACTGGCATTCAGTATTGCAGTTATGGATTTGTAACCTAGGTCCAAAACACACTACAGAAATAATCCAGTTTGGGACCACTTTAACTGTTCTGGGAACTGTAATTTTGTGAAATGTTTAACCTTCTCTGCCAGAAAGCTATGGTGCCACCATAAACTACAATTCCCAGGATTTCCTAGCACTGAACCAGAGCAGTTAAAACGGCCTCAAACTGAATTATTTCTGCAATGTGTTTTGGATCTAAGTCATGCTCAAAATGAACCCAAGAAGCATGTATATATTCATGTTCTTAGCTTTTATTTTGTAATATTCTACATTTTTCTTGAATGTCCTACATGTTGCGGTGCATTGTCTTCCTCTGCAGTTATAGCATCTTGTCCCCCTAGTCCACTTTAACAGCTGGCAGCTAATTCATGCAAAGGAGATCTACTCATCTGGTGATCACAGTGCAAGAAGATAACATTTCTGTGACAATCAGAAGCAGGAACACAGTTCCAATTTCTTTTCAGAGCCTCACTCACTGGTGAGAGGGGGCCAGAAATGCCATCTTCCTTGCACCCCCAAGTGGAAGCTGAATAGACCTCCTTCACCCAATTCAGTGGCTGGATATTAAGGTAGGCTTAGGGAGGAGCGGATTGGGCCAGGAGACAAAGGGCCTTTGCAGACTGCTAGAAATAGTGCAAATTGAGCTCACTTTAACTGTCCTGGCTCAGTGCTAGGGAATCATGGGAATTGTATTTTTTCTGAGACATTGAGCCTTCTCTGTCAGAGAGCTATGGTGCCACAATAAACTACAGTTCCCATGATTCCAGGGAAGTTAAAGTGAACTCAATTTGCACTATTTTTAGCAGTCTGCAAAGGCCCAAAATTTAGATGGGCAGGAAAAGGTGACCTGAAGTTGCCTTTTCCCTAAGCTGCAGCAGGGCACTGCCTGCCCTGAGGTTGCCCTAAATGGGTATGGAGCAACCGCACTGGGGGGAGTCAATGCAGCTTTTCTGAGGCTGTATTGAAGCACCAGCAAGCACATCGCCAGCCCCAAGGATGCTGCAAAGGGAGGTGGAGCAATTGCATGGGCCGGCAGCAGCTGCTTTAATTTTTTGTTCTCAAATGCATGCACAGGTGTGCAGGACCATCTCTCCACACCTGTGCATCTATGCAGGAAAACATCCCTGTGCACCTGCACAGGACCTGTTATAGGGTGGTATACAGTCTGTCACCCTCTGTGTACAAAGGTGACTGAAATTTGACATCCCTGTGCACCTGCACAGGATCTGTCATACACCCACATATCATGCAAGGATTCGCTGACCTCCGCTTCCCCCCAAGGAGTGGGTGCAGTAGACAGGTGTCACTGTCAGATTGTGCCACCCTTGAGCCAAAGGAACTGGTTTGTGAAAAGACACTCCATCATCCTCCACAATACATTTCCCACACAGATCAGGGGGGAGGGGAGAGGTACATGCAAGGAAGGTTTGTGTGGACAGACTTGATACATGTAGTTGGTGGTCATACAAGGGACACGGACAAACATTACTTCAGGAGTGCCCCCCCCCATCATGCCAGGAAATAGTATGCAGGTCTTATGCACACCTGCACAGAAGAGGTAATAAAAACCTCTTTCTTGCAAACTGCTGTGCATGCTGACAGCAAGCGTACATGCAACAAAATGCATTTATTGTCATAACAGAGGACAGTTGCTAGGACGCATGCGTAGGGTTACAATTAGGGTTAGGGTTCTAATATTCAAGCGCACCTGCGCCAGTGCATCCACACCTGGAAGAATAGGAAGCTTTAAATTAAAGCTTGCATCGTAGGGTGCATGCTCTGGATCACCAAGTCAATTTCCACTGCACATGCAACAGTGCATTTATGCAGCCATTTTCTGGTGCATCAGTGTTGCTGCATTGGAGTGGCCTTTCTCCACATACGACGGCTAGAGGGCACTTTCCTGGAGACTTTTAGGTATGCGTCATCTAAAGGCCACACCTACAAGACATCCTCAAAGCACCCCTTTTTGCCCACCTGCATAGCCCCTTAGTTATGCACATTTAACTAAGTAGTCATTGCAGAATACTGACATCACACTATTTAAAAAATACTGAATACAGATACAGGATGGTGTGATGTAAAAAAATTCCAAAAGCCACCAAGGATGTGTTGGCATGAGTGTAAATTTGTTTTTCAGTGCATAAGTACTGAGATACAAGTAACCCCAGTGCAGAGAGATCTGTCTTGCAAATGATACTGCCACAGCTCTGCTACCTGAATCATGTCAAAAGTGAATTGCATTCAGCATATTGAATTATACCACTGTACCATAAATCAATATGCCTGAATGGTGTAAGAAACAAAGAAATAAGAAACCTTGCTGCCGCTCCACATATAGTCTTTCAACAAACGACACAGGTAGAAAAAGACAATACTAAGCTCTCTCATACCACACAATTACAGTATACAATCTTTCTACAAGGTTTCCTCCCATGTTACATCCAGCAAACTGGCATAAGATGGCCTCTGTCCTCTCAATATATTTACAACCATATCCAGCAATATCCTGCATCTGTTAGAGTGATTTCCCACAGCTGTACACTAAACAAAATCTATCATCACAAGAAAGAAAGAGAGAAATAGTGTATGCTGTAGTAAAGAGCCTTTTGTTCTCATGTTGCTGTTTAGAAATAGGGGAAATAATTATTCTGCTGTTGAAGCCTGTCCTGTGAGCTCAGGATGTGGCTCTTTAACAAGCTGTGAATATGGAGGACAGATGAACCACTGATAGAAAGCATGCCCTTGAGCTCTCTTTGTGGGCTGGTTCTGTTGATATTCACTTCATTTGTTTTACTTTAGGAAGAGAAGAGGTGGGTCTTGGTGAGGCAAGCAGAGCCTTACAGGTTTTAAATTACTGTATATACTCATGTATAAGTCTAGAAATTTTAGTCAAAAAAATTGACCCAAAACTCCTGAGTCGACTTATCCACAGGTCAATGTAAGTACTGTACTTTAACTCTTACAAAAAGGGTACCATCCCTTGGTGAAAGGAAAAAGTGTAATCTGTCCTGAAAGCACTTATCCCTCCACCTCCCGCTCTCTCATCCATCCAGCCTTAAGAGGAAGCACAAAGAGTTATGTTTACTGGAATTTTGTTAAGTTCTTTGACATCATTTTTCTTTGCTTCATCCTATAGATCTTTGTCACATGCCTCTAAATTTTACCCTCGACTTATACATGGGTCATATCAAAATCCATAATTTTAGCCCCAAAACCTGCCCTCAACTTATACATGAAGTTGACGTATAGTCGAGTATATACGGGTAAATTAAAAAAGAACAAACCTTGCAGGCAATTTCCTCTTAGAACAAGAATCAAATAAAAATGACTAGTCCCTTTAGGAGAATAAGAAACAAAAAACCATGGAAATACTGTAGTTATGATCAAGTGCTATGTGAAATAAGGATCCATTTTTTTCATCACTAGGATTTAAGAACTTGAAGACATACAAACCCTCTTCTTGGGCACAAATGTGGTAGCTTTTCCCTCCCTCAAGTAGGAAAACCATTTTTTAAAAGAATTATGCTTCTCATATCATTGCTCTCATCTCTTGTCAGAAAAAGGATTTTTTCCACTTCTTTTTGGGCCGAGTTCATGGCGGATTGGGGCCGCAGCTAGGGTTGCCATAATTCTCCTCCACAAAACCAGGACAAAATGTAGGACATTCAAAAATTGGAGGACATCTGACAGCACAAAATTTTCTGTCAGCTCCCAGTATGATCAGAATATTATAGGTCAGTTTATTGTAATTCAGTATAAAATTGGAAAGAAAAGGAACATAACCTGGGATTTTTCTATCAGTCTGGATGTGCCCAGTGGTGTACCTAGTATATTTGACACCCAGTGTGGATCGTCTTTTAACATCCTGCCTCCCCTCCTCAACAGGTTTTTCTGGGTCTGGCATAGCTCCTGAGTAGACAGCAAAGGGAGAAGACTTCCTTTCCCACTGGCCAGCAAAACCATCAGACCCAGAAGGCACTCCTTCCACCACTGATGGGAGTGGGCTGCAGCTGCAGCCTTTCAGGGTCTGGCAAAGCTTCTGGCCAGGCAGGAAAGGCAGGAGACTTGCTTTCCCACCTGACCTGCAGAACCACCAGACCAGGAAGGCACCCCTTTCCCATCAGCACACAGGGTAACACTTCCCGCTTGAGATGTCACCCAGTGCAGTCTGCACTCCTGCAGCCTCCTTGTGATGCCTCTGGATGTGTCCACAATGTCACTTTTTGTCTTGGGTTTAGGCTGAAAAATACCCAATTCCCCCCCTTTTGTGGCAGTTTGGGTTGGTTGGATACATTTTTCTGCCAAAAAGGGTACCCGAAAAAAATAATTTTGGGGTCTGAGGGCTTTTGGGGAGGGTGTCCTGGGGGACTTTGCAGCCTGCAAATGGGGTTCATTAGAAAAATAACTGTGTATAGACTTGTACTTATTAAAGGAGACCCACTTTAGCTGCGTTACAACCAACTTTTCTAGAAGTCCAATCTCAGACTTCACAGAGGAATTGGTGGCTGCAGCATTCCTGACAGATGGCCATCATGCCTCTGCCTAAGTATCTTCAGGGAAAGAGAGTCCACCACTGCCTGAGGCAGCCTGACCCATTGTCCAACAGTTCTTAACAGGCACAAATTTCCCTATATTTTGCCAAAAGCAGCTTCCTGGCAATATTCATTCAGTTGTTTCTAATCCTACCTGGTGGAACAACAGAAAGCAGAGAGTTCACTGGCCAGAAGCAAAGTTGTACAAGTTTGCTTTTCCTGCATCTAGCAGGAACAGAAATCTTTAGGAACTGACCCATAGGATCTTGCCTATTCCTCATTCACGATAAAAGTGGCATAGATGAATCATCAACTGAGGGCTAAAGGTAACTTGTAATTCAATAAGCCTGAGGTCATCTGCAAGAGCTGCTACAATTCCAATTTCCACCACCAACAAATGGTAATCTCTGGCAACACCTGGCTGATACATCCACAATTTAGCATTGATGCATTTTATCCAATGGTGTTATTCTGCAAGCATAAACCATTCTACTACTTGCAGAAGTAGAAAATCCCAGGTTTTGGCCCTGTTCTTTCTACTTCATTCTACTACTTCATTCTTCAACAAGTGTCAAATTAAGTATTTTTATTATTTTTGCACAAACAAATGCACACCTTGTTTAAATAACCCATCTTATGTTACCCCAAAGATCATCTTTGATGTTTAATTCTGTTTTAAGAGGTGGGAGGGTCTGTGGACTTGGATTGTATTTTAACATTGTATGGAGTTTTAATGCTGTGAGCCGCCTCGATTGCTTGGCAGAGAGGCGGGATACAAATAAAATTTATTATTATTATTATTATTATTATTATTATTATTATTTCTCCATGCAGGGTCCCTCCATTTGATATAAACTTAATATTGAAGGGGCTGGCAAAAGGCTCATAACTCTGAGAGCACCCCAGTGCAGAAGAAGCCTTACATTTTGAGCATATAAAGAGATTCTGTAGGCTCAGCTGGGGAGCGCTTAGCTTGAAGCCTAGAGGAAACTGGCAATGATCAAAATCTGCATAAGCCCCTCAATGATGGAAACAGTGGGGTGTGTGATATCTGTGTTTGAAAGTAAGACAGAAGTTCAAGAATATCTCCCTCCAGGAAAGATATGCCTTTGTCTAGGGACACCTTCATGGATGACTGGGCAATTCTCAACCTCCTTGCTCATTCTCTTACCTAGAAAATTCATTCAAGTTCCAAAATTGCCCCGAGATAGATTTTGCCCTATATATGTGCACAGTCGGGCAGTTCCAATTCAGTCTCAATTGAGTCAGACAGACACTCTGTCAGTAGCTCTCTTGACTCCTCAGCATTGCTGGACCCACAGGCAGCTGCTGAGCCATTTCACTTCACAGAATCCCCAGTTGGAGCCTTCACTTCTGGAACTTCTACAACAGGGGTAGGCAACCTAAGGCGCAGGGGCCGGATGCGCCCCCCTGAGGCCTTTGGACCGGCCCCAGGCCGGTCCTGCCGCTGCTGCTGCCCACCGCTGCCGCCCGCCATGATGATATTGATTATTGTTGTTATTACTTGTTCTTGGGGTTTTTTTGGCAAAATCTCCACAGGGGTTTTGCCATGGCTTTTCTGGGGCTGAGAGAGTGTGCATGCATATTTTTTTTAAAAAAATAAAAAAAATTATTTATTTATTTATTTATTTTTGGTGCTTCAGCCCTCCAATTGTCTGAGGGACAGCAACCTGGCCCCCAGCTCAAAAAGGTTGCCTACCCCTGTTCTACAATATTCCCTTTTGCAATCCTGAAAATCACTATCTGCTAACTCCTGTTATATCATTAGTTCTTGTATGTGTGCATGAGTGTGTGTTTTTGTGTGAAAGTTGATTTTCCCTTTTCCTGTTGTAAATAAAATTGCATTTGGTACTTGCATTCTGGAAGTTCAGCTTTTCAGAACTGTTATAGACAGTTACCCAAAGCCCTTTCACAACCATCATTTGAGCTAATTAAATTCCCCCGTTGTATATTGATTGTGGGTGCCCTCTCAGGACCCTTGCATTTTGGGTAACACTTAATTACACTGGATGTTGCATGTAGTTATTGTTCCATAATTGGTTATGAAGCCACTGCCTAAAAACATCCATCTCTTGTACTTTTTTTCCATCAGCTTAAATCTGGACCTGATCCTAAACTGGCATTATTATTCATGAAATCACTGTGTACCATCACCACACTTAGGGAATGGAAAATGTGAGAAAAAGTACCACTGTAGTAACCATACTGAATATTTCAAATCTCTTCCTTTTCAAAACCACCAGGTGGCTCATATGGGGTTCCCAATGATCTCCTACCTAGATATGGATCAGGTCCACACCTGTTTCACTTCAACAGCACAGAGTGAAGAAAATGGCTTGTGGATCTGGAAGTCCTGTATTCTCACCTTGGTTCTGCTGAAATAATATGCATTATTGTTATGCACCTAAAGGAAAAGATCCTTCACATCATAAAACAGAATTAACAATAGTAATACTGGCAAACTGGATAGGCATATGATGAAAAAGAAAAAGGATGGACAAAGCAAGAAAAGACAACAAGAAAAGGATTCTGAAATTCATACACTTACCTGAGAAGAAACTCTGTCAGACACAGTGGGAGTTACATGCAAGGAAACACATACAAGACTGCACTGCATGTTAATAGATGAGAACATAAGAGAAGGCCAAGGAAATCAAATAAGTTTAGAAGTGATTTTGATGGAATGGGGAAAAGTGAACAAATTCACTAGATGGGTTTAGCAAGTCCACCTCTATTTCTTAAGCCCCCACCTTCAACCCACCACCAACAAGAGAATGCATATAAACTGGGCCTTCGGGATCCGCTGGGCTTTGGTTCCAGGACCGCCACCACCCATAGATAAGAAAATCTGTGGATGCTCAAGTCCCATTAAATACAATGGCCTAGTAAAATGGTGTCCCTTATATAAAATGACAAAATCAAAGTTTGCTTTCTAGAATTTAAATTTTAAGCAATATTTTCAAGCTATAGATGCTTGAATCCATGGATAAAAAATCCATGGATAAGGAGGGCTGACTGTACAACTGATTTACCTTGCAAAGTTATTGTAAGCATTGCAATGTAAAGAATTATCAAAATGATGTATGTGGAATACTTTAAATGAAGCACTATAAAACATTATGTGTGCAAATAGGGCTAACCATGTGCTCCCAGACTATTCTATGCATAAATAACAAATCACACAAGGCAAGATAGGCTAGGGGGCAGAAGTGGATACAGGAATCTCCATGCAGCCTATTTGTATGTACTATTGATCAGTTTTGAGAGAGCTGATAGCGATAGTGACAGTGGTGAGGAAGACACCCAGGGTGCCTCTTTGTTGTTGATGTGTGCCTTCAAGTCATTTCTGATTTATAGCAACTCTAAGTCAAACCTATCAAAGGGTTTTCTTGGCAAATTTCTTCAGATGGGGTTTGCCACTGCCATCCTCTGAGGCTGAGAGAATGTGACTTGCCCAAGGCCACCTGGTGGGTTTCATGGCTCAGTGGGGATCCAAACTGTTTTCTACCAAGTCACAGTCCAACATTCAAACCACTTCACCATGGGGGCTTTCAAGAAACCCCCATGATAGAGTGCATCTATACCAGGGGTAGGCAACCTTTTTGAGCCGAGGGCCAGGTTGCTGTCCCTCAGACAGTTGGGGGGCTGAAGCACCAAAAACAAACAAACAAATAAATAAATATAAATATAAATAAAAATTTAAATTTAAAAAATTTAAAAATTAAAAAAAAATGCATGCACACTCTCTCAGCCCCAGAAAAGCCATGGCAAACCCCCTGTGGAGATTTTGCCAAGAAAACCCCAAGAACAAGTAATAACAACAGTAATCAATATCATCATGGCTGGCGGCGGTGGCAGCGGCAGGACCAGCCTGGGGCCAGTCCAAACGCCTTGGGGGGCCGTATCTGGCCCCTGGGCCTTAGGTTGCCTACCCTAATACCACTTTCACCAACTTTGATACCACTTTCACCGACAGGGCTCCATTCTGCAGAATCTTAGGCTCTGGAGTAGGGGTAGGCAACCTAAGGCCCAGGGGCCAGATGGGCCCCCCGAGGCCTCTGGACCAGCCCAGGCCAGTCCTGCCGCTGCCACCCCCCACTGCCCCCCGCCATGATGATATTGATTATTGTTGTTATTACTTGTTCTTGGGGTTTTCTTGGCAAAATCTCCACAGGAGCTTTGCCATGGCTTTTCTGGGG